>OY998163.1:4093570-5293570 GCA_963921995.1 Oxystoma pomonae | reverse complement strand
GCTCTGCCACTTTTTTTATTTTTTTCTTCAGCTTTCTCGAAATTTTCGTAATACCGTAGAAAAAAATTATTTACCCCGTGGTCATACTCTACTTTTATTCGAAAAAATTTAGAAACAGAGACGGGATCAGTTTTCTTAAAACGGGGGATCTTTGTTTCGAGTGAGAAGATAAAGGGCGCCGCAAGCAAAAATTTTTCAATAAAATTAGCCGAATGCAAAAATGTTAGAAAAACAAAGCACGAAATAAAAATGGCGCCGCTTACAATTTTTTTTCAAAAATTACGTAATTTCGGGAACGCAAAGAAATAGGTCTAAAGAGTATAATTTTTAAGAAAAAAATATCAATTTTCTCGCCCTCCTCCACTGGGACTACAGGGGCCGTGCACAAATTACGTAATGGTCATAGGGGGGAGGGGGTTACAAAACATTACGTAGGGGGGAGGGGGGTTTTCGACAGCGTTTGCATTTGTGTGAAACTAAGAAAATTTGGAATGAAAATAAGTGAAAAGTTTTTTTTTTGGGGGAGGGTATTGGTCTTGAAATCGTTACGTAATATTAGGGGAGTGGCCTGCCAAACAGTTACAAAACATTACATAGGGAGGGGGTCAAAAATTGGTAAAATCACCGTTACGTAATTTGTGCACGGCCCCACATCTGACTGTTCCTCCTTTTTGATTTCGAATCAAAGTGCAAAACCCGGGTTGGACCTTCGAAGGCGTCAACCCGTCCTATTTGCTTGATAAAGTTTCTACGGAAATATCTCAGTCGATTTCTCCGGCCGTGTATGAACGCTTTGGGTTAGGCATTTGCATGTATCTCAGTCCCCAGCCTGTAAACAGTGCCTAAGGACAATGGTTACAAAATGAAAAGCTGAAAAATATATTTTTTTACGATATGTTTCATCAGTTTGGCATTAAAGTCGAGCAAAAACAATTTTTATTCCAGTCCTAAAGGTATGAAAATGGAAAACATTAGAAAACAACAACCTGGAATGGATTTACTACGTGTAAGATGTAGTGACAACATCGCCCCATGTCCATCCTTTTCTGCCTAATGTGCTTTTCCGTTTGTCTGCGTCTTATACACGGCTGCTTGGCCCCCTAAGGATTTGCTTAGGAACCCTGTATATAATGAGCAAACATATTTTAAGATGGTGGTACTTCTCTACAAGAATCACCTCTTCCGCCACTTAAACCACACTGGTTAACCACCCGCATTATGGAAACTTTGTAGTTTGTCAATGTCGGATCGGGTCGAGCAACCACCGACGGACCTTCGTCAATCACCGACGACGGCCCGCTTTGAGAGGCAGATATTATCCACCCATTATCGGACCTTTGTGGTTTACCATTGTCGGGCCGCTTTAAGCTACCACCGACGGACCTGCGTCAATCGCCGACGTTGGTCCGCTTTAGGAAACCAATGTCGGACTTGAATAGTTTACCGATGTCGGGACGAGACCAGCTGGCCTACATCAGACCAACCAAATTAAGCAGCTATATGGACGGATGTTCGGTACCATGTGGTTAAACCATATTGGACCTTAATCGTACGGCGACGGTATGCCGATGTCAGCAAAAAGTAAAATTTACCATTGGTCCGACAGCGGGTTACAGTCTAACGTTGCGTCGACAAACATACATTGGGCTTACATCGCAAAGCGGACAAAAATACTGTTGGTCCGATGTCGTAAGTCGACGTCATGCCGATGACGGCAAGTTCGGCAATCGACATCGGACCGACGAAGGCCCGAGGGAACCGTGTTTGCTGGGTCTTTCCGCTCTGTTAAAAAAAAACCCTTTTTTATAGGTAGGTACTAATAAATAGGTATAGGTATAAGATCAGCATCATCATAGGCAATCACTCGACACCGAGTATGATTTTCCTCTATTCTGTATCGTCGCTACCTGTTGTGCGATTTTTGATGGCTATGTAAGCCAATTCTCGAGTCGCACAGCCTTCCACAGTCCTGGCACACCCAGTCTCCGGCAGCAGCCGCGAGTTGTTGGTCATCCATTCTTCCATTTTGTCGCTCCTTTCTACGTTCTCTCCTTTCCGTTTCTAGTCTACGTCATTGCTCTTCAAACGTTTGTGCTCCCTCATGGACTGTTCGGCGCCATGTAGCCCTATCGTTTACCGTAGTCTCGAAGTTGTTTATATCGATGTGACCCTTCATCATATTGCCTTTGAGAACGTCCTTGTACCTTTTTTGTTGACCTCCTTGATTTCTCTTTCCCTCCTTCAGTTGTCCATAAAATATCTGCTTTGGGAGACGCATTTCAGGCATGCGGATAATGTGACCAGTCCAACGAAGCTGGTGCTTGAAGATAAGGGCTTCTATACTAGTTGTTCTGGCTTCTTCTTCTCTCTGGTCTTGCCGTTTGATTCTTAGTATTCGTCTTAAACAACTTTGGTGATATTTTTCTAGTCGTTTGATATGCCTTCTGTAGGTGGTCCACGTTTCGCATCCGTAAGTTAGAGTTGGTATTATAACTGTGTTGTAGACACGAAGCTTGGTCTCCGCATTGATGTAGTGATTGTTGAAGACTCTCTCCGAAAGCCGTCCGAACGCTGCGCTAGCACATTTTAGGCGATGCGGTGTTTCTGCGTCAATAGTTGCATTTGATGATAGGTGGCTCCCAAGGTATGGGTAATGTTCCACGTTCTGCAGAGGATGGCTATTTATGGAAATGTTTGGAGCCTGGGGATTCGTACCTGGTTCTGGTTGGTGAAGAATTTGCGTTTTGGCAAGATTGACCTCTAGGCCAATGCTTTTGTAGGCTTGGTTAAATGCGTTGATTACCAGTTGTAGACCTTCCTCTGTATCGGCCATTACGACGTTGTCATCGGCGTACTGCAGAGTTTTCGCTCGCAGTCTGCCTAGGTTAAGTAGACCACCTTCGAATCTATATAGAATTTCTACTCCCGGCGGTAGATGTTCCTCAACAAGGTGAAGCATGGCACCTAACAATATAGAGAATAGGGTGGGCGCAATAACACACCCTTGTTTAACGCCTGTCGTAATCTGGAATGAATCTCCTGGTCCATCGTTGCTCAGGACTGTTACATTCATATTGTCGTGTAGTAGTCTAAGAATTTGAATATATTTTTGAGGGCATCCAGCTTTTGCCAGTATTTTCCAAAGAGCTCCTCAAAGAGCTATAATATAAGATAAAGTAAGTTTAGTTACATGTGTGTACATTGGCAATAAAATCTTGGTATTAGGACAAAGTAAGTGGACTCGCTTTATTTTTGTTTGACAATTGTTTAAAGCCGGAACCAAGCCAGTTCCTTTATTGCGTAAAGACTACCTGTGGAAAGCAACTTAATTCGCTTCTGTTTTTAAATCGTAATATTTTACTTTTAAGAAAATACATCCACACTTGCTGTATTTTGACATACTTGTTTTGATATGGAAAATTTAATTTTTTTCTTAAAAACGTCTATAAAAAAATCATCATCTGGGGTAAAGACGGACGTTTTTCACATATTTTTTTGATTAACTTTTTAATTCTTACATGCAAAAAAAATGAAACAATAATGTACGTGTCTCAAAGTATTCCAAACAAGGTTCTAAAATCCCCCCTTTCGACCTTATATTATTATATTCGTATAGAAAGTGTATTTTAATGACTGCAGAAATTTGTTTACAATTTTTTTGCTGCTTATTACCTAAGAATTTGGTGCTCACCATTCTAACGGCGTCCCATGCCTCTTTTTTTTTCCCTCAAGCACAGCTTCAAATCCCGAGAGAACCGAGAACCTTTCTTTTTTGGGGTCCCACAAAAAATCCCTCTTTAATCTGGGCTTCACTTATTCTGTGAAATTTTTGTTTTATGTAGTTGAAGGCAGGAAGATCTCTATTCATATAGCTTTAACAAAGTTTTTAAATAAGTCAAGTTTGACATGTAATGGCGGAGGCAATATTTTATTTCAAGGAACTAAAGGATAATTCATAATATTCATAATATTTTTCACTGCCGATACAGAAGATTGTATTTGTGGCAAATTTATTCTTTTATCGTGATCGAGCAGGTCAACATCTATAAGACTGAGCTATTTTTATTTTAGACCTTTTTTTGTGTTTGATGAAGGTATAAAACATTATTTTGTGCGGCTCAGGCATCCTTCCCACACTGAGAAAAAACTCGGGTTGGCATAACTCAAATATGGGTTTTCCTAGCCCGAAGCGTGTTGCAAATAGGGGACAGCCCAGACCTGTGTATTACGACAGCCCAGTAAACTGAGTTCTGATGATCTTCCATTCATGAGTTATGCAAGCCCCGTTCTGTGGTTCGGAGAACTGGGCTACCTGAACCCATATTTTGGGCTGCTTAAACTCGACTTTGAACTACCACAACTCAACTTTGGATTTCCAGAACTCATATTCTGAGCTACTAGAACTCGACTTTCGATTACCCCCACTTAACTCTAGGTTCCCAGAACCCAAATTCTGGGCTACTAGAACTCGACTATGGACTGCCACGACTCCAACTCTGGGTCCCACAACCCAAATACTGTTTTGGGGTTATTCCTTGCATACTCACCCACTCGAGTGAAAGAAAACGCTAATGGGTATGGTACGGGTAATGGAGGTTCGATTGGATTCAACCAAGAAATAGTAATTTACGTTACAGGGCCGGGAAATGGTCTATTAAAGTATAAGTCTAGATGTTTACCGACGAGGAGGAGCCGAGTCCAGAATATCTAGACGAGTACTTTAATGACATTTCACGGCCGTGTATCGTACAACGTTTTATTTCATACTGTTTTATTTATTTTAAAATAAAAATAATTTTTTTTTGAGAAGACAGCGACAATCAATATACCAAAAAAATGTCATGTCATCTATATTTGTTTCAACAATTACTTTACAATTTTCCATTTATTGTCAAAATTTTGAAGTCCAGTCATCTTTGAATTGGTTGGAAGTTTATTTGTTTCTGTCACGTAGAGCAGTGAAAATGGACGCAATTTTGAAAAAAAGTTCAGTCACAACAAAAAAACTGATTCCAGCCAAATCTTCAGTAAGATATAAAAAAGAATATGAAACATGCTGCGAATGGAGAAAGACTTTTAATGTGGAAAATACCGTCAACGAAAATGTTATGTTGGCCTACTTCTTAGATGTGGTAAGTGTTAGATTAATTTTATTTAAAAAAATGTGTTAAATACCTACTTTGTAAAAATACGTCGTATTTTCGTAATTTTTAATTTCCTTACTTTTTCAATCACAAAAATCCAGCAGTTCAACGCTATGGGCAAAAAAAATCTATGTTGGTAGTAAATGAGAACGTGGATATATCCAGATTTCCCAAACTGATAGCATTTTTAAGGAAAAAATCTGTAGACCACCAACCGACCCAATCAAAAATTTTGACCAGAGAGGAAGTGGAGTCATTCATGAAAACAGCTCCAGCCGAGAAATTTTTGTTAATTGAGGTAAGTGTTTTGGTTTCCATTAAATAAAAATATATTTTTTTAACTGAATTTACGCAATAGGCAATTTACACAGGGGGATTTAGTATTTATACTTGTCTGCCTTTTTTAAATTATTATTTTTTGTATTGTTTCAGGTTGTGGCGATACTAGGTATTTCCGGAGGGTGTCGAAGGGAGGAGCTCTACAACCTAAATGACGATGACAGTTGATTATAAGCATAAGCCAAACAAAACTTACATCAAAAGAGTGTTTACAGCGACCCACCAACATTCCCGAAAAAGCGTTTTTTGTCGGCTACAGAAAAGGAAAATGTATCAGCCAAAGAGTGGCCATCCATACAATTGAGGGAGCGCCTCGAAAAATTGCGGAATATTTGAATTTGTCCAATCCCGAAAGGTACACGGGACACTGCTTCCGCAGAACGTCTGTCACGTTATTAGCAAACGCGGGAGTAGATGTTATTGTGCTAAAACGTCACGGCGGCTGGAAGAGCACCTCTGTGGCCGAAAAATATGTCGAGGAGTCTTTAGGGACAAAAACAAAAGTAGCTAGAATGATCCAGGGAGGAGAAAACTTTGTTCAAGTTCTACACCAACAACACCAAACCCAAAGTTACTCTTCCTCGCGAAAAGGTAACCCCGAAAAAGATTGCTCGGCTGCTGCTCATGTACTTTCAAATAATTCCAATTGCACAATTAATGTGAATATTTATAAGTAATTTTTAGTAGTTTGTTGTATCAAATATTTGTTTTTCATTAATAATAAAGATTTGTTCAAAAATATACCATTTTGCTTATGAAAATTCAGAAATTTAGTTTGAGTCCGGTAATGTTATTTTACCGGACTAGTGATGTAATAGGTCATTTCCCGGACTCAAATTAATTCCGTAAGAGGGAACATTACAATACAGAACGAAATAAAATATCGTCCGACCACTTACGTCAGACGGAGCGTGCGGCGAACCTTGCGACGAACTCACATTCCGAGATGTTGTGCTGCAGGCTTCCGAATCGTAAATCATAGGTTAAGGAGCTACAATAGATACGACAGTTACGTGTTAAACGGTTCGGAACTATTTGGAGTTTGGCGAGTCTGCGCAGATATGCACGCGACCAATAACCATACTTTTATATTGATTTTTCTTTTTTAATTTGTAATACGACCACTAGATGATTCACGGTTAAATTCACGGTAATATGACCACTAGATGGTGCTCGCTTAAATTTTCGCTTTTTTTTAAGGACCCTGCACAAATTACATTGAAAATGGCTGTCGGCTAAATGTCAATATTTTTTTCATATTTTGTAGTACTCGATCAACAAAGCACAAAAATAAAAACGAGATAGGGAGCAGGATTACTTTCTGAGATATATAGCTTTAAAGTTGACGTGTTTTTAGGCTATATTTTTGGACATGGTACAAGTTTTTTTTTCACAACTTTGTTGATTACCGCCGGTTGGTTGGTGGTACCAAAGGACCCATATAAGAACACTTTTACTTGGATGGAAAGGGTGTTTCATTCAGGACAAATACAGAAACGAATTATTTTATTTTGGCGGTAATCTACAAAGTTGTGAAAAAAATTAGAACATGTCCAAAGATATAGCCTTAAAACACCTCAACTTTAAAGCTCCATATCTCAGAAAGCTGCTCCGTATCTCGGTTTTTTTATTTTTGTGCTTTGTTTATTGAGTACTACAACATATAAAAAAATTATGACATTTAGCCAATAGCCATTTCGAATGTAATTTGTGCAGGGTTCTTTCTTTGCAAGCAATTTATGTTTAGTTTTTAAAAATATGCTTTTTTACTAGGCACAAAAGAAAATTGTTACTTATGTTAAGTTAAAATAAAAAAGCATATTTTTAAGAAATAAATACAAATTACCCATAATAATGCACTTGTAGTACAAAACCTCTGGTTGTTTTATTATAAAAGATTATGGCATATTTGGAAACATGTTAGTTTATATTTTTCCCAATAAAGAAAATATTACAATATGATCTTGTCTGTGCTTTTTTAAATATTAAATAATTTTCTTTAAAATGTTTATATCTTGTTTTTAGTACATAAAAAACAATAAATGCCACTCTTTTGTATTCCAAACTAAATTTGTGAAACAGAAAAAAATAATTTTAATCTCAAAAAATTTTTACTGTATATGTGGGGCAATTTATGGTAAACCCACACATTAGAAAAAGTCTTGGTGTAAATAATATTAATACCCCTGGTTTGGAATACACAAGTGTCGCATTTTCTAACTTATTATTGATATCCACAAAAATTAGCCATACTAAACTTGATGAAATAAGGAAAGGGTGTTTTAACACATAGGTTTAAATAGTTAAATGGAGTCCAAATGCAAGTGTGGGACATCACTCTCTAAAACCTCTGCGTCCAGTCTGCAAAATGTCCTCTGGAGCAAAATATTTATCACACACGTAAAATCTGTTATATATTTCATCAGCACTTAGTTTATTCGCGTTTAACGGCTTCACTATACTTCTGAAAAATTACAGGATTGCCTTTGGGGAAACGATGTCTTCCCCTTTTTTTATTGGGATCATGGCACGGTCTCCGCAGCTTTGAATACAACACACTCTAACCCTTTGTTTCTCAGCCATTGTAATCGAAGGATAAAATCACAATTTTTTGAACAGGAATAATCACAAAATCACTTTTTAAAAACCTTGGCAAACCTCAGTTTTCAAAATGGAACTCATAAGTTATGAGTCATAACCGACATTCTGTCACTTTTGTCATAATGTGCCCTCTGACGGAGAACCCTAGAAGGGGTAAGAGGAGGAGCTGCAGATTTCTAGAAAGAATATTGCCAACCTAAATATTATTATGTTGACAGTTCCTTTGCACGCGGAAACATAACCGCACTTTTCGCGAAAAATAATTAATGGCGGAAAGGGTGAAGTGACGGATCTATAGTTCCTTAATCTATGATCGTAAATGAAATTAAAACAGGTACGCGATTCAGCTCAAAGATTACCTAGGCACTTTCCGCAGCTGTTCGGCTAACCATTTGTGAGTTCCTGCAGCCCCAAACGGAATTACCAGAACTTAAAAAATTTAATACATTTCAAAAGGCTGTACTAACACAGGCTGTGGGTAAAAGTAAGGTATCCCTTACACCACAATCCATCCATATACACATGGGTTAAAAGTCTGGAGTTGTGTTAGTACAAAATCCAGGTAAATTTTAAGAAAAAATATTTTGTTGGTTCCCCCAGACCAAAAACGAGAAGTTACTGCAGCCCATCCTAAATGAGTTGCAGCTATTTACATGGTCAGCTAGAATAACTCAGACGTGTGTGTTATGGCAGCCCGAAATTGCCAACCCACACTCTGGGTAAACCCTGTTTTCTCAGTGCGAAGTCTTTTTTCCAGATAAATTCAGTGGCCAGTCTTATTGGACCACATTGTATATGATTTTTTCCCTTATTATAACTATTTTTTAGGTTTTTGCATTTATCCTTCTTTGGACCACGTTCATGCATGACGTCCACTCCCGCATTAGCTACGACCATTACCATCAGTTATGTCCGGAGCTCCTGGAACCAAACATGGACGAAGTCCAAGAAATTGTCACTCGTTTCCTCCATAGAAGTTTTCAAGTGACAGATTTTATTTTCAAGTGTTTTGCCAAAGAGGAAGAGCCATCGACATCTTATTGGTTTTAAGTTTATTATTGCCGAGAATATTTTAATTAAGAAAGATTATTAGTTTACATTAAAGCCTAAGTATAAAAAATCAAATCTTAGTCGTTATTACAATGTTAAACGGGTCGGAACTATTTGGAGTTTGGCGAGTCTGCGCAGATATGCACGCGAACAATAACCATACTTTTATAGTGAATTTTCTTTTTTAATTTTTAATATGACCAATAGATGGCTCACGGTTAAATTCGCGATAACCGTACTATTGATTTTTTGTTAGTTTGTAATATGACCACTAGATAGTGCTCGCTTAAATTTCTGTTTTTTTTATTTGCAAGCAATTTGTGTTTAATTTTTAAAAATATGCTTTTTTGTTAGACACAAAACAAAATTGTTAATTATGTTAAGTTAAAACAAAAAAGCATTTTTTAAAAAAATCAATACAAATTACCCATAATAATGCACTTGTCGTACAAAACCTCTGGTTGTTTTATTATAAAAGATTATGGCATATATTTCAAAACATGTTAGTTTATATTTTTGATAATGTCTATAATATAATATAATCTTGTCTGTGCTTTTTTAAATATTAAATATTTTTCTTTAAATATAAATCTTGTTTTTACTACATAAAAAACCAATAAATGCAACACTTTTGTATTCCAAACTAAATTTGTGAAACAAAAAAAAAAATATTAAACTCAAAAAATTTACTGTATACAGGGTGTTTCAAATTGATGCTTTGCTCAAAACTTGAAAAAAAATGAACAAATTCCGGATAGTTCCGGAGATAGGCGGAAAAAATGTCATCTGTCATGTCATCAACCAAACGGCAGAAGAAAAAAACGATGTGTCCATAAGAAAAAATGAACTTGACAGCGCTCCTGTCACATTGAAATATCAAATCTCGAAAATGGACATCTCATTAGGTAGATCTTAAAAAAGTGCCTGTAGAAAGTTTTAAGCGTTTTTTGACATCTTTAAGAATAAGGGCGCAGAAAAATAAAAACTAAAAATTAAGATTTCGGTTTTTTCCTCTCTCCGGAACTATCCGGAATTTGTACACTTTTTTTTTAAATTTTGAGCAAAGCATCAAATGGCGCAACTTTGCCCTAATTTAAACATTTTCGTATCTTCTACCGTTTAGGAGATCCCCATGGTGAGCATCGAATTTGAAACACCCTGTATATGTCGGGCAATTTATGGTAAATGCACACATTAGAAAAAATCTTGGTGTAAATGATATTAATACCTGTGGTTTGGAATACACAAGTGTCGCATTTTCTAACTTATTATTGATATATTACAAAAATTGGCCATACTAAACTTGGTGAAATAAGGAAAGGGTGTTTTAACACTATAGTCCAAATGCAAGTGTGGGTACCGCACTCCCTAAAGGCGCATTTACACAGACAAACTTTGCTTTGATGTGGAAATACCGACAAACATTTACACGAGCCTCTTGAGCAAAATGTTCAAAGAAATGTTCGAGCAAAATCTCGTACAACAAAACACACGTAAATTTTGGAGAGAAATGTTGAGCAAAATTTGTTTGAAGAATTGGGGGTATAAAAATTTGTTTACAAATTCAAAATATATATTGTTATCGGAATTCATTGAACTTAACTGAAAATAGAAAAACAAAGTTTTGAAATAAGGTATTTTTAATCAAGTGCTCCGACGGAAAAACGATTTGATGCCGAAATTCACATTTTACCTCATAAGTAACTTCGATTGATCTGATTTTTATAGAGGATATGCCAGTATACTTGTAACTTTTTTGGGGTTGTAAAAAAAAACGAGAATAAAAAAAAAATAATTGGCACTTATTTGCTGTTGTTGCCTGTAAAATATAATGATAAAAATTTACGTTTAAAAGAATATCCCTTTATTTTACTTCCTAGTTTAGTCTTTTACAATAATAATTAAGTCAAATTAAAAAACCTATATACATACAAAAGCACGTTCGGTTTAAATAATACCCGTTTATTACCTACTTTTACAACCCTACGAACTCGACCCTTGTCTAAAAAATATAATTTATCAGTAATTTAGTAGACTGTGTCGCCGATCTCACATCCCGCGTTTTGGATTTTGCAAGTAGTAGGCCGGCCACCCTTTTGAATCGCAATGTTGCCCTTTGCATATTGTTAGTTCAGTGTCATTAATCGACCTTGATTATTACATTAAATTGAGAATAAATACCTATATCTTCAGCATTTTCATGAACCTTTTGCTTTTTGAAGCAACCCTTGGGACCTTAAAATAACTAGGTAAATCTGGTGTAAGGAATTAAAAAACAACAATAAAAGCTAAAGGTAAAGTAAAGTTACAAAAATATGTTTAAAAAAATCCTCCTCCCCACCACTCCTCATAGTCGTGAGGCGCGGGTTACCGCTTAAAAGTGCAATTTTTGAGTTTTTTGCCGATATTTGAAAAACTCAAAATTTTTTTGGAAAAGAAAAATTTTCCTTGTTTTTTTTTTGACTTTAGGAAAAAAACCCTTGGAAATAAAAAAAACTCGCAAGAAAATCCCAAAAAAAACTCCGGGCAAAAAAATTCGGGAAAAACCCTAAGAAAAAAATATTATAAGTAACCCTAATCCATGTGACAAAGCTGATAGTAGAGCCAATAATAATTTTTCGCTTGCCATCGGCTTTTTTTCACAAAAAATTTAAATAAAAGTTGGTGTTCCATTTTTTTAAAGAATTAAGATCACTGATCACTGATGTGAAATTTTATTTATTCTCGTCTTTAAAAATATGTTTCCAAAATAGATAGCAATAATTTGCTCAAAAATTTACCCGAACAAAATGTTCAAAGAAAAGCTCACAAAAATGTTCACGCAAAAAATTTTAGATCTTTTGCACGAGCTTTTATTTGAGCATGTTCGTCTGTGTAATTGCGCCTTAAGACCACTGCGACCAGTCTGCAAAATGTCCTCTGGAGCAAAATATTTATCACACATGTAAAATCTGCCCTTACTTTATTCGCGTTTAAGAGCTTCACTTTCTGAAAAACAGGATTGCCTTTGGGAAAACGATATCTTTTGTTTTATTGGGATCATGGCATGGTCTCCGCAGCTTTGAACAAAGCACACTCTAATTTTTTGAACAGGACAAAATCACAAAATCACTTTTTAAAAACCTTGGCAAACCTCAGTTTCCAAAATGGAACTCATAGTTATGAGTCATAACCACGGATGTACAAACCTTGGATTGCTAATACCTATGGGAAATTTTCATGAAAATCACTGCCGCGTGTCTTCCGCCATTTTCGCCGCCATGTTGTGGAGATTTGGGTTGGCGACATTGGTTTCCTTAATTTTAAATAATAGTGTGGGAAGACTGACTGTCAACAGTGTCAAAATATGATTGAATTTGACATTTTTTTGAAAGGTTATTTTTGTTGTTGTTTTTTAATACAAAAACAAAAAAGTAAAGAAGCAAGTCATAAACAAATACTCCAACGGTCACGCCATTTACCTCTCTCATTTGGTCTGGAGTATGTGCAGGTTTCGAACAAATAAATCACAATATGGAAACATTGCCCCCCAATTTATAAACTCAAAGAGTACTGTTAAGCCACACGTTATAAATTGTAATAAAAGCTCGGTTCAACCATTGCTGCTGGCGCTCCCGCTGAAGATACACCTTGATTACGTTGATCTGAATCTACACAGGGACTAAAACAGCTAAGCTCAGATGCACCAACGTGATACAGTAATAAAAATTAAATTAATAGAGGGAGATACTGACTTTGATAATAGCATATATGGCTCAGCTGAAAGCCAGAGCCATGGCAAGTCAAGCAACATTTAGCGATAACAAAAAAAGTACATCTTTGGCACATAGAGTCGAGCATGGAGTTTTACAATATTTGAAGACCTTGGCGGAAAAACCTTTTAACAAACAACTGTGTCGACCATCCCTTCCCTAAGTTAACAAGTTATTATTAAGATATCCTTGAGTTTTGGTAAGTTTTCAGCATTCAACATTTTTTTTGTAGCTCTATCTTTTATAAAGGATGTGGGATTTTGCTCAAAACTGCATATGTTGTAGGTTTCATTGTCCTGATAAAAATCTATCATTGCTCCACAGTGATCTGATATGTGGTTTTTGAGATACTGCGTTCAAAGTTAAACATTTTAGTATTCTGGCTTTTCCCTAAAATCAGTTTTTTGCACTTTTTGTGAAAATGTAAATAATATTTATGAACCAAATTGTTGTCCGAGAATAAGTAGCAGAAAAATATAGGTTGCGTCACACTGGCATGACAAACATAAAAAATATTAAATTCATATGACCAAGAAATGACTTTTTTAACAAAAGGCAAATTTCAATTGTTATGTTGCCACTTAGTATTTAACAAACATGCTTCAAAACAAAAACTGTAACATTTTTAGCCATTTTTGTTAGTTGTTGCTATAGGGCAATGATAGATTTTCATCAAGATAAGCAAAATCACACAGAAAGCCAGTTTCCATAAGGAAAGTGCATCATCCTTAAAAAACGAATCTACAAAAAAAAAATGTTAAAAGCTGAAAACTTACCAAAACTTAAGGATATCTTAGTAATAACTTTTTCTGCTGAATTCTTCAGAATCAGAAAACTTTTATAACAAAAATTGTTAGCAAAAAACATTGTCACAATTGAATAAATAGACGTCAAAATTTAGTCTTAAAAATTAACATTAAAATTTATTTTAAGAATATCTTTAAAATGTCTTTTAGATATTAAACAATGTTAACATTAAGGTTTTGTTAATAAAGATTAAAAAATTTCTAGTAAACTGATAAAACATCTTATAATTACTGGTCTTAAAATCTCAAAAAAATACTGGCTACAATATCACAAAAATTGACAATAAAATCTTAAACTACTTACTTAAAATGACATATAGAAAGTTACAAACACATGGAAATGACAACAAGAAAAAAAAAAAAAATATACTGATAAAATACATATTAAAATTAATATTTTGGTAATTATGCAGTATACAATTTTCTGCTATTTTTGACTTTTTATGAAAAATTCTTTATGGATAGGATAGGACCCCAAATCCGCCTACGCCGGTTGGTTTTTTTTTCGATTTTTTTTGTTTTTTTTTTAAATTTTTTTCACTAAAACAACCCAATCCAACACAGTCCAACCCAACGTAATCCAACCCAACCCAAAACAATCAAAAAAACACATTACAACACCCCCCCCCCCGGGCACCCTTTTTTCTCTTAAAAAAAAAATTGGGCACAGGCGGATTTGGGGTCCTAGGGACCCTAGTAGGTGCCCCCATAAAGATTTAAAAAAAAAAAAAAAATGGCAGAAAAACCGTATATTGCATTACCAATTTTTTTAATTTTCTTTTTAAAACTCAAGAAGTATTGTTCTTATTTTGTAAAAGTGGATGTGCCAAAGATGTATTTTTTTGTGATCGCTTGCCATCTCTCTGGTTTTCAGCTGATCCATATATGCTATTATCAAACTCCATATCTTCCTCTATTCATTTATTTTTCTTGTCTTCTAGGCCTATAACAACCTCGGATTTATAAACTGTTGGTTTTAGTTCCTGTTTCAGATTCAGAGATCAACTTAATGAAGGTTTATCTTGAACGGGAGCGCCAGCAGCAATGGTTGTCAGTACTTCATGTTGTAATTTATTTGTTCAAAATTTGCACGTTTCCCAGACCAAATGAGAGAGATTATCATGGCGTGGCCGTTCAAGCATTTGTCTGTCTTTTAAATGGTTTTTATTGCTTGGTTCTTCACATTTGTTTTTGTATTAAAAAACAACAACAAAAATAACCTTTCTAGAAACGTTATTTTTGACACTGTTGAAAGTCAGTGTTCCCACACTACTATTTAAAATTAAGGAACCAATGTCGCTAACCTAGATCTCCGCAACATGGCGCCGAAAATGGCGGAAGACACACGGCAGTGATTTTCCCACAAGGGTATTATCAATCCTTTCTTTTTTACATCCGTGGTCATAACCTACTTTCTGTCACTTTTGTCATAATGTGCCCTCTGACGGACAACCGTAGAAGGGGTAAGAGGCGGAGCTGCAGATTTCTAGAATATTGCCAACCTAAATATTATTATGTTGGCAGTTCCTTTGCACGCGGAAACATAACCGCACGTTTCGCGAAAAATAATTATTGGCGGGAAGGGTGAAGTGACGGATCTATAGTTCCTTAATCTATGCCCAGAACTTGCTCTTTTTAGGGGGGAGGCTTAAGTAGTAGCATATGGTGTCAGATAATTATTTTATTCCGACCCCGCAGCTTCGCTTGAGGTTTATTTACCTACTCGTTTTTCCTGTATTTTTGTTCAAGTAAATCGATTTTGATGAAATAAAGCCTGTATCATGCCCAGGCGCCCAAGTAATCCAGTGCGAGTCAATATATTCGATGGTTCTGGAGGGGAGGCTTCGTGCCGTGCCTACCCTGCCAAAAAAACCTCCTCATAAAAATAAACCTGATTTTTATAAGTTTTTATAAGGTTTATAAGCTTTTGTGAGGCAAAATTTTAGGATTATAAAGGTTTGTAATAATTTATGATGTATGTCTTTGATTTTGGCAAGAATTTACGTGGTTTTATATGTAAGGTTTTTATCTGATCCTATAATCAGATAGACTCATGAATGTTTATAAAATTAAAATTTGTGCAGACATTTTTTTAACATATTTTGTGGTTTTATAAAAGCACCATTTTCTAAGAGATTTTATAATCAACTTTTATGGGTTTCTTCTTTTATCATGTATTGTGGGAATATATAAACCGATGTTTTTATGAGTTTTTAGTTTTTAGTTTAGAGTTTTTATAATCAAAACAACTCATAACATTTTGTGGGTTTCTATGATTACACCCTTGTTCTTTTATAATGTATAAGTTTAAAAAAAAACATTTTTTCATGAGCTTTTGGGATATTTTATGATCAGACCAACTCATAGAATTTCACAGAGATTTTTATGAACATTTATAATTTTCTATGAGTTGGTGAAATCAATTTTTTTATAAATCTTTAAAGAGATTTTATAGTCAGAAAAACTTACAACATTTTATAGTTTTTTATGTGTCCCCCCTGCCAGAAAAACCTCATGATTCCATGCAGCACTCTTCGTCCCAGGGAAGTACAATGTATGCCCATTTTACGCCGGTACGTCCCGAGACCAATTAGGGACGTATATAGTACGTAACAAAGTGTCCGGACCTACGATCATTTTACGTCCAATTTTGTAATTGATTACATTTCCAAGAAGATTCCTCCATGATAATCATCAAAAAATTAACAAACTATGAGTGGCTCCTCCACCGTTACTTATGCACTCATTTTTTCTATTGGGCATTGACAAAATAAGATGGTCTATATCATATTGAGGAACATTCATCCAAATGGTCCAGATGGTCTATATCATATTGAGGAACATTCATCCAAATCCTCCTAAGGAAATGCCAGAGTTTATCTAAGTTTAATCGACATGGTAATCGACTAAGATTGCGCCCTATCATATCCCATACGTGTTCTATAGGTGACAAGTCAGGCGATCTTGCTGGTCATTCCATTGTTTCACGAGCAATATGCGGTCTTGCATTATTCGGTTAAAAGATCGCAATTGGGATAATTTGTGGGTAGGGATGTAAAACTGGCAGCAGCATTTCATCGATATATCGCCAAGCAGTCAGATTGCCGTTAATTAAGGACTAGAGGTTATCTGCTTTCTAAACATATAGCACCCCATACCATGCTATTTTGTTGTCTTGCTGTATCACGTTCAACGGCAAAGTCTACATTTCATCTTTCACCTCGAAATCGCCTAACCCTCATGCATCCATCATGGCCACCTAAACAAAATTCGTCATTCCAGTTTTGCCGCGCTCTGCACCACTCCAAACGGCGAGCCTTATGTTGTGGGGTCAAAGGTAGCATCAAAAGTGGACGGTAAGCCCTCAGCCCCATACCAAGCAATCTTCGATTAACTATCATCCTTGAAAACACTCATCCTGTAGCTGCAACTAGAACATCTCTTACTTGGCGTATACTGTCCCGTCGATTTCTGAGAGCAAGAAGTCTGAGATGCCGTAAATCACGACCTTGTGATAATCTAGGGCGTTCAGAACCCGCACGATGTCAACAAGTCTCATCATTGGACCACCTTCTCCAAACTTTTAACACTGTTGATCGATTGGGATTAACCCTTCTTGTAATTTCCCGTAAACCAAAACCAGCCTCTTTCATACCCACGATGCGTTCTTTCTCGAAGTCGTTTGAATGATGTAATTGTTGCCGACTGCGAATTATTGGCATTTTTATTTTTTAAGTAAACTGTAAACAATCCAAAAAGACCAAAAATTACGAGAAAAATGATTGAAAATTTTCATAAATGGTCTTTCATGTGTTGGTTGTTTTTGAAAATGAATAGAAAAAATCTGTGGAAAAACGAAAGATTAGACAAAAAATGTATCAAATATTTCTTTTAAGATAAGGTATACACACAAATAATTTTAATTCAATCCGTGTACATGGTGTTGAATTTTTTTTTGTTCTCCAGTATATATAGAAATAGAAATTTATCAAAGTAACATCTCTCCCAGCTCCTGGCGATAAATAAGTACTTATACGAGAAGAATTTTACATTAGATATGTAGATATTGTGCAAGCACAAGGAGTGTTATTATAATAGAGTGGGTTAGGTCATCCTAGTTTATAGTTTAGATTAGGTTACAGTTTAGTTTGACTGTAAATATCTATTACATTACTTCTACTACTATTACTACTACTACAACTGCTACAGTTGTGCCGTAATTTTGTATTTTAGAATTTTACTGGTAGATCTTATAAAATCTTTTAAACCGTTATGAGGAATTGTCATATTAAAAATCATAAAATATTGTAAACTTTTGTAAATCGCACTTTCACTTTCACTAGTCAAAAATTATAAAATATCATAAGTTTATATGAGCATAGATTATGAAAACTTATGATGTTTTATCTGTTATTTGCTATGATCTTTTATGACGTTTTTTTGGCAGGGTATATGGGACTGGTTATTGAGAGTCTCTAAAATGAGTGAAAGTGTCGAAAATGGGAAAAAATGTGACTTTTACACAAATATGGTAGGTACCTAGTTTTTAAATTGTTTAATAATTTTTTAAGGATTTTATGTTCGTGTAGTTATCCTTTTTTATTATTACTTACCTAAGTATATTGTTATTATTTAATGGAGCTTAGTTAATTTTTCTTTAATTTCCACATTAAAAAAATAATTGGATATTAAAATATACAGAGTTTACCACATGCAGAAATATGGGACATATCTGTCGATGCGAATTTAAATAAAAAATAAGAGAAAACTGAGAGAGACAAATAAGAACTTAAAATTTTCAACTTTTTACTATCTATTTCTTACTTTTCGGATGTATAAGAAAGCAGCGCATACGATTGCAGATTAATTAAGATAATTCACAAAACAAAAGATACCTATATAATTAGAGCTAATTTAGTGCTCCATGGTTTTATATAATAATTTTTTTTTTTATATATATTACAAAAATTATACTACAAATATATTATTCTGATTTCATTTTCTTATTTAACATATATAAATAGTTCTTATAGTTTTAATTTAATAAATTGGATATCAAGAATTTTGGGCTAACTAAATGAGATAGACTTAAAATCTAATTCGTATAGGAGAATTTTCTCGAGGAGTAGTTTTTTTTTGGTAAAAAAGATATAACTCTGCAGCACTAAATCGGTCGTAGCGATTCATAGGAATGACTTTTGGAGTTTCGTTTGCTTACAAACACGCGCTCTTTGTTTAAAAAAACGAGCTCTGCATTTTTTATGGAATATAAAATTATTACTTTGACGGTTAAACAATATTTTCCTTGCTAGGTCTCTTTCTCGGTCTCGTGCGCCGCACAGAGGCTTAGTATAATATCAGAGACATAGACCAAAAAATGTTCTTTATATTTTTAAAATTTATTTAGAAAGGAGCCCATTTATTGTCATTTTATTGTAATTTTGGGTGATAGATCTCTTAAGGCGTTAAATTTTGGCTACAAGTGTGTCTAATTACAAATTTTACTACTATTTAAACTATAAAAAAAAATCTAGTATAAAATGTTGACTTTAGTAAATGTTTTTGTTATATGATTGCCTAATACTGATTAATGTTTTTTTGAAATTTTTACACAAATAAGTCGTCTTTTTTATCAGAAATATAATAATAAAATGAACAAATTAGGTAAAAATATATCAACATCTAAGTTTTTGTATTTACACAATTTTATATTCGACAGGATTCGCTTTACCAGTAATCTCAATATAATTGCTGGAGTATTACGATCACGAAAATATAACATTTATCTGCTACGATCTGCTACCAAGATGGCTATGGAAGTCATTTTGGCAGTTCATTATAAAAAGCGCATTCGAGTTGTCAAAAAATAAAAAAATATGTTTTTATAATAAAATTAAAAGCTCCTTCTTTCCAAAAAATTCAAGACGAAAAATTTAGGTGACATTTAAGCAAAGTTAGCATATAAAAAATAGGTTTTTGTAAAACGCACTATATTTTTGGGTTGCCCTGTATATGGTTTAAATCATGTAAAGTAACAATTTTTTTAAATTTAAGACGTTTCCCTTTGTACAAAATAACTGTGTATAAAACTCTTTTCCAGATTAAAAGTTTCTCATAAGGTCTTTCCACTATGCGCCGCCCCTGTGTTTGTCTCCCAATGAAGGCTAGATCGTTATCATTATATCTATATTTCTTGTGTATATAGTTTTTTTTTGATCAGCATTTTGTTTTCGCCAAATACTGCAAATTTTGAACTTTATAAAATTAAGGAGTCAATATTCTCAATTTTTTGCTATGTTTATCTTGTGTAGGTTAAGGATAAGGATTAAAATTAAGTTTAGAAAAGGGCTATTTCACAAGAGCCTGGCGCAAACGGTTTTGTAATCCCGAGGTAGTCCTTTTTTGGCAAAATATTAATTATTTTAGTGAAATCTTTATTGTACAAAATGTTGTCAAAATAAAGTGATTTGATTTGATTTAAACCGCAAATATCTTGGGAACGAATTGATGAAGTAAGTTTTTGAAAAATTTGTGTAGAATTTTATTACCCTTTCGCTGAAACCCCCTGTATATATGCGTATAAAAAACCGGGTTATTGTAACGACTGCGATAAGTTTTTAAACTACATACTTAAAACCATTATTAGCAAAATTATTCAAGAGACAGAGGTCCAGATAGCCAGAACTATAATATTGGCTTGATCAAAATGGGATACTTTTACGTAAGTAAATTTGCTTTTTTATTATATACTACTCGCCAAACAAAATGGAACTTTACCATGCCAGAAAAACCTTATAAAAGATTATAAAAATAACACATAAAACATTATAAGATTTCATGACCTATGCCCACATAAATTGATGATATTTTATAACTTTTGACAATAATTCAGCAGCCATTTGGTTTATAAAAACTTAAAAGCCAGGGGGGGGGGTTGGGGGTTAAACTCCCCCCCCCCCAGGAAGTCCAACCAGTCTACAATAAATTAATTGGTTTGTAACGTGTGTGGTGTGATTAAGGATTAAACGAATTACCTGTAAGAAAGTTCAATCAAAATTATACGATATTGGTCACATTCTATTAGATATACCTGGTAGTGATACTTCGTAGCACGTCATACGCAAGTTTTAGAGATAAGAAAAACATTCCGCCCCCGCGGCCTGCCTGATCTCTGCTAGGTACTTCAGCTGATGCCTTAAAATTAGGGCTACGTAGTATGAAGCTCCAATTGGTGGCGGTGCTGCTGCGAAGAGTCATGTTACAGTGACCTTATACTTTTACAGGTTTCTACTTTATGACCTGCTGAACGGTACAGGATTCTGTAATAACGGTGTCTTGCACTTTTCAATTTTGATGTTTTTGTTTCTCGGTTTATTCGACAGGTGGCGCACACAATTACTACGTCCCCAAGGATTACAAACTTTTTGTTTTAAATTCTAGAGGTGTGCGTGGTCACTGTGACACGAGATTCATTTTGTTGTTTTTTAAAATAAATTGCGTCCTCACAAACGCCCCTTTCCCTATAGGCCAACTTGATAAGATTTGCTACCCCAGGGAAAGATTCTTTTATAGTGGGTGGGATTCCCTAAACGAGGATAAGAGTAAATCACCTTTCGGATTTAAAACAATAACTTTTAAGCGAATCATGGATTCTAATTTTGGATACCATGCTTGAGTTTTCCAGATAGAATAAACTTCAATAATCCACCAGACATATCGCATTATCGTTTTCATTTTTTTTTAATTTTTGGAAACAGTGAGGAAGGAAGAATATAAGACTTAAGGTTTTCCTAATTTAGTGTGAATGCATCCACTGGAAGCCACGACACAAACCGGTGGCATTTTTTTTTCAGATAGCTCGCAAATAAATATACAATTTTTATACCAGATTTTTTGTCCGCTATATGATTATTCTTATTCTCTTGTTAAGCCATAAAAAGCTGCCTTCATTTTTTTCTCCTGTTCACCTTGTTGCCAAAAAAACATTGTCACAATTGAATAAATAGACGTCAAAATTTAGTCTTAAAAATTAACATTAAAATTTATTTTAAGAATATCTTTAAAATGTCTTTTAGATATTAAACAATGTTAACATTAAGGTTTTGTTAATAAAGATTAAAAAATTTCTAGTAAACTGATAAAACATCTTATAATTACTGGTCTTAAAATCTCAAAAAAATACTGGCTACAATATCACAAAAATTGACAATAAAATCTTAAACTACTTACTTAAAATGACATATAGAAAGTTACAAACACATGGAAATGACAACAAGAAAAAAAAAAAAAATATACTGATAAAATACATATTAAAATTAATATTTTGGTAATTATGCAGTATACAATTTTCTGCTATTTTTGACTTTTTATGAAAAATTCTTTATGGATAGGATAGGACCCCAAATCCGCCTACGCCGGTTGGTTTTTTTTTCGATTTTTTTTGTTTTTTTTTTAAATTTTTTTCACTAAAACAACCCAATCCAACACAGTCCAACCCAACGTAATCCAACCCAACCCAAAACAATCAAAAAAACACATTACAACACCCCCCCCCCCCGGGCACCCTTTTTTCTCTTAAAAAAAAAATTGGGCACAGGCGGATTTGGGGTCCTAGGGACCCTAGTAGGTGCCCCCATAAAGATTTAAAAAAAAAAAAAAAATGGCAGAAAAACCGTATATTGCATTACCAATTTTTTTAATTTTCTTTTTAAAACTCAAGAAGTATTGTTCTTATTTTGTAAAAGTGGATGTGCCAAAGATGTATTTTTTTGTGATCGCTTGCCATCTCTCTGGTTTTCAGCTGATCCATATATGCTATTATCAAACTCCATATCTTCCTCTATTCATTTATTTTTCTTGTCTTCTAGGCCTATAACAACCTCGGATTTATAAACTGTTGGTTTTAGTTCCTGTTTCAGATTCAGAGATCAACTTAATGAAGGTTTATCTTGAACGGGAGCGCCAGCAGCAATGGTTGTCAGTACTTCATGTTGTAATTTATTTGTTCAAAATTTGCACGTTTCCCAGACCAAATGAGAGAGATTATCATGGCGTGGCCGTTCAAGCATTTGTCTGTCTTTTAAATGGTTTTTATTGCTTGGTTCTTCACATTTGTTTTTGTATTAAAAAACAACAACAAAAATAACCTTTCTAGAAACGTTATTTTTGACACTGTTGAAAGTCAGTGTTCCCACACTACTATTTAAAATTAAGGAACCAATGTCGCTAACCTAGATCTCCGCAACATGGCGCCGAAAATGGCGGAAGACACACGGCAGTGATTTTCCCACAAGGGTATTATCAATCCTTTCTTTTTTACATCCGTGGTCATAACCTACTTTCTGTCACTTTTGTCATAATGTGCCCTCTGACGGACAACCGTAGAAGGGGTAAGAGGCGGAGCTGCAGATTTCTAGAATATTGCCAACCTAAATATTATTATGTTGGCAGTTCCTTTGCACGCGGAAACATAACCGCACGTTTCGCGAAAAATAATTATTGGCGGGAAGGGTGAAGTGACGGATCTATAGTTCCTTAATCTATGCCCAGAACTTGCTCTTTTTAGGGGGGAGGCTTAAGTAGTAGCATATGGTGTCAGATAATTATTTTATTCCGACCCCGCAGCTTCGCTTGAGGTTTATTTACCTACTCGTTTTTCCTGTATTTTTGTTCAAGTAAATCGATTTTGATGAAATAAAGCCTGTATCATGCCCAGGCGCCCAAGTAATCCAGTGCGAGTCAATATATTCGATGGTTCTGGAGGGGAGGCTTCGTGCCGTGCCTACCCTGCCAAAAAAACCTCCTCATAAAAATAAACCTGATTTTTATAAGTTTTTATAAGGTTTATAAGCTTTTGTGAGGCAAAATTTTAGGATTATAAAGGTTTGTAATAATTTATGATGTATGTCTTTGATTTTGGCAAGAATTTACGTGGTTTTATATGTAAGGTTTTTATCTGATCCTATAATCAGATAGACTCATGAATGTTTATAAAATTAAAATTTGTGCAGACATTTTTTTAACATATTTTGTGGTTTTATAAAAGCACCATTTTCTAAGAGATTTTATAATCAACTTTTATGGGTTTCTTCTTTTATCATGTATTGTGGGAATATATAAACCGATGTTTTTATGAGTTTTTAGTTTTTAGTTTAGAGTTTTTATAATCAAAACAACTCATAACATTTTGTGGGTTTCTATGATTACACCCTTGTTCTTTTATAATGTATAAGTTTAAAAAAAAACATTTTTTCATGAGCTTTTGGGATATTTTATGATCAGACCAACTCATAGAATTTCACAGAGATTTTTATGAACATTTATAATTTTCTATGAGTTGGTGAAATCAATTTTTTTATAAATCTTTAAAGAGATTTTATAGTCAGAAAAACTTACAACATTTTATAGTTTTTTATGTGTCCCCCCTGCCAGAAAAACCTCATGATTCCATGCAGCACTCTTCGTCCCAGGGAAGTACAATGTATGCCCATTTTACGCCGGTACGTCCCGAGACCAATTAGGGACGTATATAGTACGTAACAAAGTGTCCGGACCTACGATCATTTTACGTCCAATTTTGTAATTGATTACATTTCCAAGAAGATTCCTCCATGATAATCATCAAAAAATTAACAAACTATGAGTGGCTCCTCCACCGTTACTTATGCACTCATTTTTTCTATTGGGCATTGACAAAATAAGATGGTCTATATCATATTGAGGAACATTCATCCAAATGGTCCAGATGGTCTATATCATATTGAGGAACATTCATCCAAATCCTCCTAAGGAAATGCCAGAGTTTATCTAAGTTTAATCGACATGGTAATCGACTAAGATTGCGCCCTATCATATCCCATACGTGTTCTATAGGTGACAAGTCAGGCGATCTTGCTGGTCATTCCATTGTTTCACGAGCAATATGCGGTCTTGCATTATTCGGTTAAAAGATCGCAATTGGGATAATTTGTGGGTAGGGATGTAAAACTGGCAGCAGCATTTCATCGATATATCGCCAAGCAGTCAGATTGCCGTTAATTAAGGACTAGAGGTTATCTGCTTTCTAAACATATAGCACCCCATACCATGCTATTTTGTTGTCTTGCTGTATCACGTTCAACGGCAAAGTCTACATTTCATCTTTCACCTCGAAATCGCCTAACCCTCATGCATCCATCATGGCCACCTAAACAAAATTCGTCATTCCAGTTTTGCCGCGCTCTGCACCACTCCAAACGGCGAGCCTTATGTTGTGGGGTCAAAGGTAGCATCAAAAGTGGACGGTAAGCCCTCAGCCCCATACCAAGCAATCTTCGATTAACTATCATCCTTGAAAACACTCATCCTGTAGCTGCAACTAGAACATCTCTTACTTGGCGTATACTGTCCCGTCGATTTCTGAGAGCAAGAAGTCTGAGATGCCGTAAATCACGACCTTGTGATAATCTAGGGCGTTCAGAACCCGCACGATGTCAACAAGTCTCATCATTGGACCACCTTCTCCAAACTTTTAACACTGTTGATCGATTGGGATTAACCCTTCTTGTAATTTCCCGTAAACCAAAACCAGCCTCTTTCATACCCACGATGCGTTCTTTCTCGAAGTCGTTTGAATGATGTAATTGTTGCCGACTGCGAATTATTGGCATTTTTATTTTTTAAGTAAACTGTAAACAATCCAAAAAGACCAAAAATTACGAGAAAAATGATTGAAAATTTTCATAAATGGTCTTTCATGTGTTGGTTGTTTTTGAAAATGAATAGAAAAAATCTGTGGAAAAACGAAAGATTAGACAAAAAATGTATCAAATATTTCTTTTAAGATAAGGTATACACACAAATAATTTTAATTCAATCCGTGTACATGGTGTTGAATTTTTTTTTGTTCTCCAGTATATATAGAAATAGAAATTTATCAAAGTAACATCTCTCCCAGCTCCTGGCGATAAATAAGTACTTATACGAGAAGAATTTTACATTAGATATGTAGATATTGTGCAAGCACAAGGAGTGTTATTATAATAGAGTGGGTTAGGTCATCCTAGTTTATAGTTTAGATTAGGTTACAGTTTAGTTTGACTGTAAATATCTATTACATTACTTCTACTACTATTACTACTACTACAACTGCTACAGTTGTGCCGTAATTTTGTATTTTAGAATTTTACTGGTAGATCTTATAAAATCTTTTAAACCGTTATGAGGAATTGTCATATTAAAAATCATAAAATATTGTAAACTTTTGTAAATCGCACTTTCACTTTCACTAGTCAAAAATTATAAAATATCATAAGTTTATATGAGCATAGATTATGAAAACTTATGATGTTTTATCTGTTATTTGCTATGATCTTTTATGACGAGAGAAAACTGAGAGAGACAAATAAGAACTTAAAATTTTCAACTTTTTACTATCTATTTCTTACTTTTCGGATGTATAAGAAAGCAGCGCATACGATTGCAGATTAATTAAGATAATTCACAAAACAAAAGATACCTATATAATTAGAGCTAATTTAGTGCTCCATGGTTTTATATAATAATTTTTTTTTTTATATATATTACAAAAATTATACTACAAATATATTATTCTGATTTCATTTTCTTATTTAACATATATAAATAGTTCTTATAGTTTTAATTTAATAAATTGGATATCAAGAATTTTGGGCTAACTAAATGAGATAGACTTAAAATCTAATTCGTATAGGAGAATTTTCTCGAGGAGTAGTTTTTTTTTGGTAAAAAAGATATAACTCTGCAGCACTAAATCGGTCGTAGCGATTCATAGGAATGACTTTTGGAGTTTCGTTTGCTTACAAACACGCGCTCTTTGTTTAAAAAAACGAGCTCTGCATTTTTTATGGAATATAAAATTATTACTTTGACGGTTAAACAATATTTTCCTTGCTAGGTCTCTTTCTCGGTCTCGTGCGCCGCACAGAGGCTTAGTATAATATCAGAGACATAGACCAAAAAATGTTCTTTATATTTTTAAAATTTATTTAGAAAGGAGCCCATTTATTGTCATTTTATTGTAATTTTGGGTGATAGATCTCTTAAGGCGTTAAATTTTGGCTACAAGTGTGTCTAATTACAAATTTTACTACTATTTAAACTATAAAAAAAAATCTAGTATAAAATGTTGACTTTAGTAAATGTTTTTGTTATATGATTGCCTAATACTGATTAATGTTTTTTTGAAATTTTTACACAAATAAGTCGTCTTTTTTATCAGAAATATAATAATAAAATGAACAAATTAGGTAAAAATATATCAACATCTAAGTTTTTGTATTTACACAATTTTATATTCGACAGGATTCGCTTTACCAGTAATCTCAATATAATTGCTGGAGTATTACGATCACGAAAATATAACATTTATCTGCTACGATCTGCTACCAAGATGGCTATGGAAGTCATTTTGGCAGTTCATTATAAAAAGCGCATTCGAGTTGTCAAAAAATAAAAAAATATGTTTTTATAATAAAATTAAAAGCTCCTTCTTTCCAAAAAATTCAAGACGAAAAATTTAGGTGACATTTAAGCAAAGTTAGCATATAAAAAATAGGTTTTTGTAAAACGCACTATATTTTTGGGTTGCCCTGTATATGGTTTAAATCATGTAAAGTAACAATTTTTTTAAATTTAAGACGTTTCCCTTTGTACAAAATAACTGTGTATAAAACTCTTTTCCAGATTAAAAGTTTCTCATAAGGTCTTTCCACTATGCGCCGCCCCTGTGTTTGTCTCCCAATGAAGGCTAGATCGTTATCATTATATCTATATTTCTTGTGTATATAGTTTTTTTTTGATCAGCATTTTGTTTTCGCCAAATACTGCAAATTTTGAACTTTATAAAATTAAGGAGTCAATATTCTCAATTTTTTGCTATGTTTATCTTGTGTAGGTTAAGGATAAGGATTAAAATTAAGTTTAGAAAAGGGCTATTTCACAAGAGCCTGGCGCAAACGGTTTTGTAATCCCGAGGTAGTCCTTTTTTGGCAAAATATTAATTATTTTAGTGAAATCTTTATTGTACAAAATGTTGTCAAAATAAAGTGATTTGATTTGATTTAAACCGCAAATATCTTGGGAACGAATTGATGAAGTAAGTTTTTGAAAAATTTGTGTAGAATTTTATTACCCTTTCGCTGAAACCCCCTGTATATATGCGTATAAAAAACCGGGTTATTGTAACGACTGCGATAAGTTTTTAAACTACATACTTAAAACCATTATTAGCAAAATTATTCAAGAGACAGAGGTCCAGATAGCCAGAACTATAATATTGGCTTGATCAAAATGGGATACTTTTACGTAAGTAAATTTGCTTTTTTATTATATACTACTCGCCAAACAAAATGGAACTTTACCATGCCAGAAAAACCTTATAAAAGATTATAAAAATAACACATAAAACATTATAAGATTTCATGACCTATGCCCACATAAATTGATGATATTTTATAACTTTTGACAATAATTCAGCAGCCATTTGGTTTATAAAAACTTAAAAGCCAGGGGGGGGGGGGTTGGGGGTTAAACTCCCCCCCCCCCCAGGAAGTCCAACCAGTCTACAATAAATTAATTGGTTTGTAACGTGTGTGGTGTGATTAAGGATTAAACGAATTACCTGTAAGAAAGTTCAATCAAAATTATACGATATTGGTCACATTCTATTAGATATACCTGGTAGTGATACTTCGTAGCACGTCATACGCAAGTTTTAGAGATAAGAAAAACATTCCGCCCCCGCGGCCTGCCTGATCTCTGCTAGGTACTTCAGCTGATGCCTTAAAATTAGGGCTACGTAGTATGAAGCTCCAATTGGTGGCGGTGCTGCTGCGAAGAGTCATGTTACAGTGACCTTATACTTTTACAGGTTTCTACTTTATGACCTGCTGAACGGTACAGGATTCTGTAATAACGGTGTCTTGCACTTTTCAATTTTGATGTTTTTGTTTCTCGGTTTATTCGACAGGTGGCGCACACAATTACTACGTCCCCAAGGATTACAAACTTTTTGTTTTAAATTCTAGAGGTGTGCGTGGTCACTGTGACACGAGATTCATTTTGTTGTTTTTTAAAATAAATTGCGTCCTCACAAACGCCCCTTTCCCTATAGGCCAACTTGATAAGATTTGCTACCCCAGGGAAAGATTCTTTTATAGTGGGTGGGATTCCCTAAACGAGGATAAGAGTAAATCACCTTTCGGATTTAAAACAATAACTTTTAAGCGAATCATGGATTCTAATTTTGGATACCATGCTTGAGTTTTCCAGATAGAATAAACTTCAATAATCCACCAGACATATCGCATTATCGTTTTCATTTTTTTTTAATTTTTGGAAACAGTGAGGAAGGAAGAATATAAGACTTAAGGTTTTCCTAATTTAGTGTGAATGCATCCACTGGAAGCCACGACACAAACCGGTGGCATTTTTTTTTCAGATAGCTCGCAAATAAATATACAATTTTTATACCAGATTTTTTGTCCGCTATATGATTATTCTTATTCTCTTGTTAAGCCATAAAAAGCTGCCTTCATTTTTTTCTCCTGTTCACCTTGTTGCCAAAAAAACCCCTTTTGCTTTCTTTCCATTGCAACACGCCCCCATCCCGATTTGTATGCATCGGAGAAAATTTTAATGTTATAATTAGGCTGTAAAATAGTATGTTTGGCTTGGTCTATGTGCTTTAACCACCACTCAAGTAGTTCATTTTTAACTACGAACCTAACAAGCATCTTTTTGTTATAGTTGTTTTATTGTTTTTACGTACAACAAGTCGTACTCTGTAGCGTAACAAACCGAGAATAGCCTTCCTATAATTAGCGAAACCTCTTTAATTGTTATTTTATTTCCTTTTTTTTATTTCAATAATGTCAATGGCTGTTTTTATTTTTGTTATTCTTTTTTGTGCGATATATATCTACATCTTTTTGCAATAAGGATAAATCCTTAAAATTGTATCTCTAGTTATATCCCTTAATATAATAACATATATTGTTAACTAATTATGCATAGATTTAGTTTTGCTTAGATTTTAAGTTTCACTTTATACTTGTATTAGCCATAGCTCTCCAATAAAAAGTTTTTTTTTAAACAATCACGTCGCCTACGCTCATTTAACTCTCTTGAGTCGGTTGTGTATAGTTTTTTAATTGTTAATAAAAAACCTAATCTAGATAAGAGATACAGGCCTGAAAATGTGGAACAAAAAAGTGCAGTGGCTAGACCGAATGGTAAACATTGGAATTCAACTTTTGTTTTGAAAAGAAAATCTTAAATATATTTTATGTTCATCAAACATTGGAACTAAAAAATATGCATCACATTAGATCTTAAAATCTAATGTCGCAAGGAAACAGTTTTAGTAATTAAGTTCTCTAATATCTTCCAGTTGAAAATGAGGTGGGCGAAAAAAATTTATTCAGGTTTCTAGGATTAAAGATAAACCTAAAATCCCCTGTTATCGTTCTGTCTTAAAAAATAGCTTAACGAAAACTGATCTTGACAGTTATTAACAGTTTAAACTGCTCTTACTTATAAATGTTGTATGCTTTTCGAATAAATTTTTTATTTATTTTTGATAAATTTTGAGATTTTGGGGGTGAAAACTTGAATAGGTTTGTCCACAAAGGGAATTTTGTAACCTTTTGTCCAACTCAAAGTTAATTTATTTTGAGTTATTTGATTCTACTCTTCTGAAAAAAATTTTAGCTCTAATATTTCCTCTCGGCGCCTTTTTTTATATTTTTGCAACTTTTGGCCAAACCTTCGCTAAAAAACAAAAGATCTGGATGTTGCGCAGTAGCAATTTTTTATATTTTTGGATGAAACAAGATTGTGGCCAATGCAAAACAACTGCGCCGATTCGGCAAGACCCACAAGACCTCCATCAAGTGCTCCGTCTCTCCCTTGTTTGTTTAGGCCAAATTAGAGAAAACCCGCTCTAAGGCTGTCAAACCTTTTCCCAAAATGGTTTACAATTTCAAGAGTTACGTATCTCTTGTTTGCTCTGTGGAATTTTGCAATTTTTCCGGGAATTTTGTATTTTTCGAGGAGATTATTTTTGGTTTCCTTATCTGTTTCCATAGAAAGGTGCTTCTTCCATCTGCAAGCTAGCTCTGCTGATATATCTGGACTCAATGTACTATCATCTGTCCCCCGTAATATATTTTCTAAGGGGTGCCTCTCTATGCTAGAGTTCGAGGAATTTCTAGTGTCTAACGATTTGAGGAACTGTCAGATTCGTCGTCACATACAATAATATGAAAAACGATGTGCTAATAATAATTTTTTAAGTAAACATATTATAATCTACTTAGAAAATTCGACACCAGATAGAGATATGATAGTATTTGTTTTTACGTGCAGCATATAGGACATAGCGTGCTAGGAGAAAAAATTCTGAGTCACGAAAAAAAATTCTGAGTCATGCTTGGAAAGGGATTTTATTAACATTATGGAGTTTTTTTTTTGAGAATAATATAGCGGGCATAAGTCAAAAACTATGCAGGGTTTAAGTTAAGTTAACGGATGCCAAAAAATACTAGCCAAAAACATAATAATTGTATCACTCTATTGTTTAAAAACTGAATCTTTCTTACTTGACACACGACGCTCCCTTTTCATTTCCTTTTTCAGGTTCCTCATTTTCTTCTTTAGGCAATCCATTTGCTAAGTCAGATTTTTTCTTTAAAAGCGAATTTTCACCATTCGCTCGCGCCATACCGTCTTCACTTGTCGCGTGACAGCGCAAGAAGTATAATGAGGCACCTAGCAGAGATCAGGCAGGCTGCAGGGGCGGTATGTTTTTCTTATCTCGAAAACTTGCGTATGACGTGCTACGAAGTATCACTACCAGGTATATCTAATAGGATATGCCCAATCGAAGTATAATGTCTTAAATTTTAAAAATTTTGCCTGCGGTGCTAGGAGATCATTAATTGTTATAATTTTTGTTTTAATTATAAGGATGTATTCAAAACGTGTAATAAATGGCATTCTCAGTATAATTTTTTTTTTATCTGCGGCGAATTTATGATTTGGCAACCAATCTACATGTATCACTACACCCCTTCTTGACATCTACCCCAATCTCGTTTTTCAACCATTATGAAATATTGTTCCAATTTTGTTTAATTTTAAGCATTTTTTTGTCAACAACACTTGAAACCCGTATTTTGGTGTATTTTTTTCAAAATTTCTGCCTGCGGCGCATTTAAAGGTTAATTTTGTAAAAAATCTACAAATGAGACTAGATGACACTTGCTTTTAAATATTTTTGTTTCCTATACACTTACTCCTAGGGGTCATTCCATATCAAATCAACCAAAAAATCACAAAAATTTTACGCGACCAATTCCAATTTTGATGATTTTTGGTATATATTTTCTTCTTACCATAAAAGTTGAAAATGCAAATTTTTAGATTTTTTTGATTCGTAGTTTTTTTTTTTTAATTTTTCAAAATAAAAAAGTCAGCATTTTGACCTTAACAAGAATGTACAAAACTAGCAATATCTCGAGAACCACTTACACTAGGAAAGTAATAAATGGCTCATTTTAAAGTCATTTTGAAGCTCTTTTTTATGAAATATCACAACATAATTTTAACAAAAAAAAAAATTGGAAATAAAAAATTTAAAAAAAAAATTGAAAAATTCAAAAAGGCCATTTTTAATTTTTTTGAAAAAAATATATAATTTTGGACAAAGTGTTACTTAATTATCCACAAAATTTTATGATGGAGAAATGATGGGTTCAATGTCAAAAAAAATATCAAAAATATTAAGTACATTTTATAGGCGATTTTTCATGCATGTGACATTTTTAATAAATTTTTTCACATTGAACCCATGATTTGTCCATCTCAAAATTTTGTGAATAGTTTAATAACACTTTAAAGAAAATAATATAATTTTTTGAAAAAAATTAAAAATGGCCTTTTTGAAATTTTTCAAAAAAAAATCAAAAATTTTTTTTTTATTTTTTTTTTTAATATATGTTATGCAATATTCTCATATGAAAGGTCTTTATAAGAGCTTTAAAATGAACCTTCACCTACTTTTCTATTATAAGTGGTTCTTTGGATATTCCTAATTTTGTGCGCACATGTTAAGGACAAATAAGTGACTTTTTCGATTTTCAAAAATTAATTCAAAATAAACAACTGGTCAAAAAAGTCTGAAATTTTGGATTTTCCAGTTCTTTGGTAGGAAAAACATGTATACTAAAAATCATCAACATCGGAGATGGTATGGTAAAATACCCTGGTTGACTTGATATGGACTGACCCTAGGGTCATTCCATATCAAATCAACCAAAAAATCACAAAAATTTTACGCGACCAATTCCAATTTTGATGATTTTTGGTATATATTTTCTTCTTACCATAAAAGTTGAAAATGCAAATTTTTAGATTTTTTTGATTCGTAGTTTTTTTTTTTTTTAATTTTTCAAAATAAAAAAGTCAGCATTTTGACCTTAACAAGAATGTACAAAACTAGCAATATCTCGAGAACCACTTACATTAGGAAAGTAATAAATGGCTCATTTTAAAGTCATTTTGAAGCTCTTTTTTATGAAATATCACAACATAATTTTAACAAAAAAAAAATTGGAAATAAAAAATTGAAAAAAAAAAATTGAAAAATTCAAAAAGGCCATTTTTAATTTTTTTGAAAAAAATATATAATTTTGGTCAAAGTGTTACTTAATTATCCACAAAATTTTATGATGGAGAAATGATGGGTTCAATGTCAACAAAAATATCAAAAATATTAAGTACATTTTATAGGCGATTTTTCATGCATGTGACATTTTTAATAAATTTTTTCACATTGAACCCATGATTTGTCCATCTCAAAATTTTGTGAATAGTTTAATAACACTTTAAAGAAAATAATATAATTTTTTGAAAAAAATTAAAAATGGCCTTTTTGAAATTTTTCAAAAAAAAAAATCAAAAATTTTTTTTTTTATTTTTTTTTTCAATATATGTTATGCAATATTCTCATATGAAAGGTCTTTATAAGAGCTTTAAAATGAACCTTCACCTACTTTTCTATTATAAGTGGTTCTTTGGATATTCCTAATTTTGTGCGCACATGTTAAGGACAAATAAGTGACTTTTTCGATTTTCGAAAATTAATTCAAAATAAACAACTGGTCAAAAAAGTCTGAAATTTTGGATTTTCCAGTTTTTTGGTAGGAAAAACATGTATACTAAAAATCATCAACATCGGAGATGGTGTGGTAAAATACCCTGGTTGACTTGATATGGACTGACCCCTAGAGTCGATTAAAATTAATTCTTAATTTTAGAGTGGTTGCTTTTCATTTTTCTCTAGGCTATTAAATGAGGGGGGTGTAGCTGGAAGTCCGGCTAGACCCCCAATTTTAAATATTAAAAAAACAGGGAGGAGTGTGCTTCAAAGTTTTTAAAAGTGGTTCCAAATTGGTTCGAAATGATAAGCATATCAAAACACGAATATATATGGCTTGACTGACCTAACTTACTCCATGTTATTTTTACTAGGTTCTCCTATTTGTCTTCGCATTCTCCTACGCGCCAGCGCAATGTCAAGACCCAAGCCTAGGCGCAGACATTTTGACGTTAGCAAATCCGCTCAGCTACGTTCTAAACCCGATGGTACCCGCAGCATCCGCAAACAGGATAATCGCAGGTGCGGTACACAAATTGTATTGCTGGGTCATGATATGTACACCGAGTCCGTCACCTCAAGACATAGAATTCAGACGGCAGCCTCCACCGCAGAATCTCCCTCCGTCGCGTTTTGACCCACCGCCGTATATAGGCCAACCACCAGTTCCGTCAGCTCCAGCGTAAATAGCTCTGACGGGGACTATATGTACAGGGTGTCCTGAAACTCTGGAATAATGGATTTTTTGGGTGAACTACGGGTTTTTAAAAAAAAAACTTATATGTATGGGATTATTTTATATAAAAAAAAGCGTTTTCGAGTAATGTATACGGTTTTATACAGGGTGTCCCAAAAATAAAATATGACACAAACTTATATTCTTTTAAATTTAAATAAAAAATTGAGCTTTTCAAAAATACCAAACACTTTGGGTCTATCTTTTATCTTCTTCCAGATATTCAAGTTTAAATTTGTACGGAAGAGACAGAGATCTCTTATCCAACGCGATGCGAAAGTCGGCGTCGGCACCTTTGAAGTTGGTGGTCCCGTTTTTCATGACCTTGATTTCGTATCCATCCCTGTAAATGAGTGTTAGAGCCGCTCCGACTGGCTCGTCAAATTTAGTCCATAAGCCGGAGCCGGAAAACCGGTTTAATTTTTTGATGTATTAATAGTTAATTATCGATACGTAGATAAAAAAACAAACGGATTTCTTGGAGAAGGGGAACAGACAGATATGTCAAATAAATTTTAAGTAATTTTTTTAATTCGGTATATTATTATCATTATTAAAAAGAAAATAACAAATTACATTTTTTACAGATGAGATAAAATTCTCAATTTTTTTTATTTGACTTAATATCTCTATTGTTATACTTAACGGTATAAAAAATTTTTAATTTAACAAATAACTTATTAAGATAATTTTCAGTTAAAATCTACAACTGCTTACCTTAATGTACTCATTAGGTTGCCTAAAACTTATTTTATGTATTTGTTATTAGTTTTTCAAACCATCAGAGCAATAAAAAAACTTTCTCGTTCCTGTAAAATTAATAAAAATGCACATAGCAGGTTTTAGAGTGTCAACGACGATATATTATTATAAGAAATTAGGCATTTAAATATTTAAAAGAGCTTAAAAAAATATGTGTACCTATACTTACCGTTTTTTATCTCTAGGAGAAGAGAAAAAACTGATGCCCATACCAGTTTTTGACACACAGCCGCGATAAGCACACCAAAGCGGACCAATAAATCAACGAGCGGGTCAGGAGGTTTTGAACCTTAGACCCGCAGTCCCAATCATGCGCATAAAAAAACGGCTTGCTGACTGTCGCATCTCACCCTACCCAATATTAATATGATACTTATTTTCCTATATCTTCCACACAAAGGACCCCGCTCAATTAGCATTGCCACTGGCTTTCGGTTGGAATGGGCTGGACGTTTGATATGTTGTAGATCTGTTCTCCCTGATCAACGTTTAAATGGACCTCTTTTTGATCCGACCCACGGAGATATATGTGTTAAAAGTTGGAGGGTTCAGATTTTAGGAATTTTTAACTAAAATCAGTTTTTTACCTATTTTGTTGTATTCGAGTAGCTAACTAGCTACTTCCAGTACACCAGTTTTTAGGTAGAGAACCAGGCTATTGAATGCAATTGAAAAAGTTGGCATATTTCATTTACGTCACTCTCAGTGGCGGCACAAACTTGAAACACGTAAAAAACTTTTTTTTTTAATTCAATTTTTCGTAAAATCGCTGATTAAAAAGAATAAACGGTGTGACATTTGGGTTTTTGGTAGGGGGTGATATTTAGTATGTTTACATAAGGGAGGACCTGGGCTGGGAAGGGAGCGGTAAGTTTATTTGGGCGGAATGAATACATATTTGTAAGCAGGTCACCTGGGTTGGGGAAAAGAGGGGGCAGAAGAGGGGGGAAGTCTGGAGCAGGACAAACGTTATTGGGCGATCACTCTAAAGAAACCAAAGAAAAAACATTTATATTATCAGATGGCTTAAGGTAAGCTTAAGTTTAAAAAAATGACAGGATGGGGGCTCGTATCCGCCATATTGATTTTCTTCTTGAACAATATATAGCATGTAGTACCTCTGAGACTTAGAGCACTCAAGCGGTACCACTTTTGTTAAAATCGGCTGAGCCTTCTGGTCTCTAGCATGGCATACACATATACATAATAGAAAACGGGCGTTTTTCACAAAGTGTGACGAGCTTATAGACATACAGCTTAACTTTTTTTTTCTCTAAAGATTTTCCTATAACATATCGAAAAATAAAAAATATTTTACCGTTTGCTCTTTTTTAATCACGTTTGTGCCGCCACTGATAGAGACGTAAATGAAATATGTCAATTTTTCAACTGCATTCAATAGCCTGGTTCTCTGCCTAAAAACTGGTGTACTGAAAGTGGCAAGTTAGCTACTCGAATACAACAAAATAGGCAAGAGACTGATTTTAGTAAAAAATCCCTAAAATATGAAACCTTCAACTTTCAACAGCTATTATTATATCTCTGAAACCGTGGATCGGATCAAAAAGAGGTCCATAAACGTTGATCAGGGAGAATAGATCTACAACATCTTAAACGCCCAACCCCAACAAGCATTTGGACGTTATATTACGTTATGGTCACGTAGGGCAACCTGCAAAATACCTGACGTCGGAGCCTGAGGACTCGATTTAGTACCTAAGTGGGGAATCAAAATTCTAGTCGTTTCGACGTCGGGTGCTGCACAGTGTTTTGGACAAATAATACGTCAAATTACGTAGACCCAGGACCCAAACATTTACTGTGCACACCAAGTTTAAATTTATTAGGTAAAAACGTTTATATGTATAAACAAACACATCCCCATGAACTGTGAATGACCATAATTATTATCTTAATTATTGTAGGTAACTGAAAAAAGTTAGTTTTACACATTCTATGGATCCAAATCTTCCAACGAAGGTCAGTTTACTGATAAATATAATTAAAATAGACATTAAAAAAACAGAAACCCACAAAAATAATTCAAAAATATTAAGAAATTAATTAAAAAAAATATTAACCTAAAAATTAAATATTTATAAGAAAGCCCGTTTCTTATTTTAGTTGCCAACAAATGAGTTAATTTACATATTGAGCCTTTAAAATGCTTTAGATGCTAAACGTTTAAAATGGCGTTTCGGGCGCCGACCAAATTTGTTATGATTATTTACCTATTCGGACAAGAACACCTCCGGCGACGTCGCCTTGTAGGACGACCAGACCTAGAATATTGTAGTATAATTGTAGGTCACGCTCCCACGTCGGTGGACCTCGGAATAGTTACATTTAATAAATAAAAGTTTGGCAACGTCAATTTTATTACCAATCTACTTTAAAACTCATACTAAATATAACGTCTTATGAATTGGACGTTATACCGGGTGTTCCAAGGTGAGTGACTTATAAGATTATTTTGGAAACTATACAAGAGAAATTTTTAAACTTTCTATTCTAACATAAGTCCATGTAAAGTATATTTATAAAATACTTTCGTATTTGCAGTGTTACCATTTACAGGAAATCTTGGCAACAACTTTGTTATTTTAAATTAAACACCCTGTATATATTTTCACGTCGTATCTTGGTTTTTCACAAGTTATCGTTTTAGACTATTTTCAAATTTAACTCAGGGTTAAAATATGCCAAGGTAAATTTAACCCTGGATTAAAAATAAAACGATAGCCTGATAAGAATGTGGAAACTGTTTTGTCCTATCTTTAACCGTTATGATGTTACGGGCTGTCAAAGTTATAACATGGCTATTTTCACCTGTCAATATTTTATAAATAGGTATAGGACATTATGCATAAAATGTACCTAGAATTTTTTGTAAATCCAAAAATGCGAAAATATACGGGGGGTTTTATTTAAAATAACAAAGTTTTTGTTAAGATTTCCTGTAAATGGCAACACTGCAAATACGAAAGTATTTTATAAATATACTTTACATGGACTTATGTTAGAATAGAAAGTTTGAAAATTTTCTATCTATATCTATTCTATTCACCCACCTTGGAACACCCAGTATGACGTCCAACATATATCCTAAATTTATTGACGTCCGTTTTCACTTTGGCCCGACCTTAAATTTTATTCTAAAAATTACGTCGCCGTAATTAACGTTAGTTTACGTCGCTTATAAGTAGCGAGTATCACCAACATTTGGCTACGTCAGTTTTGGTAAGTATCGACGTCACAACTGATGCACTAGTTGTTGGCGACGTCAGATCTTAGTAAAAGATACGTTGTTTGATGGACAAACCAACTGCCGACCTAAATTTGGGCCAAAACCGACGTCATGTTAGGTTGTAATTAGTCGGAAGTCAGAAAAATGCTACTTGGGACCCATTCCAACCGAAAGCCAGTTGCAATGCTAAGTGAGCGGGTTCCTTTAAATTTGAATATCTTGGCGAAGATAAAAGATAAAGAGATAAAAATGAGATAATATACATACACGGTGTACAATTTAAAAAATATGAGTTTGTGGCATATTTTATTTTTGGGACACCCTGTATTGGTGGACGGATTTAAAATAAATTTCTTTCTTTTGTTCTTTGTGTGCCAATTGGCTACAAAATAACTACCCTAATAACACACTTTGTTCCCGGGACACGTCCTCTGTAGGTCCCGTAGGTCGGTAACTTTGCCGACACAAACAGTAAGTGCTAGGAACGTTCCCAGCAGCGGTCTAGGGATCGTTCTGAACGGAAAAATTTGAGCTTTAAAATGTATGTTTCGTTTCGTAGATACCATCATCAAGATGAAATAGTTAAATACGGGCCAAAATATTTCAGTGCATTTTTTCTAGTACGGTCCTGTCCCATTTTATAGTATACTTGGAAAACTAAGATATATTTTGTGAACACACCGGGTGAACGGAAAAAAAACCGGACAAATTGTTTTTTGCTATAACTTTACCAATTTCAATAAAAAAAATCTATTGAAAAGCTAAATGTTACTTTTCGACATACAAAACTAAGTATTTAGAAAACAATTGGCAACATATAGCAAAAAGAGGTTTAAAAAAGGCATTTGATTTTCTCCGCCATCTTGAATTTAAATATGGCGGCAAAGCAAATGTTTTTTTTTCAAAAGGCTTGTTTTATTTACAAACGTTCAAGCTAACCTTATTAAAAATTTGATAGAAAAAGTCCACTTATTTTTTGCGTACCTATGTCTTATCGGCCTTGAAATTTTGAATCCTTTTATTTCAGAGCAAGATGGCGTCATAGCATAATCTCTCTAAATAATAAAGTCAACCCTCAAGTTCAATGGTTATTCGCAGTTTGTTATTGCCCTTTATCTAACACATGACGTTTGGTATCTCGTCTTCTCCTACTCATCTGTTGTAGAATCGTTCTGTTATTCCCGATTTGCATCAATTTTTTTGTGACTTTTACTCTGTGATCGTTTAAATCATCGAAAGTTTGTTATCTTTTTAAGCAAAGAGAGGTCTCCAGGACGTTTAATAAAAGTCCATTAGAACGATTGTAAGAGTCCTCACCAACCCATGGAACGTTCCCGAAACAAAGTTTTTGGAAACATCGCTAGTTCCCCGAACGTACGGCAACCAAACAGGTCGTTCTCGGAACGTACTGTAAGTTATGGTGGGACGTCGCAGGTACTATTATGGCATGAAAAAATAGTTTATTTTCTATGAATTTAAAATGTTAATTTTCTCAGGATTCGTAGGTTTCGTTCAATTAAGGAGAAAAACTTGCACTTAACTATTGGAATGTTTTCTTCATTCAGACTTTCACTTTTAATACACTTACTGTTTGTTGTTAAAAACTTGTAACAACAGTTACTTATATCTAATGGGATGTTCAAATGTGGGATTCAAAATAAAAGAAATAGAAGATAGAAAACAATAGCAGGCTTTATTAGTCCATCTGGATCTATATTAGTTTTTTTTGAAAAAACCATAGTTCTGCCAAAAAATCCATTATCCCAGACTCTTGGGACACACTGTAGGTATAGCATTATAGCATAGTTGCAGCATGTTATTGTTGAAAATGGTTTAAGAAATAAATATTTTGACAAGCTTTTATTTAACTTGCAATGTATCTATGTATACCGGGTGTCCCAAGGTGAGTAACCTATTAGAATATTTTGGAAACCATACAATGGAAACTTTTTAAACTTTCTATTCTAACATAACATCATATTTGCAGGAAAACTTGTCAACAACTTTCTTGTTTTAAATTGAACACCCTGTATATTTTTGCATTTTTGGGTTCTACAAAATATTTTAGGTACAATTTATGTATAATATCCTATACCTTTGTTCAACTGTTTTTAAAATATTGACAGGTGAAAATTAACATTTTATAACTTTGACAGCCCGTAACATCGAAACGGTCAAGGATAGAGCAGAACGGTTTTTCACAAGCTATCGTTTTATACTATTTTCAAAAAGGGTTAAACTACCTAACTTTGGGATATTTTAACACTGGGTTTAGATATAAAACAATAGCTTGTGAAAAACCAAGATGGGAGTGTAAAAACCGATTTGCTCTTCACCTGTAAAACAGTTGAATATAGGTATAGGATATTATACATAAAATGTACCTAAAATATTTTGTAGAATATAAAAATGCAAAAATATACAGGGTGTTCAAATTAAAATAAGGAAGTTGTTGCCAAGTTTCCCTGCAAATGGCAACACTTCAAATATGAAAATATTTCATAAAGATAGTTTACGTGGACTTATATGTTAGAATAAAAACTTTAAAAAGTTTCCATTGTATAGTTTCCAAAATATTCTAGTAGGTTACTCACCTTGGGAAACCCGGTATATGTAACGAACTAGATATGTTTGTTCGGGTGGAATCTTGCAACTTAATTTTGACCAACCCGACATCCCATCGGCTTCATATTTGGCAATGCTTATATAGTTGCGGTGACAACACAAGAATATATTGTGATTAAATTGACAGCTCCCCCCTACTCGAAGAGGGTGGAGGGGGTACAGTTGAAGTACGCTCGATCTCGTTAAAATTTGGTGTGTTGGGGCACTTGGGGACGGAGATAACGGATTTCTAATCAGATTTTGAAAATTCACTACATGACGGATTCAAGATGGACGATTTTTGGTCACTTTTTGCTAACCAGTTTTAACTGACTTATACACATTTGATTGCCTTCAAATTTGGCATACATTTATAGTTCCGGTGACAATACAATAATATGTCAAGGCAACCCTCCCCCCTATGAGGCGAGTGGAGGGGGAAAAACACCTAAGTTTGTCCGATTTCAACCAAAATTGGTGTACGGGGGCTTTTGGGGATAAGAAATACGAATTTTTGATCAGATTCTGAAAATTCAATATGGCGGATTCAAGATGGATGATTTAGGGTACAATCTAAAAATTAAAAAATACATTTTTATTAAAACAATCTTTTATTAAATGCACTCAAAAGTCGAAAATAATTTTTAATCTTTCTTATACCATAATAAAAACGATGGCCGCAAATTAAAAATTATATTTCCCGCCTCTTCCTTCTAGATCACTATGTAGTTTACTCTTCGCCGGCAGGTGGAGCCACGCACTTTAAAGCTAGACTAAAAAAGCTCGTACGAACCTCCTCCATATCCATATAACTGTCGATAATTCATTATTCTTTTGCGTGCGGGTGGAACCACCATAGACAAACTACTTGTAGTTTGTCAGACCGAACCCAATTTTTTTTCTATGGGAACCACGTCAACGGTCGCCGCTTTCGTACGATGCCTAAACACGCGAGTAAATCGAGGAAACGAGTCGATCCCAATGAGGCGAATTCGGACTCAAAATCTTCTGATGAGTTACCCGTGATAATGGGTCAATTGAAAAAATTCTCGGATAAGGTTTCTCGACTACAAAAAAAACAAAAAGTTATTCGTGAGCCCTCACCAATGTGAATAAAGAGTGTGCTAATGCAAATGAGACACCATCAGCTAACCTTTGGGCTTGTGAATTATCATCATCATCATCTGACTCAGGATGTAAGTACATATTTTTTATTATGCATTTTAAACTTTTTGATAATTTTACACTACCGTCAACGAGTTTTGACGTCTATACTTATTATATCAATAAATAAGACAGCTTGCTGCCAACGAGTTTTGGCAAAACTGTTTGTATTTCCTAGATAGTTTGCTATCAATGAGTTTTGGTAAGCAATGGGGTTTTTACCCTACCGTCAACGAGTTTTGACAGAGACAGTACATGAGTCATCTGACTCAGAACGTAAGTACATATTTTTTATTATGCATTTTAAACTTTTTGATAATTTTACACTAACGTCAACGAGTTTTGATGTTTATTGTTTAATACTTACTATATAAGTAAATAAGACAGCTTGCTGCCAACGAGTTTTGGCAAAACTATCTGTATGGTCCTATCTATCCTAGATAGTTTGCTATCAACGAGTTTTGGTAAGCAAGTGGGTTTTTACCCTACCGTCAACGGGTTTTGACAGAGACAGTACCCTTCCAGTTGGACAAAAATTTTAGGGGCCGCTGGTGCTGTTCCCTTAATACTACATAAACAAATGCAGTTTGTACTAACGAGGCTTTTGGTGAATACTGTTTGTATGACCATATCAAAGAGATTAATTCAGAGGATCTGAACAACGAGCTTGCTCAGATCTGGGCTAAAATATTACAGGATGGCCTTGACCCCGAAATACTATCCGCCATACAAAAAAAAATCCCCCCGTAATTTGGGCCTTGCTCCTAAGCTTAATTTAGAAGTTGTATCCATTCTGACGGAACAACACAAACAACGAGATGAAAGGTTGTCTACGCGTCAAAACCAAATGGGAGCTGCTTTAGTCGCAATTGTCAGAGCAATGACATTGTTGTTGAAAGAAGACGGGGGGGGGGCACATCCCAAATGTCTGATATAATGGCTCAGCGATGACGGCCGCTTGCTCTCAAAGATTCATAATGATGAGTCGACTTAGATCGACATTCGTCAACGTCTCCGTAGATGGCTGGTTATTGGGAAACAATCTAGGGGAAAGGGTGAAAGCTGCACGCGATTTGGAGAAATTGTTTTCCGACCTCAAATCTAAGGCTCCTATCGCCAAAAATAGCAGCAACCCTTTAAACTTGAACAGTCTGCCTCGGGAGAACTTCAAGGGGCGTCGAAGCAGACCCAATTATACCTAATGAAATTAAATGGTCCTTGACAGAAAATAATTTTTTATCCGCTGAAATCAAACGTCTTGAATTATTTGGGGCCATGAGGAAGTGCTTTGTCCAGTACTACCAATTTATTTCAAATATTTGCTTAACCCCAAAACGTGATGGGTCCTTTAGATTAATTTTAAATCTAAAAGAATTAAATAAATTTATTCATATTCAACACTTTAAAATGGAACACCATAGAATGTTCACAAAATTATTAACTAAAATACGTTTATGGCATTATTAGATCTCAAAGACGACTATTGTTTGATCACTATTCATAAAAGAAAACACTGTAGATATCTGAGGTTTTTGGTTGCGGGGCAGATTTATGAGTACATTAGTACCATTAGGACTTAATACTGCGGTGTATGTTTTTACAAAACGTCTTAAACTCGGATTATATTACTTGCGACAACGGGGCTCTGTTATCGGTATTGTATATTGATGACTTTTTACTTTTACGTAGATCTTATGAGGAGTTTTAATATTATGGTAACTGAACAAGTTTTATTGATTGAGCTTAGGTTTTATAATTAATTGGAAAAAGAGCATTATTATTCCATGCACGCAGATAAAGTATCTGGTGTCGGGAATAGTTCATAAGTAAACTTTAAGAAAACAAAATGAAAGATTAAGCGTATTTTTAAGAGATATAATAAAGACCGATAGTTGATATTTCGAGGAAGTAGGTACTTAAGATTTGTGTAACCCAAATCAGTGTTTATACTACATCGGCATATTTTGTAAGTAATGGGACAGGCCTGTTTGGGGTCTCGAGAGCTGAAAAGAGGAGAGCTTTGGTTAGGCAGTCTAGATATAGCGTTCTTATAGAAGGTTACCGAACATTGTTATATCCTGTATGCATAATACATTATTTAAACAATATTTGTACTTATTGTTCCGTCGTCCTGACAAGTCAGAAGTGGGATACGCGAATTCGCGCCAGAAGTTTGCAAAAACTGTGAATTTGTGTGAAAATGGCTTCTGAGCGCCCAGTGATGTAGGGGAATCGGCAGTGTCGTTACAAGAATAAATTTTACAAAGTGAAATTTGCAAAATTAAACGGGATTGTAGTCAGGCAGGTCCTGAAGTGTTTACCTAGGAAAATATTCCGCATTTTGATCCAGTAGACTCCACAGTTTCAATAAACAAATGCATTCGCCTTGTCGATCAAAAGGCGTATTTCGAAAAACTAGACGACGTTGCTGTCACCAGTTTTGTAATTGATAAGTTACGAGAGCAAGCCTGTGATTGGTTTTTGGACAGTGAGTCTACATGTACCGGTTGGACAAGTTTTAAAAAAAAAAACAGCTTTGAAATACGTTTGATTATGATGCTAGTTGAATTATTTTAAAAAGAAAATTGCTAAAATAAATAAATTGTCTTGGGAAGATAGGAAGATTTCGGAAATTGAAAAAATAAACATTTTATAGGCGGTATTTTTGACCAAAATAAAAAACAAATAGCTTTTGCCCATAATTATCAATCGTTAGATGATTTAATAACATTCTTAAGTTCGAGCGATCAGGATGGAAGCCGAAAAAGGTATCAAAATTATGACTAGAAATTTGCAAATACCTCAAAAATTTATTACTACAGCTGTAATGAACCAGGCCACAAGAGGTTTTATTGTAAAACAAAAAAGAAGTTAAAAAACCTCCAAATCAGTTACTTCAACCGAAAAGAAACAAAAGATCAAAAGATCTTGGGTGGAAATAACGAAAATTCAAACTTGGATGAGTATCCCACAAGGAACACAAAATATCAAAGCGAAAAGAGAAATGAATAAACGATGTTTCGCCCTGGGTAACCAGCGTGGGCTCATCAGTAGTTTCACTGGTCACCCTCCACTATACATCATTAAACACCATCATACACTTAGATTTCCAACCTTGAACCACTCACAAATAGGCATCGTTCCGCACTGGTACTTACTTATCTAAGTTACCTAATACGAATTCGTCCTGGCGTGTTAATATTTCCAGTAAGATTATGCTCCTAAAGCAATTAAAACAAAAAAGAAGTTAAAAAACCTCCAAATCAGTTACTTCAACCGAAAAGAAACAAAATATCAAAAGATCTTGGGTGGAAATAACGAAAATTCAAACTTGGATGAGTATCCCACAAGGAACACAAAAGATCAAAGCGAAAAGAGAAATGAATAAACGATGTTTCGCCCTGGGTAACCAGCGTGGGCTCATCAGTAGTTTCACTGGTCACCCTCCACTATACATCATTAAACACCATCATACACTTAGATTTCCAACCTTGAACCACTCACAAATAGGCATCGTTCCGCACTGGTACTTACTTATCTAAGTTACCTAATACGAATTCGTCCTGGCGTGTTAATATTTCCAGTAAGATTATGCTCCTAAAGCAATTAAAACAAAAAAGAAGTTAAAAAACCTCCAAATCAGTTACTTCAACCGAAAAGAAACAAAATATCAAAAGATCTTGGGTGGAAATAACGAAAATTCAAACTTGGATGAGTATCCCACAAGGAACACAAAAGATCAAAGCGAAAAGAGAAATGAATAAACGATGTTTCGCCCTGGGTAACCAGCGTGGGCTCATCAGTAGTTTCACTGGTCACCCTCCACTATACATCATTAAACACCATCATACACTTAGATTTCCAACCTTGAACCACTCACAAATAGGCATCGTTCCACACTGGTACTTACTTATCTAAGTTACCTAATACGAATTCGTCCTGGCGTGTTAATATTTCCAGTAGGATTATACTCCTAAAGCAATTAAAACAAAAAAGAAGTTAAAAAACCTCCAAATCAGTTACTTCAACCGAAAAGAAACAAAAGATCAAAAGATCTTGGGTGGAAATAACGAAAATTCAAACTTGGATGAGTATCCCACAAGGAACACAAAAGATCAAAGCGAAAAGAGAAATGAATAAACGATGTTTCGCCCTGGGTAACCAGCGTGGGCTCATCAGTAGTTTCACTGGTCACCCTCCACTATACATCATTAAACACCATCATACACTTAGATTTCCAACCTTGAACCACTCACAAATAGGCATCGTTCCGCACTTGTACTTACTTATCTAAGTTACCTAATACGAATTCGTCCTGGCGTGTTAATATTTCCAGTAGGATTATACTCCTAAAGCAATTAAAACAAAAAAGAAGTTAAAAAACCTCCAAATCAGTTACTTCAACCGAAAAGAAACAAAAGATCAAAAGATCTTGGGTGGAAATAACGAAAATTCAAACTTGGATGAGTATCCCACAAGGAACACAAAAGATCAAAGCGAAAAGAGAAATGAATAAACGATGTTTCGCCCTGGGTAACCAGCGTGGGCTCATCAATAGTTTCACTGGTCACCCTCCACTATACATCATTAAACACCATCATACACTTAGATTTCCAACCTTGAACCACTCACAAATAGGCATCGTTCCACACTGGTACTTACTTATCTAAGTTACCTAATACGAATTCGTCCTGGCGTGTTAATATTTCCAGTAGGATTATACTCCTAAAGCAATTAAAACAAAAAAGAAGTTAAAAAACCTCCAAATCAGTTACTTCAACCGAAAAGAAACAAAAGATCAAAAGATCTTGGGTGGAAATAACGAAAATTCAAACTTGGATGAGTATCCCACAAGGAACACAAAAGATCAAAGCGAAAAGAGAAATGAATAAACGATGTTTCGCCCTGGGTAACCAGCGTGGGCTCATCAGTAGTTTCACTGGTCACCCTCCACTATACATCATTAAACACCATCATACACTTAGATTTCCAACCTTGAACCACTCACAAATAGGCATCGTTCCGCACTTGTACTTACTTATCTAAGTTACCTAATACGAATTCGTCCTGGCGTGTTAATATTTCCAGTAGGATTATACTCCTAAAGCAATTAAAACAAAAAAGAAGTTAAAAAACCTCCAAATCAGTTACTTCAACCGAAAAGAAACAAAAGATCAAAAGATCATGGGTGGAAATAACGAAAATTCAAACTTGGATGAGTATTTCACAAGGAACACAAAAGATCAAAGCGAAAAGAGAAATGAATAAACGATGTTTCGCCCTGGGTAACCAGCGTGGGCTCATCAGTAGTTTCACTAGTCACCCTCCACTATACATCATTAAACACCATCATACACTTAGATTTCCAACCTTGAACCACTCACAAATAGGCATCGTTCCGCACTGGTACTTACTTATCTAAGTTACCTAATACGAATTCGTCCTGGCGTGTTAATATTTCCAGTAGGATTATGCTCCTAAAGCAATTAAAACAAAAAAGAAGTTAAAAAACATCCAAATCAGTTACTTCAATCGAAAAGAAACAAAAGAGCAAAAGATCTTGGGTGGAAATAACGAAAATTCAAACTTGGATGAATATCCCACAAGGAACACAAAAGATCAAAGCGAAAAGAGAAATGAATAAACGATGTTTCGCCCTGGGTAACCAGCGTGGGCTCATCAGTAGTTTCACTGGTCACCCTCCACTATACATCATTAAACACCATCATACACTTAGATTTCCAACCTTGAACCACTCACAAATAGGCATCGTTCCGCACTTGTACTTACTTATCTAAGTTACCTAATACGAATTCGTCCTGGCGTGTTAATATTTCCAGTAGGATTATGCTCCTAAAGCAATTAAAACAAAAAAGAAGTTAAAAAACCTCCAAATCAGTTACTTCAACCGAAAAGAAACAAAAGATCAAAAGATATTGGGTGGAAATAACGAAAATTCAAACTTGGATGAGTATCCCACAAGGAACACAAAAGATCAAAGCGAAAAGAGAAATGAATAAACGATGTTTCGCCCTGGGTAACCAGCGTGGGCTCATCAGTAGTTTCACTGGTCACCCTCCACTATACATCATTAAACACCATCATACACTTAGATTTCCAACCTTGAACCACTCACAAATAGGCATCGTTCCGCACTTGTACTTACTTATCTAAGTTACCTAATACGAATTCGTCCTGGCGTGTTAATATTTCCAGTAGGATTATACTCCTAAAGCAATTAAAACAAAAAAGAAGTTAAAAAACCTCCAAATCAGTTACTTCAACCGAAAAGAAACAAAAGATCAAAAGATCATGGGTGGAAATAACGAAAATTCAAACTTGGATGAGTATTTCACAAGGAACACAAAAGATCAAAGCGAAAAGAGAAATGAATAAACGATGTTTCGCCCTGGGTAACCAGCGTGGGCTCATGAGTAGTTTCACTAGTCACCCTCCACTATACATCATTAAACACCATCATACACTTAGATTTCCAACCTTGAACCACTCACAAATAGGCATCGTTCCGCACTGGTACTTACTTATCTAAGTTACCTAATACGAATTCGTCCTGGCGTGTTAATATTTCCAGTAGGATTATGCTCCTAAAGCAATTAAAACAAAAAAGAAGTTAAAAAACCTCCAAATCAGTTACTTCAACCGAAAAGAAACAAAAGATCAAAAGATCTTGGGTGGAAATAACGAAAATTCAAACTTGGATGAGTATCCCACAAGGAACACAAAAGATCAAAGCGAAAAGAGAAATGAATAAACGATGTTTCGCCCTGGGTAACCAGCGTGGGCTAATCAGTAGTTTCACTGGTCACCCTCCACTCTACATCATTAAATACCTTCATACACTTAGATTTCCAACCTTGAACCACTCACAAATAGGCATCGTTCCGCACTTGTACTTACTTATCTAAGTTACCTAATACGAATTCGTCCTGGCGTGTTAATATTTCCAGTAGGATTATACTCCTAAAGCAATTAAAACAAAAAAGAAGTTAAAAAACCTCTAAATCAGTTACTTCAACCGAAAAGAAACAAAAGATCAAAAGATCATGGGTGGAAATAACGAAAATTCAAACTTGGATGAGTATTTCACAAGGAACACAAAAGATCAAAGCGAAAAGAGAAATGAATAAACGATGTTTCGCCCTGGGTAACCAGCGTGGGCTCATCAGTAGTTTCACTAGTCACCCTCCACTATACATCATTAAACACCATCATACACTTAGATTTCCAACCTTGAACCACTCACAAATAGGCATCGTTCCGCACTGGTACTTACTTATCTAAGTTACCTAATACGAATTCGTCCTGGCGTGTTAATATTTCCAGTAGGATTATGCTCCTAAAGCAATTAAAACAAAAAAGAAGTTAAAAAACCTCCAAATCAGTTACTTCAACCGAAAAGAAACAAAAGAGCAAAAGATCTTGGGTGGAAATAACGAAAATTCAAACTTGGATGAATATCCCACAAGGAACACAAAAGATCAAAGCGAAAAGAGAAATGAATAAACGATGTTTCGCCCTGGGTAACCAGCGTGGGCTCATCAGTAGTTTCACTGGTCACCCTCCACTATACATCATTAAACACCATCATACACTTAGATTTCCAACCTTGAACCACTCACAAATAGGCATCGTTCCGCACTTGTACTTACTTATCTAAGTTACCTAATACGAATTCGTCCTGGCGTGTTAATATTTCCAGTAGGATTATACTCCTAAAGCAATTAAAACAAAAAAGAAGTTAAAAAACCTCTAAATCAGTTACTTCAACCGAAAAGAAACAAAAGATCAAAAGATCATGGGTGGAAATAACGAAAATTCAAACTTGGATGAGTATTTCACAAGGAACACAAAAGATCAAAGCGAAAAGAGAAATGAATAAACGATGTTTCGCCCTGGGTAACCAGCGTGGGCTCATCAGTAGTTTCACTAGTCACCCTCCACTATACATCATTAAACACCATCATACACTTAGATTTCCAACCTTGAACCACTCACAAATAGGCATCGTTCCGCACTGGTACTTACTTATCTACGTTACCTAATACGAATTCGTCCTGGCTCACAAATTACGACGAATTCGTATTAGGTAACTTAGATAAGTAAGTACCAGTGCGGAATGATGCCTATTTGTGAGTGGTTCAAGGTTGGAAATCTAAGTGTATGATGGTGTTTAATGATGTATAGTGGAGGGTGACCAGTGAAACTACTGATGAGCCCACGCTGGTTACCCAGGGCGAAACATCGTTTATTCATTTCTCTTTTCGCTTTGATCTTTTGTGTTCCTTGTGGGATACTCATCCAAGTTTGAATTTTCGTTATTTCCACCCAAGATCTTTTGAGGTTTTATTGTCCTGAAAAACGATTTGTTGATTATAAGTTTGAAAAGCAAAGGCAGGAAAATCAGACCCGAAATCAAGTGAGAAATACAACTTTTACTGCTAATAAACAATTTTGTAACATTTGCAAAAGATAAAATCATACAAAAAAAGGTTTTAAGAAACAAGTCTAAGTGAGACTCATTCGGTAAATTTGTTTTACAAGTTTGTTTTTCAAACCGATGCCGAAACTGTATTGTCTTCCGAAAATCCACAAGCCTGGAAAATCGGTTAGACCTATAGTTTCTGCTGTAGGATCGCCTACTTACAACATTTCGAAATGGCTAGCAAACGAGTTTGAAAATTTACCGATAAAGGAAAAAGGTTTTTCTGTTCAAAATTCCCTTGAATTTATCAACAAAGTTAAAGATATTTCACTCCAAGAAGGTGAAATTTTAATCTCGTTTGATGTTAGTTCGTTGTTCCCTAGTGTGCCGATCCCCAATACCTTACAATACCTGGAGGAACTACTAAGAAAAAACAATCTAGAAGACAAACAGACTTTAGAATACCTATCTTTAACAAAACTCTGCATGAATCAAAATTACTTTCAATATAAAAATAACTACTACCAGCAATTAGAAGGAACCACAATGGGTAATAGTTTATCACCTTTTATCGCAAACCTATTTATGAGCAAATTTGAATCAGATATAAGTAAAGAATTTGAGTATTTCCCCAGAGTATGGTTCAGGTATGTAGACGATGTGTTTGCAGTATTCAACACTAAAGTAACTAGTGTTGAAAATTTTATGGAAAAAATAAATAACAAATTTCCCAGTATTAAATTTACTTATGAAACAGAGAACAACGGTACACTGCCATTTCTAGACACTTTAGTTATAAGAAATAAAAATAAATTGGACTTTGACCTATACAGAAAAGGCACGGCCACCAACAGGTATATTCCAAATGACTCTTTTCATTGCTTACAACATAAGCTTGCAAGTTTGCACTTTTTAACATATAGATTAGTAAATTTCCCCTTAAACAAAGAAAGATTTGAAGCAGAAAAGAATAGGATTAGGAATATAGCTGGCGAAAACGGTTACGACGAAGGCTTAATAAATAAGCTGATAAATAGACATTCTTTTCAAAAGACCTTTCGGAATTCTACCTTTTTCAGACAAAAAGATACCTGCGACTCAAAATTTGTATCAATTCCTTATAACCCTAATTATACGAAAGGATTAAACAAAGTATTTAATAACAATCTTAAATTAGTATATCAATCCGGCAACACAATAAGAAGCTTACTAGGAAATCCCAAGGATAAAACTACAGTTCTAGAAAAAAGTGGAATTTACGAAATTAGTTGCATGGATTGTGACAAAAAATATGTTGGCCAAACGAGACGCTCTATTCAAACACGTTTTAAAGAACACTTAGCACACTTAAAATACGGAAGAACAGAAAAGTCAAGTGTGGCCGAGCATGCTTTTGAAAACAATCATAGATTCACATTAAATAACCTAAAACTTCTAAAAAGTGTACCAAACAAAAGACTTTTGAATGCATATGAAAGTATGGAAATCATTAAATCCAGAAATAGTTTAAATAAAGATAGAGGACCCATCCCGTTTAGTACACTTTATTCTTTGGTTGAGGGGAGATAGGATTAAAAATCGTGATCAATCACAAGTTATTAGTCTTATCTCCGCCCACTAAAGGATTGTATATAAGATAGAGCGTAGATTAATTTAGTTCATTGTTTATCGTCTCCTGATGATGCTAACATTGTTAGCGAAACGCGCGTCGAGTGCAAAAAAAGTGTAGTTTTGGTTTGTGGAAAACAATCATAATTTTGTTTTAGTACAACCAAAGGTTCCAAATTTCCAACAAAGTTTGTTTTTGTAGACAATAATAAACTCTGTGCGCTAATAGACACCGGAAGTGAATGCAGTATTGTGCGTAAGTCAGTTGCGGAGAAACTTTTTTTTAATAGTACCTGATTATTTCTGTCCGTCTAAAATTCTTATCGGAAACAGGGAGCTGAGATAAAATTTTCGGAAATATCGCACTTAATTGCACCGATTATCACAAAAAGCAAAATTTTTGAAGACATGCTCTGTTGCCAAATGGAAAAATCTCATCTGGTAAGGTTGCTTAACAAATTTCGAGATTGTGTTGCAATGAACTTGGGAGAAATGGGAAAAATTCAGGAAGTATGGATTAACTTACCAATTGAAAAAATGCAAGTTTTTTATGGAAAAATTGAATTGTTTGGGAAGAGAAATATCGATCGAAGGCGTAAGACCAAACGATAGTAAAATATCGGCTTTAATAAATTTGAAAATACGATAAGATAAAAAGCACTTAAAAAGGTTTTTGGACTTACCAGGATATTTTAGAAGATTTGTCAAAAAAATTTTTGCAAATATTGCGTGCCCATTAACTCAATTATTAAAGAAAAACAGTTTTTGGACTTGGGGTGCTGCTCAAAATAATGCAATTGCACCGCACTTAGAGCATCGGCGACAAAAAAAAGACTAGATGGTGACTAGAAATACAAGAGTTTACGTTTGAAATAAACTACCGACCTGGTTATAAAATGGCTCATGTAGATTTTTTAAGCAGATATTTAGACACTAAATTCTATAATCTATGCGCTGTTGTTAATTTAACGGAAATTGATTGGATAAGAGCTGTGCAATCCCAAGATGACAAAATATTGTTTATTGTTAAAATATTACATTCTACAAAAACACCACAAAGTAAATTTTCAACTAAAACAAGGAATTTTATACAGGAAATGCCAAGAAAATTCTTTAAAATGGGTAGTTCCTAAGAGCTGTCGTTGGTTAATTTGCAAGCTGAATCACGATGAACAGGCACATCTAGGTTTTGAAAAAACCTTGTTGCGTTTAAAAGAAAACTATTGGTTCTCACAGATGACGACGAAAAATTCAGGAAGTATGGATTAACTTACCAATTGAAAAAATGCAAGTTTTTTTTATGGAAAAATTGAATTGTTTGGGAAGAGAAATATCGATCGAAGGCGTAAGACCAAACGATAGTAAAATATCGGCTTTAATAAATTTGAAAATACGAGAAGATAAAAAGCAGTTAAAAAGGTTTTTGGGCTTAGCAGGATATTTTAGAAGATTTGTCAAAAAAATTTTTGCAAATATTGCGTGCCCATTAACTCAATTATTAAAGAAAAACAGCTTTTGGACTTGGGGTGCTGCTCAAAATAATGCAATTGCACCGCACTTAGAGCATCGGCGACAAAAAAAAGACTAGATGGTGACTAGAAATACAAGAGTTTACGCTGTTGTTAATTTAACGGAAATTGATTGGATAAGAGTTGTGCAATCCCAAGATGACAAAATATTGTTTATTGTTAAAACAAAGTAAAAATTATTTTGAGAATTTTCAACTAAAACAAGGAATTTTATACAGGAAATGTCAAGAAAATTCTTTAAAATGGGTAGTTCCTAAGAGCTGTCGTTGGTTAATTTGCAAGCTGAATCACGATGAACAGGCACACCTAGGTTTTGAAAAAACTTTGTTGCGTATAAAAGAAAACTATTGGTTCTCACAGATGACGAGATTTGTAAAAAAAAATATGCAAACACAAAGGGTTTCTTCACCTTATACCAAAATTCAACATCCGTTTTGAAACGATACATATTGACCATGTGGGTCCATTCATCAAAAAAAAAAAAAAAAGAAATTCATATTTACTGGTATTGGTAGACGGTTTTACAAAATTTGTATTCATAGAACCTGTTAAATCCACCAAAGTTAAATATGTCTTAAAAACATTAGAATGTTTTATGCAGATTTTTGATTCGATCGAAAATCGATGAGAAGTTTTTGCAAGGAATTTGGAATTAAACATATTTTCAATTCTGTTGCTTTCAATGCCACAATTGTTGACAATGTTTAAGTGCTGATGATGAAGATAAAACCTTCTGGGATTTACATGTAAAGCCTATTCAGTTTAGCATAAATACATCAGTAAAAAAAACTACTGGGAAAACACCTTATGAAACCTTGATGGGTGTTAATCCAAAAAACTGGAAAAAGTGGGAGAAGGTGTGTTGCGAGAAAGCTTAAAATCTATTCGCGAAAAAGTGTCAAATAAAATTCTTATCTCACAGAATCAAGAAAAAATCTGATTAGATAAAAAAAGATGTCGTCCAAAGCAATATAATAGTGGTGATGGTGTTATGGTTAAATTAACGGGTGAAGTACCCACGGGCAAAAGTAAAAAGTTAAATCAGGTGGTTAAAGGTCCTTTCAAGGTGATAAAGAAGTTGCCGAATGATCGATATGTTGTCGAAGATATGAGGAATAAGAAATCACACGAGACAGTAGTAGCTGTGGAAAAATTAAAGCCATGGGTGGTCTTGAATGGTGCAGATGATCAACCACTAACGTAACTGACTTTTCTAGCATTGACTAAGCTGACTTTTCTAGCATTGACTAGGCTGACTTTTCTAGCATTGAGTAGGCTGACTTTTCTAGCATTGACTAGGCTGACTTTTCTAGCATTGACTAGGATGACCTTTCTAGCATTGACTAGGCTGGTGTTCTAGCATTGACTAGGCTGGTATTCTAGCATTGACTAGGCTGACTTTTCTAGCATTGACTAGGCTGAACTTTCTAGCATTGACTACGCTGGTATTCTAGCATTGACCAGGCTGGTATTCTAGCATTGACTAGGCTGACTTTTCTAGCATTGACTAGGCTGACTTTTCTAGCATTGACTAGGCTGACTTTTCTAGCATTGACTGGGCTGACTTTTCTAGCATCGACTAGGCTGACTTTTCTAGCATTGACTGGGCTGACTTTTCTAGCATTGACTAGGCTGACTTTTCTAGCATTGACTAGGCTGACTTTTCTAGCATTGACTAGGCTGAATTTTCTAGCATTGACTAGGCTGATTTTTCTAGCATTGACTAGGTTGACTTTTCTAGCATTGACTAGGTTGACCTTTCTAGCATTGACTAGGCTGATTATTCTAGCATTGACTAGGTTGGCATTTCTAACAAATACTAGGTTGGACAAAATATGACTACGTCGCTATTTTAAAGAAAATGGCAATAACTTGTTTATACGTAGTGTAAACCGAGTGTCAAATATAAGTAAAACGTAAAATAAGAAACCTTTTAGAAAAAAAAGCAAACGAGGGTATTATTTTGTTACAGAGGAAATTTACTTGGATGAGTGTTTCGGGGATGAAACATGTGTCAGGCTGGTCGAGTGTCAGGAATAGTTTATAAGTAAACTTTAAGAAAACAAAGTAAAAGATTAAGCGTATTTTTAAGAGATATAATATAGACCGATAGTTGATATTTCGAGGAAGTAGGTACTTAAGATTTGTGTAACCCAAATCAGTGTTTATACTACATAGGCATATTTTATAAGTAATGGGACAGGCCTGTTTGGGGTCTCGAGAGTTGAAAAGAGGAGAGCTTTGGTTAGGCAGTCTAGATATAGCGTTCTTGTAGAAGGTTACCGAACATTGTTATATCCCATATGCATAATACATTATTTAAACAACATTTTTGACTTATTATTCCGTCGTCCTGACACTTACTTACAACAAACTTACTTACAAACTTACCACCCAGGAGTTTGCAAAGTTGGTCGGCAAATTTACTGCTGCATGTCCAGCGATAAAACAAGCCTGACTTTACACACAAAATTGTGAAAGAGCAAAGTTTCTAGCTCTAAAACAACCAGAGGGTTCTTACAGTTATGAGATTCAGACAATTTCTGAAGAGGTTCTGTCTGATCTTTCATCGTAGAAAACCCATCTATCTAGTTCAAATTTATTGCACAGTTTTACTTTGAAACTAGAGATTCTAGAGACGGTTCTTTAACAGGTTAGGGTATATGCTGCAATGGTTTTAAGTCTCGGGGCCTAAAGAAAACCACCACATAAACTACTTAGAGTTGTTAGCTGCATTTTTTGGACTCAAGTGCTTCGCGAGAGATCTTGTCAACTGCGAGGTCTTATTACGGATGGACAATACCACCGCCACTTCATATGTAAACAGAATGGAGGGTATACAGTTTACACATCTTAATAATCTCCTAGGGAAATGTGGCAGTGGTGCGAACAACGAAATTTAGTTATTTTTGCATCCTACATAACATCACAGAACAACTCTATCCCTGATTAAGAATCTCGTCGCTAAGGCTGAAGTTTTCTACGCCTTCCCACCATTTTCCCTTATTGCTAAAGTTTTACAAAAAATAATTGCGGGTAAGGCAGAGGGTATTGTGGTTGTTCCTTGCTGGCCAAGCTTAAATAATTGCTTATCAAAGAATCAATATTTTTCTCTCCCAATACTATTATTAACCATTGACAGGACACCCCATGCCCTACACCGCCAGCTTTCTCTGGAAGCAGGTCTGTTATTAGGCAAGCAATGATTAGCAAAGGGGTTCCTGATGAAGCTTTTGAGATATTCATCTCGTCTTTAGCAAAGTCATCTATAAAGCAATATTGAAACGTTATTAAATTATGGTGGGAATTTTGCGCCCAACAAAAAGTAAACTGTTTTGAACTAAATGTAAATAACATTATGGTTCTTATCCTCTTTGTTCAATCGCGGTATGTCATATAGTTCCCTAAATATGATACGTTCATCTTTAGCACTACTTGTTTTGTATCACCAAAAGTAGGACATAATTATCAGATTAAAAGATTTTTAAAAGGTGTTCTTAAATTAGCCCTTCCTTTCCGAAATATCATATACCATGTCATATCCGATTACAGTTTTAGATTCTTTACAAACTTGTTATCCTAATAATACACTTAGTTTGGAAACGCTGACGCATAAGCTATCGATGTTAATGGCTCTTGTAACAGCCCACAGATTGCAAACATTTTCATAAATAGAGATTAAAAATATCGAAATACCCAGCGAAAAAATTGAAATGAAAATTCCGGCTAGGATCAAAACTTTTGCCCCTAACAGATACCAGCCACTTTTAGTATTGCCCTTGTTTCACAATGAACCAAAACTTTGTGTTGCGAGCACGCTTACGTACTACTGAAATAAAACTGCTACTTTTAGACAGTCGGGCAAATTTTCAAAACTATTTCTTACCTATAAGAAACCTCACAAAGAGGCTACGTCTCAATCTCTTAAGGCGCAATTACACAGACGAACATGCTCAAACAAAAGCTCGTGCAAAAGATCTAAAATTTTTTGCGTGAACATTTTTGTGAGCTTTTCTTTGAACGTTTTGTTCGGGTAAATTTTTGAGCAAATTATTGCTATCTGTTTTGGAAACATATTTTTAAAGATGAGAATAAATAAAATTTCACATCAGTGATCAGTGATCTCAATTCTTTAAAAAAATGGAACACCAACTTTTATTTTAAATTTTTGTGGAAAAAAGCCGACGGCTATCAGTTTTCTCACATGGATTAGGGTTACTTATAATATTTTTTTCTTAGGGTTTTTCCCGGATTTCTTTGCCCGAGGGTTTTTTTGGGATTTTCTTGCGAGTTTTTTTTATTTTTAAGGGTTTTTTTTCTTTTCCAAAAAAATTTTGATTTCAAATATCGGCAAAAAACTAAAAAGCACTTTTAAGCGGTAATCCGCGCCTCACGACTATGAGGAGTGGTGGGGAGGGGATTTTTTTTTAAACATATTTTTGTAACTTTACTTTTCCCTTAGCTTTGATTGTTTTTTTTTCATCCTCACACCAGATTTACCTAGTTAGTTTAAGGCCCCAACTGTTGCTTAAAAAAGCAAAAGGTTCATGAAAATGCTGAAGATAGATATTTAATGTCAATTTAATGTAATAATCAAGGTCGATTACTGACACTGAACAAACAATATGCAAAGGAGCAACATTCCGATTCAGAAATCTAGTCTATTACTGCTAAATTATATTTTTTTAGACAAGGGTCTGGGATCGTAGGGTTGTAAAAGTGGATAATAAACGGGTATTATTTAGACCGAACGTGCTTTTGTTCATATATTTGAGATTTAATAAAATGTATATAGGTTTTTTAATTTGACTTAATTATTATTGTATTGTGTTTTAAACTAGGAAGTAAAATAAAGAGATATTCTCTTAAACCTAAATTTTTATCATTACATTTTACAGGCAACAGCAATAAATAAGTGCCAATTAATATTTTTTTATTCTCGTTTTTCAAAACCCCAAAAAAGTTACAATATTCCCTATAAAATCAGGTCAATCGAAGTTGCTTATGAGGTAAAATGTCAATTTCGACATCAAATCGTTTTTCCGTCGGAAAGCACTTAATTAAAAATAGCTTGTTTTAAAACTTAGTCTTTCTATTTTCAGTTAAGTTCAATGAATTCCCATAAAACTATAAAATTTAAATTTGTAAGAAATTTCTATACCAACATTTCTTCAAATAAATTTTGCTTAACATTCTCTCCAAAATTGCCGTGAGTCTTTTTGTACGAGATTTTGCTCGAACTTTTTTTTGAACATTTTGCTCAAGAGGCTCGTGTAAATGCGCCTTTAGTCGTTGGATCCGTTTGATTTTAGCAAAAAGTGGAATAGACACGGCAATTTTTACGGCACATAGTACCAGACACGCGTCTACATCTACAGCTTTAAGTAGGGGTATTCACATCGATACAATAATACGCAACACAGCGGGATGGACTGCTTCATCTAGCGTGTTCGCAAAATTTTACAATAGGCCCTTATTGAAGCCAGATAATTTTGCGACCGCAGTTTTAAGTAGGTTATAAAACTACATTGTAAGATATTTTTTTCTATTACTGTTACACTGCTAGCTTTGAACATCTACATAGTGATCTAGAAGGAAGAGGCGGGAAATATAATTAAAAGATTAAACGAACTTACCTAAGTGAAGTTTCATCTTAATTATATAACCGCCTCTTCCGAATAGATCACTCCCTCCCTCCCAAAACCCATGATCTATTCTAGTGCAACAGTTACTGCTTTGAAATAATGAATTATCGACAGTTATATGGATATGGAGGAGGCTCGGACAAGCTTTTTTATCTAGCTTTAAAGTGCATGGCTCCATCTGCCGGCGAAGAGTAAACTACATAGTGATCTATTCGGAAGAGGCGGTCATATAATTAAGATCAAACTTCACTAAGGTAAGTTCGTTTAATCTTTTAATTTTAAGTTTACGGTGACAAAGAGAGAACTACAAAAGAAGAACTAAATTCTTCTATTCGAATGATAAATATAATGCTTTCATCTAAAGAAGCTGAGAACGGGTGAGATTGCCGTGCTTGCCAAGCCTTTAAAAATGTCCTTAGGTTATGGAGTAATACAACTGTTCCTCAGGTAAATCATCGATGTGACCGATATACGATACCTAAAGTTAAAATTTTTAATTTGCGCCCAGCGTTTTTATAATGGTATAAGAAAGATAAAAAATTATTTTCTACTTTTGAGTGCATTTAATAAAAGCTTGTTCTTTAAAAGTTTTTTTTAATAAAAATTTATTTTATTCGTATATATAATTTGTGTATATAGTTTATAATCTTTGCTTTTGATGCTAGATAATCCGATTAACTACGGCAAACCACCTCAATACACCGATATTCTACCGCTGTACAACCAAAAACTGGGTTACTTACTTCACAATAAAGAATTTACAAAAAATCAGCCACCTCAATTTACGAAAAATCAGCCACCTCAATACACTGAGATTCTACCGCTGTACAACCAAGAACTGGATTACTTACGTCACAACAAAGAATTTACGAAAAATCAGCCAACTCGAGACACTGAGATTCTACCGCTGTACAACCAAGAACTGAATTACTTACGTCACAACAAAGAATTTACGAAAAATCAGCCACCTCAAGACACTGAGATTCTAACGCTGTACAACCAAGAACTGGGTTACTTATCTCATGACAAAGAAGTTAAGAAAAATCAACCACTTCTGTACACCGGAATTCTACCGCTATACAACCAAGAAGGGGGGTACTTACGTCACAACAAAGAATTTACGAAAAATCAGCCACCTCAAGACACTGAGATTCTACCGCTGTACAACGAAGACCTGGGTTACTTATCTTATGACAAAGAAGTTAAGAAAAATCAACCACCTCAGTACACCGGGATTCTACCGCTATACAACCTAGAAGGGGGGTGCTTACGTCACAACAAAGAATTTACGGAAAATCAGTCACCTCAAGACACTGAGATTCTACCGCTGTACAACCAAGAACTGGGTTACTTATCTCATGACAAAGAAGTTCAGAAAAATCAACCACCTCAGTACACCGGGATTCTACCGCTATACAACCAAGAAGGGGAGTACTTACGTCACAACAAAGAATTTACGAAAAATCAGCCACCTCAAGACACTGAGATTCTACCGCTGTACAACCAAGACCTGTGTTACTTATCTCATGACAAAGAAGTTAAGAAAAATCAACTATTTCAGTACACCGGGATTCTACCGCTATACAACCAAGAAGGGGAGTACTTACGTCACAACAAAGAATTTACGGAAAATCAATCACCTCAAGACACTGAGATTCTACCGCTGTACAACCAAGAACTGGGTTACTTATCTCATGACAAAGAAGTTAAGAAAAATCAACCACCTCAGTACACCGGGATTCTACCGCTATACAACCAAGAAGGGGGGTACTTACGTCACAACAAAGAATTTACGGAAAATAAGCCACCTCAAGACACTGAGATTCTACCGCTGTACAACCAAGAACTGGGTTACTTATCTCATGACAAAGAAGTTCAGAAAAATCAACCACCTCAGTACACCGGGATTCTACCTCTATACAACCAAGAAGGGGAGTACTTACGTCACAACAAAGAATTTACGGAAAATAAGCCACCTCAAGACACTGAGATTCTACCGCTGTACAACCAAGAACTGGGTTACTTATCTCATGACAAAGAAGTTAAGAAAAATCAACCACCTCAGTACACCGGGATTCTACCTCTATACAACCAAGAAGGGGAGTACTTACGTCACAACAAAGAATTTACGGAAAATAAGCCACCTCAAGACACTGAGATTCTACCGCTGTACAACCAAGAACTGGGTTACTTATCTCATGACAAAGAAGTTCAGAAAAATCAACCACCTCAGTACACCGGGATTCTACCTCTATACAACCAAGAAGGGGAGTACTTACGTCACAACAAAGAATTTACGGAAAATAAGCCACCTCAAGACACTGAGATTCTACCGCTGTACAACCAAGACCTGGGTTACTTATCTCATGACAAAGAAGTTAAGAAAAATCAACCACTTCAGTACACCGGGATTCTACCGCTATACAACCAAGAAGGGGAGTACTTACGTCACAACAAAGAATTTACGGAAAATCAATCACCTCAAGACACTGAGATTCTACCGCTGTACAACCAAGAACTGGGTTACTTATCTCATGACAAAGAAGTTAAGAAAAATCAACCACCTCAGTACACCGGGATTCTACCGCTATACAACCAAGAAGGGGGGTACTTACGTCACAACAAAGAATTTACGGAAAATAAGCCACCTCAAGACACTGAGATTCTACCGCTGTACAACCAAGAACTGGGTTACTTATCTCATGACAAAGAAGTTCAGAAAAATCAACCACCTCAGTACACCGGGATTCTACCTCTATACAACCAAGAAGGGGAGTACTTACGTCACAACAAAGAATTTACGGAAAATAAACCACCTCAAGACACTGAGATTCTACCGCTGTACAACCAAGAACTGGGTTACTTATCTCATGACAAAGAAGTTAAGAAAAATCAACCACCTCAGTACACCGGGATTCTACCTCTATACAACCAAGAAGGGGAGTACTTACGTCACAACAAAGAATTTACGGAAAATAAGCCACCTCAAGACACTGAGATTCTACCGCTGTACAACCAAGAACTGGGTTACTTATCTCATGACAAAGAAGTTCAGAAAAATCAACCACCTCAGTACACCGGGATTCTACCGCTATACAACCAAGAAGGGGAGTACTTACGTCACAACAAAGAATTTACGGAAAATAAGCCACCTCAAGACACTGAGATTCTACCGCTGTACAACCAAGAACTGGGTTACTTATCTCATGACAAAGAAGTTAAGAAAAATCAACCACCTCAGTACACCGGGATTCTACCTCTATACAACCAAGAAGGGGAGTACTTACGTCACAACAAAGAATTTACGGAAAATAAGCCACCTCAAGACACTGAGATTCTACCGCTGTACAACCAAGAACTGGGTTACTTATCTCATGACAAAGAAGTTAAGAAAAATCAACCACCTCAGTACACCGGGATTCTACCTCTATACAACCAAGAAGGGGAGTACTTACGTCACAACAAAGAATTTACGGAAAATAAGCCACCTCAAGACACTGAGATTCTACCGCTGTACAACCAAGAACTGGGTTACTTATCTCATGACAAAGAAGTTCAGAAAAATCAACCACCTCAGTACACCGGGATTCTACCGCTATACAACCAAGAAGGGGAGTACTTACGTCACAACAAAGAATTTACGGAAAATAAGCCACCTCAAGACACTGAGATTCTACCGCTGTACAACCAAGAACTGGGTTACTTATCTCATGACAAAGAAGTTCAGAAAAATCAACCACCTCAGTACACCGGGATTCTACCTCTATACAACCAAGAAGGGGAGTACTTACGTCACAACAAAGAATTTACGGAAAATAAGCCACCTCAAGACACTGAGATTCTACCGCTGTACAAGCAAGAACTGGGTTACTTATCTCATGACAAAGAAGTTAAGAAAAATCAACCACCTCAGTACACCGGGATTCTACCTCTATACAACCAAGAAGCGGAGTACTTACGTCACAACAAAGAATTTACGGAAAATCAGCCACCTCAAGACACTGAGATTCTACCGCTGTACAACCAAGAACTGGGTTACTTATCTCATGACAAAGAAGTTAAGAAAAATCAACCACCTCAGTACACCGGGATTCTACCTCTATACAACCAAGAAGGGGGGTACTTACGTCACAACAAAGAATTTACGGAAAATCAGCCACCTCAAGACACTGAGATTCTACCGCTGTACAACCAAGAACTGGGTTACTTATCTCATGACAAAGAAGTTAAGAAAAATCAACCACCTCAGTACACCGGGATTCTACCTCTATACAACCAAGAAGGGGGGTACTTACGTCACAACAAAGAATTTACGGAAAATCAGCCACCTCAAGACACTGAGATTCTACCGCTGTACAACCAAGACCTGGGTTACTTATCTCATGACAAAGAAGTTAAGAAAAATCAACCACCTCAGTACACCGGGATTCTACCTCTATACAACCAAGAAGGGGGGTACTTACGTCACAACAAAGAATTTACGGAAAATCAGCCACCTCAAGACACTGAGATTCTACCGCTGTACAACCAAGGACTGGGTTACTTATCTCATGACAAAGAAGTTAAGAAAAATCAACCACCTCAGTACACCGGGATTCTACCTCTATACAACCAAGAAGGGGAGTACTTACGTCACAACAAAGAATTTACGGAAAATAAGCCACCTCAAGACACTAAGATTCTACCGCTGTACAACCAAGAACTGGGTTACTTATCTCATGACAAAGAAGTTCAGAAAAATCAACCACCTCAGTACACCGGGATTCTACCTCTATACAACCAAAAAGGGGAGTACTTACGTCACAACAAAGAATTTACGGAAAATAAGCCACCTCAAGACACTGAGATTCTACCGCTGTACAACCAAGAACTGGGTTACTTATCTCATGACAAAGAAGTTAAGAAAAATCAACCACCTCAGTACACCGGGATTCTACCTCTATACAACCAAGAAGGGGGGTACTTACGTCACAACAAAGAATTTACGGAAAATCAGCCACCTCAAGACACTGAAATTCTACCGCTGTACAACCAAGAACTGGGTTACTTATCTCATGACAAAGAAGTTAAGAAAAATCAACCACCTCAGTACACCGGGATTCTACCTCTATACAACCAAGAAGGGGGGTACTTACGTCACAACAAAGAATTTACGGAAAATCAGCCACCTCAAGACACTGAGATTCTACCGCTGTACAACCAAGAACTGGGTTACTTATCTCATGACAAAGAAGTTAAGAAAAATCAACCACCTCAGTACACCGGGATTCTACCTCTATACAACCAAGAAGGGGGGTACTTACGTCACAACAAAGAATTTACGGAAAATCAGCCACCTCAAGACACTGAGATTCTACCGCTGTACAACCAAGAACTGGATTACTTATCTCATGACAAAGAAGTTAAGAAAAATCAACCACCTCAGTACACCGGGATTCTACCTCTATACAACCAAGAAGGGGAGTACTTACGTCACAACAAAGAATTTACGGAAAATAAGCCACCTCAAGACACTAAGATTCTACCGCTGTACAACCAAGAACTGGGTTACTTATCTCATGACAAAGAAGTTAAGAAAAATCAACCACCTCAGTACACCGGGATTCTACCTCTATACAACCAAGAAGGGGGGTACTTACGTCACAACAAAGAATTTACGGAAAATAAGCCACCTCAAGACACTGAGATTCTACCGCTGTACAACCAAGAACTGGGTTACTTATCTCATGACAAAGAAGTTAAGAAAAATCAACCACCTCAGTACACCGGGATTCTACCTCTATACAACCAAGAAGGGGGGTACTTACGTCACAACAAAGAATTTACGGAAAATCAGCCACCTCAAGACACTGAGATTCTACCGCTGTACAACCAAGAACTGGGTTACTTATCTCATGACAAAGAAGTTAAGAAAAATCAACCACCTCAGTACACCGGGATTCTACCTCTATACAACCAAGAAGGGGGGTACTTACGTCACAACAAAGAATTTACGGAAAATCAGCCACCTCAAGACACTGAGATTCTACCGCTGTACAACCAAGAACTGGGTTACTTATCTCATGACAAAGAAGTTAAGAAAAATCAACCACCTCAGTACACCGGGATTCTACCTCTATACAACCAAGAAGGGGGGTACTTACGTCACAACAAAGAATTTACGGAAAATCAGCCACCTCAAGACACTGAGATTCTACCGCTGTACAACCAAGAACTGGGTTACTTATCTCATGACAAAGAAGTTAAGAAAAATCAACCTCCTCAGTACACCGGGATTCTACCTCTATACAACCAAGAAGGGGGGTACTTACGTCACAACAAAGAATTTACGGAAAATCAGCCACCTCAGGACACTGAGATTCTACCGCTGTACAACCAAGAACTGGGTTACTTATCTCATGACAAAGAAGTTAAGAAAAATCAACCACTTCAGTACACCGGGATTCTACCGCTATACAACCAAGAAGGGGGGTACTTACGTCACAACAAAGAATTTACGGAAAATCAGTCACCTCAAGACACTGAGATTCTACCGCTGTACAACCAAGAACTGGGTTACTTACCTCACGATAAAGAATTTACGAAAAATCAGCCAGATGTGTTCACATTACTTCAATCACCAGTTGAACCTCGTCGTTTCGATCTCAACCACCAGCTTGATCTCGACTGCCTCTGCTGGCGTGCAAACTGCGGAAGATGTAATATTGCAGGACATTATTGTTGAAATTAAATAATTTTACTACATTTATTTAATTTGCTTATTTTATTAGGGACTAAAAGCCTAAACGTATGCACCGTACGTTACGCAGATGCGATACGACGCGTAATAGGGACGACGCACAATGGTCAGTTTGGCGGTTCTAAACGAACGAAATTATTTTATGTCAACTAGCGATTCAAAAATATCATTTGAAAACACTGTGCATTCTGAAAAGGGTACAGCCGCCTCAAAAATAATGTCGAACTTAATTCTTTAATTAAAATGTAACTAAATTTATCTTTGATTTCATTTTTTTAATAAGCAAATGACCCATATTTATAATATACGTGAAGAAATCACCACTGGAAGCACTGTGGAAAATCTTCTATCCGCGCGGAACAATTGCGCATCATTATATAGGCTAAGAAGCTGCCTCTACGACCTGTTCTCATGACAAGTGAAAAAGAGCTCGATTTTCAGCATTGGGGTTTACTAATAAGGTAATTAGGCACACACTCAGTCGTTATGATGGAAAATACTTGGATATTGAGGTTTCGATCGTTCAGAACCGACAAGCTGACAACTGTGCGACGTGAAAACAGAGTTAAGGCCTTCAAACAGAAATTATGGTAGAGCCATGATGAGCCATAAAATAATTTAGTTAAATACCTGTTATCATCATGCTAAAATACACTTATTGTAGGACACGTTTTTTGGTAAATTTAAAGACTGTAAATAACTTTGATTGAAAGAAATTAATACCCACATAGCCATTTGTCATTCTTATCATGTGCATAGAATATCCTCAAGAAGAAATAGGATATGCTAAGGATGTTCTAAATTACCATTGGAACATCTTTAGCATGTGCTAAGAATAGATTACGTTCCGCCCTAATCACAAGCTATGCAGGTTCTTAGGATGTGCTAATAGGTATTCTTATCAGTTGATTGCCACCTGCTTAGCACATAAAGCAACGGGTCATCCTTAGCACCGTTAACTCCTAAAATATGACTTTAAATAAAATAAACAATAGATTTTTGAGCTCTAAAAACCATGGCCTATCACAATACAACCTAAGAAAAAAAAAATAAAAACAAATAATAAAAAAAAGTGCGACGCTGCGACGCACCGACGGAGTTCCAACACACAACCTATCAGAGGTGAGAGACCAAAGCTATATCCACTCTATCAGGCGCTTATAAAGGAATAGGTTGAAACTGCGGAATATAAGCGTTTTGGCGGATTTTTTCGCGTTTGGTGAAAGTCGGGGGATGGTTTTCTGAGTGCACTGAATCGCTCATGATTTTATTGTATCATGCATATAGATGTACTTAATATTGTACCACAATTGGTATATACTTTACGTATGCTAAAGATGTCCTCAAAGTAACCTTCCATTATATAGTATATGCTAAGGAAATACTAGAATAACATTATTTTGATGTTCTGCTTTTACGGTACCAGAATAGCTTGTGCACTAAAAGGACCACATAATGTTTAAATAAGTGATATATATATACTTTGCATATGCTAAAGATGTTCTAAAAGTTATCTTCTGTAATGGTATTTCCTTAGAATATGCTAAGAAAATACTAGAGTGCATTCTTTTGATGTTCTTTTGCAGTACCAGAATAGCATGTGCGCTGAAAGGACCAAATAATAATGTTTCAACAGGTGAAATTTACTTTGCATATGATAAAGCTGTTCTAATAGTAACGTTCTTTAGTAGTATATCCTTAGCATATGCCAAAAAAATACTTAGAAGCTCATTCTTTTGAAGTTCTTTTATGGTTCCAGAATAGCATGTGCGTTAAGCTGACATTCATACAGTTTCTATGGATATCCTTAATAGCATATACTTAAATAGTATGTACCAAGCATATGCCAAAGATGTGCTCAAAAGGACATCCTCAAAAGGTTTAACGCATATGCTATGCATGTAAATGTTCTTTCATTGTTACGAACAATTAAAATTTTTGCTGTTTTTTGGATAAAAATGGCCAAATAAAAATCATGTGCACGACACCTCTCAAGATGACAGACAGATGACAAAACAGAAATTTTTATTAAACAATTGCCTTAAATTATTTCCATCTCTCTCTAAAATACTTTTTTATAGCTTGTTGTCTCTCTTTACCAACCTTAAATATTTCCAAAAAGGGATTTAGTGAGGGTGAATAAATGACAAAATCAATGAATAACGAGCTTTCCCTCAAAAAAGGTACAGGTAACCGTAGATCTGGATTTCGCACTAATCAGTACGGTGCTAGGAATTGGGAGATGAAATGATTATAAAATGATGATGAAAAAATCTGAGATGGGATTCATGTAAAAGACAACACATCTGTCAAATTGCAGAATCGGTAGATGTACCTTCAATTTGAAGGAAAATTGAGCGTCTCTACGGAGACAGATATAAGTATCTTTACAGATATCCTAAGCTCTGGAGTTGGTAAATTTAAAAAGGGATTTAGTGAGGGTAAATAAATAACAAAATCAATGAATAGCGAGTTTTGCTTCCGTAGAGACGCTTAATTTACCATTACCTTTTTTCGCTCGCTCGCTATTCATTGATTTTAAATATTTTCATTCAGGTAAAAAATGATTTTTGGCAGTAGTTTTTTTGAACGCTAAAAAAATTTAATGAAATTGGCACCCCCGCATTAAGGTTTCGGAACCAAACTAGGTCCAATCGTTTGGTGGTCGTTTGGTAGTCACCTATTTTCGTTTGGTGGTGGTTTACAAAAAATAAATATAAAATTAGTGTGAAGTCGGCACCCCTTTTCTAATTGAACTAAAAATTGTTAACATGTTGGACAATAACAGTGACGTAGGCAGGGGGGGAGGGTTTAGGAGAGCCATAGCTCCCACAGTTTTTTGACCCTTTACTCCGCTTTGTGACGTGTGTTTGGTGTGATGTCTAAAACTTTAAAAATTTTGCATGCGTTACTATGACGTCAATAATTGTTACAATTTTAGTTTCATTTTAAGGAATTTTTATCACCAGCAGTGTAATCAATGGAATTTTTAGTATAATTTTTGATAAAATTTTCATCTGCGGCGCATTTATGTTTTGGCAACAAATCTATATATACCACCACAACAGACCCCTTCGAAATATTTTTAAAAAATCTAAGAGATCAAAATTTTTAAAGAATTTTTTGTTTTTTTTTGTCAAAGTTTCCGCCTTCGGCGCTATACCAATATTAAATATTGTTACAATTTTGTTTAATTTTAAGCAATTTTTTTGTCAACCAACAACATTATAAACGCGTTAAAAATAGTGTTTCAGTATATTTTTTTTTTTATTTGCCTTTGGCGCTTTTAAGCGTTGACTAATGAGACTAGATGAAACTTGCTTTCAAAAATAAGTATTTGTGTTTCGTATATACTAACTCAACACCTATTAAACCGCCCCTCTCCCCTCCCTTCAGTTCAAGAGCTCAAGCAATAGGCACCTACTTAATTTTGAAAAATTTGCCTTAGGTAGGTAATTAATTCTTATTAAATGATGAAACCCCCCCCCACTTTTTTTCCTGGCCTGCAGAATATATTTTTCCGGCCTGGGCCAAGTAAAGTGAAAAAACCTACCAAACGAAAAGAAGTAACCACCGAACACTACCAGGTTGTTACACGATTAAACCTCTAAAATAGTTTGGTTCCAAAATTTCACTCTACTTAGCTCAGGCCGGAAAAAGATAATCTGCAAGCCAGAAAAACAATAGTTTTTAAAAAGAATATTGCCAACATGACACCACCAAACGAAAAAACCCAACTACCAAACGTTTTTACGTTATTATCCACCATGTTACCAATTTTTGTAGTTCAATTCGAAAGTGGGGTGACAACTAATTTTTTATTTAATTGTCATAAATAAAGCGTGTATAAATGTGAGTATTTTATTATCGAAATAGAAAATTTGGACAGAAAGCTTTAAAATGTAAGCAAAATCATGGCATAAAAATGTGAAAAACAGGGTAAAAATTCGTTAAACAAAAACGTTACATCTTAAAATATTTTAAGCCTTAAATTTCCATCATGACTTTACCATAATAGAGAGGACACCTAATGGGAAATTTGCGACTCCGCTCAACTGACTTGAAAATCAAGTGTCATTTTTTTTTGGTTCTTGGCTTGGAAACTTGGTGGGCACTTTCGCTTTCGCTTTTGCTTATTTTTATCGATCCAAAGCAGTGGCGGCGAACAGGAAAAACGTATTTTTTGGACGAGTTCCTCATTGGGAACTATCCATAATAGTGCAACAAACTTTGCACGGTTGCTCTTTGGACCAAAACAATCGATTTGACCCGCAGATCTTCTCCCAAAACCTATGCTGGCGCAGTGGGGAGGGGGGGTAAAAACTAGAGCGGTTTATAGTTTCTTAAGTTATAGTTTGTTGTATACAGGGTGTTTCAAATTCGATGCTTACCATGGGGATCTCCTAAACGGTAGTAGATACGACAAGATTTAATTACCCAAAACTAAAAATAAAGTTTTCAAAATCCGAGTAGTTCCAGAGATAGACGAAAAAAACCGAAATTTTCAATTTTAGTTTTTATTTTTTTCCGCCTTTATTATTAAAGTTGTCAAAAAATGCTTAAAACTTTCTACAGGCACATTTTTAAGATCTACCAGACGAGCTATTCATTTTTAAGATTTTACATTTCAGTTTGACAGGAGCGCTGTCAGGTTCATTTCTTATGGACACATCCTATTTTTTTCTGGTCGTTTTGTTTCGGAAGCAAGCAAAATATCATTTTTAAACATTATTTTAACAGGGAGCTTGTTGTTTCGGGCTTAATGACCATCATCAGTTAAAACTATCCCGTTATAGACAACTTAAAAAGCGCTTGTAATAGTTTTAAAAATGGCGCCAGCAGACACGTATAGCCATCCATAAAACCTTTTAAAAAATTTAAAAAAATGTCAAAATTTTTTTAAAATTTTTCCAGTTTTTTTAAAAAAATTTTTTCTATATTTGCCATTTTTTTTTTGGTTTAAATGTCGTCTAAAAATTTCCCGTATAAACAGATTTAAAATAAATTACAATTTTTTTTTCAAAATTTTTCAATTTTTTTTATTTTTTTTTGTTTAAAATGTAATTATCTACCGAAATGTGAAAATCGCGTGTTGCTAGCTGCTACGGTTCGTCAGTTATAATTTTTTTTATCAAAAAAAGAAGAATTTTTGTGCCAAATTTGATAAAAATCGGTTTAGCGGTTTTTGAGTAATCCTGTCCCAGACAGACAGGCAGACAGACAGACAGACACCATCCCAAAATTTTGTAGATAACTATAATTTTGTAGATACTACTACAAGCGCTTTTTAAGTTGTCTTGTATAACGGGATTTTTTTAAACTGATGATGGTCACTAAGCACGAAACAACAAGCTCCCTGTTAAAATAATGTTTCAAAATGATATTTGCCTTGCGTCCGAAACAAAACAACAAGAAAAAAAAGGATGTGTCCATAAGAAAAAATGAACTTGACAGCGCTCCTGTCAAACTGAAATGTCAAATCTTAAAAATGAATAGCTCGTCTGGTAGAACTTAAAAAAGTGTCTGTAGAAACATTTAAGAATTTTTTGACAATAATAAAGGCGGAAATACTCGGATTTTGTAAAATTTATTTTTGGTTTTGGTTAAAGTATCAAATTGCGCAACTTTGCCCTAATTTAAACCTTTTCGGATCTCCTACCGTTTAGGAGATTCTCGTGGTGAGCATCGAATTTGAAACACCCTGTATAATCATCATTGATATCAATTTATAGGTTTTCGATGATGGCCAAACCGAAAATTACTACCTCCATTCCTTTTAAGGTGCCTTTAAGGGGTTAAGGGGGTGTTTAAGCTCCCATTTGGGCATTTTAATAATAAAAGTGTAGGATTTTTTAAAAAAAATAAAAACTTGCGTAGAATTGTTAATAATTTTAATATTTTAACTTATATCACTTAATTTTTGATCCAAAATATTCATTCTGTTGGTTAGGTGGAAAGGGAGGGGGTAAAAATTAAAGGAGCACATATTTGAAAAAAAATAGTTTGCTGGATATTATCGACATGGGTATTGATTTACAGGTTTTCGAGAATGACTAAATCGAAAATAACCACCTTAATTAATTTTAAGGTTTCCTTAAGGGATGGTGAGGAGGTAAAAGCTGCAATTTGGGCATTTTAGTAAAAAAAAGTGTAAGATTTTAGTAAAAATTTGCATAATATTGTTAATAATTTTAATATTTTAACTTATATTACTCAATTTTTTACCAAATATTTCTATCCTGTTGGGCAGGTGGAAAGGGAAGGGCGTAAAACTAAAGAAGCATTTATTTAAAAAAATATATTTTGCTGGATATTATCGACATGGGCATTGATTTATAGGTTTTCGAGGATGACCAAACCGAAAATATCAACCTTCATTCATTTTAAGGTATCCCTAAGGAGTTATGGGAGGGGTTAAAAGGTGCCATTTGTGCTTTTTAATAATCAAAGGGTAAAATTTTATTAAGATAATAAAAATTGGCATAGGATTGTTTATAATTTTAATGTTTTAACCCATATCCTTTCAGTGTTTTACTTAAAATCTTGGTTTATAGTGATAGGAGAAAAGGAGATATTTAAATAATGCATTATTTAAATTTTAGGATATGTTTTATCCTATTATAAGTAAAATTGCTATTTTTACATCAAAAACAAAAATGATAAAAATACAGAATAGCTATACAGACTCCTTCAAGCTACTGCGAACATAGGGCGGAAGAAGTCTAATTTGCCAGTGTACATACATGCAGAGACACCGCACGCCTATCAGTGAAGCAACCAATACTCAGGCTTGCGATCACCACTTGCATGACTTTCCTTTGGTATTTAGTACGCCTCTAACCACGGTGCTGTGTGGAGCGTAGTCAATGAAACCGGAATTTGGTCAATAAATACGCAAATTTGTATAACGTAATTTTCTTATTTTTTGTCACTGATAAATAAGAGCGTTTTATTGTCAACTGCTCAGATTTATCAGTGACGACGTGTTACAATAAAAATAATAAGGAGAAACAAAATAAAGCAAGTTCTCAAAATAAAATAATACATTCTAAAAACCAAAAAGATTCTCCCAGTCAAAAAAAAATTAAAGCAAATGTTCGAAAAGTCCTCCTTGCTCGGCTAGACAATATCCGAGCCTACTATAAAAACCCCTTCTAACGTTTCCAAGCATGTTAGGGGTGATAATTTGAAAAGCTTCTTCAAAAACAGATAGAAGTCATTAGGAGCAAGATCGGGAGATCGAGCTGGCCATAAAATAGTTCCCCGTGTACTTATAACCCGATTAGGAAATACATTATCAAGATATTCCCTAACAAGGCCAACATTGTGAGCGGAACAACCATCTTGTTGAAACCATGTTTCGCCAAATCTTACACCTAACAACTGCCTAGCAGTTGGAATAATGTGCTGCTGCAGTAGATCCAAGTATCTAGGACCATTCAAATTGCAATTGCCGTTAATAAAAAATGGCCCAATTACGTGTTCCCCTATAATACCCCCCCCAAACATTTAGTTTTTGGGGATACTGTGTTCTTACGTCAAAATACAAATGCAAATTTTCCCTCGACCAATATCGAACGTGTGTTGGGTTATGACGATTTGACCATTTGACCATCTGCACTTTTTCGGCAACTTCGTAGACATCCATTTTTGGTTTTAAAAATGTATTATTTCAATTCAGAACTTACCCATCTGTTTCTCGAGCAAGGCAGAAATAAAACAAAATAATAAAAACAAAATGAATTTCCAAAAGATAACACTGCAGCGTGCTTCGAATCCACCTCGGTCGTACGGCACGGAGAGTAAATTGGACTTGATTCCCCCTATGTTCGCAGTAGCTTGAAGCGGTCTGTATAAATAAATAGATATCTAGTTTATTTGTCCAAATTGTCTATTTTACTATCGTCGTCACTGTCATTTCGCAAATATGGTTCCTGTTAATATAGGCTTAACAAGAAATTATAGGTTGCTGGATTGGTACGAAGCTAAGAAAATTAACTTTATTTTATATCAGTTTTATTTAATTTATAATCATATAGTTAATTATCTTATGTTGCTACAAGCCACTCTACATTTTTTGCATGCAGGCGTGCAAGGTAGTTTGTTCTTTTTGCAAATACATCTTAAGAGTGTCGCATTGTGTAGTGCACCCACATCTATCTAATGCCCGACAAGTCTCCCATATATTTGGTTGAGCAGACCAATTTCCACTTTTCTTTATACCACCTCCAAGGAGAGGTGAGGTTAATTCGGCAGTATCAAACTTATCAGCTGATCTACCCCTAACCTGTTCTGCCTGACATGCTGTATTTAATGCATGCTGTTGGATGGCAGCTTCAGCTGATGGCAATAAATTCAACGGCTTGCTTTGAGACATAAATAAATTGCCTCATTGACACTGTTCATTTCCTGAACCCCATATAGCATGAAAACCAATTTTTCCAGACTTTTTCGACATTTCACCAATCCGCATAGAAGCTTAGGAAATTGTAGCAAATGCTTCAGTGTATTCAAACAGTCGTCCCCAAATAATTAAATATATCTTTTTTGATTTCTGCGTTTCGGAGATAATCTGCCCAATGGCTAGGTAGCATATCTGTTTCTAAATAAGTAAGAGTTATGGTAAAAATAGTGGACATACCAGAAAAAAAGTATTTACCTGTCTCTTGTTGCCTCCTTTAGACTATTGGGGTCGTAAAGATCCCAAGCAAAATCGACTCTTTTAACTTGTAGACTTGAGCTAAGTTTTAGAATAAGGCGTTAATATACTATTAAAGTTGTCTCTTAACTTTTTAAAATTTGCTGTAAATCAATACCCATGTCGATAATATCCAGAAAAATATATATTTTTTAAAATAAATGCCTCTTTAACTTTACGCCCTTCCCTTTCCATCTGCCCAACAGGATGGAAATCTGTGGAGCTTTAACACCCTCACTATCCTTTAAGGAGACCTTAAAATGAATGAAGGTTGTTATTTTCGGTTTGGTCATCCTCGAAAACCTGTAAATCATAACCATGTCGATAATATCCAGCAAACTATTTTTTTAAATATGTGCCCCTTTAATTTTTACCCCCTCCCTTTCCACCTAGCCAACAGGACGAAGATTTTTGATTCACAAAATTAAGTGATATAAGTTAAAATATTAAAATTATTAACAATTCTTCGCAAGTTTTTATAAATTTTTTTGAAATGCTACACGTTTATTATTAAAAAAATAGCAGCTTTAACACCCCCTTAACCCCTTAGGGGCACCTTAAAACGAATGGAGGTGGTATTTTTCGATTTGGCCATCATCGAAAATCTATAAGTTGATATCAATGATGATTATGTACAACAAATTAAAATTTAAGAAAATATAAACCCCTCCAGTTTTTACCCCCCCCCCCTTCCCACCGCGCCTGCACAAGTTTTGGGAGAAGAGCTGCGGATCAAATTGACTGTTCTGGTCTAAAGAACAACTGTGCAAAGTTTGTTGCTTTTATCACAAAACTCACGTAGCCCATGCACCATAATAGACACTTAAAGTAAATATTTCAACGCGTCCGTATCGGTATACGTAACGCGTTCGAAACAAAGTCATAATACGCTACATTTTTGACTTGTTTACACGATTTTTCGAACGATGCCCGCTTTTTTGAAGGGTGCGACTACACTGCTGATTGAAATCGTTGAGTACGTTCGTGGGTCCCTAAGGATACGTACATCCTTCCGTACGCAACGAGATTCTGTCATCGCACCCGTCAAAGAAGCAGGCATCGTTCGAAACATGGCATGATCAAGGCGATCGACCCCCTCCCAAAAATGTTGCCCTGCGGCGCCAGTTTTTTTTCTTTTATTTTAAATTAAACATTACTCTTTTGCAAGGTTTCATCTTTGGCGGTCAAATTAAAAAAAAATCATAATCAGAGGCGTTTTCTCGCGTTGCAACTGTGACGTCACATCTAAACGGGTTAAAAATATTTTGAAACGGAATCCACTCCAGTTTTAAAACTGACGCGTGCGTAGAAGATACGTCAAAATTCTACATTTTTGTTTTAACCTAAGATTTTTTTTTGTTTTTGCGTGAAAATGGATGTAAAATCGCATTCTAGATATCTTGTTAGTCATTCTTCATGGTATCCCTGTGGTCTTATATGATTTTCGGGGCCTAAAAGAACTGTAAAAAAAAAACTTCACTATCCATGTAGCTTCCATTGCTTGCCATCCATGCTACTAAAACTGGGCGTACACTCGAAGGTTTTGTTAAGTGAACCAGTACTTGATCCATTTTAATTTTAAACACCAAAAAAATAAACAGAAAAAAAAGAGAGGTTACACTAAACTACGTCAGTGTTTTGAACTACTCATTTTTCCTCGGTTCTAAATGATGACGTCACATCTAAATAGTTCCAAATACTATTTTAAAATAATTTTAACGCGAGAAAACGCCTCAGAAGAAAATTGTTTATAATCATAACCAAATAAATTAAAAATGTACCGTTCGATTAAAAATTTTGCAATCATACTTTTCACACCCAGTATATGCAAAAGTCTGTATTTTGCCCCCTCCCCCTATTTTATGACAAACATAGCGCAAATTTTCTAGTGACTCAACCACGGCTTCTGAAAAGTTAAAAGGTTTTCTGTAAACCAGTGACGTAGCCGGGGGGAGGGGGTTGGAGTTAAACCCCCCCACCCCAGGAGGTCCAATCTAATCTACAATAAATTAATCATGTGTGATATCTTAAGTTTTAAAAATTTTACCGTCGCCGGTGGTGCTATGGCGTCATTAATTTTAACAAAAATTTTAGTTTAATTCTACGGAATTTTTCTCACCAGCATTCAAAACGTGTAATAAATGGCATTCTTAGTATAATTTTTCTAAAAATTTTCTTCTGCGGCTCATTTATGATTTGGCAAGAAATCTATATATATATACCACTGCGACCCACCCCCTCTTGGCATCTAACCGAATCTACTGTTCCAAAAATATTTTACAAAAATCCTAAGAGATCAAAATTTTAAAATAATTTTTGTATTTTTTTGTCTGCGGCGCTATACCAATAATAAATATTGTAACAATTTTGCTTAATTTTAAGCAATTTTTTTGTCAACAACATTTTAAACACGTAAAAAATAGCAGTTTACTGTAATTTTTTCAAAGTTTTTGCCTGCGGCGCATTTAAAGGTTAATTTTAAAACAAATTTCGTATACACTAAGTCAACACTTATTAAACTGCTCCCTTCAATTCTACAGCTCAAGCAATAGGACACTACCTAATTTTTAAAAATTTGACATAGTTGATTTTTATTAAATGATGAAACCCCCCCCCCATAGTCGATTTCTGGCTACGCCACTGTGTAAATCCTTTGACACAAAAAAACAAACTTTAAAAAAAATATTTCTGTATATTCAAAATAAAATATGTGTAAATTTCCTGAAAATTATTACTAAAAATACGCTCGTATCACATTAAATTTATGGACTTAGGAATAACTTATTCTAATATTTTTCAAATTTTGAAAATGGTAAACTTTTCACGTTGATAAAAATCAAAATTTTAGCAAAGTAGGAAAAAACAGAGATTAAAAGAAACGAATGCCTATTTTATGGAGTAGGTAATATACTTTTTAATTCAAGAAAAATGTACTAGTGAATCCTTTTGTTTATCTAAACAAAAACTTAGATTTTAAGTTAGCACTACATTTTTTCGCACAGGTTTACCATTTGACAAATTTGACTATACAAAAATAAGGTTACTTTCCCAGAGGTCTCCTAATTTTATTTCAATGTAATTTTTTATTTCTTTCCACACTTTTTACCACCTCCGCCCCCGCCCCCGCCCCCGCCACCTCCTCCTTTCTTGAATGCACTTAAATAGGGTCCTTGAGCTGATGGTCCCATAAGTGAATCCATGTTTTCACCCAACAACCCGTGAGACGCTGGTCCGGGAGCTGCGTTCACCATCACGCCAAATATTGTCAGGATGAAAAAGAGGCAAATCGTCCAAATCTGGAAACGAAAACGTAAAGACACTGAGAAAGGTTTCGGCTAAATATCATATATTTTATATGTTATAGTACCGGACCACTGTATAGTACGATTAGTTTCTGAGATACAGAGCTTTAAAAATGACGGGTTTTTAAGTCATAAATTGTTACAGGTTCTTAATTTGTTTTTGTATATCTTTGTTACCCAGTAAACATTGATTTATTGATTGATTCGTTTGTGAGTGTGCCAGTATAGCACTGTCCATTGCGACCACTATCGGGTCAATTGTGGTTCACTTTTAACATTTTTGGTTTGGTGAAGCATCATTCAGATCCAGTCCGCCGATCTCTGGTTTACCGAAGATACATTCACACAGCACACGTCTGGCCGTCTCATCATACTCCATACACTTAGACCCATTCTGTATAATGGTACTTTCAGCCTGCAGATCAAGCATTGTCCGGATGTCCTGCCTGGTGAGCTCAATGAGTTTCCCGGCCCTCTTCCTGCAGGGTTCTGTAATGAACTCTTTGGAATGTGCAGTCCCGGCAATTCTCTCCAGTATTGGTGGAACTTGTTTTCCATCCAGCCTGAACCCAAGCATGTTTATCCAGTAAACATGCTTGCAACGGGAAAAGTCCGGCCTAGTGAAGGACATTCCGGGGAATGGTTGAGCCACACTTTGCTTGTAAAAGCCTTTTAGTTGATACCCCGTAGTACCCCGGCACATTTTTTAAGCAAAGGCCGTATAGTGACCCGCAGTAACTGCCCCAAAGTTTGTGGAAACCCTATTGTTGGCTCACTGAGTAAGATTTGGACATTTTTTTAACCGGGTAGTAGACAAAAGGCTTGTAACCTTTTTCTTACAGATATTTATGTAACAACTTAAGGACCAAGGGCATATGCTGGCCCGACCGCCGCACAATGGAACGACCTTATGGGAACAGAGGGACATGAGGTTTTTTACTTGTAACTTTTAATCTGGAAAAGCTAGGAATGAGTTTTATACACAGTTATATTGTACAAAGAGCAAGTCTTAAACTAAAAAAAAATAGTTACTTTACATGATTTAAACCCTATACATGACAACCCAAAAATATAGTGCGTTTTACAAAAACCTATTTTTTTATATGCTAACTTTGTTTAAATGTCACCAAAATTTTTCGTCTTGAATTTTTTGGAAAGAAGGAGCTTTTAATTTTATTATAAAACCATATTTTTTAATTTTTTGACAACTCGACTGCGCTTTTTATAATGAACTACATAAATAACGCTTTGCCCATACGCTCAACTTCCATAGCCATCTTGGTAGCAGATCGTAGCAGATAAATGTTATATTTTCGTGATCGTAATACTCCAGCAATTATATTGAGTTTTTTTCATTTTATTATTATATTTCTGATAAAAAAGACGACTTATTTGTGTAAAAATTTCAAAAAACCATTAATCAGTATTAGGCAATTATATAACAAAAATATTTACTAAAGTCAACATTTTATACTAGATTTTTTTTTATATTTACTTTTCATTGGCATATCATTTAAATAGTAGTAAAATTTGTAATTAGTCACACTTGTAGCCAGAATTTAACGCCTTAAGATATCTATCACCCAAAATTAGAATAAAATGATAATAAATGGGCTTCCTTCTAAATAATTGCGTGAATTTAATTTTAAAAATATAAAGAACATTTTTTGGTCTATGTCTCTGATATTATACTAAGCCGTTCCTCTGTGCGCCGTTAGTTTCCCAGCAGATATTACTTTTTATTTAAAATTGCTATTATAGTTGCATGGACGGTCTCACGGATTGGGATATTGATGGTCTAAGTCAGGCATGTCGGCAGAAAATGCCGGAGTCCCGGACTGGCATCTTTATTGGCCCAAAGGGGACATTTTCCGTACCAATATACTATGAATGTCCATGATTCTGCAACAGGCCAACACTGAGCCTCAGTATATTGTGTACTGGGTAATTATAGCCGAAATAATAGTACATTATAAACCTAGGCAGTAAAGTGGTACATTTCATGCCGAGGCAAAAAGTTTATAGCCAGAAGGGAGGGCTATAAACTTATATATACTAAGTTTATACAGACCGCTTCAAGCTACTGCGAACATAGGGCGGAAGAAGTCTAATTTGCCAGTGTACGTACATGCAGAGACACCGCACGCCTATCAGTGAAGCAACCAATACTCAGGCTTGCGATCACCACTTGCATGACTTTCCTTTGGTATTTAGTACGCCTCTAAGCACGGTGCTGTGTGGAGCGTAGTCAATGAAACCGGAATTTGGTCAATAAATACGCAAATTTTTATAACGTAATTTTCTTATTTTTTGTCACTGATAAATAAGAGCGTTTTATTGTCAACTGCTCAGATTTATCAGTGACGACGTGTTACAATGAAAATAATAAGGAGAAACAAAATAAAAGCAAGTTCTCAAAATAAAATAATACATTCTAAAAACCAAAAAGATTCTCCCAGTCAAAAAAAAATTAAAGCAAATGTTCGAAAAGTCCTCCTTGCTCGGCTAGACAATATCCGAGCCTACTATAAAAACCCCTTCTAACGTTTCCAAGCATGTTAGGGGTGATAATTTGAAAAGCTTCTTCAAAAACAGATAGAAGTCATTAGGAGCTTACACCAAATCTTACACCTAACAACTGCCTAGCAATTAACTCTGTGTTTCGGACTTCCATTGTCTATATTTTATTTATACACGACGTTTCGATCAGTACAATCTCTGATCGTCTTTAGGTGCAAACTACTAAAGACGATCAGAGATTGTACTGATCGAAACGTCGTGTATAAATAAAATATAGACAATGGAAGTCCGAAACCCAGAGTTAATTTCAAACACATCATTGTCTCAAACTTTCAAACTGCCTAGCAGTTGGAATAATGTGCTGCTGCAGTAGATCCAAGTATCTAGGACCATTCAAATTGCAATTGCCGTTAATAAAAAATGGCCCAATTGCGTGTTCCCTTATAATACCCCCCCCCAAACATTTAGTTTTTGGGGATACTGTGTTCTTACGTCAAAATACAAATGCAAATTTTCCCTCGACCAATATCGAACGTGTGTTGGGTTATGACGATTTGACCATTTGACCATCTGCACTTTTTCGGCAACTTCGTAGACATCCATTTTTGGTTTTAAAAATGTATTATTTCAAATAAGAACTTACTCATCTGTTTCTCGAGCAAGGTAGAAATAAAACAAAATAATAAAAACAAAATGAATTTCCAAAAGATAACACTGCAGCGTGCTTCGAATCCACCTCGGTCGGAGAGTAAATTGGACTTGATTCCCCCTATGTTCGCAGTAGCTTGAAGCGGTCTGTGTACTATTTTATGCACTTTAGAATAAGCAGAAAAGTAAAAATAAATAACTATATTTTTTTATTTATTTTTCAAAAAATCGCACTCTGTAAACAAACCGCCACATGTACCTTCGCTCTGTCTTTATGTCAAACGATAATATCCAGTATGCCAAAACGCAGAAACATACGCGTCGCTATGTCAATAAATTTAACTTTATTTCCCTAGGGAATAAATGACCCACTTTATTCCCGCAAAAGCGGGATTAAATGGGTGCATTTATTCCCGGTAGCGCATAAAATAATTTTCTGTAAAGTGTCGAAAACACTCTTTCCATATACAGGGTGGATTCTTTAAACGGAAGGGTGCTTCTAGCGGGTTAAAATTTGATTTTGTAAAAAAATCCAAAAACACGTCAACTGAGATTTTTAATTTTCTGTAATCGTGCTGTCTTGGATTTTTTTTTATATCGTTTTGTTTACGAGGTATGGCAAAAAATATATTTTTTTAAATAGGACACCCTTTATAGTTTGGCATTTTTTAATTGTAAAAAAAATGATCTTTTTGACAATACCACACACTAATACTATTGGGATTATTGTCTATGCCCTGTTTTACGGGGGATATTTGAATGAATATATAGGGTGTTCCAAAAAAAACCGGACTTTTTGGATTGCCTCCAATCCGAAATTTAAAATTTAAAGTTTATTTAAAAAAGGAAGATTTAAAATTTATGCGCTTAATGTCGAAACAGACAGATTTAAAAAACGGGTATTTTTGACCCCCCCCTGCAAAAAAATTGCGTGCGCCACTGTAGAAAAATTATGATGTGCTCTAAATAGCCTTATTCTTTAAAGGCATACACGCGTTTTGATTTTTTAAATCGGTTAATTATGATGTTCTCTAAATAGCCTTATTCTTTAAAGGCATACACGCGTTTTAATTTTTTATGGGATTTATTTGATTTTTTACCAAACTACTATAATACTAAATAAGTAGATAATTAAACATAGGGCTCTATCCAAAATTCAAATAGTAATTTAATCGAATCGTAATTTTGTCTAATTAAAATAAGTAAAAATAAAAAGACTATTATATTTTGATCGAACCGTAAAAAAATAAAAAGTAAAACAATGAAAATAATATTCTGGAACCGTCAAAAATGAAATGAAATCGTCACGAAAGAGATCTAAAATAATTTGAAGGAAATGTTGATCAAAACGCAGAAAGGTCGCATATGGCATATGCAGAGACTGCTTGTCAAACCAAGTTTGAACCAAAAAACTTCACTGTTTTCAAAAGCCTTAAAATGTAAGAAAAAAACAAAAAAACACCGATACGGTTTTTGAAGCCTGGACCCCCTTTCTTTTCTCTTTAATTTAACATTTAATTGTTTTTGTTTTTATATATCGCAATTTTCCGTACTGAATAGCATTAAAAAACAATTCTGAATAAAACTATATATCGGACTATAAATTACAATTAAAAATTCTAAATAAAACTTACGTTTATGTTTTTTGACGCCATTTTAATTACACCCAATCGTATATCTGATAACTTGATTTAAAAATTAGAATTAAAAAAAAACTAAGTGTTCTGTTAAAATAAAAAAGTTAGTATAAATACCGTTAGGACCGACCCAATTGTTTTATATGGCTGAAAATATTTAAAAACCAGGATGCATTGTTTTTTTTATCTCATTTCCTTTCATTACGGTTTTCCGTGTAACTATAGATGCAGTGGTAGCTCGCAATTTTCACTATTTTGTAAAAAAGTCCCAAGTAACAAATTTTAGTTGCCTTTGTTACCATAACTAAGAAATACACTAAAATTAGCGTTGTTATCTTAGATTAAAAAATGTTTCAATTAACTCTGTGTTTCGGACTTGCATTTTCTATATTTTATTTATACACGACGTTTCGATCAGTACAATCCCGGATTGTCTTCAGGTGCAAACTACAATCTATTTCGGAGGCTACGTACTTATATACTATGGGAAATCACTCAACCGATAAGTTTAAGAATCTTTGGCTCCGCCCAAGGAGGGACCTCCAAATATTTGGAATTTCAACTTTTGGTTTACTGAAAATACCCTTATTCTGCCCAATAAAGGAATTTTCGTTTCTTCCAGTGTGACTCTTTGTGCAAAACCTTTGCTTCTGTCCACTTCATTCGGTGTTGTTTTAACCATGCGCGTTCGCCGATTCCTGATTTTGTTGTTTTACCTTTGGGTATTCGTTTGATGTTCCTTAAGCCTAATAGATAGCGATCTTTTTGTTTCCCCTATATATGATTCACCACACTCACAAGGAACTTGGTAAATGCATTACTTAGTTTTTTTGTTATCCGGTTTTGTTTTACTAAGAAGGCTTCGAATTGTATTATTAGATTTAAAAGCTGTTTTTATATTAAAGTTGGAATGCATTTGCCTGGTTTTGGTGTTGTAATCTCTGTTCTGTTTGCTGAAATTTAGAAGGCTGTAGCTATTCTGCTGCAGAACAACGGTACACTGCCATTTCTAGACACTTTAGTTATAAGAAATAAAAATAAATTGCACTTTGACCTATACAGAAAAGGCACGGCCACCAACAGGTATATTCCAAATGACTCTTTTCATTGCTTACAACATAAGCTTGCAAGTTTGCACTTTTTAACATATAGATTAGTAAATTTCCCCTTAAACAAAGAAAGATTTGAAGCAGAAAAGAATAGGATTGGGAATATAGCTGGCGAAAACGGTTACGACGAAGGCTTAATAAATAAGCTGATAAATAGACATTCTTTTCAAAAGACCTTTCGGAATTCTACCTTTTTCAGACAAAAAGATACCTGCGACTCAAAATTTGTATCAATTCCGTATAATCCTAATTATACGAAAGGATTACAGAAAGTATTTAATAATACCGGTCTTAAATTAGTATATCAATCCGGTAACACAATAAGAAGCTTACTAGGAAATCCCAAGGATAAAACTACAGTTCTAGAAAAAAGTGGAATTTACGAAATTAGTTGCATGGATTGTGATAAAAAATATGTTGGCCAAACGAGACGCTCTATTCAAACACGTTTTAAAGAACACTTAGCACACTTAAAATACGGAAGAACAGAAAAGTCAAGTGTGGCCGAGCATGCTTTTGAAAACAATCATAGATTCACATTAGATAACCTAAAACTTCTAAAAAGTGTACCAAACAAAAGACTTTTGAATGCATATGAAAGTATGGAAATCATTAAATCCAGAAATAGTTTAAATAAAGATAGAGGACCTATCCCGTTTAGTACACTTTATTCTTTGGTTGAGGGGAGGTAGGATTAAAAATCGTGATCAATCACAATTTATTAGTCTTATCTCCGCCCACTAAAGGATTGTATATAAGATAGAGCGTAGATTTATTTAGTTCATTGTTTATCGTCTCCTGATGATGCTAACGTTGTTAGCGAAACGCGCGTCGAGTGCAAAAAAGTGTAGTTTTGGTTTGTGGAAAACAATCATAATTTTGTTTCACTATCTGTTAGGCTTAAGGAACATCAGACGAATACCCAAAGAGGTGAACCAACGAAATCAGGAATCGCCGAACATGCATGGTCAAAACAACACCGAATGAAGTGGACAGAAGCAAAGGTTTTGCACCAGGAGTCACATTGGAAGAAACGAAAATTCCTTGAAGCTGCCTTTATTGGACAGAATCAGGGTATTTTCAGTAAACCAAGTGTTGAAATTCCATATGTTTGGAAGGCTCTCCTTGGACGGAGCCAACTTCTTAAACCTCAGGACTGACTGATTTCCCCTAGTATATAAATACGAATCCTTAGAAATAGATTGTAGTTTGGACCTAAAGATGATCAGAGATCGTACTGATCGAAACGTCGTGTATAAATAAAATATAGATAATGGAAGTCCAAAACACAGAGTTAATTTTAAAAACTGTTGTTATTAACTAAAGTAAATTTGGCAACCTTCTCACAACGTTTGTTTTTACTGAAATATTATGGGGTTTTCAACGAACGACGGATCAACGACGCCAAAACGTTGATAATTAACTAGAGTTAATTAATTTACGTTATTTAAACGTTTCTCTTTACGAGACAATTGTGGCCATATAATCAATGCACTTGCGGCAAATTTCAAAATATAACTGTATAATAATAATAATAATAATAATACGTTTATTTGCATACATTTTTACATGAAAAAACATAATTAGACATATAGATGCAAAATGGATCTGGAAGGCAATAAATTGATCTAGTCCAGTCCGTATTTAAAGACTTAAAACACTAAGTACTATAAGTAGCAATAACAAAGAAAACAAAAATCAATTAAAAAATTGAAAACAAAATTATCAAAAAAAAGAAAAAAACATAAGTAAAAGTTAGTAACTAAAATTAACCTTGAGCTAGTGGTTGGTTTTTGGCTTAGAAATTTTCTTAAAAAACATCAAAAACAATATAAAAACAGATTTTCAAAATGCCTAAATCTAATTCCTACAAAACAGAGGCACATTTTATGCTAATTAAATATTCGCTACGTATTTTCATTTTGCAGATTAAGTTAAAAAACATAAAATATACAGAAAAAAAAAATATCTAAAACGATGAATTTTAAAGAAGAGATTTAATTTTTTTTTTCTTTTTTTAAACCGAAAGTAAGTTAGAAACATTGTTTAACCAGTATTTATCAATAATTCTTTAACTCTCTTTTTAAAACTTTGAATGGTTAGACTTTTAAAATGTTCGGGTAGACCATTGTACATGCTAAAAACATTATATGGAAAACTCCTCTGGTGGAGTTATCAAACCCTTAAATCTTAAATTTAAATTGTGAACATCTGTTCGATATTTTATTTTGTCAGCTAAGTATTGAGGAGTTTTTGTTACAATAATCTTGTGAAAAAAAACTAACGAAAACGAAAACATATTAAGCCATTTCGCATCTTTAAGTTTATGTGACACCGGCAAATACTTCCTAATGCCATAAATGAATCTTAGGCAAGATTTTTGTACGTCCATAAACCACATCACCAAAATTAAAGTGGCTCAATACAAGCGTATCCGTCAGTTGAACTTTTTGTTTTGTAGACAATTATAGACGGCACATAGTCGCAAAGCGGTTAGGTTTTCTGTAAACCCAGAAATGATTATCGCCGCCAAACTGACTTGCGCGGCTTTTTAAAATTTTCAGTATTTAAATAAAAAAATAATTTTGCAACAAAATAAGAAGCATTGAAGGTCCGCTTCCCACATAGCAATTTGCCATTCTTAGCATTTGCATAGAATATCCTCAAGAAGAAAAAGGATATGCTAAATATGTTCTAAATTAACACTGGAACATCCTAAGAATGTGCTAATAATATATTACGCCCTATTAGGATGTGCTAATAGATATTCTTATCAGACGATTGGCATGTGCTAAATCTATAGTTGCACAAAACCAGTGTAACTCCTAAAATATGGCTTTAAATAAAATAAAAAGTAGATTTTTGATCTCTAAAACCAAGTCCTCTCACAATACCCCTAAGAAAAAAAAAATAATAAAAAAAGGGCGACGCGCCGACGGGGTTCGAACCGACAACCAACAGGTTGATAGACCAATGCTTTATCCACTGTAGGATGCGCATATAAAAAAATAAAAAAATAGGTTGAATCATGATTAAAGCTGAATTAGAGAATTTTCGCGTTTGGTGGATATATATGGACAAGCATTTCTAAACCAAGGGTTACGGGGTTTGTTTCCTGTCATCGATTTTTTTTCGACTTTTTTTAACTCATTTCATAATTGGTATATACTTTGCATATGCTAAAGATGTCCTAAAAGTAACCTTCTTTAATGGTATTTCATTAGTATATTATAAAAGAGTCATTCTATTGAATACAAAACCACTTTAATATACTTACCATAATTTTCATCTCTTAGAAATGGAATAAAATTCATATTTTTTGGGCTCATGTTTATCTTTACAAGATCTTCCAGACGTAGTCCTAGTCCTTAGATCAATTTTATTCTAATCCCTAAAATTCCATTTTATTCTACTCCCTATAATTTAATTTTGCTCACCGGGGACCAAAATGCGTTTTTAATTCCTAATGAGCAAAAAAAAATTTCTACGTCAATGAGATACTTTTGTCTAAAAAATGGGAGTAAAAGGGGAGTGTCTGTATTTAGTTTAAATGGTCTAATGGAAAAAAATTGAATTAAAAATCCCAGTAAAACACTTACGCGCGGTTTTCCCTGATTATTACATATTCAAATTAATTTTAAATTTATTTTTAATGAGTCGAATTGCGTCAAGGACCTAGACCAAAAATATATTAAAACTGTTAACAATGAGATTTACTATTATTTAAAATATACATGTGTCTGTCCCATATAATATACAGGGTGGAGAATGGAATAAAATAGTTTTTTAAACTTTCTTAGGACTAAAATGTCCTCGAAAATGGCACTTTTTATCCTATCCACAGGGACTAAAATACATTTTGAACGACTTATTTTTAAGCTCTAATTTTTAATTAATTTTTTTTTTTTGCGGAATTACCATTTCATTGTTGAATGAAACTGCAGTTATCCTATTAAAAATAAAAATATTTAATAGACACTTAAAGTTGCACAAATACCCAGACAGCACAAATTGTCAATCAGACAGTCATTTTTTGTCCAAAACCGCCCGGATTGTCCATGGGTCATTTATGGACATCCATTTGACAAAGGTTTTTCCTGATACAGTGGATGATAAAAGAACTTCCAATTTTGATCCATAAAGAACTGCTTGGGGGTTAAACTCCCTCCCCCCCTAAAAATGTTTTCTTCCTCTTTTTTCCAAAAAAAATTCACCTGCGCTGCTATTTCCTTTTTTTCCCGAAATGCTCAACCCCCCCCCAGAGCCCGTTTCTGGCTGCGCAACTGACTTTATATACATCAGTGGCAGTCCCAGCCATTTCAAAAGGAGGGGGCGGTTTCGATACGAAAAAAAAACTAGGATAATAGGTTAGCTTTTATGCGGAACGTAGCAAACTAAATTTAGTAACTACAAGCGCCGATTTGACCTCAAATGTTTAAATGCGCCGAAAATTTTTAAGAAAATTACATTAAAAATGCAACTTTTGATTTAAATTAAACTAAAATCGTGAGTATCAACGGGATCATAGCGCCGCAGGCGAATTTTTTTTCGAAAATTGCACTAAAATGCATTCTTTGATTTAAAATTAAACTAAAATTGTAAAAATATCAATGGTTTGAAAGCGCAGCACGCGAAAATTTTTTAAGAAAATGACACTACAAATGACACTTTTAACACAAAATTAAACTCTAATACCGTCAATATCTAAAGTGTTATATTGCCGCAATTTATGCTCTACTTTGGAAAAATATCGCCACACTTGTTCATTGCCTCGAAAATGTTATCAGGTATGTTTTGACTTGATCTTTTGCCTACTTCTGAACAATACTGTTTCCAAATACCTACTGACTTCTCCCAATAAAAGTTCAAGAATTTGTGTTTTGAATTAATCAAACAGTTTATCGTATTTAGAAACTTAGTTAATTTTGCCTTGATTTTGCCTTCACGTTGTACAAAACTTGGTATGAATATGTTCAGGTCAAAAATACTTTTTTATGTCCGAAATGATTTTGCCCAATGAGCATTTTTGTCTATATAAAAGTTACAGCAAATAATATAAAACCTTCATAAAAAAACCCAAATTTATATTATTTAGTGTTGGTGATAATTTTATAACTCTAATATATCTCTTAAATGAGTAAAAAAGACTTGAAAAATAACTGTTCAACACCAGCTTATAAAAATTTATGGTACATAGTAATGGATAGAAAAACAACATATAGATTTTATAAAACTTCCTTATGGGCCCTCAAGTATAGGGACTATTATAAAAAGGTTTTACAACTGTTCTAACAACACTACATAACAAATTAAAGGTTTTTATGGATTTAGAAATAAAAATTTTCCATCTCTCTTCCCTTTGCTTGTTATGTATTATTCTTTTTCTTTTTACAATAAAAAAAATTATAAAATGGTGTTTAGCAATCTTCTAAAATAAATAAAAATGAAAGTGAGATAAGCTGAAGCAGGAATATAAATATGTATATACTATAGCTAAATAAAAGCTGTTTTTCAAGTCATCCTACACTGAAATTCAGCTGAGGTCCCGTGTGTACTGTATAGTTGTCGAATACACTCACGTAAATTTCATGGGCTCCAAAAATACTTGAGAAAACGGGAAAAAAATATTCATTTAAATATCAGTTTTTTTTCATATGCGTTTTTTTCTTTCTGGGACAAATATTGAGTTTTGTATGTTGTTCTTAACTCTAAGAAGCAATATTTCGATTGAAACACATGTTAAAACCCCATACATAACGTTTTTATTTAGGCCAAAAACCTATTTTTGTAATCTAAAATGGCGAAAATTTCCGACAATTCTATTAAAAAAAAAACAATACAACTATACCACTGTTTACCTCGTCAACACTATTTTATAACCCTTTTAAAAAATGATGCTACTTGGAACAAAGGGCTGCTGATGGCGCAGTGTTGAACACTGATGGTCCGTTTCTGCGAGCTTAACATAGTTACCATTGTTCTCTTTTCCTAAATGCATTCCTCGAGAGATCTAGCATACTACACATACCAGGAAAAATACCCGCCTCTACACACTTCAAGCCCGCATAACTGTCAGAGGTAACTATCTCAAGTTAGATTGCGGGGTCGAAGGGTGTACAGGCGAATATTTTCCGGGGTGTTCACATTTGGCGCCGACCAGCAGTATCAGCGTATGCGTTCGACGTTTCATGGTGCGTTTTTGCGACCTTAACACGGTTACTATATTGTTCTCTTTTTCTAAAACACGGTTCCCATCTATGCGTTTCTCATTTGTGGGTCCTCCGAATCAAAACACGTATCACGTGGTCTAAGCGAGATTTGCCTATACAAGTTCATGTCGGACCACGTGATGAGTTTTTTTGAGTCAGGGTGACTGCGCATGGGAAACGCTAGTGGGAATAAGGTGTAAAATGCATTCGATCCCGATATCTGTCATCGGCAACTATCTCAAGAAGATTTGGATCTCTTATCTCTCTCAGATTGATGTAATTAAAACAAGATAATAATGGTATGGTATCTTTAAAGCGCCTTTTGATGTCGCAAAAATGCTCCTTTTGATGTTGAAAAAACGCGCCTTTTGATGTCACAAAATTAACCTTAAAAAATCTTGTGTGTTTTATTATTATAATTGCAAAAATAAATTAAAATTGTTTTTTTTTGTTCTAAAACAGTCAATGGTCAATGAGATATCGGAGTAAAACCGAGTTAACTCGAATTACGCATAAATTCAAGATGGCGACGAACCTAGAGAGAAATTTGGTTGGAAAAATGTGGTTTTAGGATCATATGACCTTCTACTTGCTGTAAAAAATTTGGCTGTTAAGTCAGTTTTGTAGATATGTCGCGATTTTTGTACTATTCTATTGGAATATCAATGAATGGTTTAAACTGAAGGTTTTGGTTATAAAAAGCACTCCTTGCAGGTTTTTACTTGAGACAGCCCATGCTTTACATAATGCATAACTTTGCCCATCGCCAATGCCTATATGTATAGTCGGCAGAAAAATGCATCATAAGGCTGGTTAGTCGACAAAATAAGACCATAACTGCAGAAAAAATCCCACATTGCCAATATAAAAAGGAATGAAGGAAGAAGAAATAACGAAGAAGCAAATAAGATAAGCCAAAGTGGGGTGAAAATCCTAGTTCGAGGTTATATCGCGGTACTGGTAACTATTTGTGGTGTTTTCTGAAGATTTTCCAAAAGATGTTAAAGGTAAGTAATGGCCAGAGCAGGCCCGGTGCTAAGGTGTTGGCCGCCCGAGGCAATTTTTGTAAATGCCGCCTCTCATTAAACGATTTTTTTTTAAATGTTTAAATTATTAAATTTGTCATTTTAAACAAAAAAAATTGTCATATGCGCTGGTTTTAACATTAACACAGGACAGGTCGAAACTTTTTTTGGAGGGGTTTAGTAAATATTGAGTTGAGTTGTTATGTGCAAAAAAATTGTTAAAAGTGAGAGAGTATCCTCGGGCGGAATTATCCTTAATTTTAGATTTCTTGTCAAAATCATTTCTTAAATGCGCCGTAGACAAAAATTTTGAAGATATTTCACCAGAAACGCAATTTTTCACACCTTTTGAATGATGTTTTGCATTTTGCAAAAAATTAGTAGTTTTAACAACTAGTGACTAAAATGGTGCTTTTTTTTACAAGCGTTGGTTTAAATAACGAGCGCAGCGAGGTATTTAAAAACGCAAGTAAAAAAAAAGCACAGTTTAGCTGCGAGTTGTTAACAATATTTTTTTAATACCTTTATCAAAAAATCCAAGAAAAACAGGAAAATACTTTTAAAATTCTTGAACGAAGAGCACTTCTTGCAACACACCATTTTAACACTATAAATCAAGGCGTAAATGAAATAACAATGGTGGTTTCCATGGCGATGTGCCTTTTTATTCGGTGAAGTTCATCAATTTGATATTTTGACGATGTTTTTTAATGATTAATTCGTAAATACTTGGTGAAAACTGGCGGAAATGGCTTAATTTTTTGGCAAGAATAATTATATTTTTTCAATATTACTATTTTCCGCTATTTCTCTTTAATTTTGTGTAAAAAACGGACCGAAATCTTTTTTTTGCACCCGTAATCAAAAAAAAAAGTTTTTTTGCATCGGTAATCAAAAAAGCCATGCTTTAGTTATCTGCAGACTGTTACTAAAATCATGTTTTTGATGAAGGTATAAAAAAAATATTTTATCGCTTTTACGTTTTTTGTGGAATATTTTAAACAATGATTGGTTGGGTTGGGGTGGTATATAGTCGATCGCAACTAATGAGCACCAATTCTTTTCATATAATTTACTGAATCGACAAGAAAAAATTTAGGGGAGTGTGAAGGTTAGACATGTATATTTAAAATAAAAGATGCGACATGGTGCCGCAGATGAAAATTTTTAGAAATTAAATTTAAAAATTTTCTTATGCAAGCTGTCACAAAACAAAAGCCGACTGCCCCCTTTATTCGCTTCTGTCTTCTTAAAAAAGTAAATACAAAATATTTTTGAAATCCAAAGAAAAAATAATATTTAGTAATTCATTATACTGTAGGTATAGGGTGATTTACCATATTTTCCACCCCCTTTTACCTCCCTTATTATTGAAGCTGAAAAAAAAGTTTTCCATAAAGAAGTTGCATAGTTTTCTATAAACTTTCAGCTGTAACTGCAAATGTCAAATTTCGACATTAATTTTTTATCTTTTAACATTTTAAATGAAGGTTTTTTATGTGTTAGACAAGTAAACAGCGTTTAGGTGGTTCTTTGTTCAACAAATTACTCTTATGGCATCATATTTTTCTTTTTGCTCTTCAAAAATAAATCTAACATATTAATATTTTTAGAATCAGAGAAAAAGGCCATTCTAAATTTTAAAAAGCATTTAAAATAAAGAAGTTTATATCAAAATTTGACATATGCGATGACAGCTTTTTTCCTTTTCTAGCTTCAATAATAGACACTTAAAGTACATATTTCAACGCATCGGTATCGGTATACGTAACGCGTTCGAAATAAAGCCAAAATACACATATTTTTGACTTGTTTTGAAGGTTATGTTCGTGGGTCCTTAACGATACGTACATCCTTCCGTATGCAACGAGATTCTGTCATCACACCCGTCAAAGAAGCAGGCATCGTTCGAAACATGTCATGTACAAGTCAAAAATGAAGTGTATTTTGACTTTGTTTCGAACGCGTTAGGTATACCGACACCGATGCGTTAAAATATTCACTTTAAGTAGACACTTAAGAAATTATAAGCATATAAAAACTTGAATATCTTTCGAGGGGGGGGGGAGTGGCTTGACTGACCTAGCTGTTTTGTTTGTATCTTACCATTTGTTTTCTAGTACACTTGGTTACACCCTGGCAACTAAGTATTATCAGGTAAATATGAATTGACTTAACGTCAAAAAGTGAATGATAGTTTGGTTGTCACATTTTTATAGGCCAGTATAACAAATATCTGTTTTTTTTTTAATTAATAAAAATTTAATAAAAACGGTGCACAAAAGTGCAAAATATAGTATACAGACCGCTTCAAGCTACTGCGAAAATAGGGAGAATCAAGTCCAATTTACTCTCCGTGCCGTACGACCGAGGTGGATTCGAAGCACGCTGCAGTGTTATCTTTTGGAAATTCATTTTGTTTTTATTATTTTGTTTTATTTCTGCCTTGCTCGAGAAACAGATGGGTAAGTTCTTAATTGAAATAATACATTTTTAAAACAAAAAATGGATTTCTACGAAGTTGCCGAAAAAGTGCAGATGGTCAAATGGTCAAATCGTCATAACCCAACACACGTTCGATATTGGTCGAGGGAAAATTTGCATTTGTATTTTGACGTAAGAACACAGTATCCCCAAAACCTAAATGTTTGGGGGGGGGGGGTATTGTAGGGGAACACGTAATTGGGCCATTTTTTATTAACGGCAATTGCAATTTGAATGGTCCTAGATACTTGGATCTACTGCAGCAGCACATTATTCCAACTGCTAGGCAGTTGTTAGGTGTAAGATTTGGTGAAACATGGTTTCAACAAGATGGTTGTTCCGCTCACAATGTTGGCCTTGTTAGGGAATATCTTGATAATGTATTTCCTAATCGGGTTATAAGTACACGGGGAACTATTTTATGGCCAGCTCGATCTCTCGATCTTGCTCCTAATGACTTCTATCTGTTTTTGAAGAAGCTTTTCAAATTATCACCCCTAACATGCTTGGAAACGTTGGAAGGGGTTTTTATAGTAGGTTCGGATATTGTCTAGCCGAGCAAGGAGGACTTTTCGAACATTTGCTTTAATTTTTTTTTGACTGGGAGAATCTTTTTGGTTTTTAGAATGTATTATTTTATTTTGAAAACTTGCTTTTATTTTGTTTCTCCTTATTATTTTCATTGTAACACGTCGTCACTGATAAATCTGAGCAGTTGACAATAAAACGCTCTTATTTATCAGTGACAAAAAATAAGAAAATTACGTTATAAAAATTTCCGTATTTATTGACCAAATTCCGGTTTCATTGACTACGCTCCACACAGCACCGTGGTTAGCGAATGGCGATCGGAAGCCTGAGTGTTGGTTGCTTCACTGATAGGCGTGCGGTGTCTCTGCATGTACATACACTCGCAAATTAGACTTCTTTCGCCCTATGTTCGCAGTAGCTTGAAGCGGTCTGTATATACCATGTGACTAAAGTCTCTTTTTATCCCTCATCGAATTGTAAGAACATTTCTCCTCGGGATAAAAAGGACCACTTTAGTCCCTAGGTAGAAAATGTACTATTTTGCACTTCAGGGACTAAAACGTTAGACTAAAATGAATGAAAGTTTGCTAAAAACGTATTTTGGGAATATTTAAGCATGAACACAATATGAAAATGAACTGACCTAACCTATACATTCTTAAACTATTTGATATTATTGTGCGTCACATTAATATTCACAATTGCCCCACTACATCCAACTAAATGGACCCGAATCTGAGGCGATTCCGCTTCGCTGCTGTATTGGAGTTTGAAAGATTGCCGATTGGGTATCAGTGCCGCAATCTTCAGTGACTGCAGTGCATATGGTACACGATGTATCTTCGCTTTCATAAAAACGGTGCCCAAAAGTGCAAAAAATAATATATATACCATGTGACTAAAGTGTATTTTTATCCCTCAGCGAATTCTACAAACATTTCGCCTCGGGATAAAAAGTATCACTTTAGTCCCTAGGTATATAATGTACTATTATTTTAACGCAGAAAGAATGTTTTTTGCTAGTACTTTTTTTGAATGCTTAAAATACAGTGAAAATTTGCTTAATCAAAAACGTTACTTCTAAATTATCCTAAAATGTTAATTATTAAGCCTTAAATTACCATCATGGCTTTACCATTAGATAATGCTAAAATATTTTAAGTCTCTTTACCATTAATGTCATTATTTATTTGTTTTTGTGATTCCATGGCCTTCTGTATCCACTGCCATACTGGTTATTATTTTACTGCATTTCAAAGCCAACTAACTACTTGCGTACTCCAAGTATTAAATTTGCTATTAAGAGATATTAACATTTAAAACGCGAATATCTCGAAAACCGTAAAGGACAAGATAGTAGTATGTAGTATTTTTTAAAAGCAGATTTTTGGGAGTAGTAAACTATCAGAGAAAGCTTTAAAAAATAGTTCTTTTAGCCAGTTTTTGTTTGAACCTACTATCACGCTTCGTTTAGTCTCCCGAAAAGAGGAAGGGGGGGGGGGAGAATAATGGATCACCCTGTACAATTTTCTCCTCCAGCTTTAATTTTTGTCACGTATAGATTCCGAAAAATTATTTCTTGTCGCCCCTGCTTTTTGGGAGGGCTGTAAAACCGCCCCCGAACTTCTGAAGGGAAAACTCTTTGGACTAGGGGAATCTCCATATTCCAATAAAACTAAAATAAAAACTATCTTATTCGGAAACCAATTCAACCTGTCTCCTGAGTTTTTTTTTGAAGTTGGTCTTCGTGTCATCGTTTTTAGGAAATAATAATATTTGCCGCCCTAGTGATAGCTCTGACCCTGGCCTTTCCATCAGCGGAAGAAGTTGTGTCAGGAGGAGAGGGACCCGTATCGTCGGAACCCGTTCCACTGGAACAACCATCTGTGGACGCGGCCGAACAACCGTTCGTTGACGCGGTTATTGCAGTCAAAACGGTAGAAAACGACGTGGCGCCGTCAGAAAGAGTACTCGTCGATGAAGAGTTGGTGCCAGCTGAGAGCGCTTGGGGAGGGTAAGTTGGACAAATACGTTCTAAAGCTTGCATAGCAATTTGTCATCCTTAGCATGTGCATAGAATATGCTCAAGAAGAACCAAGATATGCTAAGGATGTTCAAAATTAACATTGGAATATCTTTAGCATGTGCTAATAATAGGTTACGTTCCGCCCTAATCACATGCTATGCAGGTTCTTAGGATGTGCTAATAGTTATTCTTATCAGAAGATTGCCATTTGCTTGGCACATATAGCAACGGGTCATCCTTAGCACCGTTAACTCCTAAAATATGACTTTAAATAAAATAAAAAATATATTTTTGAGCTCTAAAAACCATGTCCTATCAAAATACACCCTAAGAAATAAATAATAAAAAAAGTGCACTTACCGACGAGGTTCGAACCCACAACCTACAGGTTGAGAGACCAATGCGCTTATGCTAAGGAAATACTAGAGTGCATTCTTTTGATGTTCTTTTGCAGTACCAGAGTAGCATGTGCGCTGAAAGGACCAAATAATAATGTTTCAACAGGTGAAATATACTTTGCATATGATAAAGATGTTCTAATAGTAACTTTCTTTAGTGGTATATCCTTAGCATATGCCAAGAAAATACTTAGAAGCTCATTCTTTTGATGTTCTTTTATGGTACCAGAATAGCATGTGCGCTAAACTGACCAAAAAATGTTTTAGAATTGTTATATTATTTCAAAGTGTTAAAGATGTACTTAATATAATATACTTAATATGTACCAAGTATATGATAAAGATGCTCAAAAGGACATCGGCAAAAGGAGGTTTAACACATATGCTATGCATATAAATGTTTTTTCATTGCTATGTGGGAGGGAAGTTTCTCAGCTCCAAACATCAAAACTCAGCAAGTCGTGGGCTACCATAATTCAGCCATGGGATTGTCCCAGCCCAGTTTCATGTATTAACTTTTTGGGTCTGTGGTAATTCCTGAATTTTTCTAACTCATGATCATGGTTTATTTTTTTCGCCGTCTAGTAAAACCCAGGGATTTACACATGTGAATACGATTATAGGCGGTACTTGCCGAATGTCGAGTTTTGCACATATTCGGGCTTGCGGGTTGCTTTGGCTGGCAGTTGCTAGCTTCATTTCCAGTTGTGATGTATTTAGTGTAGGTCATATGTGCCGGTATCCTGGCCTGTGCAGCGGCAGGTTCACGAGTGAAAAATATTAACGGGTTTTATTGTATTTTCTAAATAATATGAAAGTGTGGAGTGCGAAATATATAGGGGTCTGTTTTGAATTTTAAACAGTTTGGTTGAGATTTACTAACGCCGCTAACTATTTCCTAAACCTAATTTACAACTATATATATATATATATATATATATATATATATATATATAAATATCTGTCATTTTCCTGAGCAAATTAGACTTAGGGACGGCTTTAGCGTTATAGTTCAGCCTTTAGGTTTTGTTTTGGTAATTATGCAGTATACGGTTTTCTGCCATTTTTTAATATTTTCGAAAAATTCCTTTACAGATGGTTAATATGCCTCGCCAGAAGTACGAAACCGTTTGCGCGTCAAAAAAATTCTTTTTTCTTCAAAAGTTACAGGCATTAAAAGTTACAAAAACAACAAACTTACGGGACAGCGGAGTGAATAGGGGTGCTGGGCGGGGCACTCCCTTCATCTAAAACACTGTAAAATATGTCAAAATGTAGGCAAAGGATCAACCTTTATGCGTCACTTTTTTGTTTTTTTTTTTGAACCTCAATTTTCCGAAAAATCATCGAAAGACAACAACACAAAATTTTTGGATTTTCCAACAAAACACGACATTTAACGTCATTTCAGTGTTGCCAATTACGGTAATTATGTAGTATACGGTTTTCTGCCATTTTTTAAGATTTTCGAAAAATTCCTTTAGAGATGGTTAATATGCCTCGCCAGAAGTACGAAACCGTTTGCGCGTCAAAAAAATTATTTTTTTTCAAAAGTTACAGGCATTAAAAGTTACAAAAACAACAAACTTACGGGACAGCGGAGTGAATAGGGGTGCTGGGCGGGGCACCCCCTTCATCTAAAACACTGTAAAATATGTCAAAATGTAGGCAAAGGATCAACCTTTATGCGTCACTCCTCAATTTTCCGAAAAATCATCGAAAGAAAACAACACAAAATTTTTGGATTTTCCAACAAAACACGACATTTAACGTCATTTCAGTGTTGCCAACCACGAAACTACGTCATTTGCAAAGAATCATTTGTTTTGTTGGTAGGTCATCCGTACGGGCGGGGTTTGGATTGTTTTTGGTTTTGAGAAAAAAGGGTTGGGTTGTTTTGATTTATTTTGGGTTGGGTTTCATAAAAGAAGGGTTGGGAGCCATTTGCAAAGAATTACATGTTTTGTTGGTCGGTCATCCGCACGTGCAGGGTTTGGATTGTTTTTGGTTTTGGGAAAGAAGGGTTGAGTTGGGTTGTTTTGATTTATTTTGGGTTGGGTTTCATAAAAGAAGGGTTGGGAGCCATTTGCAAAGAATCAAATGTTTGGTTGGTCGGTCATTCGCACGGGCGAAGTTTGGATTGTTCTTGATTTTGAGAAAAAAGGGTTGGGTTGGGTTGTACACCTAAATTTTGTTTAAATTGAAGAATGAAATCAAACCTAACCCAACCAAACCAACCCAACCCTTCTTTTATGAAACCGGACCCAACCCAACGCAACCCGACCCTGCCTTTCCAAATCCAAACGCCTAAATTTTGTTTAAATTGAAGAAAATTTTCAAATTTAAATTACGCGCCTAAATTGGCAAGTTGATGCCCGTGCGGATGACCTACCAACAAAACACATGATTCTTTGCAAGTGACGCAGTTTGGTGGTTGGCAACACTGAAATGACGTTAAATGTCGTGTTTTGTTGGAAAATCCAAAAATATTGTGTTGTTTTCTTTCGATGGTTTTTCGGAAAATTGAGGTTTAAAAAAAAACAAAAAAGTGACGCATAAAGGTTGATCCTTTGCCTACATTTTGACATATTTTACAGTGTTTTAGATGAAGGGGGTGCCCCGCCTAGCACCGCTATTCACTCCGCTGTCCCGTAAGTTTGTTGTTTTTGTAACTTTTAATGCCTGTAACTTTTGAAAAAAAAAGAATTTTTTTGACGCGCAAACGGTTTCGTACTTCTGGCGAGGCATATTAACCATCTGTAAAGGAATTTTTCGAAAATATTAAAAAATGGCAAAAAACCGTATACTGCATAATTACCTTTGTTTTTAAAACAACATATTTATATTAAAATATTTGATTTTGTTTATGTTTTTCACAGTTAAACATTTTCAAACGCGATATTTTAGATTTTTTCAAGTTTTGTTTACTATTATAAACTTTATCTAGTTATCCGAAATTTAACATTTATAATTAAGGATTAAACGACTTACCTGTAAGGAAGTTCAATCCAAATTATACGAGATTGGTCACATCCTATTAGATATACGCAAGTTTTAGAGATAAGATAAAACATACCGCCATGGCAACCGGCCTGATCTCTGCTAGGTACTTCAGTATACTTCTAAAGCTTTCCTGAAATACTAAGATCGCCAAGGGCGGGTTGACTAGTACCTAAGTAAATTGCATGAAAAATACATGAATATATAAATAGGAGAGGGTCTAATAGGATGTGACCAATCTCGTATAATTTGAATTGAACTTCCTTACAGGTAAGTCGTTTAATCCTTAATTATACTTCGATTGGGCACATCCTATTAGATACACTAGGTAGTTATTTAGAGAATATGAAGATATTAGTTAAAAAGTTATATAATAATAAGGAAACCACAAGGTTTAAAATTTAAATGTGTTTAAAATATATTTCTTAATATAATTAGCTAAGAAATATTTTGAAATTAAAGGTTTATTATAAAATCGATTGAACGTTTTTCTTTTTTCGGAACATCCCGCAGCCTTTCTAATACTTTTGATTGATGCACCAACCCTTAATGCTGCGGAAGACACCCCATGTCCTGTGCTATGTCCTTTAAAATTTGATTCTATTTCTGCGTTTTTTAGACGTTTTTAAATCCACCTGCTAATGTTTTGGGATGTAGCGGGCTTTTTAATTGTTAAAACAATTGCATCCTCTGTTCATCGACATAGTTTTGTTTTCTGTATGCAATATACAACGGTAAAACACAAATAGAACTGTAAATTTCCTTTGAAACAGGGTACTTAAGCCAAGGCTGAATTCTTCTGGGTCCAGATATTTTAAAAATATCTTTAAGAATTATTTCTATGCCCTCTTCGTTAGCCTTGATGTTACTTAACTTATAGAAAATGTCTGAACTTTTTGAGCAGAACAAAGAGTTAAAATAAGTACCATTTTTATAGTTAATAACCCGAATGTTAAATTTACCAAAGTGTACAAGTTACCTATTAAAGGTAACACTGGTTCCGGATACCAAGTTTATATTTCGGAAACTGAGGGCGCAGCTTAAAAATGCGTCTCATAAACCTATCTACCATTTCTGATTTTTCTGCTCGCAAATTAAGTTTAAGGCAGACCTATGTGTGTTAAGACTTCAATATTTCCCGGTATTTTGAGATTCTGTTTACGAAGATACGGCTACGGAGGAGGATGGAGCTACGGGGGCGGATGGGGACGTGGGTGGGGCGGCGGATATGGTGGTCGAGGATTTGGGGGCGGCTGGGGATGGGGCGGCGGGTACAGGAGTGGCGGGTATGGATATTGGGGCTAGGCCTTAGACATAATTATAGCTATTTGGTTTATAAATAATAATAAAATTTAGTAATAAGTGAAACTACTATGTTTTATTTTTATACCCTTAAACCGAAATTTATAGCATGATCACGGGTGCAAAAAAAGATTTCTGTCCGTTTTTCACCAAAAATTAAAGAGATATCGCAACAATGAAAGTCACCGAGTAAAAAGGCACATTGCTATGGAAACCATTTTTATTTCATTTACCAGCCGCCTTGATTTATAATGTAAAGATGGTGCGCGAAATTAACTCTGTTTTTCGGACTATACACGACGTTTCGATCAGTACAATCTCTGATCATCTTCAGGTGCAAACTACGATCTATTCCTAAGGCTACGTGTACGCCTCCGGTTCGTGTGGTGTTGGCGAATGCGCAATTAATTTAGCAAAAATTTTCTGGTAAATTACAGGGAATGCCTATAATTTAGCAAAAAAATACAATGTAAAAAGGTACTTTCCTAAAATTTACAATAAAAAATCAGTACAGAGCAAAAATTTTAAAATGACAAAACTGTGTATCGGCAAAACAGTCATTGGTCAGAACGTACTGACCTAAAACCTTACAATACTAAAAGGTTACAAGGGCAAATCCGTACAAACCGAAAATAGTTTAACATATTGCCGCTAGATGGCGCTGCGGTGTGATGGACACCGTTATATTTGTTAAGCCGGGTTTACAATTAAGCAAGCAAGCATGCAAACAGGTGTGTCAAACTAAACCTTTTTTTGAATTTTCTCGGAAAGTATGCTATTTTAAGACATTTAAAGAAGCTTAAAGCAATGAGGGAATTCTTAGCTTGCTAACACCAATGCAATTTTCTAGTATTATTTGTCGGCTACGTACGGCCATCTAACGGCAATATATTACACAGGTTTTGCTGTCCAGCTGTTTTAGGCCGGCTGTGAACTGTGTCGCCGTCGAGCGGGAATATGTTACACTATTTTGCTTTTGTACACTTTTGCCCTTGTAACGTTTTAGGCCTGTCCGTTATGATCTATTTCGATTTTGTGATAGTATAGTTTTGCGTATTTATTGTTTTTACGGAGTACTGTTATGCACCTGTACTTTTTTATAATTTACCTTTTTTGTAAAGTACTTTTTGATAAATTATGCGCACACATAACGGGTTTTACTGATTCCGGGTTTGATATTAAATGAGTTGCATGAACAATGGTTTGATTAAAAACGGGTCTTATAAATTTCGAATTTGTTTTTGAGTGGGTTTAAAGAAATAAGGTTGGGATAAAAAATTGGTTTAACGAATTGCTGTTCCTATAGTGAACGATTTTATAATTAAACTTTCTTTTATTTAACGGGTTTGATTTTGCACATTTTGATAAACCGTGGGCGTCCTAACCGAACATTAAAATGGTAAAATATAGGTGGTTTCTAAAATTTTTTCAGATATGGATACCACAGAAGATACGGCTACGGAGGAGGATGGAGCTACGGGGACGGATGGGGACGTGGGTGGGGCGGCGGATATGGTGGTCGAGGATTTGGGGGCGGCTGGGGATGGGGCGGCGGGTACAGGAGGGGCGGGTATGGATATTGGGGCTAGGCCTTAGACATAATTATAGCTATTTGGTTTATTAATAATAATAAAGTTTAGTAATAACTAAAACTACCATGTTTTATTTTTATACCCTTAAACCGAAATTTATAGTTGACGCCGATTACCTATAAGTAGTTATCTGAGTGTACACGGAAAAAAATTGTTGGAATTTGTAGGAAAATTACACAGTAAATTTGTGTATATTTTATACACAATCGTCTAATAATTAAGTCCACAAAATTTTTAGTTACACAACTCAAAATTGCACAAGTATTTTTGTCCGTGTACAAATATTGTTTTAATACCTTTTCAAAATGACGATTAAGGCAAATAGTAGTTTTTTTTTATACCTTTATCAAAAACATGATTGATGATGATGATGATTTTAGTAACTGTCTGCAGATAACTCAAGCATGGCTTTTTTGTTTACCGATGCAAAAAACTTTTTTTTTGATCACGGGTGCAAAAAAAGATTTCTGTCCGTTTTTTACCCAAAATTAAAGAGAAATAGCGGAAAATATAGAAAAAAATCTAATTATTCTTGCCTAAAAATTAAGCCATTTCCGTCAGTTTTCACCAAGTATTTACGAAAAAATAATTTTAAAAAATCGGCAAAATATCAAAATTTCAAAGATTGAAATGTCGCAACAATGAAAGTCACCGAGTAAAAAGGCACATTGCTATGGAAAACATTTTTATTTCATTTACCAGCCGCCTTGATTTATAATGTTTTCGAGATTTTTAAAAGTATTTTACTGTTTTTCTCGAATTTTTTGATAAAGGTATTAAAAAAAATAGTGTTAGCAACTCGCGGCTAAACTGTTCTTTTTTTTACTCACGTTTTTAAATACCTCACTGCGCTCCTTATTTAAACCAACTCTTGTAAAAAAAGCACTATTTTAGCCACCACTATTTCACAATAAAGGCAGCTTCAAGGAATTTTTGTTTCTTCCAGTGTGCAAAACCTTTGCTTCTGTCCACTTCCTTCGGTGTTGTTTTGACGTTGTTTCACCTAAGCCAAAAAGGTCTTTTTGTTTCGCCTATATATGACTCACCACACTCACAAAGAACTTGCTAAATGCATTCCTTATTTTGTTTGTTTTCCGGTTTTGTCTTACTAAGAAGGCTTCAAATTGTATTATTAGATTTAAAAGCTGTTTTAATAATAAAGTTGTTCGCTACTCTTCGAATTTTCTCTAATACTCCTTTAAGGTATGGAATTATAAGGTACGCATTTGTCTGGTTTTGGTCTTGTAATCTCTGTCCTGTTTACTGAAATTTAGAAATAGTATCTGTTATAAGTTTAAGGCTGTAACCATAACGAAAATTGTTACAAATTTGAACGGCTCTGTTATGCAGAGTTCCTATATGCCTCGTTTGGTTGTAGAAGAATGATTTGAACCTTGATTTAAATATTGTCCTGTGAGTTGATTTACGATAGACTGCTGTTCTGATGTCGCTTTCTATTCGTTTAACAAGTACAACATCAAGAAAAGGAATTTGACAATTTTGCTCCAACTCCATTGTGAATTTAATGGTGCGTCTTATGTTATTTAGGTGGTTCTGAATGTTGTTGGTCATTTCTGGTCCAGACAATAAAAGTATCATCAACATATCTCAGCCAGAGCTTAGGTTTATATGTTGCGGTATCAACCGCGTATGATTCGAACCACTCCATGTAAATATTGGCCACCACTAGCGAAAGCGATGAACCCATTAGCAGACCGTCATCCTGAGCATAAATCTTTCACTTAAAAGTAAGAGTTATGTAGACAGCACTTCAACAATTCCATCACTTCCTCCAGCGGCAGTCTGGTACGTTTATAAAGGGATTCGTCATCAACCAGTCTCTGTCTAATAATATCTAGCGATTCCTTTATCAGGACATTGGTGTATAGACTTTCGACATCAAAACTGACAAATCTATCATCAAAACAAAAGATTTAAGCATATTAACCAAATGGCTGGAATTTTCTACAAATGAAATGATCTTGCCTGCAAAAGGTTGGATAATTTTCTAAAGGAATTTAGACAGATTGCTCGTTGGAGAATTTCTGGAACATGTAATTAGGCGTAAGGGCATTGCATCTTTGTGCAATCTTTGGAAGTTCGTATAGATGGGGACGCTTGCTATAATGTGGTGTAAGTTGAGGCCATGTGTTGTCCGGAATTTATCTGGAATACTTTTTTAAAGTTCTATAAACCATACTTTCGATTAATTGCATCGGGTCTTTTGGGAGAAGTTTATATTTTCCTTTGGCAAGTACCTCTTCAACTTTCTGGTCATAGGTTTCCATCTCCAAAATCACTGTTGCATTGCCCTTGTCTGCTGATAAGATTTTAACTGATTTGTCCTTTTGAAAATTATTCAACGTAATTTCCTCTGTCTTGCTTATGTGAGAGGTATGCTTAATAGGTATGTCAATAATGCTCCTTCCTTGATGTCTGAGCTCGTTGGCGTCTTGTCGTGAAAGACGATGACTTTCTATGGCAGTGATGATATCGATAGTGGGTATCTTCTTAGGAGGGATGAAAAGGTTAAGTCCTTGGCAAGTAAGTTTTCTTCTATGAGTGTCAATGTCTTCTTTGATGCATTAATGATGGCTCTTATAGTGTCGGTAGTTGATTGGCTTTGTGGCTGTTGATGGGCGCGTTTCCTTATCCACTGGAAGAAAGGAAAATGCCTTGAATCTGCCTTTATTGGGCAGAATCAGGGTATTTTCAGTAAGTGTTGAAATTGCAAATATTTGGAAGCCCCTCCTTGGGCGTAACCAACTTCTTAAACTTCACGGTTAAGTGTTCTCCCGTAGTACTGAAGACGACTAAACTAATTTTAAACCAAACACATTAAATGGAGAAAATTTATGGAAAATATACACATATTTTAAATTTTTTAGCACACGGTTTTATTGGCTTTTATCCCGCGTACAAATTGCATCGAATTAATTGCCCGCGATATTTTGAAACTTTTCTTCTCCTATGTTTGCTCCTCGTACAGCACCTCCTAGGAGACCCTTAACAGCGCCAAGTAAGCCTCCTACGATGTTCCCAGCACCACTGCCAGCGGCGTTATGGGCGGCCTTGATGCTGTTGATACCCATCTTCAAGAAATCATTGACGATACTACCAATACTGCCGTCATTTTCTTCTAAAAAATAAAAATGAAGTGTCACATAATAGGTATAAAGTACTGTTGTTTTTTCAAAACGAAACGCATACTTATAAACTTTATACACGCCCTGGCAGTGGCAATTTTGTTACTGAAGGCCATGAAAATAATAGTCTGGACAAATCGGGCAAAAAGGGGGGTTCGTGTGCAAATCGTGCTAACTTTATGCCGATAAGTTAACTTTGTTAAGGGTAAAACAAAATTATGGTTGTTTTCCACAAACCAAAACTACACTTTTTTGCACTCGACGCGCGTTTCGCTAACAACGTTAGCATCATCAGGATACGATAAACAATGAACTAAATTAATCTACGCTCTATCTTATATACAATCCTTTTGTGGGCGGAGATAAGACCAATAATTTGTGATTGATCACGATTTTTAATCCTATCTCCCCTCTACCAAAGAATAAAGTGTACTAAACGGGATGGTTCCTCTATCTTTATTTAAACTATTTCTGGATTTAATGATTTCCATACTTTCATATGCATTCAAAAGTCTTTTGTTTGGTACACTTTTTAGAAGTTTTAGGTTATCTAATGTGAATCTATGATTGTTTTCGAAAGCATGCTCGGCCACACTTGACTTTTCTGTTCTTCCGTATTTTAAGTGTGCTAAGTGTTCTTTAAAACGTGTTTGAATAGAGCGTCTCGTTTGGCCAACATATTTTTTGTCACAATCCATGCAAGTAATTTCGTAAATTCCACTTTTTTCTAGAACTGTAGTTTTATCCTTGGGATTTCCTAGTAAGCTTCTTATTGTGTTACCGGATTGATATACTAATTTAAGACCGGTGTTATTAAATACTTTGTGTAATCCTTTCGTATAATTAAGATTATAAGGAATTGATACAAATTTTGAGTCGCAGGTATATTTTTGTCTGAAAAAGGTAGAATTCCGAAAGGTCTTTTGAAAATAGAAATAAATCGACATTCTTTTCAAAAGACCTTTCGGAATTCTACCTTTTTCAGACAAAAAGATACCTGCGACTCAAAATTTGTATCAATTCCTTATAATCCTAATTATACGAAAAGATTACACAAAGTATTTAATAACACCGGTCTTAAATTAGTATATCAATCCGGTAACACAATAAGAAGCTTACTAGGAAATCCCAAGGATGAAACTACAGTTCTAGAAAAAAGTGGAATTTACGAAATTACTTGCATGGATTGTGACAAAAAATATGTTGGCCAAACGAGACGCCCTATTCAAACACGTTTTAAAGAACACTTAGCACACTTAAAATACGGAAGAACAGAAAAGTCAAGTGTGGCCGAGCATGCTTTTGAAAACAATCATAGATTCACATTAGATAACCTAAAACTTCTAAAAAGTGTACCAAACAAAAGACTTTTGAATGCATATGAAAGTATGGATATCATTAAATCCAGAAATAGTTTAAATAAAGATAGAGGACCCATCCCGTTTAGTATACTTTATTCTTTGGTAGAGGGGAGATAGGATTAAAAATCGTGATCAATCACAAATTATTGGTCTTATCTCCGCCCACTAAAGGATTGTATATAAGATAGAGCGTAGATTAATTTAGTTCATTGTTTATCGTCTCCTGATGATGCTAACGTTGTTAGCGAAACGCGCGTCGAGTGCAAAAAAGTGTAGTTTTGGTTTGTGGAAAACAATCATAATTTTGTTTTAGTGCAACCAAAGGTCCCAAATTCCCAACATTGTTAAGGGTAGCTAACAGATCACGTTTTGGCTTGTTATCATTCTGGTAAGTGCGTTTTTTTTAAGTTATTGCCCCCACCATTTTTTGTGCATGGTACTTTTAAAAACGCTGTAACTTTCTTAAAAATTAATATAGAGAGTTGGAAATAACAGCAAACGATTCAGGGGAAACACACGACAATGTTTTTGTTAAAAAAAGTTCAAAATTTTGCTTTGTTTTCTCAAAAAAATAAAAAATCAAATTTGTAGTTTTTTTTTAAAGCAGTTATTTATTTTCACAAGCCATTTGCAACTATATTAAGGCAAAATTTAAAAAAGTTTGAAATAAAAGTTGTAGAGTAACCATTTTTCTTTGCTGTATAGAAGTCATATGTGCACTTGTATATTACATTTATTTCATCGGCAAAACAAATTGGTTGTTACTAGAAAGACCTCGCGCGAAATTGTTTTTTACAAGTATTTATTTAACTTCACCACTATAAAATGTGTATGTTCAGGTCAAATAATCCGATTGAATTCAAATTTGGTATGCGATTGTAGTTCCGGTGAAAATTCAATAATATGGTATTATTAGGCACCCTCTCCCCCCCCCTACGATGAGAGTGGAGGGGGGAAAACGCCTAAATTGGTATACGGGGGTTTTTGGGGATAAGGAATACGAATTTTTGATCAGATTTTGAAAATTCAATATGGCGGATTCAAGATGGACGATTTTTAGTCATGTTTCGCTAACCAATTTTAACTGACTTTATATACATCCGGTGAGAATACAATTATATGGAATTATCAGGTAACCACCACCCTTTTACAGGGTAAGTGGAGGGGGAAAATATTTAGTTTGTTCGATTTCAATCAAAATTGGCATACAGGCGTTTTTAGGAAAGGGGATTATGAATTTTTCATCAGATATCAAAATTTCAACATGGCGGAAGATTTAGAGTACAAATTTAAAAATTAAAAAATTATTAATCATTTAAAAAAAAAGCTTTTCAAATACAAGCTTTTGGAAAATATAAAGTGCACTAAAAAGTAGAAAATAATTTAAAGCATTGTGATATAATAATAAAAAAGCGATGCGCTCAAATTAAAACTAACAATGTCCATCCATATATCACAGAAATGTTAGAGTAGCTTGGGTCGAGTTGCGTTGGATATACTTAATACCCTTGCATTTCTCTGCTTTGTAGTGAATTCAGATTACAATGCTAAAAATTATTTTTTAGTTTTTAGTGCACTTTATATTTTGTAAAAGCTTATATTTGAAAAGCGTTTTTTATGTAAAATTATTAGCACATAGGCTATAATTTTAATTCTCGGCCCGCGCGACGTGTAGAGTGCGCGTAGAGTTACGCAATAATCAGGTGATTTTTCATTATTGTTTCTAAACTTGGAAAAGAGTAACCATGTCTGGAGAAATTAGTGTGTGTTTCTGCGTAATATGTCAAGAGAAAGATAAAGATAAAACAAGCACTGTTTCAGAACATTCTTTAAGAAATATACAAAGGTAAGTAAAGTTAGAAAATTAGATTTAATGTTTTAAATTTTTTAATATATATTTTTTTTAAATTGGAGACGCCGCTATAAATGATGGAGTGTAGTACCTGAACAGAGAGCCTGTTTGTATTTTGAAAGTTTAAATTTGTTTTAATATTTCTTCAATACAATCTACTTTTAATATTCGTTTTTTACAAATTTCTTATAAACAAATTAAAATACTTAAATGCTTTTTAAAAAATGCCGTTACGCCATATTGAAATCGCCGTATCTGTTACAAAAATATACATACTCTAAGATGGCCATAAAAAAATGCAAATTTGGATTACTTTCCAAATGTTTCCCCATTTTTTGATATTATCATTAATCAGCCCATAAAACCCTACATTTTACTCGTTATTTTCACATAACTCAAAAACTACTTAACCGAACTAAGCGTCAAAATATGTTTTTATATGAATTTTTTTTTCGTAGACCGATACTAGACCAAAAAAATAAAAAACTTTTTTGTTTTTTTTTATATGTTTGTACAAGAATTATAACTTTTTTATTTTTTCATCATAAAAATATTACAAACCAAGTATCTCAAACTTTGTTTTATCAAAATCGAATATAAAATAAAAAAGTTATAAATACTTAAAAAAATACACCGTTCACCCATTTTGAAATCGGCATATTTGCTTAAAAACGCATGTTCTAGAATAACAAATGGTTTAAACTTAATATTCCAAGATATTCAACAAGTTTAGGTTATCTGCAAAAAGTTCTTGTAGTTTTGGGTAATATCATGAATCCCAAATATAGCCCAAACACGTCTATTTTCGACCAGTTATTTTAACCTACCTCAAAAACTACTTAACCGAATGAAATCTTTGAACCAAATTTAAACACATAATCAAAAAGGCTATGTTTTTTATTAAAACTTATTTTTTGATAAATGAATAATGTTCAAAAGTAAACTTTTTTTTAATTTTTATTGTTTTTTTTTACAAAATATATTACAAACGAAGCGTTCCTAAATGTTTTCCATCAAAATCGGATAAAAAGTAAAAAAGTTGCGATTTTTTAAAATATACGGGTTTCCGCAATTTTGAATCCGCCATACTTTTTTAAAAACGACTGTCAACGTGAAACGTGACATTCGTATGCCATCGGCCATCGCAGTGAAGGGCATTGCGCATGCATAAAACGGCTGAAATTTATAAAATTTTCATATCCTCCTGAATTTAAATGATTAATCTTGGTTACAATAATTTTCACGGGGATGCGTTGAAGTGCCGCGTATAAATTTGTAGGTATAAGAAAAACACGCATGCATGTATTTTTCCCTATATCTTAAAGTTTGACTTTTTATTAGTCTATACTCAAACACACCACCAGCTTGTAATTAAATTCGGTATTATGATGACGTAATGTCATGTTGATAAAATCAAGAATAAAAAAGGCTTTAAATTTTAGAAAAAAATGATTTAACTTAAAACGAATAATCTTATTACCCGACTACGCAGCGCAAAGAAGGGTTTTGAGTTTAATTTCTTGTTCCTAAAATCAATGTTTTAATCTCGGCTATAATTATTTAATGATAATAAATATATTTAAAAACAATCTTTATTGCAAAAGAGTAATTATCACTACAAAAGACGGCTGGTCTATAAGAGCGGCCACTTATTTTGGGGTTGATAAAATGACGATAATAAAATGAAAAAGCGATTGATTCAAAATAACACAACGGATTGGAAACAACTAAATATTAAATATTACTTTAGACAACAACAAAAATTAATATTCTTCTCAATAACACTTTGCAAACGCCTTGGAGTTGAAAAACCTAAATTTTGAAAATATTCATGATGTTTGGAGAACACCAAAGTCTTTAGCATTTTGCTGTCTTCTGTTTTTCTGGTAAATAATTTTGACATATATTTTCTATTGGGTTGAGATCAGGGCTGTTGGATGGCCAAAGAAGAGTTTCAATATTATTGTTTTCAAACCACTCGTGAACAACCTTAGCTGTGTGCACGGGACAGTGGTCCTGCTGGTAAACGAAGTCGTTGTTTTCGTAAAACATCTGCACAGATGGCAACATAACATCCTCAAGAATCTCAACATATCATTGACTCCTGAATCCTCCTTCGATTTGCCAAAACATCCCAAACTTCTAGCGCTAAACCAGCCCACATATTCACTGAAAAATGTCCAGCTTTCTTATGCTTTGTTTTCATGGGTATTGACTTCGTTTTCGAAACTCATGCTATCTTTTTCTTTTATATAGCGTGTTCTTTATCAAGAGAAAGAACACGCTATATAAAAGAAAAGAATACAATGAGTGTTGAAAACGAACTCAATACCCATGAAAACATAGCATTAATTCGGTTGGTGTATTTTGGATCAAACCTACAATTTGTTGGACGATACACTAAAATTCTTCTTCTGCTCGAAGATGACTGAAATACAGAAGTCATCATCATGAAGAACATTATTTAATGCAAAAATAACTCTGGGTCCGTATTCTTGACGGCCTGTGAGGTGAATAGTGACCGGCGAGTATTTGTCTCTCTAAAGGCGCAATTACACAGACGAACATGCTCAAATAAAAGCTCGAGCAAAAGATCTAAAATTTTTGGCGTGAACATTTTTGTGAGCTTTTCTTTGAACATTTTGTTCGGGTAAATTTTTGAGCAAATTATTGCTATCTATTTTGGAAACATATTTTTAAAGATGTGAAAAAATAAAATTTCACGTCAGTGATCAGTGATCTCAATTCTTTAAAAAAATGGAACACCAACTTTTATTTTAAATTTTTGTGAAAAAAATCCGACGGCAAGCGAAACATTATCTACTATCAGTTTTGTCACATGGATTAGGGTTACTTATAATATTTTTTTCTTAGGGTTTTTCCCGGATTTTTTTGCCCGCGGTTTTTTTTGGGATTTTCTTGCGAGTTTTTTTTATTTCCAAGGGTTTTTTTCCCAAAGTCAAGAAAAAACCCAGGCAAATTTTTCTTTTTAAAAAAAAAATTTCAAATATCGGCAAAAATTGCACTTTTAAGCGGTAATCCGCGCCTCACAACTTACTTTACCGTTGGCTTTTATTGTTGTTTTTTAATTCCTCACACCAGATTTACCTAGTTAGTTCAAGGCCCCAAGGGTTGCTTAAAAAAGCAAAAGGTTCATGAAAATGCTGAAGATATAGATATCTACTGTCAATTTAATGTAATAATCAAGGTCGATTACTGACACTGAACCAACAATATGCAAAGGGCAACATTGCGATTCAAAAGAGTGGCCGGCCTACTACCTGCGAAATCCAAAACGCGGGATGATAGATCAGCGACACAGTCTACTAAATTACTGCTAAATTATATTTTTTAGACAAGGGTCGGGTTCGTAGGGTTGTAAAAGTGGTTAATAAATGGGTATTATTTCAACCGAACGTGCTTTTGTTGATATATTTGAGATTTAATAAAATGTATATAGGTTTTTTAATTTGACTTAATTATTATTGTAAAAGACTAAACTAGGAAGTCAAATAAAGGGATATTCTTTTAAACGTAAATTTTTATCATTACATTTTACAGGCAACAGCAATAAATAAGTGCCACTTATTTTTTTTTTCTCGTTTTTTTTACAATTCCAAAAAAGTTACAAGTATACTGGCATATCCCCTATAAAAATCAGATCAATCAAAGTTGGTTATGAGGCAAAATGTGAATTTCGGCATCAAATCGTTTTTCCGTCGGAAAGCACTTGATTAAAAATACATGGTTTTAAAACTTTGTTTTTCTATTTTCAGTTAAGTTCAATGATTTCCGATAACAATATATTTTGAAATTGTAAAGAAATTTTTATACCCACAATTCTTCAAACAAATTTTGCTCAACATTCTCTCCAAAATTTACGTGAGTTTTTTTGTACGAGATTTTGCTCGAACATTTCTTTGAACATTTTGCTCAAGAGGCTCGTATAAATGTTTGTCGGCATTTCAACATCAAAGGAAAGTTTGTCTGTGTAAATGCGCCTTAACTTTTCACATGGTTCAAAGCAGGTGAGAAACGAGACATTTATTCACACTCACGGGCACGTGTGTCAAAAATACAGCCCCTGACCTCTTTTTGGTCTTCCGTTAAAAAAGGTTTTTTTGCAGCAACTCGACAGGAAATTTCAGATTTTTTAATGTTTCTGTTAATGGTTGATAAGGAACCTGGGAATATCTTTACAATTTACATTAGATGCTTCAATGGATGTGGCAAAAAGATTTTGTCTGAGGTGGTCGATACGCCTTTCATCTTTTATCTCAGAAGTCACAGGCTTTCCTCCTGATCCATTCATTCATTTATCGAAATGTTTTGTATCCAGTGCTTTTTCCATCGTACTATCGTCATTTTATCAACCCCAGGCCGCTCTCCTTATAGACCATCAGCCGTCTTCTATATTTGGAGTGATAATTTGTGCTTTCATAAATGTTGAAGTTTGCGGCATTTTTGACTTTAAAAATTATTGTCAAAATCAGTTTGACGCATACCGACAGCTATTTTAGACACTATTAGAAAAGTAAATTTAGCGGGGTAGGAAAAACGCATGTATGCATTTTTATTTTAAAACGAGACTACCTATTATCTCTAAAATAGTACTTTTCATAACTAGTGGCTAAAATTAGTGGCGTAGCCAGAGGGGGGGAGGTTTGAGGGTTAACTCCTTAATTTCTAACTTGATTTCAGAAAAAACTCATACATGCATTTTTCCTATGCCACAAAATTTAGCTTTCCATTAGTGTATACTATTATAAGTCACCACCAGCTTAGTATGCCTGACAGCTTAAAATTCAGTGTGACATCCTTAAAAATGCCACAGATATCAACATATACAAAAGTTCAAATTATCACTCGAGTTACAGAAGACGGCTGGTCTATAAGAAGAGCGACCACCCATTTTGGAGTTGATAAAATGACGATAATGCGATGGAAAAAGCGCTGGATTGAAAATAATTCTAGGATAGGAAGGATAGATCAGGATGACCAAAAGTAAGTTCTGAAGTGCAAGATGAGAGACTTATTGACCATCTCAGACAAAATCCTTTTTCAAGTCGGTTAAAGCAGCTAATGTAACATTATTTCCGGGTTCTTTAGCAAAAGTAAATAGAAGAGTAATGAAATCAGAAGTCTCTTGTCGAGTTGCTGCAAAGAAGTTTTTTCTAACAGAAGAACAAAAACAGGCCAGAGTGATTTTTGCACTGAACAACGTCCTTCGTGATAATGACTTCTGGGAGAGGGTGGTTTTCACTGACGAAAAAATTTTTCAATCATCTTGAAGCAAGAATTTTAGTTTATCGTCCACCAAATTCTATAGATTTGAACCCGAATATACAAACCAAATTAAAAAAGCTGGACATTTTTCTGTAAACATGTGGGGCTGGTTTAGTGCTAGAGGTTTGGGTTTTTTTTTGGAGAGTCGAAGGAAGATTCAATAGTGAACGATATATTGAAATCCTTGAAAACGTTATGCTGCCATCTGTACAGGCTTTACATGAAAATAATGACTTTGTTTATCAGCAGGACAACTTTCCAGTATACACGGCTAATGTTGTTCGCCAATGGTTTCAGAATAATAATATAGTAATGGAATAGAAAATATATGGGGTCGAATCGTTAAAATAATATACCAAAGGAATTGGAGACTACGAAATGCTGAAGAGTTAAGCGATGCTATTTATCACGCATTGGATCAGTTCTTAGAAGACCATCAATATTTTCAAAATTTAACCTTTTCAATGCCCAGACGTTTGCAGCTTGTAATAGAGAAAAATGGTGACCCTATTAAATACTAAATTATTTATTTTAGTTATTTTTTAAGTTAAAATAATTAGTGTTAAGTTGTGTGTTGTGTTAATCCAAGTTTCCTATTCGTCGAATTGTTTTCAATCCAGCGCTGTTTCCATCGTATTATTGTTATTTTATCAACTCCAAAATGGGTTACCGCCCTCTTTATAGAACCGCCTTCGTCCATTACTCAAGTGATAATTTGATATTATTCAATACAGACTTTACTAAAACATTATTTTTGCTAAATTTTTAGTATTATGCAAAATTTAATACAAAAATAAGGTTGCCTTTAATTTAAGTAAAACATTTTGTTCAGTTTCAGAGACCTTTTTTAAACTAATTGTCGCATTTTTGAAGTTTTTAGGCATTTTAGCTGGTAGTCCATATATATTATACACTTTTAGAGAGGTCAATTTTGTGACTGCATGTATGCGTTTTTTTTTTTAAATCAAGTCTACAATAAATTAATCATGATCAAGGGCCCCAGAGAGAGCTATAGCTCCCCCACTTTTTTGACCCTTTACTCCAGTTTGTGACGCGTGTTTTATGTGATGTCTTAAATTTCAAAAACTTTATTGCCTGCGGTGCTAGGACGTCATTAATTGTTACAATTTTAGTTTGATTCTAAGGAATTTTTATCACCAGTATTTAAATCGTGTATATAGCACTCTTAGTATAATTTTTCTTAAAATTTTCATCTATATATACCACCGCAACTCACCCCTTCTTAGCATATAACCCAATCTGCAATCTGCCCCCGTTAACAGCGAAGTTGAGATGGGTTTTGAGCGCTCGTAGCGCGCTTATTAAACGTCTTATAGAAAAAATAAAAACGGCTCCGGACAGAGGCGCGCGGGAATTTTTTTGCACAAAAAAAAACCCCGGAAATTCGATATTTTCGGCACTGACGGCGCTGGCGGGCAAGTGGGTTCGGAGTCGTGTGTATTTTTTGCAACCGTGCCGGGGCAACTCATGAACGCCCGTCGAAACATTACCGGGGGGGGGGGGAGGCGTAATTTCTCGAATACGCACCGTCGGAAATTGCGAAAATCGTAGCACACGACTGTTGGCAGAGGTGGGAAAAAATCCGACAACGGCCAGGGGCGTGTCCGTAGCCTCCTCCCATTTTTTTTTGCTCGCGATATCTTGGAAAGTAGAAAAGCCACAGGCTTGCGACTTTGTGTCGGGTCGTCTACGAAAAAAATCGTTGAAAAAAAAGAAAAAAAAAGCCCCTCTCCCCACTGCCGATTTTCCGTAAAACGCACCGATAATATTCGTGTGCTTATTTGAAGGGGATGATAGGGGGTGGGGCTGACGGAACGTCCGTGGGATCGTTTACCGCTAGATTCTTTTCACCCTCCCGCCACGATGTCCGATTTCCTCATTTGAAACGCATAAAAAATTAAAAAAAAAATTTGTTTGCGGCGCATTTAAGTTTTAATTTGCAAAATAATTATTTTTGTTTCGTATACGCTAACTGAACCCCCTCCCTCTCTTCAGTTCAAGAGCTCAAGTAATAGCCACCTACCTAATTTTTAAAAATTTGCTAAACGTAGGTAGTTGATTTTTATTAAATGATGAACCCCCCCAGAGTCGATTTCTGGCTACGCCACTGCTAAAATAGTGCTTTGTTAAAAAAATCCAAGAAAAACAGGAAAATACTTTTAAAAATCTCGAACAAAGAGCACTTCGCGCATCACACCCATCTTTACACTATAAATCAAGGCGGCTGGTAAATCAAATAACAATGGTTTCCATAGCGATGTACCTTTTTACTCGGTGACGTTCATTGTTGTGACATTTTAACCTTTGACAGTTTGATATTTTGACAATGATGATACTTGGTGAAAACTGACGGAAATGGCTTAATTTGTAGCCAAGAATAATTTGATTTTTTCAATATTACTATTTTCCGCTTGTCTCTTTAATTTTGGGTAAAAAACGGACAGAAATCTTTTTTTTACACACCTGATAAAAAAAAAACCAAAAAAGCCATGCTTTAGTTATCTGCAGAAAGTTACTAAAAATCATGTTTTTGATGAAGGTATAAAAAAAAAAACGTTTTTATGAGACAAGCACAGCCTAGAGGGGTTTCTAGGTCTGTGGATATAATATAACAGGATGGACCGAATATCTTAGAGAATTTGTGCCAAATGGTGGGCACTCAAAAAATACTTACTGTTTGGCGATGGAATGACATAAATTGCGGGATTTTGGGGGACAGGATAGACATAGTTTCGTGGGTCGTCAAAGCCAATTCTTTTTTGTGGCAACGAAGCGATTTGTCTGACTAGGAAGCAAACCATCATCATGGATAGAAAATAGGCCTATAAAATATTAACACTATATTTACATTATAAACCTAGATACTTTTGTACTTTTTATCTCGAAAAGAATAGTATGTTATAAGCCAAGGGACTATAAAGTGTCAAAAGAGACTTTATAGTTTAAAGGTTTACATAATATGTTTCGCACTTTTGCACTTTTAAGATATTATTTTGACTATCTGATATTCATATAAGCACCAGATAGGTACACTTGATTTAAAAAAAAAACGCATACATGCAGTCACAAAATTGACCTTTCTAAAAGTGTATAATATATACGCACTACCAGCTAAAATGCCCAAAAACTTCAAAAGTACGAAAATTTGTCATATTGTTTAAAAAAGGTCTCTAAAACTGAAAATATTTTTTTACTTAAATTAAAGGCAACCTTATTTTTATATTAAATTTTGCTTATTACTAAAAAATCAGCAAAAATAATGTTTTAGTAAAGTCTGTATTGAACAATATCAAATTATCACTCGAGTAACAAGGACGGTAACCCATTTTTGAGTTGATAAAATAACAATAATACGCTGGATTGAAAACAATTCGACGAATAGGAAACTTGGATTAGGACAAAAACGATGGTAAACTTAATACTAATTATTTTAACGTAAAAAAGAACTAAAATAAATAATTTAGTATTTAATAGGATCACCATTTTTATCTATTACAAGCTGCAAACGTCTGGGCATTGAAAAAGTTAAATTTTGAAAATACTGATGATCTTCTAAAAGCTGATCAAATGCGCGATAAATAGCATCGCTTAACTCTTCAGCATTTCGTGGTCTCCAATTCCTTTGGTATATTATTTTAACGATTCGACCCCATATATTTTTCATTGGCTTAATTATTTAATCGTTCACTATTGAATCTTCCTTCGATTCTCCAAAAAAACCCAAACCTCTAGAACTAAACCAGCCCCACATGTTTACAGAAAAATGTCCAGCTTTTTTAATTTGGTTTGTATATTCCGGTTCAAATCTAGAATTTGGTGGACAATAAACTAAAATTCTTGCTTGCACCATCTTCTCCCAGAAGTCATTATCACAAAGAACGTTGTTCAGTGCAAAAATCACTCTGGCCTGTTTTTGTTCTTCTGTTAGAAAAGGCTTCTTTGCAGCAACTCTTCTATTTACTGTTGCTAAAGAACCCGGAAATAATGTTACATTTGCTGCTTCAACCGACGTTGAAAAAGGATTTTGTCTGAGATGGTCAATAAGTCCCTCATCTTGCACTTCAGAACTTACTTTTGGTCGTCTTGATCCATCTTTCCTATCCGTAGAATTATTTTCAATCCAGCGCTTTTTTCATCGCATTATCGTCATTTTATCAACTCCAAAATGGGTGGCCGCTCTTCTTATAGACCAGCCGTCTTCTATAACTCGAGTGATAATTTGAACTTTTGTAAATGTTGATATCTGTGGCATTTTTAAGGATGTCACACTGAATTTTAAGCTGTCAGGCATACTAAGCTGGTGGTGCCTTATAAAAGTATACACTAATGGAAAGCTACATTTTGTGGCATAGGAAAAAATGCATGTATGAGTTTTTTTTTAAATCAAGTGTACTCTGCCAAATGGAAAATGTAAAAAAAATGTCTTTTATTCCTTCTTTTGCTTTTTATCTCCTTTTTTTATCTCTCTTTTGACACTTTACTCCCCAAAATTATTAGGGATAAAAATAAGTGAACTTTTTGCGTCAAAAGTGCGAAAGAGTTTTTTTATTTCCTATGCGAAGCGACGGCTACAATTCGCTTGTAGGGATGAAAAAGACACTTGGGTCGTCACGTGTTACATTAAATATACAGGGTGATTCAAAATTCCCTAGAAATAGTTTAACTCTGTCGGTAGAAGTTGTTGATCTGCACAAGAATTAGTAAACTATATTTTTGGAAACTCTGTCGTTTGTTATTGTTAATATTTTCGGAGAAGCACTTTTTACTACGTGGTAGAAACAACAATTTTTGAAAAATGCTTAACAAAAATCCTAAAACATGTCATTGTGAGCACACGTAGACTTGCTTGGTAAATTATTTTAAAGGCGATTCCCAAAAAAAAATAAGAAAGTTTCACTCCTTGCGTGACTTTTCTTAGATTAATGCTATCTAACCACTGTTCAAATCTTTCTAGGGAATTTTGAATCACCCTGTATTTGGGCACTTTTTTAGATTTCTATTTTTAACTGAGAAAAATATCCACTAATCCTAAGTAAGAATTCATTAGCCCCAAGTAGAAACTTCTTTTAAATATGAGACAAGTGAACTGTCTAGTTACCATCAGTTTTATCACCTACTTAAGGATATAAAATAACTAATCTACTAACCGTTAGTAAATCTATACCCAGACAGCACAAATTGTATATCGGACAGCCATTTTTTGTTCAAAACCGCCCGCATTGTCCATGGAACATTTATGGACAGCCATTGAACAAAGGTTTTTCCTGATACAGTGGATGACTAAAAAACTGAGTCCAAAGGACTTCCAATTTTGATCCATAAAGAACTGCTTTTTTTCAGTTAGTTTTTGGATATCCAATGGATAACGATGTTTTTTGGTCCATCTTACCAAAAATAAACTATACAGACCGCTTCAAGCTACTGCGAACATAGGAGGAATCAAGTCCAATTTATTCTCCGTGCCGTACGACCGAGGTGGATTCGAAACACGCTGCAGTGTTATCTTTTGGAAATTCATTTTGTTTTTATTATTTTGTTTTATTTCTGCCTTGCTCGAGAAACAGATGGGTAAGTTCTTAATTGAAATTGAAAAAGTTGCCGAAAAAGTGCAGATGGTCAAATGGTTAAATCGTCATAACCCAACACACGTTCGATATTGGTCGAGGGAAAATTTGTATTTGTATTTTGACGTAAGAACACAGTATCCCCAAAAACTAAATGTTTGGGGGGGGGGGGTATTGTAGGGGAACACGTAATTGGGCCATTTTTTATTAACGGCAATTGCAATTTGAATGGTCCTAGATACTTGGATCTACTGCAGCAGCACATTATTCCAACTGCTAGGCAGTTGTTAGGTGTAAGATTTGGTGAAACATGGTTTCAACAAGATGGTTGTTCCGCTCACAATGTTGGCCTTGTTAGGGAATATCTTGATAATGTATTTCCTAATCGGGTTATAAGTACACGGGGAACTATTTTATGGCCAGCTCGATCTCCCGATCTTGCTCCTAATGACTTCTATCTGTTTTTGAAGAAGCTTTTCCAATTATCACCCCTAACATGCTTGGAAACGTTGGAAGGCGTTTTTATAGTAGGCTCGGATATTGTCTAGCCGAGCAAGGAGGACTTTTCGAACATTTGCTTTAATTTTTTTTTGACTGCGAGAATCTTTTTGGTTTTTAGAATGTATTATTTTATTTTGAGAACTTACTTTTATTTTGTTTCTCCTTATTATTTTCATGGTAACACGTCGTCACTGATAAATCTGAGCAGTTGACAATAAAACGCTCTTATTTATCAGTGACAAAAAATAAGAAAATTACGTTATAAAAATTTGCGTATTTATTGACCAAATTCCAGTTTCATTGACTACGCTCCACACAGCACCGTGGTTAGAGGCGTACTAAATACAAGGCGAACGGCGGCGAACGGCAGCGAATGGCGATCGGAAGCCTAAGTGTTGGTTGCTTCACTGATAGGCGTGCGCTGTCTCTGCATGTACGTACACTGGCAAATTAGACTTCTTTCGCCCTATGTTCGCAGTAGCTTGAAGCGGTCTGTATATAGTGATGTACTTTATACATTGACTAATCATTGAATATTTATCAAAAAATGTATGTCAATCGGGCTTGTCCTAGTTGGCACATTAATAAATATGTCTTTTGTCCGAACTGATATCCAATGGATCATGTTTTTTCTTATTCATTACCAACAATAACATTTCTCTTATATCTAGCCGAATCATTTGTATATTATAGGCAAGTATTTTTCATTATTTTGGACTAATTGGTATTTTAGTATTTTAATACCTACCCATCCTGTGCTAGGAACTCCATTCTCGGGAATCGACAAATCACACTTATGATGGTGGAGTGGTATTAACAAAACTGCCCATTGGATATTCATTGGAACAAATATATCCAGTGTACTAAGAAAATTAGATCAACTGATATACATTTCTTCCACCAGTGAACTATAGGGGTACAATAGTCAAAATATTGATTTGGAATTTTTTGGGATGTCCAAGAGCCGTCCAACGTTTTGACAATTGTATTATCCAATGGATATGCCTTGGACAAAATTTCTTACAGCTTGGGACAGAGTTGTGCTGTCTGGGTAGTAGCGCAAAACCAATTCTTTATTCACTGTATAACGAAATAAGTTGAAACCGCGGAATATAAACCTTTTGGCGGATTCTTAGTATTGAGAAAAGTGTTAATCATGATTAAGCCTTAATCAGAGAATTTTCGCGTTTGGTGGATATACAGCGTGGATTCTTTAAACGGAACCGTGCTTCTAGCGGGTTAGAATTTGGTTGAATAAAAAAATACAAAAACACGTCAACTGAGAAATTTCCTTTAATCGTGCTATCTTCGATTTTGTCTATGTCATTTAGTTTACGAGGTATGGCAATTTTTTTTTTTTTTAAATAGGACACCCTGTATATTTTGCAATTTTTGAAATCTGCAAACAATTCTCTCTTCAGCAATACTACACAGTGGCATCTTTTTTTTACGATAATCAAGATATTTTTATCTAAATCTGTATGGAAAAAATCCTCCATAAAACAGGGCATGGATAACAATTCCATGCAAGTCTAAATAACTCTATCTTGGAAACCATAAGAGATGGAGTATTAGTGTGTGGTATTGTCAAAAATATAATTTTTTTTAGAATTCAAAAATGTCAAACTATACAGGGTGTCCTATTCAAAAAAATATATTTTTTTGCCATACCTCGTAAACAAAATGACATAAAAAAAGTCCAAGATAGTACGATTACAGAAAATTAAAAATTTCAGTTGAAGTATGGATTTTTTTGTAAAACCAAATTCTAACCCGCTAGAAGCACCGTTCCGGTTAAAGAATCCACCCTGTATATGGACAAGTATCTCTAAACCAAGGGTTACCGGGTTCGTTTCCTGTCATAATTTTTTTTTTCAAGTTTTTTTTAAACTTATTTACAATGATCGTTGCAAATGAGATTGTCGAATTCGGACGCCCACGGTTTATCAGAATGTTGTGCAAAATCAAACCCGTTAAATAACACAAACCAATTTTTTATCCGAACCTTATTTCATCAAACCATTCAATAACAAATTCGACATTTAACAGACCCGTTTTTAATCGAACCATTGTTCATCAAACTTATTCAATATCAAACTCGTAATTTGTAAAACCCATTTTTAATAAGACCCAGAATTTGTCAAAACCGGATTTCATCAAACTCGTTGTTTATCAGAAAATATTTGCTAAATTGATAGCGCATTCGCCAATAATGCTTACATATGAACCGGAGGCGTACACGTAGGCAGCGACATCTATACACAAAGTATCGAACACTACCTGGGAATACTTTTATAGAACGACAAATGCATCGAAACGCCGTGACGCCGCGCCACCCTCGTGTACGCCTCCAGTTCATGTAAGTATTATTGGCGAATGCGCTATCAATTTAGGAAATATTTTCTGATAAGCAACGAGTTTGACGAAATCCGGTTTTTGATAAATAATGGTTTGACAAATTCGGGGTTTTACAAATTACGAGTTTGATATTGAACGCGTTTGATGAGCAATGGCTCGATTAAAAACAGGTCTGTTAAATTTTGAATTTGTTATTGAATGGGTTTGATGAAATAAGGTTCGGATAAAAATTGGTTTGACGAATTGCAGTTTCTATGGTGAATCGTTCTTACGATGAATTTTTTTATTAAATACGGTCTGATGAATTCCTGGTTTAATAAACCATAGACGTTTTTGAATTCTTATGATGGCAATGCGTTGACAAATCACTATAGGCATGCATTATTATTAGGATGAATATATTTTTCCGCATGATTTTGCAATATTTGATGCCTTTACTTGGCCTTAGTAGAAAAATTCACTAAACTTAAGTGAAGGGGAAGTTAAGTGAGTTGTCACATATTGGTAAGTAGATAAATCACAACGGTAGGATTTACTAAAAGGGTTTAGTCTATTTTAGAACGGTCCTAAGTTTAAGTGAAATTTTTGGTTTTAAGCGTTTTAAACCAACCCTCCTTGAATTTTAGACATAGTTTGATTTATAATGCCCGTGTGCACCACTTTCCCTTACTTCTTCCACTTGTTCAAGTACCGCTTGAACTGAGGGTGATCCTTGAGATTTACTTGGTTTGCAAAGGTTCCGAATATATTTCACTTGGAAAAAATAAAGAAATTATTGGCAACGTGGCAGTTATCTGCATTTTTTGTGTTTTTTGTGTGGTGATCATGATTATTACCTGTCAGCTGTCAAAAAAAACACGTAAAATTTGAGGTTGTCTTAAAAAAAAAAATTTATTGATGATTTATGATTGTATGGAGGAAAAGGCAAATAAAACTACTATAATTGGTTAACCATAAAACCTGAAAATTTATTTAGTACATGTTTTCACATCGTAATCAATACGTTTTGAAAAGATTGTCTTCTTTTTCTTTCATAGAGCATGTTCTCTGTTGCTCTGATGCTTTATTTTCGATACGTATTGAATACGATGTGAAAACATACTAATTATTACACCACCAGACCAACCCAACCCATTTTTCAGTTTCTTTACAACGAATTTGCAAAAAAAAGGTAAATTATTTGCCTAGAGAAAAAAACATGATTTTTTTTGGACATTCTAAACCTTTTGTAAAAGGTATCTTCATCTCATTTTTTGAAAAATCCTTCTTGGTAGGTATTATAATAATTACAAAGTCTAATTCTTCATCTTCTTCGTAATCCCAAAGAAGTTCCATTTTAAGCACAGACCACTATTACAATCACAGAAATATTTTAAGGCAACGGAACAGTTTTAAAATCTGATTAAATTAATGACTTTTGTTTAAAAACATAATCAAAAAAATACCTCACATAACCTAAAAATGCGCTTAAGGCGAAGTAATTCTACGGCTTATCTTAACTACAGCTTAAGTGCCACTTACATGATATTCCACACCCTTGCAAAACAAAACTAAAGCTTAAGCTTGGCTTACATGTCAAGCCGAACCCGTGCACACGGGCATAAGAAGAACATGAATGAATTTGTTTATTGAATAATCCTCTTTACACAATCTTTTGTTAGATTTAAGAAGAAAATTTCAATTTAGAAGAAAAGAAAATTAAAAAATTTAAACCCACGCGGGTTTTAAATAGTAAACACTTTCCAGAACAAATTATTATATGTCACTCTAATTAAAACTTACCCCTGTTATTAATTTTTCCAATTAATACTTGTCACACAACGATTTAGATGAATAATAATAAAATAAGGAGTAGATTAATTTTGTATTTATATAAAAGGTGTTTTTATTTATGAAATGTCAGTTTCAAAATATTAGCGGCGTTGAAATCACAAACAGCGAGTTCGGATTTCTTACGTCTGCTTGTACCTTGGCTTGCACCAACCTCTACTGATGAAAGCTATAGTTTTGAAATGGGTGGGCTTTGAGTAAGGAAAGTTTTCTTGAGTGCGCTTTTAGATAACCTCAATGTTTTAATTTCAGTTTTTAAATAAATTAATATAGTTGTTTTGAGTTTTTTTGTTTGGCATATTTTTCGTGCATGATCAGTGACCTTCACTTATGTTTGTTTTGCCCTCATAGGTATATTTTTTGTGCTGAAAACGGGTTCAAAATATGGCCTTTTTCTGGACAAAATTGGAGGTGTTTTATTGGTTAATGAACAACATGGGATATTAAATAAGGTAAATTAATCCTTGTAAAAACGGTTACTTAGGGAAATTATTAACGAACTTATTACCAATTGCCACAAAACAATCCTTTCTGGGGGCTATAAATTTAAACCAAAAAACTAAAAAAGCACCAACTTTCTAACCTCAAACACAGATAATGAAGCTATTATGTGCCAAATTTTTAGCGTATTCACCATTTGCCATTTTGAAAACGGTCAAAAAAAATTAGTTTTAGGGCATTTTCTCTTAAAATATGGTACATTTTAAGAAAAAAAGCAGTTTTTCAGTGTTATTTTGCAATAACAATAAAAAATAATCAATAACTTTGTGTAGTTTCTGTATGGGTAAGTGTTCTTTGAAAATTTGTTTTAAAATTTAGTACCCCCCACTGGTGTAAATGTTTAGCCCTGTGGGGGGTACTATTTTAGATCTTAGTGTTAACAAACTAGTAGAAATATTCACCAACCCTAAGTAAAGGGAAAGTTAAGTGAATTGTGGCATATTGGTAAGTATATATAGTATATATAAAAGTAAGATCCCCAAGTTTGTGTTTCCCCTACTCCTCGGGAACCGTCCACCATTTTGAAAAACTTTGTAACCGACTTTTCTCCATTTCTATTGGTCGGAGGCGAAAAAGTTTGAGAACCAAAATATTCAGCATAAAATTTTCAACATTTTTGTTCAAGTGTTTAACTTTTTATAGTTAGTTTCCAAAAAGTTAGATGGCGCCGAAGTTACAAAAAATCAGTTTTAACGAATTTTGACCAACAAAAAGAGATTTTTTTTTTAAACTTTAAATAGATAGCTGTAGATCTCGGAAAAATCCTACAAAAATGTGTATTTTATTTATAATTAATTAAACAGTCTTTGAGCGACGGCAACTGAAAATCGGTAAAATTATTTTAAAACCGCATGAAGGCACTTGTTGTGGATTATACAGGGTGGTTCAAAATTCAGTATCAAAATTTTAGGGGCGTATGTTTCAGATTAAAATAAGCCTTTTTTTCTTTACACATGTGCCCGCAAACGCTTCGTTACCGATCTACCGAGCGTTAAAGTTTCAAGATTTTTTTACTTTTTTTCTTTATAGCTCTTGCAGTATTTGAGATATATTTATCAAATTTAAAACATGAGTTACAGGGAAATATTTTTTTCAGGGGCCAACCCCTTTTCTGCCCCTTTAACTTTTTTTTTTTGGGGCGCCGCACAGTTGGTCTAGAGAGGGGTTTTAAAAAAATATATATAATCTTTAAAACATAGTAAGTACTATTTACCGTAAAAAGTAGAATCCCCTATGTAGCCCTTTTCTGAGGGGTTATTTTTGGAAAATATTCTAAAAACCTCAAAGTAACTCCCTATTTTGACTTCATATTTGAATTCTCGCTGAAATTCTCTTTCCAATGGTATCCCATATCATAAGGTTTGCTTTACTAATTTTCGAAATATTGGCTTTAAAAATGTCAAAAATTCAATTTTCAAAATATCTCTATTGTGTTTATTATCGATTTTAAGGGTTTTATAAGAGCAAATCAAAAATGACAATAGTTTGACGTTCGCACATTCCTATTTACAATTTATTGATTTTCAGTGATTTTGACGATATTGTTCCAAAAACATGAAGTAGAAGGTCAGATTGTCAAACTGTTATCATTTTTTATTTCCTCGAAAAAAAACCCTAAAATCGATAATAAACACAATAGAGAAATTTTGTTTAGTTTCTAAGATATGGGCCTTTGCAAATTGAATTTTTAACATTTTGAAAGCCAATATCTCGAAAATTAGTAAAGTAAAACTTATGATATGGAGTACCATTGGAAAGAGAATTTCAGCGACAATTCAAATATGAAGTCAAAATAGGGGGTTGCTATTTAAGGTTCCCAGAATATTTTTCAAAAATAGCCCCCCAGAAAAGGGCTACATAGGGGATTTTACTTTTTACGGTAAATGGTAGTTGACGATGGATCAAAAACAAAAGTGTATGTTTTAAAGATTATATATTTTTTTTCTTAAAACCCCTCTCTAGACCAACTGTGCGCCGCTGGTGAATTCTGAAATACGAAATTAGTTCCTTGTTTCGTTTAGAAACTTTTTTGTCTCTTGGAATTTTTGCGCTTCTGCGACCGTTACCGAGAAAAATAATTTTTTGTAATTTGCTGGATTTAATTAAAACTAAAATAAAGCTACTTATTTGGCTTTTAATCTTTAACTAACAAGTTTCTTTTTCGTCGCAGAAGCGCAAACATTCCAAGAGACAAAAAAGTTAATTAAGTAAATTCGTATTTCAGGGGTTGACCCCTGAAAAAAATCTCCCTGTAGAAAATCACAATCATTCTGCATATTGGATGATGCAAGCCGCAAAACGAAACTCATGTTTCAAATTTGACATAAATATCTCAAAAACTGCAACAGTTATAAAGAAAAAACTAAAAAAATCCTAAAACTTTAACGCTCTGTAGATTGGTCACGAAGCGTTTGCGGACACATGTTTATAGCAAAAAAAGTCCTATTTATACGCCCATAAAATCTTGATACTGAATTTTGAATCACCTTGTATATTATTGTTTATATTAAGAGCAGTGCTGTGCAAATAAGGTAACAAATTAAAGCTTGTGACGTGGTCTACACAAATGACCTGGTCTGACAGACTGACATTTATCTTTTTAAAAACTAACTACAGAGAATTGAACCTGTAACAAAAAATATTGAAAATTTTATGCCAAAGCTTTTTGTTTCTACACAATACACTTTTTTGCTTCCGACCAATGGAAATGGAGAAAATCGGTTTCAATGTTTTCTCAAAATGGCGGAAGTGGGAAACACAAACTTGGGAATTTTACTTTCAGACCCCCCCAAAGAACATACAAAAAACACTAGCCTGTACTACCATAAATTACGTAAAACTATTTTTTCAAATTTTGACCCCTTCCCCCCTGCAGCACTTTTTGAACCTCTTCTCTCTCCCAAATTTTACCTACCTCTCTAACCCCTCTTTTCGCGTTTATATGATATAAGCGATGGATGGCCCGTTACCCAAAAGGACTCAACTCTCGGTACCCGATTAAATCTCAGTTTGTCAGATACTTTCGCCAATTTTCATGCCGACAGACTGGATCATTTGTGTAGCGCACATCACAAGCTTTAATTTGATATTTGATTTGATATATATATTGATATTGATTGATATGTAGTTGCGAGACTGTTTAATTAATTATAAATAATATACATATTTTGATAGGATTTTTCCGAGATCTAGAACTTTCTTATTTAAAGCTTTTTAAAAAAATCACTTTTTGTTGGTCAAAATACGTGAAAACTGATTTTTTTAACGTTGCCGCCTTCTATCTTTTTGGAAACTAACTACAGAAAGTTGATCACTGGGACAAAAATGTTGCAAATTTTTTGCCGAATATTCTTCTTCTTAGACTTTTTCGCCTCCGACCAATAGAAAACGAGAAAATTCGGTTAGAATGATTTTTCAAAATGGCGGATGGTTCTTGAGGGGTGCGGGATACACAAACTTGGGAGGTTTACTTTCAGACCCGCCGAAAGAACATACCAAAAACTCAGCCTCCTCGGATTTTTTTTGACCTCAGATGACAATTTTACTCTATCAGGAATAATTTTTTACCTTCACTACGTGTAAGTATGTAAAAATATGTTATAATATATGTATTGTTTACTTCGACACTCTGTATAATTTATATACTTACATAAAACTTCATTTTTGTAAGTTACAGGATTATATCTACCAAACAACTTGGCCTAAACGTGATAGACAGTCACATAATAAGTTTGGGTCCTACTTTTTATTTGAAAGGAAAACTATAAATTTTTTAATATTATTATATAGTTTTATTTGAAAATTTTATCAGGAAAATGCATTTATTTTTTTTATTACACAATACCAAAGTTTTAATTACCTACTGGTTGAATGTCAATATTATTTAAATATACGCTCCAACCAGTAAATATTTATATGATGACGTAAAGGCATTCTACGACCAAGTTCAAACTGCCCTTAGTTTTACAAAAAATACAGTAATCACCATTGCTATGGGGGACTTCAGTGCAAAACTTGGAATCGCTCTAAGAGAAGACATTGTTGGAATCCAGTTCTGTCATGAAAGGGATTTTGTCGTGTCAAATAGTTTCTTTAAACTTTCAGCTAGACGCCTTTATACTTAGAGTTCTAAATCCGACAATCCCGAGATTATCATTAGAAACCAAATATACTTTATATTAGTTAAGAAACGATTTAGAAACTGTATTAAATCTGCAAAAACTTACCCTGGCGCAGACTTAGGCTCGAATCTCAATCCAGTTGTCGCCAAAATTAAATTTACCCTCAAGAAAAATCGTTCCCCAAATAAAAAACCCAGACCCAGGTTGAACGAACTTCAAGATAACATGGTAGCAACTGAAATTAAAGTCGAAATTAATAAAAAGCTTAAAGACATTCATGAGTGTACCGAGCCAGATGCAGAAATGGTTTAGTCAAAGGTAAAAAGTGCCATAGTCAAGAGCACAACACTCTTAGGCAGGGATGAAACAAAAAATAGAAAGAAAGTTTGGAGTTGATGGATAAAAGACGCACTAAAAAACGCAGCGATCAGTACCATGAAATCAACAGAGAAATAAAAAACAAGATAACGTCAGCAAAACAAGAATGGATAACACAGCAATGTGAAGAAATGGAAGATCCAGATGCTAAACATGACACTTTCAGTTTACATAAACGCATAAAGGAAGCAGCAGGATTATTTAATAAAAGACAAGCTGGAATCCTTGTGAACAATCAGGGCAAAATCATACCGGATACCAAATAAAAACTAAAACAATGGTGTAGCTACATAGAAAATTTCTTTACTATTTGTTTACATTACAATTTTTTTGACTATTTATTTACATGTATGTTAAATTGAAAAAATTAAAAATAAGTCATGATGATGCTTATTTTAGTGTGTTCATTTTATCACTACAATTGAATTAACATCTGGGTGCCGATTCTTGAATTTCGAGAGAATGGTCGCCTGGGAACGTTCCCATCCTTGTTTTGACCAATAAGAAAGCTCAGAACTTGCCAAGCTTATACGGTGCACGCGCAAAGCTGACTTGATCATCGTTTTTCAAGAACGCCCGTTCTCCTGCTCAGAGGCAGAAATAGTAGTTTTAACACCTAGTGGCTAAAATAGTGCTTTTTTTACAAGCCTTGGTTTAAATAACGAGCCCAGCGAGGTATTTAAAAACACACCATCTTTACACTATAATTCAAGGTGGCTGGTAAATAAAATAACAATGCGGTTTCCATAGCGATGTACCTTTTTACTCGATGACGTTCATTGTTGCGACATTTTAATCTTTTATTTTAGAACCGCTGTCAAAATTTATGGCAAAATAATGTCAACCAGAACAAAGAAAATCCCTAAAGTGTAGGAGAGTTCCTTCCATACACAGCAATCAGTAAGTATAATTTATTACCTCTTAGATTATTATTTACCCTCATTGGTCGCATCGTGATTTCTGAATCGTCAAACATTGTATTTGAATTCGGGCTTCCCCCACTTTCACCCATTCTTGTGGAACTACCAGCAAAATTAGTAAAACAAGGAGTGTTTTTATAACCGTTTGAAGTTTCACTAATTATGTCTTAATCGAGGGAATGATAATTTTTTTTTAACTAGTCGTTTCTGACCTTAGAACATTGAACTACTAGAAGGAGTCTGGTCTGTCTGGTTACACTGGTTGTGTAATCTACAGTGTCAGTGGGGAAAGGGGAGAAAGAAATCTGTGTTGCAAATTTTAATAACAAAATTATGCAACAAAAAACTTATTAAATTTGGATGAAGTATTGACGCTTATTTATTAAATAATTAATGAGGTTAAAGATATATGTTGAAAAAGCTAATATACACAGTATACAATACTCACAACATTTTTAAAACTTTCGAGGTTTTTGAAAATTTAACATGTGTTTTCCTTAAATATCTTCTTTTGTAGTCAATGTGGCAACATTGATTGTTTGTTTCGGTTTCTCGATTTTTCCTGGTATGTCATTATTGTTTTGAAAATGAAAGCTTCAGCACTTGTCAATAGTGTTTTTTAGATATTTTTGTGAAAAGTTCGTGGAGAAAAATGGTTCTGAAGTTCCGAAGAAACAGAAGCCGGGGGACCGCAGTATTTCGTTTCACAAGTACGCTAAATTAAATAGTAATTAGATATGAGGTTAGAATTCGTCAGACTTAGCCATTCTTCGTAAACAAAGACAGGAAATCTGTGTTGCCGGCTTGTCATTAATTTCAGTGTAAATATGTATTTCCATAGCACCTTTTTCTTATTTTTATAGTTGTACATCCTACTTGAATACATTTTTAGGTTTTTTTTTTATAGAAACATAAGATTTTTATTACTATATCTAGACCAATTAATTAAACGGAACTAAAAATTATTGAACGTATTTTAAATAATATTAAAAACAGGGGAAAACGTATTAGGTTAACATGATAACAATGGGATGAAGATGTTGAACTCAAACACCCTGCCCTAGATCTGAAAAAAAGCTCTTTCTAGTAGTTCAATGTTCTAAGTTTCTGATATTGTTCATAGCTAATTAATTTTTTAAATCACGTACATATTGAACTACCTCTAATACTAATTAATTAATTCTTAATTAATTAATTTTATCCACAACCGTTCCATAAGGAATGTAGAGGCCCAAAAATTTCCAAACCACCCCTTTCCTATTTAGGAAAGTCCTCTGAACAACTAAAAAATTAAAATTTCGGCCTTTATGATAGCTTCTAAGAAAAATAGAAAACCATTTTGTACACAATCGTATTTTTATTGCCTATAAAATTTTCAAATCTTCATAAACATATTTATAACACGCTCGTTTAATTTTAATTTGAATAATTCGAGTACGGTTGTTAAATTACACCTAAAGCAGGTAAAAAATTGGTAATTGTTGAATAATATTTTTATCCACTTTTATCAACTACCTACCTAACTAGAATTCTGTTTACGAATAGTAGTTTTCACAACTAGTGTCTAAAGGTGCAGTTAGACTGTGGTAGTGTAGTCGTCGTTGCATTTCAGCTGTAGTGAATTTTTTTTCATAGATAATGCAGAACAGGGTATTTTACAGATAAATAGTTAACAGTATATCTTGGTACACGCTTTTTAATATAATTTACCTTGTTTAATGTTTTAAACAAATATTGTAGATAATAGACCCTCTTGCAAAATTTTTGAACATGTTAAAAGATCCACCTTACATATTTCTTTTGTATTAACCAAGAAAGTTCCGTTTTTTCTTAATATAAGTTTAAAAATGGTTTAGTTTTAAAATTAGGGTTGATTGAGTACCAAAGATGAACAAAATAAAACTTGGGGAAGAAAAAAATGTGGTAATTTTGTATTTGCATACATACATACAGTCAATAGTGTGTTCAGTGGTATTAGCGATAAATTAACAAGGTACTATAGTAGTTATATCTGATCCGCTGATTAATCATTCTGGTTTATTATACGCATCGCATTACTTCGCTTGCATGGACAAATTATATCAAATAATTTACCTTCTTAGTCTTATATATTGCTTTAGTAATAACCTTTAGTACCGTATTATCAGTGGTGCACGGTGGTTGTAGTGAAAAAAACTCACACAGAGATAGGTAGATATTTTCGGGCGCACATGAAAGAGATGGCATGAACACACCAACTTTAAGCATGGGAGTTATTTCGTGGAAATGCAGACAGTCGATATTTTCAATAAATGAACAAAGTATTATATTTACTTATGTCCCTATCCCCTGACCAGCTTAAGTTAATAATTAATAATGGTTTAAAAAGGGATTTAGTGAGGGTGAATAAATAACAAAATCAATGAATAGCGATCTTTCCCTCAAAAAGGTAATAGTAACCGTAAATTCGGATTTCGCACTTGTGGTGCTCATCAGTACGGTGCTAGGAATTAAGAGATGAAATGATGAAATGATTATGGAAAAATATGACACAGGATTCATGTAAAAGACAACCATCTGTCAAATTGCAGAATCGGCAGATGTACCTTCATTTTGAAGGAAAATTAAGCGTCTCCACGGAGACAGATATAATTATCTTTACAGATATCCCAAGCTCTGGAGTTAATAAATTTAAAAAGGGATTTAGTGAGGGTGAATAAATAACAAAATCAATAAATAGCGAGCTTTCCCTCAAAAAGGTAATGGTAACCGTAGATCCGGATTTCGCACTTGTGGTGCTCATCAGTACGGTGCTAGGAATTAGGAGATGAAATGATAAAATGATGATGGAAAAATATGACACCGGATTCATGTAAAAGACAACCATCTGTCAAATTGCAGAATCGGCAGATGTACCTTCATTTTGAAGGAAAATTAAGCGTACTGAAGGTACACCTGCCGATTCTGCAATTTGACAGATGGTTGTCTTTTACATGAATCCTGTGTCATATTTTTCCATCATCATTTCATCATTTCGTCTCCTAATTCCTAGCACCGCACTGATGAGCACAACAAGTGCAAAATCCGGATCTACGGTTACCATTACCTTTTTGAGGGAAAGCTCGCTATTCATTGATTTTGTTATTAATAATGGTACCTAATACCTACAATAAACAGCGGCGCTATATTACACCTCTCCCCTTTTCTACGTCAAACTAGTAATTTTCTAAAATTGTTTATAAAACTGTTTAAAAGTAACTTTTTTAAAAAACTCTTTCCTCAAAAATTATTTATATTACCCACTAGACATATTACTTTTATTACACACTAGACACCGCCGCGCGGCGCGCCGCTTGGCCTGCGGTTTTACCCATTTTTCCCGTTTTTATTCCTTTAAATGCCATAACTTTTGTTTTCGTAAACCGATTTTGATTAAATAAATGCCTATGTTTTTCCTAGGAACACAAGGAATGTAATAGTGAAAGTCCCATCAAAATCGGCAAGCGGTTTATGCAGCCATACGTACAGACAAAAATTGTAAAAATTGCATTTTTGGTATGTAGTTTCGTCAAACAATAAAATATAAAAATAATAGTCAATGTACAGAAATGGTCCTTTTAGAGATTTATTATATGTATAGATAAACAACTAATTATAGTCAGGGGGATAAGTGGCGATTTTTCCAAATTTCGGTTCAGTTTGGATTTCGCCTAATTGTCTCCCAAACAGACAGACAGATACCATCAAAAAATTTTATATTTAGGTCTTTATTTTTGCCGATCCCATTAGCCTATACTATAGTATGGATGGCTAAAAATAGAGTTCTAGATTACTACATAGCAGGTACCCACTAAGTTTTGGTTTATGGGTAATAAAAATAACACGACCGCCTTATTTATAATATTGCTATTGCCATTTTGATAGAGTGATGAAAGAGTAAAATTTAGAGATAAAAAGTTTGGTAACCTCTACTTGATAGCTGTAGGTGTTGCAGTTTGTATATTGATTAGAGATTTACCAATAAATGTACCAATAAATTTTAGAAAATTAATGGTTTAATGTAAAAAAATGGGGGGGGGGGGGTGGTTACTGTATCGCCACTGCGTATTGTAGTTAAGTAACATTAATATTTTTAACATCGGTTGGTCAGGGGATGGGGACATAGGTAAATGTAATACCTTGTTCATTTTATTTTATTGCAAAGATCGACTGTATGCTTTTCCACAAAATCACTCCCATGCTTAACGTGAATGCCTATAATTTAGCAAAACAATATAATGTAAAAACGTTCTTTCCTAAAATTTACAATAACAAATCAGTACTGAGCAAAAATTTCAGAATGACAAAACTGTGTAGCAGCAAAGCAGTAATTGGTTAGAACGTACTGGCCTAAAACCTTACAATACCAAAAGCTTACAAGAGCAAATCCGTACAAACCTAAAATAGTGTAACATATTGCCGCTAGATGGCGCTGCGGTGGATAGACACCGTTTGATTTGTTAAGCCGGATTTACAATTAAGCAAGCAAGCAAGCAAGCAAACAGATGTGGCAACCTAAACCCTTTTTTTTGAATTTTCTCGGGAAGTATGCTATTTTAAGACAATTAAAGAAGCTTAAAACAATGAGGGAATTCTTAGCTTGCTAACACCAATGCAATTTTCTAGTTTTATTGGCACATTTCGATGAAATTCTAAAAAACAAAACGACAGCAGATGCATATTGGTCGAATACCTGACCCCTATAGCCAATGGAATTTCTTATTTTTCGGCTATGTACGGCCATCTAACGGTAATATATTACACAGGTTTTGCTGTCCAGCTGTTTTCGGCCGACTGCGTACTGTGTCGCCATCTAGCGGGAATATGTTACACTATTTTGCTTTTGTACGCTTTTGCCCTTGTAACGTTTTAGGCCAGACCGTTATATATTTCGATTTTGTGATAGTATAGGTTTGCGTATTTATTGTTTTTACGTAGTACTGTTATGCACCGGTACTTTTTAATTTACCTTTTTTGTAAAGTACTTTTTGATAAATTATGCGCACCCCTTAACGTTGATGTATTCATGCTATCTCTTTCATAGGCGCCCGAAAATATCTACCTATCTCTGTGTGAGTTTTTTCACTACAAACACCGTGCACCGCTGATAATACGGTACTATAATTTTTCTAAAGGTTATTATTAAGCAATATATAGGATTAAGAAGGTAAATTATTTGATATAATTTGTCCATGCAAGCGAAGTAATGCTAAAAGTAAGCGCTTTTTGTCACTTAGAAAAAATAATTTCTTCGCAATTATAATAAACTAGAATGATTCATCAACGGATCAGATATAAATAGTATAGTACCTTGTTAATTTATCGCTAATACCACTGAACACCATTTTTTTCTTCGCCAAGTTATATTTTGTCCATCTTTGGTACCCAATCAACCCTAATTTTAAAACTTAAGCATTTTTTAACTTATATTAAGAAAAAACGGAACTTTCTCGGTTAATACAAAAGAAATATGTAAGGTGGATCTTTTAACATGTTCAAAAATTTTGCAAGAGAGTCTATTATCACCAGTATTTGTTTAAAACATTAAACAAGGTAAATTACATTAAAAAGTGTGTACCAAAAAATATTGTTAACTATTTATCTGTAAAATATCCTGTTCTGCATTATCTATTAAAAAAAATCACTACAGCTGCAACGCAACGACGACTACACTACCACAGTCTAACTGCAACTTAAAATAGTGCTTTTTTCACAAGCGTGCGAGGTATTTAAAAATGCGAGTAAAAAAAGCATAGTTTAGCCGCGAGTTGTTAACACTATTTTTTTAAAACCTTTAACAAAAAATCTAAGGAAAACAGGACATACTTTTAAAAATCTATATCGAAGAGTACTTCTCACACCATCTTTATACTATAAATCAAGGCGGCAGGTAAATGAAATAACAATATGGTTTCCATGGCGATGTTTCTTTTTACTCGGTGACGTTCATTGTTGCGAGATTTTATTTTTTGACAGTTTAATTTTTTGACGATGTTTTTAAATGATTTTTTCGTAAAACTGGCGAAAATGGCTTAATTCTTACGCAAGAATAGTTAGATCTTTTCAATATTACTATTTAAGAAGCGGACAGAAATCTTTTTTTGCACCAGTGATAAAAAAAAAGTTTTTTTGCATCGTAACCAAAAAAGCCATGCTTTAGTTTTCTGCAGACAGTTACTAAAATCATGTTTTTGACGAAGGTATAAAAAAAATAAGTATTTACGTCACTAGACCGGAAAACTGGTCCTTACAGGTCGATGCAGTAAACCTGTGGAGACCTGTAAAGAGATTTTCCGGATGTGTATCGTAAGTACGATTTTAGTACGTATTACTTTCATCAACGTCTAGCCGTGTTGCGTAATTTATGATCCTGATGATTTCTGCTTCTTGTTGGCTAGATAGCCATTGCCGCTAAGGCCGTAAGTTTTTAAGATGAAAACTAAAGAAACAAAAGTAAAGTTTTGTGGTTAGAAATTATTTTTGTATTTTTAACTTGTTCAAAATTGTAAAAAACATTAGAAAAATTAAAGTGTAGTGCCTATTAGCTTCACACAGCTAATTCAGTGATGACTGACGATCAGTTATGGCCGACCATGGCCAACTTATCAAGCAAAATAATGATAAAAGAATTCATAATTCGTCATAATCATAACATAATTCTTTATTTACCTATATTTCTAATATACTTACTTTGAGAAATAAAAATGTGTGGTCGATTTTTCGCTGTATGTGATTCTTGAAGCAGCTTCTATTATTTCCGTCGGATTCAACTCATTTTCTAGATCTGAGTGCATTTTTGTAAACAAAACTTTTGAAACATATTTAAAAGAGCTTTTTTAAAAGTGTCCAACCTGCCCAAAAAAACAAAAGGTAAAAGCTGTCAACAAGAAGTCATAACCAACTTGGCCAAAAGTGGGACCGGAAAAGGATCAGAGACCGGAAAAATGAACAAGAAGGTCACTTCTTGAGAGTGGAAATATTTCAAGAAAACATGCCTTGTAATGTAGAACTTTCCGTACGAAAAATCGTACGGAAAAAGGCTATTTTTCGGTCGTTTGAAAAAAAAATAAAAACGTTAGAAATGCAAGAGATTTGGTAAAAGTAAAATTTTAAAAAAACAGTAATAACAAATATGAAATAGGAAAGGAAGGGAGGAAAGTAAATGTTTTCTCTCAAAGGAGGGAAAATTCAATAAATGTTATGTTGGGAATTTGGAACCCTTGGTTGCACTATAACAAAGTTATGATTGTTTTCCACAAACCAAAACAACACTTTTTTGCACTCGACGCATCATCCAGGAGACGATAAACAATAAACTAAATTAACCTACACTCTATCTTATATACTGTCTTTTAGTGGGCGGAAATAAGACTAATAATTTGTTCTTTATAACTGTATCTCCCCTCAACTAAAGAATAAAGTGTACTAAACGGAATGGGGCCTCTATCTTTATTTAAACTATTTCTGGATCTAATGATTTCCATACTTTTATATGCATTCAAAAGTCTTTTGTTTGGTACACTTTTTAGAAGTTTTAGGTTATCTAATGTGAATCTATGATTGTTTTCAAAAGCATGCTCGGCCACACTTGACTTTTCTGTTCTTCCGTATTTTAAGTGTGCTAAGTGTTCTTTGAATCGTGTTTGAATAGAGTGTCTTGTTTGGCCAACATATTTTTTGTCAGAATCCATGCAACTAATTTCGTAAATTCCACTTTTTTCTAAAACTGTAGTTTTATCCTTGGGATTTCCTAGTAAACTTCTTATTGAGTTTCCGGATTGATATACTAATTTAAGACCGGTGTTATGAAATACTTTTTGCAATCCTTTCGTATAATTAGGATTATAAGGAATTGATATAAATTTAGAGTCGGAGGAATCTTTTTGTCTGAAAAAAGTGGAATTCCGAAAGGTCTTTTGAAAAGAGTGTCTATTTATCAGCTTATATATTAAGCATTCGTCGTAAAAGTTTTCGCCAGCTATATTCCTAATCCTATTCTTTTGCGGTTCAAATCTTTTCTTGTTTAAGGGAAAATTTACAGTTTCGGCATAGTACTATGCCGAAACTGTATTATCTTCCGAAATCCACTAGCCTAAAATCGGTTAGATCTATAGTTTCTACTGTAGGATCACCTACTTACAATATTTCGAAATGACTAGCACGAGTTTGAAAATTTACATATAAAGGAAAAAGGTTTTTCTGTTCCCTTTAATTTAATTTATCAACAAAGTTAAAGATATTTCACTCCAAGAAGGTGAAATTTTAATTTCGTTTGATGTTAGTTCGTTGTTCCCTAGTGTGCCGATCACCAATACCTTACAATACCTGGAGGAAATACTAAGAAAAAACAATCTAGAAGACAAACAGACTTTCGGATACCTATCTTTAACAAAACTCTGCGAGAATCAAAATTACTTTCAATATAAAAATAATGACTACCAACAATTAGAAGGAACCACAATGGGTAATAGTTTATCACCTTTTATTGCAAACCTCTTTATGAACAAATTTGAATCAGATATAAGTAAAGAATTTCAGTATTTGCAGTATTCAACACTAAAGTAACTAAAATTTTATAGAAAAAATAAATACCAAATTTCCCACAATTAAATTTACTTATGAAACAGAGAACAACGGTACACTGCCATTTCTAAACACTTTAGTTATACAGAAAAAGAACTGCCACTAACAGGTATATTTCAAATGACTCTTTTCATTGCTTACAACATTGCTTACAAAGATTTGAAGCAGAAAAGAATAGGATTAGCAATATAGCTGACGAAAACAGTTACGATGAAGACTTAATTAATAAGCTGATAAATAGACATTCTTTTCAAAAGACCTTTCGGAATTCCACTTTTTTCAGACAAAAAGATACCTCCGACTGAAAGAATCCCGCACGAAATACATGGGAAAATGGACTTCACCAGAATTTGATGTAACTTTGCCATTTGATAGTACAAATCATGATTTAAAAGATGTGCAACTTTTATCGAGATTGTATGTCTAGTTCTTGAGTTATTGGTGGTCAAAGTTCGGAAAAACGCGTGGCAGTGGTAACTTTGCTTACAAAAAAAAAAAACTATTTCCCAGCAGTAATCGTGATAGGTATAAAATAATTTGTATTGCTAAAGGATGGTTCATATTCACCAAATAAACACTACTTCTAAAAAATAGTTAGTTCTTATACGAAGTGCGTTCAAAAAAATTTAATTTTTTGAATATGAATTTGACATTAGTTTAGAAGAAAAAACCAAACATGCATCAGGATTGTTCTATCTGCATCTATTTTAGACAGTTAAAATAGGATCACTTTATTTTTTGTTTTTGTTTGACAGTTTTTCATCACTTCAAAAACTCGACATGGTTCAGATATTTGAGCAATTTTGTCCCACTTTTAAAATCTATTCTAAATCGACTATTTACCATTGTTAACACGATCTTCGTATTAATTTTTAGCATAAAAAGTTGGTGGCAGGAAGTCTTTATTTTACTACAGGGTCCATTCAAAATAATTTTTTGTTCAACGTTTTTTGAATATTTACTTTTTTTTCTGTGGTCAGTGAGTAAGTTAATTTTCACAATATTTTACTCCAATGATACTGTGATAGGTACGTACTATTTGTATGAGTTTGACCAATTTTCTATGTCTGGTTTTTTGAAGTTAAAAGAAAATAATTTTTTTTAATGTTCATGTGATAAAACAAAAACAGCTGACTGAATAATTTGAATGTGAATGGGCTAAAACAGTGACCAATTTGACCACAAGCGGGTGTGTTGTGGCTTACTCAATTCCTTTATAATAGAAAACAGAGTTGGCTATGTTAAGTTGCTAGCCAAATAAAAAGATATTGTTTATTTTTGTTTTATCGCATGAACATACAAAAAAAAAATGCTTTCCTTTCAACTTCAAAAATTCATAGTTCAAATATCAGACATATAAAGTTGGTTAAACTCGTAAAAATAGTACGTACCTGTCATAGTATCATTTGAGTAAAATATTGTGCAAATTGACTTACTCACTCACTGACCATCGAAAAAAAAGTAAATATTCAAAAAAACCTTGAACAAAAAATTTTTTTCAATGGACCCCGTAATAAAACAAACACTTTCTGTCACCAACTTTTCATGCTAAAAATTAACACGAATATCGTGTTAACAATGGTAAATAGTCGATTTAGAATGGGTTTTAAAAGTGGGACAAAATTGCTCAAAGATCTGAACCATGTCGAGTTTTTGAAGCGATGAAAAACAGTCAAACTTCAAAAAATTGTACCGTAAAAAGCATAGGCAAACTATCTAAAATAGATGTAGATAGAAGAATCCTGGTGCATGTTTGTTTTTTTCTTCTAAACTAATGTCAATTGCATATTTAAAAAATTATATTTTTTTAAACACGTATAAGAACTAACCATCTCTTAGCAATAGTGGTTATTTGTTGAATATGAAACATCCTTCAACAACACAGATTCATTTATACCTGTCACTATTTCAGCTCAGAAATAGTTCTTTATTGTCAGCAAAGTTACCACAGCAACGCGTTTTTCCGACCTTTGATCCCCAATATCTCAAGAACTAGACATACAATCTCGATATAAGTTGCATATCTCTTAAAACACGATTAGTACTATCAAATGTCAAAGTAATATTAAATTGGCGTGAAGTCCATTTTGCCATGTATTTCGTGCAGGGTTCTTTGTATCAATTCCTTATAATCCTAATTATACGAAAGGATTACAAAAAGTATTTAATATTAGCATATCAATCTGGAAACACAATAAGAAGTTTACTAGGAAATCCCAAGAATAAACTACAGTTCTAGGAAAAAGTGGAATTTACGAAATTAGTTGCATCGATTGTGACAAAAAATATGTTGGCCAAACGAGACGCTATATTCACACACGATTCAAAGAACACTTAGCACACTTAAAATACGGAAGAACAGAAAAGTCAAGTGTGGCAGAGCATGCTTTTGAAAACAATCTAGATTCACATTAGATAACCTAAAACTTCTACTAAGTGTACCAAACAAAAGAATTTTGAATGCATGTGAAAGTATGAAAAATCATTAAATCCAGAAATAGTTTAAATAAAGATAGAGGCCCCTTTCCATTTAGTACACTTTATTCTTTAGTTCAGGGGAGATAGGATTATAAAGCGTGATCAATCACAAATTATTGGACTTATCTCCGCCCACTAAAAAATAGTATACAAGATAGAGTGTAGGTTAATTTAGTTTATTGTTTATTGTCTCCTGATGATGCTAACGTTGTTAGCGAAACGCACGTCGTGTGCAAAAAAGTGTAGTTTTGGTTTGTGTTCTATAAAGGTTATTAAAAAAAACAAAGTTTCAGAAATGTGTTCTATATTTTCTATATAAATATCCAAAAATGGTGCTGGATTATTTTCCTCCGTGCATCATGCCGAATCCTGTAGAAACCCCGCCGGCTATACCTCCTGCTAGTCCTTGACCTGCGCCAAAAATTGCCCCTAGGATGCCTCCCGCCACTCCGCCCAAAATACCGATAATACCAGTCGGTACGGCTTTCACTAATCCGCCTACGGTGTTCAACCCAGTTACAAACAGTTTATCGACAGGATGCACTAAAAAGATAAATAAATAAAAAAAGGAATTCGTTGTCCGTGAAAAATAAATAGAAAGAAAGGTTCGTGGCATATCGGACACACATTTCGCTTTTCAATTCGTTACGACCAGGCTTCCAAGATCTAATGGATAGTCCAGAAACCTACAGGCCTGTTTCATCCTTGTTAGGAATCATCAGGGTAACATAGGACTGTACCTGGCGTATGAAGCACAACATAAACAACCACACCCAGCGAATTTAAACAACTTTGGTCGTCAAACAACGCCTGATGTTGGATGGCTATATATATATATATAAAAAGTTAAAGGATGCAAATATCAATAAGAATAAAATTTGCAAGCAGAACAAAAAAAAAAAGAAACCTGCGAACCTCCACTTTTTGCTTTATTCCGATAGGCGGCGCACTATATATAGCCATCCAACATCAGGCGTTGTTTGACGACGAAAGTTGTTTAAATTCGCTGGGTGTGGTTGTTTATGTCATGCTTCATAGATTAAGGAACTATAGATCCGTCACCTCACCCTTCCCTCCAATAATTATTTTTCGCGAAAAGTGCGGTTATGTTTCCGCGTGCTGTTGTAAAAGCCAAGTTATCCGGTCGCCCCTATTGGTCAGATTTGAGGCGTTTTCTCGCGTTGAAGTTGTTTAAAATGTTTTTAAAAAGTTTGAAACATTTGTTTTCTCGCGTTGCAACGGTGACGTCACATCGAAAGGGGTTAAAAATATTTTGAAACGGAATCCACTCTAGTTTCAAAACTGACGCCTGCGTATAAGATACGTCAAAATTCTACATTCTTGTTTTAACCGATTTTTTTTTGTTTTTGCGTGAAAATGTATGAAAAATCGTATTCTAGATATCTTGTTAGCCATTCTTCATGGTATCCCTTGTGGTCTTATATGATTTTCTGGGCTGAACAGTAAATAAAAAAAATTCACTATCCATGTAGCTTCCATTGCTTGCCATCCATGCTACTAAAACGGGCCGTACACTTGAAGGTTTTGTTAGATAAACCAGTAGTTGATCCATTTTAATTTTTAACACCAAAAAAATAAACAGAAAAACGAAAAAAAAGTGAGGTTACACTAAACTACGTCAGCATTTTGAACTACTCATTTTTTCTCGGTTCTAAATGATGACGTCACATCTAAATAGTTTCAAATAATATTTCAAAATAATTTCAACGCGAGAAAACGCCTTTGGATTTAGCTGTTCGGCCCATGACAGTGCGACCGAGGTGACAAAAACGGACGCAGCCAAGCCTCAGGGACCAGTCCATCGGGTTCCTCGACCAAAGAAGCTTTGGAGGAAGAGTTTTGAGTAAGTCGGAACTGTTGGCAGGCCGTTTTTACTGAAAGGTGCTGTCCATTGCACTCCCGGAGAGCGATGGCTCCTTCATTACACTACCAAAGGGGGGTGGAGGTGGGAAATCTTTAAGAAAGGATTCTGAACATCAGCGCGGTGCCAGAAGTTGTAATTTCTGGAGGTTGTAATTTTTGTCAAAATTACGACGGTGCAAAGGAACTGCCAACATAATAATATTTAGGTTGGCAATATTCTAGAAATCTGCAGCTCCGCTTCTTACTCCTTCTACGGTTGTCCGTCAGAGGGCACATTATGACAAAAGTGACAGAATGACGGTTATGACTCATAACTAGGTATGAGTTCCATTTTGGAAACTGAGGTTCGCCAAGGTTTTTAAAAAGTGATTTTGTGATTTTTCCTGTTCAAAAAATTGTGATTTTATGCGTGGATTACAATGACTGAGAAACAAAGAGTTAGAGTGTGCAAAGGCAATCCTGTTTTTTCAGAAGTATAGTGAAGCCCTTAAATGCGAATAAACTAAGGGCTGATGAAATATGTAACAGATTTTACGTGTGTGATAAATATTTTGCTCAAGAGGACATTTTGCAGACTGGTCGCAGAGGCCTTAGGGAGTACAATACCCACACTTGCATTTGGACTCCATTTAACTATTTATATATAGTGTTAAAACACCCTTTCCTTATTTCACCAAGTTTAATATGGCCAATTTTTGTAATATGTCAATAATAAGTTAGAAAATGCAACACTTGTGTATTCCAAACCACAGGTAATAATATTATTTACACCAAGATTGCCCTACATATATACAGTAAATTTTTTGAGTTTAACATTATTTTTTTTGTTTCACAAATTTAGTTTGGAATACAAAAGTGTTGCATTTATTGATTTTTTTATGTACTAAAGACAAGATAAACATTTTAAAGAAACTTATTTAATATTTAAAAAATCACAGACAAGATAATATTGTAATATTTTATTTGTTATCAAAAATATAAACTAAGATGTTTTGAAATATAGGTATGCCATAATCTTTTATAATAAAACAACCAGAGGTTTTGTACTACAAGTGGATTTTACTATGGGTAATTTGTATTTATTGTTCACCCATATTTGAGTTAAACTTATTTTGTTTTATAGAGCCATTCGTCCTTTATAAAGCCAATATTTTGATAAACTTAACTAAGATGCAGTTTACTTGCTGGGAGGGGTTAAACGCAAGGATGTCAAAATCGCAAAAATTTGTATGGCTACCATTTAGCACCATTTAAAAAAAAAAAAATTAATGTCTTAGAATGATCGATGTCAAGAAGTGAAAAGAGTTATTTTTATTTTTTTTGTTTTGCCTGTACTTTTTGAGATATCGTTTTTTTTTATAAAACAGTACTTTTTCGCTTTGAATGGCAATGAATGCTACACAGTTTGATTCAAATTCACCAAATTCGCTCAGATGAAAGCCACATAAGGGCCCTATAAAACCTTATCTTTCGTTGAATTTTAAATGACCGTAGAGCGGAATGAGAGCTGCGTAAAATAAAAAAATAAAAATTTCGTGAAAGTACAACTTGGGCTTCTGCACATCCACCATTTTCCACTGGACGTCAGTTGGTTTTGTATGGTTTTGCAGAGACTGTCCCTTTTGCTCGAAACGATTTTTGATTTTTTTCAAAACAGTCATTACTAATGGTAAAACTACATTATATGTAATTTCCAGTGACAGAACTGCAATCTTTGTTGTTTACTCCACATAATCAGTTGCTATTGAAAAAAGGTTGGTTTACATTCAAGGTGGATGCGACGAGTAAGGTGAGGGTGGTAAAGGGGTGGAGGTTTCTTGTTTTAAATTTTTTGAGGGATACAAGAGTGTGGGCATTGGGAAAAAAACATTTTAATGTATAAAGTATGAGTTGTGGATGAACGTTACCAAGTTCACGATGGCCTCAGAGAGCGCTATTATTTCACTATCCGCCGATTGGAAAAACCCCTAGCAGATAAACGAATCACGTTGTTTAACTCGGCAGGAGAAAGAGACGCGGCATTTTTAAAATTCAGTTTTTTTCAATGCTTTAATGCCCAAAGAATTAAAATATTTTACTAAACATCTAGGTAGGTAAAAAATTTCAGTAAAAAGTGAGAACTGAAAATGTATGATAAAGAGGAAATTGAAACAAATTCTTGTGTTTACACGCAAAGAGGGTGTGACAATATTTTTAGCAGAAGAATATTTTATCATTTTTAATTTTTGGGTCAAGTGAGGTCACAAGCAATATGAATAATTCAAAAATCATTGAGCCCCTAATAAAGCCAATATGTGTTTTATTAAATACCCGTCCTGAATCCCTCACAAAATTTTAAACAGGTTTTCCTAATCAAAAATTTAATTAGCTTTTCATTGACACCCCACAACCCATACTTTACACATCAATATGTTTTTTTACAATGCCCCCAATCCTGTACCACTCAAAAAAATTTACGCAAAAAATTCTAATCAGAATTTGAATTACTTTTCCATTGATACCCCACAACCTATTAAATACCCCCACCCCTTTAGCACCATCACCTTACTCCTCGCATCCACCTTGAATGCAAACCAACTTTTTTTTACAATAGCAACTGATTAGGTTGGCCTAAACAACAAAGTTTGCAGTTCTCTCACTGGAAATTACAAATTATGGAAAACAAGAAAATTTTACCATTAGTAATGACAGTTTTAAAAAAAATCAAAAACCGTTTCGAGTAAAAGGAAGTCTTTGCAAAAGCATACAGAAGCCAAATTGGAGTTTCACGAAATTTTAATTTTTTTGTTTTACGTAGCTCTCATTCCGCTCTACGCTCATTTAAAATTTAATGAAAGATAAGGTTTTATATTGCCCTTATGTGGCTTTCATCTGAGCGAATTTGGTGAATTTGAATCAAACTGTGCAGCACCCATAGCCATTCAAAGCGAAAAAGTACTGTTTTATAAAAAAAAACGATATCTCAAAAACTAGAGGCAAACTTTTTTCACCCCTTGATATGGATCATTTTAAGACATTTAAAAAAATTCCTAAAAAATTATGCTTTAAATCGTAGCCATACAAACTTTTGCGATTCTGACACCCTTGTGTTTCACCCCTACCAGCAAGTTAAGTGCTTCTTAGTAAAGTTTATCAAAATATGGGCTTTATGAAGGACAAATGGCTCTATCAAACCAAAAAAGTTTTGTCAAGATCGAGAAGATTTAAACCCAAATTTGGGTGAAAAATCCGGGTGCGCCACTTCAATTGTTGACCAGCCTTTAAGAGTGTGTAATGTTTCAATTAGAGAACATTCTTCCAAGATATGACTATACCACTAAAAGTTTGCAAATGTTTCGTCGAAGTATGATACTAATTTTAGGGAAAACAGCCGAATACCAAAATGTTTAACTTTGAACCGCAGTATCTCGAAAGCGATAAGCCAGGTCGCTGTGGGGCAATGATAGATTTTCATCAGGACGACGAGATCTTGTCAAAATGTGCAATCTTCAGGGCTCAGTTAAGTTTGCCCCCCCCCAGATCGATTTTCTCAAAAATTTTTATGTCAAAATTTTTCACACATTTTGCACAATTTTGCACACCACAAATCAAATTTTGCACACCTTCCTACGAGAAACTACAGCCAATTTTCTGTGGGGGGGGGGGGCAAACTTGACGTTGCCCCCCCCCAGTCAATATTTTTCTAAAATTATGTCATTTGAAAGGTCTTATTTTGCACAATATTGCACACCCATTTTAAAATTTTGCACACCTCCCTCTAACCCACCCCGAGGGTTCTGAAAATATCAAGTTTGCCCCCCCCCCTCAGTCAATATTTTTCAAAAAGTTTGGTGTCGTTAGAAAAGTCTTATTTTGCACACCCATTTTAAAATTTTGCACACCTTCCTGTAACCCACCCGAGGGTTCTGAAAACATCAAGTTTCCCCCCCCCCCCAGTCAACATTTTTCAAAAAATTTGGTGTCGTTAGAAACGCCTACTTTTGCACAATTTTGCGTACCGATTTTAAAATTTTGCACACCTCCCTCTAACCCACCCGAGGGTTCTGAAAATATCAAGTTTTCCCACCCCCAGATCAATATTTTTCAAAAATTTTGGTGTCATTAGGAAGGTCGAATTTTGCACACCCATTTTAAAATTATGCACACCTCTCTTTAACCTATACGAGGGTTCTGAAAATATCACGTTTGCCCCCCAGTCAATATTTTTCAAAAATTTTGGTGTCATTAGAAAGGTCTAATTTTGCGCCCCATTTTAAAATTTTGTACACCTCTCTCTAACCCATACGATACACACTGCACACACGCCCAAGATCGAAGAAACGTCAAAATTTGGTGCAGAACACCCAAAAATTTAGGTAGGTGCATTTGGGGAGTGAAGGACGAGGAAACTGTCACTTTCTATTAAGCTCAGACACATCTTACCGAAAATGACTAAGAACGCCGATAACGCCGCATTTCTATAACAAAGGGTTATCAAATTTCTTGAGGGCTGCACTTACCCATTTTGGGGCAAGTTGCACCCGAGGTCGAACGCGCCTCCGATTTCATGTGTGCGTCCGAAAATTTTCATCTGGCGGCTGCGGCGATGACGCCAAGCGTTTGGCGTCTTGGTCTGTCATTAACTAGGTTTACATCAAAGAATTCCGTGCGTCCATAATTATAATTAGAAGAAGTCGTTTATTTATTTCTACACATAAACGTTTAAGACATTTTATACTACATGCACTTAAAATGGCGAATAAGAAAAAAAATATTATTTCTTTTATAGATTGAAAAAAAATCAAATCGAATTAAAAAAATATGTCACGTAAATTTGACTCAATTCCCAACCCAAAGAAGGAAACAACGGCTGCTGCAATGTGTTGTCTCTTTCCTTTTTGTTATTGTTACTTTTTCGACTACGCAGTTGTTAAATGTCATTCCGTAGTGGTTATGAACCATAACATCTCCGGAATTTCCGGAGGAATTACTTTGTGGTTATCGTTATTTTATTTTTTTCGTAATATTTTTGGAAAATTGATTGATGAGGTACGTATCATCGACTAAAAAAAATAAAAAATGACAAAAAAGTTAGGTTATATTTAACGCCAACCACAAAGTAAATGCGTAAACTGTGAGGTAGTGAGTGCACTTATTACGTAACCCTTATTTTGCCCAATTTTGACCCTAACCCGCGACCCCCTATATAACGCTTTGTAACGTTTGGGACTACTCCCCTCTAAAATAACGTAACGTTTTGCTGCCAGAGAACCCCTCTTTTTTTCTTTTTTACTCGAAAAATCCAAAAAGGTGTTTTATTTCACAAGAATAATTTAAAAATTGCGTTACGTAACGGAACCGCGAAACCCCGCTCACCCCTACATAACCCCTATAAGCGTTACACCTAGTTCCCACCTATGCGTGCTTACCCTGTCACTAAGAACGCATCAGGCGACACTTTTTAAAAATCGGCAAATGCGTAGGTGAGAACCAGGATTTACGTAATGTTATGTATTTTAAATAGAGGCGTTCACATTGACTTTCCTGCCGAAATGGAACGCCACCATTTAAAATACATCTTGCAAACTTCGGAAACTTCACCCAAAGTCATTCTGAATCATGCTCACAAATAAAACTAGGCATTGCTAAGCGACATTTCAATATATTACATAAAAGGCCTTCGCGCGTGGTAGGTGTAGGTACGCACGCATTCCTCTTTACGGCACGTACAACCTCCCGCCTCCCGCGGATACCTGTCCCGAATTCAGATATAGGTGCATATACCTACCTAATAGTTACTGGGAGGTGTGCAAAATTTGAAAATAGGTGTGCAAAATTAGGCTTCTCGAATGACATAAACTTTTTGAAAAATATTAACTGGGGGGCGGCAAACTTTTTTGAGAACGTTCTTGTGGGGTACTGAAGGGTGTGCAAAATTTGAAATTAAGTGTGTAAAATTGGGCAAAATAGACCTTTCGAATGACACCAAAATTTTTGAAAAATATTGAGTGGGGGCCAAACTTGATATTTTCAGAACCCTCGAGTGTTTTACAGGGAGGTGTGCAAAATTTTAAAATGGGTGTGCAAAATTGTGCAAAATAAGACCTTTCTAACGACACCAAACTATTTGAAAAATATTGACTGGGGGGGGGGGACAAACTTGATATTTTCAGAACCCTCGGGTGGGTTACAGGAAGGTGTGCAAAATTTTAAAATGGGTGTGCAAAATTGTGCAAAATAAGACCTTTCTAATGACACCAAACTTTTTTAAAAATATTGACTGGAGGGGGGCAAAGTTGATATTTTCAGAACACTCGTGTGGGTTACAGGGGGTGTGCAAAATTTTAAAATGGGTGTGCAAAATTGTGCAAAATAAGACCTTTCAAATGACATCATAATTTTTGTAAAATATTGACTGGTGGTGGCAACGTCAAGTTTGCCTCCCCCTCCCCCCACAGAAAATTGACTGTAGTTTCTCGTAAGAAGATGTGCAAAATTTGATTTGTGGTGTGCCAAATTGTGCAAAATGTATGCAAAATTTTGGCATAAAAATTTTTGAGAAAATCAATCTGGGGGGAGGCAAACTTAACTGAGCCAAAATTCCACCGAAAGCCAGCTTCCATAAGGAAAGTGCATCGTCCTTTGGCAAATATGGCTTATTCAATTTTGGATACGTGTACAAAATTTCGGGTCTCCAGCACAGTCCGTTTGGACTTCATCACTCCCCACATAGCACAAACACGTGAAAAACACACACTTAAAAACAAAATTAAATAGGTCGATTTTTAACGTTATTTTCAAAACAACGTTAAAATCACATCGAAATAACGTGAAAAATTGACCTATTAAACCTAAAAAAGTGTGTGTTTTCCACGTCTTTTTGCTTTGTGCTATGTGGGTCATTTTACAAGCGCTGACAATCCGTCTTAAAAAGGAGAGAGAATTTGGCGAATATTCCACGTCGAGGCGTACAGGTTGATTCACCATATCTTTCCAACTACATAACTCGTTTATTATAGAAGATAGAAAAAAAGTTCAAATAGAAAAGTTGTTTTTTTCACAAGTTTTAAGATAATCTAACTAAAATTTTCAAAATATCATTCAAAATGTCAAATTTTGACATCAACTTTCTTGAAATTAACTCTGTGTTTCGGACTTCCATTGTCTATATTTTATTTATACACAACGTTTCGATCAGAGATTGTACTGATCGAAACGTCGTGTATAAATAAAATATAGACAATGGAAGTCCGAAACACAGAGTTAATTTCAAACACATCATTGTCTCAAACTTTCAAACAAATCAACTTTCTTATTTCAAATTGAACACCCTGTATATTTTTAAAACCTCGATAGATCATTTCTTTCTGATTCCAAAAATATAACACCTTTATCTTGAACGGTCATTGAACCAATTCAGAAAAACGTTGCCGTTGATAATGTGTTAAAGAAAGAACCACCTAAACTTCTTGGCTAACACATAGCCCTCATATTTCACTTAAGAACCGCTCAAGAGAAACTTTACATATGGTATATTTTTGGAATCAGGAAGAAAAGATCTATCGAAGTTTTAAAAAATATACAGGGTTTTCACGTTAAAATAAGAAGGTCGATGTCTAAATTGGACATTTTGAATGACATTTTAAAAATTTAGGTTTCGTATTAGTCCAAGCAATCTAAAATTTTAGTTCGGAATCGAAGCGGACAGGATGAAACTTTGAGGGTAGTTAGGGCCTATATAAAGAAACTTAAACCCAAGTTTTAGACTTCATCCCCCGGGATCTTGGATTTAGGGGTGCATTTATTTTTTGCGATTTGCGGCTTAAATATGCAGTTTACGGAAAAGTATGCCCAGTGATTTATTGTAGATAATAATAAGATTCCCTATCGACACTATGGGTATAAAAAAATTCATAAATACATTATTTAAACAATAATGATCATTTTAGTGAAACATTTTTTTAGCCTTCCTGTGGCATTTTTGAAAAAATATAATCAGGAGATAAATGTAGGCCTTGAAAGGTCTACAATATTTATTCGCGCGCGTTTATCCCCAGCGCCTGAAAGTCGAGCGTGGTGCGTCTGATATTATAAACCGAATCTCGCAGAACTACTTTGGTATAAGAGAAAGCTCAATGAAATTTTGTGGGTAGCTTTGGTACATAAGCGAGAAGATAAATCTACATTTTAGACTTCATCCCCCCAGGGGTTTTTCCGCCATCTTGGATTTGGGAGTGCCTTTGTTTTTAGCGATTTGCGGCTTAATTATGCAATTTACGGAAAAGTAGGTCCACTTATTTCACGGTTATATATACTCTATAAATAATATTCAATATAAATCATAAACATTGCCAGAAACAACTTGATTTCATATCGTTGAATCCATAAAAGCTAGAAAAATAGAAAACTGTACTTCAAACTCTAAATTTTGCACGAAAATGCTCGTAATTATTTAAATAATGCATTTATTAATTGTTTAATGCATAAGGGATCTTATTATCTACAAGAAATGACTGGGCCTACTTTCCCGGAAATTTCATAATTAAGCCGCAAATCGCGAAAAACAAATGCACCCCCAAATACAAGATGGCGGAAAAACTCCTGGGGGGATGAAGTCTAAAACGTAGATTTATCTTCTCGGTTGTGTACCCAAACTACCCACAAAGTTTCATTGAGCCTTCTCTTATACCAAAGTAGTTCTGCGAGATTCGGTTTATAATATCAGCCGTACCACGCTCGACTTTCAGGCGCTGGCGGTGAGCGCGCGCGAATTCGGAGCGCTGCAAAAAAAAAGTTAAAAGATAAATATTGTAGAGCTTTTTAAGGTCTACATTTATCTCCGGATTATATTTTTTCATAAATGGCATAGAAAGGCTAAAAAAGTAAAAAAACTGTAGTTCAACCCCTAAATTTTTCACTAAAATGATCGTAATTGTTTAAATAATGAATTTATGATTTTTTTTATGCCCACAGTTTGGATGGGGAATCTTATTATCTACAATAAATCACTGGGCATACTTTTCCGTAAACTGCATATTTAAGCGGTAAATCGCGAAAAATAAATGCACCCCTAAATCCAAGATGGCAGAAAAACCTCCCGGGGGATGAAGTCTAAAACTTGGGTTTAAGCTTCTTTATATAGGCCCTAACTACCCTCAAAGTTTCATCCTGTCCGCTCCGATTCCGAACTAAAGCATTGGAAAAGCTAAGCCACTTTTGTATTTAGCCAACTAACAATTTTTATGTACTACAGGGCAATTCTGGCATGTAAGTGCCTTATAAATGTCACCAGATTACCAGTTTGCTGTCTTACGGTTTCGAAAAACTCATCTAGGTGTTAAAATCAATTTAGCGATGATTATATTGTTGCAAGAATGTTCTTACAGCAACAGTTTACAGGAATATCCTACAAAAGCTCTGCTTCTTTCTATAAGAACATTTGTACGGTGTCACTATAGAGCAGAATTCCCGCAAAGTACTTTAGGCTCTTAAAGTATTGTATAAGAGCGTTTGAGGCCCAATAATACAACAATTTTAAATCAAAACGGTTCTATAAGGTTTTACCTGTAATTTTGCTCTCTGTAAGAATGTTTTTACAGCAAAAATTAAAGAAATATCCTATAAAAGCTCTGCTTCTTTCTGTAAGAACATTTATACGGTATTCCTACAGAGAAGAATTGCCGCAAAGAACTTTAGGCTCTTAAATTATTGTATAAAGGCGCATTTACACAGACAAACTTTCCTTTGATGTTGAAATGCCGACAAACATTTACACGAGCCTCTTGAGCAAAAAGTTCAAAAGAAAGTTCGAGCAAAATCTCGTACAAAAAGACTCACGGAAATTTTGGAGAGAATGTTAAGACGCAATTACACAGACGAACATGCTGAAACAAAAGCTCGTGCAAAAGATCTAAAATTTTTTGTGAGCTTTTCTTTGAACATTTTGTTTGGGTAAATTTTTGAGCAAATTATTGCAATCTATTTTGAAAACACTATTTTTAAAGATGAGAATAAATAAAATTTCACATCAGTGATCTCAATTCTTTAAAAAAAATGGAACCCCATCTTTTATTTTAAATCTTTGTGAAAAAAAGCCGACGGCAAGCGAAACATTATTATTGGCCATCAGTTTTTCACATGGATTTGGGTTACTTATAATATTTTTTCTTAGGGTTTTTCCCGGATTTTTTTGCCCGGGGGTTTTTTTTGGGATTTTCTTGCAGGTTTTTTTGTTTTTTTTATTTCCAAGCTTTTTTTTTCCTAAATTTAAAAAACCCAGGAAAATTTTTCTTTTCCAAAAAAATTTTGAGTTTTTTAGATATCGGCAAAAAACTCAAAAATTGCAATTTTATGCGGTAATCCGCGCCTCACGACTATGAGGAGTGGCGGGGAGGGTGACTTTTCTAAAACATATTTTTGTAACTTTACTTCACCCTTAGCTTTGATTGTTTTTTTTTTAATTCCTCATACCAGATTTATCTAGTTAGTTTAAGGCCCCAACGGTTGCTTAAAAAAGCAAAAGGTTCATGAAAATGCTAAAGATATAGATATCAACAAAGCGAATCTCTATCAATTTAATCTAATAATCAATCAAGGTCGATTACTGACACTGAACAAACAATATGCAAAGGGCAACATTCCGATTCAAAAGGGTGGCCGGCCTACTACCTGTGAAATGCAAAATGCGAGTTCTACGCGTCAATAAAATAAAACGAAATAAACAAATTAAAGGGTACTCAAGGAAATTTTTTTGTTTTGCGTCGGAGAGCTCTTTCTTTATGGAAAGATTTGTTCTAAAACTTTCATAAAAAAACTGCGTTGACTCTTGTTTGTTGTCATTTAATTTTGTGTATCAATGTTCATTTGACCAAAACCCCCTCTCACTAGTCTACGGATTTTACCTTCTCCTAACCCAGCAACAGCAATAAATAAGTGCCAATTATTATTTGTTTTATTCTCGTTTTTTGTACAACCCCAAAAAAGTTACAAGTATACTGACATATCCCCTATAAAAATCAGATCAATCGAAATTGCCTTGAGAGTGTTTCAGGCCCAATAATACAACAATTTCAAATCAAAAGGGTTCTATAAGGTTTTACCTGTAATTTTACTTTCATAACAATGTTCTTCCAGTAACAATTAAAGGAATGTCCTATAAAAGCTCTGCTTCTTTCTGTAAGAATATTTATACGGTTTTACTGGAGGAGCAGAATGACTGCAAAATACTTTATGCTCTTATAGTATTGTATAAGAGGGTTTAAGGCCCAATAATACAACAATTTTAAATCAAAAAGGCTCTATAATGAGTAATTTTGCTTTATGAAAATACATCACAAGAGCCAAAAGGTGATAACCATCATATCCGATATTTCTAATAAAACAAAAATGCACTTAATTGGTTGATAGTGGATGAAAATATTTAGCTACTTTTCTAATTTTGCCTTGCTTTTGTGTTATCCTCATAACTGACCAACTGCCAAATTGAAATTAAACGTCATTTCTCAGTCTCACATAACCTTAAACAACAAACAATAAACAGAAAGTTTAAGTTTATAAATCCGCCTTAAAGAAAGGACCTGAAAATATAAACATGGACCACTCAAGGCGACCTGGACTCCCTACAACTAAAAATTACTGTATGGTTATTGTATAGGTGCTATGTTATAAATATTTACAACAAGACGTCCATCTTAGAAATGTTCTGTCTTTCTATGAATTTAACAATCTATCCCAAAATCAACCAAAACCTCAATAACATGAAGGTATAATTCATAAAAATACATAGAAACAATAAACGTCTTCTGTATATATTTTGTCACTTTTTGTTTTTATTCAGACAAACAAAGATATTTCAATGGCGCTAGAAAATTTTCTTAAATAAATGATAGGGACATAACAGTAAAGTGGTGTTCGTTAACCAAATTGTGGTGTACGTGTTTCAAAATAGGTAGTTTTCGCGTAATATTTATTTAAGTCAAGATAGTTTTGGTGTCCCCATTAATACCTACTGTGGAAGAAAAATCAGTTATAGTTAAAAGCCCATTTTGTTATTTAAATATTTATTCAAACCACATTAAAAAAACATTTCTTGTCTTACGTCTCTGTTTCTAAATTTCGAATAAAAGTAGATTATGACCATGGGGGAAATAATTTTTTTCTACGGTATGACGAAAATTTCGAGAAAGTTGAAGAAAAAAATAAAAAAAGTGGCAGAGCTCAAGTTTTTCGTAGAAAAAACGTTTTTTGTAAAAAAACAGAGCAAAATAAATCTTTTCACCCCTTTTTAAGTGTTGCAAATATTGGCAGCCCCTTATTTTTCGCTTTTACCCTCCCGCTAGTTTTGAAGAATTGGTTCGCTACATGTTTCGAGATCATGTCATAAAACACCTCGAAAATATCAAATGTAGTGTAGGGCCAGCTTTATTTAAAATCAATAATATCGCAAGAAAAAAGCTCTGCAGTAAAAACAGCGCCGTTTATTGATTTCTTTGGCTGCTAGTGCTAGCTGCATGGTTTGGCCGTTTCCGGATAGATGTCACTAGTAGAACAGAATGGAAAGAAATTCAATTAAAAGCGAAGATATTTCTTTCTAATGTTAACAACCTCACGAGTTTATCGCTCAGTATCGTAAATAATGGACCCTGCCGCCTCCTTTAAGCAAGAAAAAGCTGTGGTTTGGACCTGAAAACATCTAGTTTTTCCTCGATGATCTCATGGTGTGGCCGCCATCTAGCGGAATTTGCAGACATCTTGTCAACGGTTATTATTGCAACTATGATTTATGCTCACAATGAAAGAGTGACGACAATTTTTTCTCATGAAAGCAGTCCGGAGATAATAAGAAACTGGCACCATTGCTCAATATACCTGTTTCTTTTGTGCGCGCAGAACTTTCTATGCCATTTCTGTTTGATTTATTGAAATCCTATCCCTAAGGAATATCTTAGGAACCCTGTATAAGCAAATTATACAGGCATTTATTCCTGCAGTTTATGCTGTAAGAATGTTCTTACGGCTCTTACAGAGAAAAAAAATGCTGGTTGGGTAAACTATTTTTCCATCTCTAATAATAAGCTATGTAGTTGGGAAAATATGGTGAATCACCCCGTACGTCCTACTATAAAACTTACGTGGGCGCTTGGGCAAAACAATCACCGACGGCTGACCCGGCGCTGGTTGTTGAGGCATAATTTGCATTGGTTGTTGAGGCACAGGCTTCGATTCATTCAAGTGATGATTTAGAATTGTTGCTACTATGAAAAAGGAAGCCTAAAAGAACTATAAAATGTACCAACGAAAAGGTGAAACTCCACGCAGCGATTTTCCGTTCTCTTAAGGAATATTCCTAGAATATTCCTTAAGTATACAGATGACCGACCTGTGGAAGTCATGCAAAATCGAAGAAAGGTCAGAAAGAGAAAAATCCGAAGAGATAACCCAAATTAAATACAACCTAACAAGCTTAAACCACGAAAGCGTTAGATTATTGTATCAAAAACGAAAAGTTGGATCAAGAACACTTCGAAGATAATGAACAACACTACCAATAGATAAAGAAATGTATTCATGCTGCGGCAAAGGAAGCTTTAGGGTTATACGAGCCAGATAAACGGACACAAATAGAAGTGAAAAGAAAGGCCTACCATAAATTCCTTAAAATAGAAATTGCGTAACTCTCAAACAAATCAAGATAAATTACAATATAAGGCAGCTCAAGCGAATGTCCGCCGACTAATCTGCCAAAAGAAAAACGATGCATGGGAAACAAACTGTTTGAGATTAAATACTTACATATCAGGTACTACAAGCTCCGAGAACTGGAGAATGTTGAAAGCGCTAAGACAAAACAACAAAAGAGACATAATATCACCAATAACTTTGGAAAAGAGGGACGACTACTTTAGTAAGCTCCTTAAAGGAAATAGGCAACACTTTCAAAAATATCGACGAACTAACTCTTTAAGCATCTCACCAAGTTATTTAATAACTGTGTCAACGGAATGGAAGTGCCTGAAAACTGAAAGACATCGAATATGTGAACTATTCACAAGAAAGGAAGCAGAGAGGACTGTGGCAATTACAGAGGCATAGCAGTAGAGTGTTCGATGGCGCAAATATACAGCAAAATACTAACCAAAATAATGAAAATTAATATAGCAATATGAAAGCGGAAGAACAGGCGGGCTTTAGAGTGGGAAGGTCTACAGTGGTCATCTTTTCTCTCTCACCCAGACCATAGAAAAGAAAATATCATTTCAACCGAAAATACACTATATGTAGACCTAAAAAAGGCATATGATAATAGCCTCGAAAGCAAACTCTGAGAAGCACTGGAAAGAACCAATAATAATGTCAACTTAATTAAAGCCATAAAAAATTTGTATAAAGACAACACGACCAAAATTAAAATAGGAAAAGACGTCAAAAGGGTTTAGAGTGGACAAGGGGCTGGAGCAGGGTTGCTGTCTTTAACCGACGCTATTTAAAATGTATCTGAAAAAAGCGATAAAAGCGTGGAAATGGAAGTGCAAAGGTATGAGTCTCGCTTAAAAATACAACAACACTATGTATTTTGCCGACGACCAAGTAGTTTTAGCCCAAGGCTACGAAGACCTGGAGTACATGAGCCGAGATTAATCGAAGAGTAAAACTGAATATAAGTGCATAAACGGAATACAACAAAATCTAGTTCTTGAAGACAAACAGCAAAGAATAAGCATGTCAACAAATATAAATATCTGGGAATTTACATTACAGTAGATGGCAATACTGATGAAGCAATAAGGGATCGAGTAACCCAGGGACGAAGAGCCCTCAGTTAAATAGTGTACTGTGGGGCAAAAGTATATCGAAATCCAATTAACATCGGATCTACAACAGTATTATCGACTCATAGTCACTTATATGGCACTGAGGTATGGAATTAAAGCAACGGTCAGAAAATACACTAAGGGCAACTGAAATGGACTTCTGGAGATGCTCTGCTGGAAAATCAAAGTTGGAAAGAATCAGAAATTAAAGAATTCAAGAAACAATGGGGGTCATACATACAATAGTAGAAGACATTCAAGTTGCACAACTCAAATGGTATGGACACGTTCAAAGGATGAATGAGGACAGATTACCCAAACAAATTTTAAACTGGACACTCCAGGGAAGAAGGAAAAGAGGAGGATCCGGAAAAAGCTGGAGAGAAAATATCGATAAATAAGTCCGAGAGAAAGGCCTAGAACAAGATTTATGGATGGACAGGGATCAATGGAGACTGGCGTTCGGAAGAGGTCGAAGAACGATTTATATATATTCCTTGTATATGCTAAGAATACTTATTACAGAATATTCTAAGAATATTATCACTCCTAAAATATTTTGTTCTGGATGTTTTTTTGAAATATTCCAAAACATTGGATTTTTGAATATTCATTCTGAAATATTCCAAGTATATTTCTAAAGAAATTATTATTGCAAATGTTCCATTATTCCTTAGCACTTTAAAATATATGATTTAAAGCAGTGGTTCTCAAACTTTTTCATTTTGCGGCGCACTTACAGGTTTAGTATTTTGTCAGGGCGCCCCTACTCGCTATATGCACGTATAGGCTCGATTAATAGCGGATGCGGCGCCGGCGTTGCCACACGTAACTCAAATTCTACCTTATCAGGAGCGCCTGGCGGTGCACACTTTGGGAACCACTGATTTAAAGAGTCGATTTTACACTCACGTACGCAATTTCCTCTCGATTTTGCTACATTTAACCTTTTTATTTAAGAAAAAATGGTACCCAGAGTGCATGGGTTTGCATAGTTAAAACATGCACTGAAAAAAATCTGTATATAAGAATATCCCTATACTTAAAAAATATAGTTATTGCAAAAATATTATTCTTCTATGTACAGGGTCACTCATTAAAAACTTTCCCTGCAGAAAAGTTTTTTACTATTAGTCCTACAAAGTTCAAAGCAAAAACATTCAGAAGAACGTAGTTTTTCTCACAATCAAGATCATGTCTGTCAAATCTGACCTTTATAGTTTACACGCTGAGTATAATTTTCTAAATAGAACACAAAAATTCTCTTCCCAGCAATACCACTTATGATGGTTTTTTCTCAACGGTTTGAGAGATATCGACACTTGAGTTTACCAAAATTTATAATAAGATTCTAATAAACTACCCAGTATCTAAAAAAACTGCCTGACATTTGGAATGTTTTTTCTATCAAAATGACATTAGAATAAATAAACTGTTGGTAATGTTCAAGCCATGATGGTGATTTAAGGCTTAAAATAGTTGGAATAAAACACTTACTAAAAAGGTTTAGTCTATTTTAGTAAGTTTAAGTAAAATTTTTGGTTTAAAGCATTTTTAACCAAATCTCCTTGAGTTTTGGATTTAGTTTGATTTATAAGAAGAATTTTAATAAATTTGTTCATTAAATAATGATCTCACAATCTTTTGTTGGATTTAAGAGGAAATTTTCAATTTAGAAGAAAACAAAATTAAAAAATTTAAACTCACGCGGGGTTTAAATAGTAAACACTCTGTAAAATAAATTAACATTGGGGCCATATGTCACTCTAATTAAAACTCACCCTTGTTAATTAATTTTTCCAATCAATACTTGATGTCACACAACGATTTAGATGGGTTATAATAAAATAAGGAGTACATTAATTTTGTATTTATTTAAAAGGTGTTTTTATTTATGAAATGTATTAAAAAAATTAAATGCTTAAACTGTCGAAATGTCAGTTTAAAAATATTAGCGCTGCGTTAAATCACAAACAGCGAGTTCGGGTCTTTTACCTCTGTTTGTACCTTGCCTTGCACCAACCTCTACTGATGAAAGCTACAGCTTTAAGCAAGGAAAGTTTTTTTGACTGAGTTTTTAGATAACCTCAATATTTAGTTTCAGTTTGTAAATAAATTAATATAGTTGTTTTGGATTTCTTTGTTTGGTATATTTTTCGTGCATAATCAGTGTCCTTTACTTATGTTTGTTTTGCCTCGTAGTGCCCTCATAAATATATTTTTTGTGCTGAAAACGGGTTCAAAATATGGCGTTTTTCTGGCCAAAATAGGAGGTGTTTTATTGAATAATGAACAACTTGGGATATTAAATAAGGTAAATTAATCCCTGTAAAAATTAAAATTAAAAGGAAAATTATAAACGAACTTACTACCAAATGCCACAAAACAATCCTTTCTGGGGGCTATAAATTTAAACCACCCCCCTGAGGTGGTCTAAAAAATCATCAACTTTATACCCTCAAACACAAATAATGAAGCTATTATATACCAAATTTTTGGCGTATTCACCATTTGCCATTTTGAAACCTTTCAAAAAAAAATCGTTTTAGGGCATTTTCTCCTAAAATATGGTGAATTTTGAGAAAAAAGCAGTTTTTCAGTGGTATTTTGCAATAACGATACAAAATAATCAATAACTTTGTGTCTTTTTTTATGTTTTTTGAAAATTGGTTTTAAAATTTAGTACCGCCCTACAGGTGTAAATATTTAGACCTATGGGGGGTAATATTTTAGATCTTAGTAAATCTCACTGTTAAATTTTTCAAGTTTTCACTGTTTTTTTAGCGTTCTCATAAAGTACTGCCAAAAAACATTTTTTCTCTGTTAAAATGAAAAATATTTAGAGAGAGAGAGGGCAGAATTTTAGAGGTAGATGAATACAGCAGGCTATAAAAAATATTTTAGAGAAAGATAAAAAAAAAAAATTAAGGCAATTGTTTAATATAAATTTCTGTTATGTCATCTGTCTGTCATTTTAAGTGATATCGTGCATATGATTTTTATTTTGCCATTTTTATACGAAAAACTACAACAAAGTGTGAGGTATAAGGTGGTATTAATTTCTTTCAATCAAAGTTCTTTACAGTCTTTAAATTTACCAAAAAACGTGGCCTATTGTAAGTGTATTTAAGCACATATAAAAATAATTTAACAGGTATTTAACTAAATTATTTTAAGGGTCATCATGGCTTTACCATAAGTAGGACAGACATTATTTTCTGTCAAATAGGTGTTGACTGTAAACGAAATGTGCATTTGATCATCCACTTCGATGAGGATCAAATTTTTATCTTCTATTTTTGTTCAATTTGCGAAAAAAAAACAAAAAATAACACTTTTTTATTACTTCAGCGTCCGCCATCGCAATTGAGCAACACAAAAATTCAAACGTAATGTAACTTATGCTTATTCTAAAACTGCTTTTGCAAAAATGCTAACGAATAAAAAAATAATGTTGCTTTTTAATTTTTTTTGCAATTTTTAAAATATGCTACTTTGATTTAATACAAATTGATACGTTGCATAACATTGTAAATATCACACCACAAGGGAAAAATTACTTATCTATCTAGAGTTTGGCCGTTATTTTGTATAATATAATTGTCAAACCAAAATTTTAAAAAAAGTGGTATACCTACAGGGTGTCCAAATTCGATGTTCACCATGGGGATCTCTTAAACGGTAGGAGATACGAAAATTTTTCAATCAGTGCAAAGTTTGATGCCTTACGCAAAACTAAAAAAAAGATTACAAAATCCAAGTAGTTCCGGACATAGGTGAAAAAACCTAATTTTTCTTTTTTTGTTTTTATTTTTTTTGCGCCGTTATTATTAAAGCTGTCAAATAATGATTAAAACTTTCTACAGCAATTTTTTTAAGATCTACCTAATGAGAGGTCTGTTTTTAAGATTTGACATTTCAGTGTGACAGGAAAACTGTCAAGTTCATTTTCCCTTATGGACACGTGCTTTTTTTTCCTCCACGTTTGGTTCATGAAAGATGACAGATAATATTTTGCAACCTTATTTTGACAAGTCACGTGACGTTTTGGCTTAATTGACCATCATCAGTTCAATTTCTGCTTTTGACTTACTAAAGATATTTTGGAAACTCGCTTGCAAATCCTTTTTTGACATCTTAAACATGACAGTTTTTTTAACGTTTATTTTTACAAAATTATTTTACTTAATATTTGAAACATATGCTTTTTCTTTCCTTTTCACTCTTGCATTTATTAGTTCGTAATTTGAAAATTAATTTTAGATTAGAAAAAAAAATCTGTCATTTCTAAGATGTCTGCAAGCGTGTTCCCAAAATATTTGAGTAAGTTCAAAGCAAAAATTGAATTTGAGCTGATGATTAATTGTCCCAAAACGTCACGTCAGGTGACTTGTCAAAATAATATTGCAAAATGTTATCTGTCAGCCTTCACGAACAAAACGGCAAGAGAAAGAAGCGCGTGTCCATAAGAAAAAATTAACTTGGCACTGCCCCTTTCACACTGAAATGTCAATCTGCGGAACTACTCGGATTTTGTAAACGTTTTTGAAAGTTTTCAGTAAAGCATCAAATTGCGCAACTTTGCCCTAATTTACCCCTAAATGCACTGTAGGCACTTAATCGCAATTGGCTGTCTAATCCATTCTTTTTCTCTCTTGATCCCACAGGAATGAACAAAGAGGGAGCATGGATTAGCTAAACAAATCCGAATATTTTTACGGTGCATCTGGGGGTTAAAACTTTTCGTACCTCCTACTGTTCAGGAGAACCCCATGCTGAGCATCGAATTTGGACCACCCTGTATAGAGTCGAACACATTAAGAGCCTAGCATTAAGCTAACGGTATCTACTATTTTTTTTCTGTATAGGTTAGTAAGGTCTCTTTTTTTTGGACACATCAAGCGCCATCTGTGTCGGTAGCTTTAATATGAAATATTAAAAAAGTTCATTATTTAAAATGTAAAAAAAATCAAAGAAAAACTACATTTTTCAAATCTGTTTTGTTTTGAAGTGACATATGTCAACTTTTATATTTTTAATATCATTCAGTTGAGTTCGATTTGATTTTTTTAAAAACGTAGAAAGCACTTTTTTTCTCTTTAACAACCTTGGTTTCTGGTGTTAGGTATTACTATGCCAAGTATAAAACATAGATACATTTGCAGTCATCCGCTAACTTAAAGGACGTGTGTAATATTTATTAAAATTAATAAATTATTTAAAAAAAACTTACGAAAAAAATTGCCTTCATCCTAAAATAAAACTAACTGAAATTAAAAGACAAGCACCGTTCGAAAATCGAACGTAAAAATGGTATTGAAATTTATGGATGTTAAAAATATGTTTCACTTAATTTGGTTTTATTACCTAAAAATTAAAAAAAATTAACGCAAAGTTGATAAAAAATTTTTAATTAGAAACTAAATTTTACAAGAACTATACACAACTTATCAATAAAACCTTACTTTCTCTTGCCCCATCCACCTCCCCCACCTCCACCATATCCGAATCCTCCCCCATAGCCGCCTCCGTAACCCCCTCCACCGCCACCACCACCGCCACCCCCGAATCCCCCTCCACCCCCGTGTCCTCCGCCGTATCCTCCGCCGTAGCCTTTGCCCCCTCCGTAGCTGGGGTGTCCACCGTAACCTAAAATAAAATATAAGGTTTTATTATACGGATGCACCTAGATTTCCTTAAAAACTAACTAAAATTTCTAAAAATCCTGAAACACGTGGATTTTGTTTGCAAGGAAGGCACGTTTTGAGTATACTGGAGTTTTTGTAGAACGCTCCCCCTTCAAGGGGTGAGTTTCACCCCAAAAATTTTAAATGGGGAAAGTGGTACCTCTTTTTCAAGGTCTTTTAAATGCCTTATTTACAACTATGTTTTTTTATTATAGCAATTAGTTTTAGAAATATTTTATTTTAAATATGTATGAACCAATGCAAAAATCGTTTTGTGTACTTTTGTATTTTATTTTTTGAGTCGTCAACTATATTTTTGCCAATAATACATTTTATCATTGCATCTATTATTCAGGGATGAACTCTTCTACCAGGGGTAAAATTCACCCGTTTTAAAGTTTTCACATGTTCGCAAAGGCGCTCATTTAAAAGGCCTTTAAAATAGGGTATTATTTATTTATTTATCATATTCTTTTAAGTACACAAAAACGGCTTAGATTTGACAACACGGCTTTGCTATTTTTGGGCCAATCTTTACCGTTGTTCGAATTCCTCACAACCGTATCCAGACAGTTTTTTGCTGGACTCTCTCATTCCCGAAATAAAATAAACGCGGCTGACAATAGTCAAAAATCTTAGCTGACTTTTTCTCTTTTTGAAAAAAATAAACCAAATTTTGAAAAATCCTTTGGATACGGTCGTAGATTTTTATAAATCCTATTACCTGATAACAAAAAAGTTATGGTTTTTTTCTTTATAAGCGAGATTCTGTAGAAATTCTGAAAGGGCAAGGTCACGTAATTTGGTAGACCCAGGGAAACCTTAGAACATTGAACTACTAGAAGGATTCTGGTCTGTCTGGTTACACTGGTTGTTTGAGTGCAACATCTACAGTGGGAAAAGGGGAGAAAGAAATCTGCGTTGCCAATTTTAATAACAAAATTAAGCAACAAAAAAGGTATTAAATTTGGATTAAGTTTTGACGCTTATTTATTAATTAATTAATGAGGTTTAAGATATGTGTTGAAAAAGCTAATATAAACAAAATATAATAATCCCAACCTATTTAAAACTTTCGACGTTTTTTGAAAATTTAACATGTGCTTTCCTTAAACATCTTCTTTTGTAGTCAACGTGGCAACATTGAGTGTTTGTTGCGGTTTCTCGATTTTTTTCTGGAATGTCATTATTGTTTTGAGAGTGAAAGTTTCAGCACTTATCAATAGTGTTTTTTTGATATTTTTGTGAAAGGTTTGTAGCGAAAAATGGTTCCGAAATGTATTATTATATGTAAGTTGAAACAGAAGCTGGGGGACCGCAGTATTTCGTTTCATAGCTACGTTAAATTAAAATATTAACTAAATATTATGTTAGAATTCGTCATATTTGGCCATTCTTGGGAAACAAAGGCAGGAAATCTGTGTTGCCGGCTTGTCATTAATTTCAGTGTGAATAGGGATTTCCATACCATTTTTCCATTTTATTACCGCATCTAGACTATTTAATTAAACGGAACTAAAAATTATTGAAGACATTTTAAATAATATTAAAAACAGGGGAAAACGTATTAGGTTAACATGACAACAAGATGTTGAATTCAAACACCCTGCCCTAGGTCTGAAAGAAAGCTCCCTATAGTAGTATAAGAGGGAAACTGAGTGAGTTCAATTGGAGTATTGGAATTCATGTTCCGCATAGCCACCGGCCACTTTTCTAAGGCTGGAATTCCATAAGCTTTTCTTCCGCGCGGATTTTGAAATTTGACCTTGCCTGTCAGTGAGTGAAACAGTGACAGAACTATTGGCACCTTCACTAATGGAAGGCTAGCCTCACATATGGTGTTCGCACTATTGTTGATCTTTCAAAAAAATGCAAAGCAGTGTTGTTAAATCTATTTTGTGACCTTAAATTAAACTTTACCCATCTGAAAAAAATGTGTATTCTAACTCAGTGGCGTAGCCAGAAATCGACTCTGGGGGGAAGGTGCTAATTTTTATAAATTAAAATGCCATTTAAAACACGTTCTGAATGCTCGTGAGAAAAATTTCGTAGAATTAAACTAAAATTGTTGTTAAAATTAATGACGTCACAACACCGCAGATAAAATTTTTAAAATTTAAGATATCACATCAAACACACGTCACAAACCGGAGTAAAGTGGGGGAGCTATAGCTCTCCCTGGGGCCCTTGATCATAATTAATTTATTGTAGATTGGGTTGGACCTCCTGGGGGAGGGGTTTTAACCCCCAAAACCCCCCCTTGGCTACGCCACTGTCCAACTCTAACCTAATCTTATTTCAATTAGGTACCCATTTGCCAAATCATCTCGTTCTATTGGAAAGGAAATAGGCAAATTCCCTCCCAAGAAAAAAGGGGTTAAAAACAACGGGTAAATTCGGCCCCAAATTTTATTTTTCAGTGAAACTGCATAGGAAATTCGGTCCCGGCAAAATATTTTAAGAGAGGACTGGTGAGATAAAACTGTAGTATTGAATAATTTTTGTATAAATTAAATATACACACAACTATATATTTGTATAAGACCTTTACATTCTAGAAAATTACAAAATAGGCTACAGGTACTTTAAATACATATATTGTACCCAACCCAATCAGTGGTATTTTGCAATAACAATACAAAATAATTAATAACTTTGTGTCTTTTCTGTATGGGTAAGTGTATTTTGGTTTTAAAATTTAGTACCCCCCACAGGTGTAAATATTTAGAGCTGTGGGAGGTACTATTTTAGATCTAAGTAAGTCCCACTGAAAGTGTTTTAGCACTGCGCGGTGTTCTGTAAAAACATGTTTTTGGCAACCTTTTTAGAAAAGTACAATGTTCTTCTCGAAATTTTATTCCGACGTTTCGTTTCGTAGATATCATCAGGGTCAAAAAGTTAAATACGGACCAAAATGTTTTACTTCATATTTTAGTTTCTTTTTAAGTTTGTTTGATAATAAAATATATTTTTTTGTTTTGATGTTTCGATCCCGAACAAAATCATCTTCTATATATTTTTTTTCTGGCACTGCCCTGTCCCATTTTATTTTTTTAATATAAATATAAAAAATATAAAGTATAAAGATTTTTTTTAAAAAGGTTTATTTGTCTTATCAATACAGATTTTTTTATGGAAATTGGTAAAGTTATTGCAAAAAACAAATTGTACGGTTTTTTTATGGAGTTAAAATTAAAACACAATTATACAAATCAATGTCGTTGTAGCGCCGCAGGCCTAATTTCTTGAAATTTAAGCCAACAATTCTTAAAAAACTCCGATTTCACTGTTTTTTTTTATTTTATTTAAAAAATACTACTATAATTTAATTACTATTTAAAATTTGGTCTTGTTTCAAAAACCACATTTTATTATTGCTCTGAAACTGTTGCTATTTAGTTATTTTTTTTGTAACAACCAAAATGGTCAATTGAGATAAATCCATACTGTTTATTAACATACCTCCATGTCCTCCGTATCCTCCAACAGTCTTTATCACGATGACCTTTGCAACTCCGCCGCTATACCCATGACCTCCCCCGTATCCTCCACCACAGCAACCTCCACCACCCCACTTCTTTTTAAAGTGGGGAGCCGATTGGGCAACACCACAGATAATTGCTAAAACTAGCAGGCAAACCTGAAAAAAGTAAATATAAAAGTCGTTTTTTGGCGTGCGAAGATTTCGAAATCATTAATGTAATTTTGCCGTTGAACTGGTGACGTCACCGTTCCCAGCAAACACGAATTTAAAAAATAGTACTTTTTAGTGAGATTTTTCTTGTTTTTTAAAAGTTTGTTTCACATACCACACAGAAAATATATCAAACCCACGAAAGTAAGAACAAAAGTGGAATGATAATATCCTGTAAATAAAATGACCGCTACATGTACTTGACATTTGTGAGCCTAAATAAGTTGGTATTGACAAAATTCCCCTAATTCTGAGGCTAATAATAAAAAGGGTTATCGCACATCACTTATGGAAGGCAAAAAACTAGTCATTCCGGTTGTATAACAGCACTGAACAAATCAAAACACTATATTTTTAGCAAAAACACGTAAAAAAAAACGAAAACGCTTTATTTTGACTAAAAAACAAAGAAGTAACATCCTAGTAACTTTTGTTTTGGTTCAAACAAGTGTGTGGCAAATAAAAAAAGTAGGCAAATATATATCATGTTTACAGGGGGACTTGAAACCCATCTAAAAATGATATAACTTTACTTTTTCTATTAACAAAAATTTAAAAAAACTAAATTTTAATATATTATGAAAAATCATGGTAAAAAATACCAATTACTGATTGTGGAAAAGACACACCAAAAAAAAAAAAGAATGTCAAATCGATTCGATTGATGTGACTACGTTCTTTTAGGCTCATAACTGTCACCTGCATAAGGCGGTCATTTTTTGTGAAATTTCTCAGGGGGTATTATCATTCCACTTTTGTTTTTACTTTCGTGATCAAACCTGATAAAACATTATAAAATCTCGTCAAACTTTTTTAAGAGATTTGACGCGGTTCTTTTAGCAGGAAAGTTTCGAGTACATAAATCAAAAATTATTAAAATGTACAAAGATTAATTTATCAGATATTTGGTGAGACATACATTTTAATTACTATTTACTCCTGTATTTAACACACTATAATTTTTGGCTAATCTTACTGAAATCGCTTAACTATTATTTTTGTTTAGATCTACATTTACATCCTTTCACTTTTTGACCGTTCCAAAACTGCTATTTTCTTTGAAAAAGTCCAAAATAATTTGTAAACAAGTTTCCAGTACATAAATCAAAAATTATTAAAATGTACAAGGATTAATTTTGTCAGATATTTGGTGAGACACACATTTTAATTACTATTTAATCCCATATTTAGCACCCTACAATTTTTGGCTAATCTTACTCAAATCACTAAACTATTTTTTTGTTTAGATCTCCATTTATATCCTTTCAGTTTTTGTAAGATCCAGAACTGCAATTTTCTTTGAAAAAGTCCAAAATAATTTGTAAACCAGTTTTCAGAACATAAATCAGAAATTATTAAAATGTACAAGGATTAATTTTTTCAGATATTTGGTGAGACATACATTTTAATTACTATTTAATCCTATATTTAGCACCCTACAATTTTTGGCTAATCTTACTCAAATCACTTAAATATTTTTTGTTTAGATCTCCATTTACATCCTTTCAGTTTTTGAAAGTTCCAGAACTGCAATTTTCTTTGAAAAAGTCCAAAATAATTTGTAAACAAGTTTCCAGAACATAAATCAGAAATTATTAAAATGTACAAGGATTAATTTCTGCAGATATTTGATGAGACATACATTTTAATTACTATTTAATCCTGTATTTAGCACTCTACAATTTTTGGCTAGTCTTACTCAAATCACTTAACTATTTTTTTTGTTCAGATCTCCACTTCCAGAACTGCAATTTTCTTCGAAAAAAGCCAAAATAATTTGTAAACAAGTTTCCAGCACATAAATCAAAAATTATTAAAATATACAAGGATTAATTTTTTCAGATAGTTGGTGAGACACACATTTTAATTACTATTTAATCCTATATTTAGCACCCTACAATTTTTGGATAATCTTACTCAAATCACTTAACTATTTTTTTGTTTAGATCTCCATTTACATCCTTTCAGTTTTTGAAAATTCCAGAACTGCAATTTTCTTTGAAAAAGTCCAAAATAATTTGTAAACAAGTTTCCAGCACATAACACAAAAATTATTAAAATGTAAAAGGATTAATTTTTTCAGATAGTTGGTGAGACACACATTTTAATTACTATTTAATCCTATATTTAGCACCCTACAATTTTTGGATAGTCTTACTCAAATCACTTAACTATTTTTTTTTGTTTAAATCTCCATTTACATCCTTTCAGTTTTTGAAAGTTCCAGAACTGCAATTTTCTTTGAAAAAGGCCAAAATAATTTGTAAACAAGTTTCCAGCACATAAATCAAAAATTATTAAAATGTACAAGGATTAATTTTTTCAGATAGTTGGTGAGACACACATTTTAATTACTATTTAATCCTATATTTAGCACCCTACAATTTTTGGATAGTCTTACTCAAATCACTTAACTATTTTTTTGTTTAGATCTCCATTTACATCCTTTCAGTTTTTGAAAATTCCAGAACTGCAATTTTCTTTGAAAAAGTCCAAAATAATTTGTAAACAAGTTTCCAGAACATAAATCAGAAATTATTAAAATGTACAAGGATTAATTTCTGCAGATATTTGATGAGACATACATTTTAATTACTATTTAATCCTGTATTTAGCACTCTACAATTTTTGGCTAGTCTTACTCAAATCACTTAACTATTTTTTTTGTTCAGATCTCCACTTCCAGAACTGCAATTTTCTTCGAAAAAAGCCAAAATAATTTGTAAACAAGTTTCCAGCACATAAATCAAAAATTATTAAAATATACAAGGATTAATTTTTTCAGATAGTTGGTGAGACACACATTTTAATTACTATTTAATCCTATATTTAGCACCCTACAATTTTTGGATAATCTTACTCAAATCACTTAACTATTTTTTTGTTTAGATCTCCATTTACATCCTTTCAGTTTTTGAAAATTCCAGAACTGCAATTTTCTTTGAAAAAGTCCAAAATAATTTGTAAACAAGTTTCCAGCACATAAATCAAAAATTATTAAAATATACAAGGATTAATTTTTTCAGATAGTTGGTGAGACACACATTTTAATTACTATTTAATCCTATATTTAGCACCCTACAATTTTTGGATAGTCTTACTCAAATCACTTAACTATTTTTTTTTGTTTAAATCTCCATTTACATCCTTTCAGTTTTTGAAAGTTCCCGAACTGCAATTTTCTTTGAAAAAGTCCAAAATAATTTGTAAACCAGTTTTCAGAACATAAATCAGAAATTATTAAAATGTACAAGGATTAATTTTTTCAGATATTTGGTGAGACACACATTTTAATTACTATTTAATCCTATATTTAGCACCCTACAATTTTTGGATAATCTTACTCAAATCACTTAACTATTTTTTTTGTTTAGATCTCCATTTACATTCTTTCAGTTTTTGGAAGTTCCAGAACTGCAATTTTCTTTGAAAAAGGCCAAATTAATTTTTAAACAAGTTTCCAGCACATAAACCAAAAATTATTAAAATGTACAAGGATTAATTTTTTCAGATATTTGGTGAGACATACATTTTAATTACTATTTAATCCTATATTTAGCACCCTACAATTTTTGGCTAATCTTACTCAAATCACTTAAATATTTTTTGTTTAGATCTCCATTTACATCCTTTCAGTTTTTGAAAGTTCCAGAACTGCAATTTTCTTTGAAAAAGTCCAAAATAATTTGTAAACAAGTTTCCAGAACATAAATCAGAAATTATTAAAATGTACAAGGATTAATTTCTGCAGATATTTGATGAGACATACATTTTAATTACTATTTAATCCTGTATTTAGCACTCTACAATTTTTGGCTAGTCTTACTCAAATCACTTAACTATTTTTTTTGTTCAGATCTCCACTTCCAGAACTGCAATTTTCTTCGAAAAAAGCCAAAATAATTTGTAAACAAGTTTCCAGCACATAAATCAAAAATTATTAAAATATACAAGGATTAATTTTTTCAGATAGTTGGTGAGACACACATTTTAATTACTATTTAATCCTATATTTAGCACCCTACAATTTTTGGATAATCTTACTCAAATCACTTAACTATTTTTTTGTTTAGATCTCCATTTACATCCTTTCAGTTTTTGAAAATTCCAGAACTGCAATTTTCTTTGAAAAAGTCCAAAATAATTTGTAAACAAGTTTCCAGCACATAAATCAAAAATTATTAAAATATACAAGGATTAATTTTTTCAGATAGTTGGTGAGACACACATTTTAATTACTATTTAATCCTATATTTAGCACCCTACAATTTTTGGATAGTCTTACTCAAATCACTTAACTATTTTTTTTTGTCTAAATCTCCATTTACATCCTTTCAGTTTTTGAAAGTTCCAGAACTGCAATTTTCTTTGAAAAAGGCCAAAATAATTTGTAAACAAGTTTCCATCACATAAATCAGAAATTATTAAAATGTACAAGGATTAATTTTTTCAAATAGTTGGTGAGACACACATTTTAATTACTATTTAATCCTATATTTAGCACCCTACAATTTTTGGATAGTCTTACTCAAATCACTTAACTATTTTTTTTTGTTTAAATCTCCATTTACATCCTTTCAGTTTTTGAAAGTTCCAGAACTGCAATTTTCTTTGAAAAAGTCCAGAATAATTTGTAAACAAGTTTCCAGCACATAACACAAAAATTATTAAAATGTACAAGGATTAATTTTTTCAGATAGTTGGTGAGACACACATTTTAATTACTATTTAATCCTATAATTAGCACCCTACAATTTTTGGATAATCTTCCTCAAATCACTTAACTATTTTTTTGTTTAGATCTCCATTTACATCCTTTCAGTTTTTGAAAATTCCAGAACTGCAATTTTCTTTGAAAAAGTCCAAAATAATTTGTAAACAAGTTTCCATCACATAAATCAGAAATTATTAAAATGTACAAGGATTAATTTTTTCAAATAGTTGGTGAGACACACATTTTAATTACTATTTAATCCTATAATTAGCACCCTACAATTTTTGGATAATCTTCCTCAAATCACTTAACTATTTTTTTGTTTAGATCTCCATTTACATCCTTTCAGTTTTTGAAAATTCCAGAACTGCAATTTTCTTTGAAAAAGTCCAAAATAATTTGTAAACAAGTTTCCATCACATAAATCAGAAATTATTAAAATGTACAAGGATTAATTTTTTCAAATAGTTGGTGAGACACACATTTTAATTACTATTTAATCCTATATTTAGCACCCTACAATTTTTGGATAGTCTTACTCAAATCACTTAACTATTTTTTTTTGTTTAAATCTCCATTTACATCCTTTCAGTTTTTGAAAATTCCAGAACTGCAATTTTCTTTGAAAAAGTCCAGAATAATTTGTAAACAAGTTTCCAGCACATAACACAAAAATTATTAAAATGTACAAGGATTAATTTTTTCAGATAGTTGGTGAGACACACATTTTAATTACTATTTAATCCTATATTTAGCACCCTACAATTTTTGGATAGTCTTACTCAAATCACTTAACTATTTTTTTTTGTTTAAATCTCCATTTACATCCTTTCAGTTTTTGAAAGTTCCAGAACTGCAATTTTCTTTGAAAAAGGCCAAAATAATTTGTAAACAAGTTTCCAGCACATAAATCAAAAATTATTAAAATGTACAAGGATTAATTTTTTCAGATAGTTGGTGAGACACACATTTTAATTACTATTTAATCCAATATTTAGCACCCTACAATTTTTGGCTAATCTTACTCAAATCACTAAACTATTTTTTTGTTTAGATCTCCATTTACATCCTTTCAGTTTTTGAAAGTTCCCGAACTGCAATTTTCTTTGAAAAAGTCCAAAATAATTTGTAAACCAGTTTTCAGAACATAAATCAGAAATTATTAAAATATACAAGGATTAATTTTTTCAGATAGTTGGTGAGACACACATTTTAATTACTATTTAATCCTATATTTAGCACCCTACAATTTTTGGATAGTCTTACTCAAATCACTTAACTATTTTTTTTTGTTTAAATCTCCATTTACATCCTTTCAGTTTTTGAAAGTTCCCGAACTGCAATTTTCTTTGAAAAAGTCCAAAATAATTTGTAAACCAGTTTTCAGAACATAAATCAGAAATTATTAAAATGTACAAGGATTAATTTTTTCAGATATTTGGTGAGACATACATTTTAATTACTATTTAATCCTATATTTAGCACTCTACAATTTTTGGCTAATCTTACTCAAATCACTTAAATATTTTTTGTTTAGATCTCCGTTTACATCCTTTCAGTTTTTGAAAATTCCAGAACTGCAATTTTCTTTGAAAAAGTCCAAAATAATTTGTAAACAAGTTTCCAGCACATAAATCAAAAATTATTAAAATGTACAAGGATTAATTTTTTCAGATAGTTGGTGAGACACACATTTTAATTACTATTTAATCCTATATTTAGCACCCTACAATTTTTGGATAGTCTTACTCAAATCACTTAACTATTTTTTTTTGTTTAAATCTCCATTTACATCCTTTCAGTTTTTGAAAGTTCCCGAACTGCAATTTTCTTTGAAAAAGTCCAAAATAATTTGTAAACCAGTTTTCAGAACATAAATCAGAAATTATTAAAATGTACAAGGATTAATTTTTTCAGATATTTGGTGAGACACACATTTTAATTACTATTTAATCCTATATTTAGCACCCTACAATTTTTGGATAATCTTACTCAAATCACTTAACTATTTTTTTTGTTTAGATCTCCATTTACATTCTTTCAGTTTTTGGAAGTTCCAGAACTGCAATTTTCTTTGAAAAAGGCCAAATTAATTTTTAAACAAGTTTCCAGCACATAAACCAAAAATTATTAAAATGTACAAGGATTAATTTTTTTAGATATTTGGTGAGACATACATTTTAATTACTATTTAGTCCTGTATTTAGCACACTACAATTTTTGGCTAATCTTACTAAAATCACTTAACTATTTTTTTGTTTAGATCTACATCTATACCCCTTCACTTTTTGAAAGTTCCAGAACTGCTATTTTGCTGTTATGGTTTCGTCCACTGGACTGAATTGAAATGAAAAAGGTTTCAGCTTTTTTGGACAATTATTTTTATATAAACTTTTACATCAAGTGCCGACTTTTCGATCCTAATCCGGATCATCTTCAGGGCAAGATGCTTCGAGATTTACTCTTGTAAATCTCGAAGCATCTTTCCCTGAAGACGATCCGTATTAGGATCGAAACGTCGGCACTTGATGTAAAAGCTTAAATATTTTTATTTACTTATTATACTGTCCAAAAAAGCTGAACCTTTTTTCATATTTACTGCTATTTTCTTCGAAAAAGTCCAAAATAAGTTTTAAAAAAGTTTCCAGTATATAAATCCAAAATTATTAAAACGAATGAGGATTAATTTAAAATAAATATTTGGTGAGCCATACATTTTAATTACTATTTAATCTTGTATTTAGCACATTACTATTTTTGGCTAATCTTACTAACTTTTTGAAAGTTCCAGAACGGCTATTTTTAAAAAAAAAAAGTCCAAAATAATTTTTAGACAAGTTTCCAGTACATAAATCAAAAATTAATAAAATGTACAAGGATTAATTTTTTTAGATATTTGGTGAGACATACATTTTAATTACTATTTAGTCCTGTATTTAGCACACTACAATTTTTGGCTAATCTTACTAAAATCACTTAACTATTTTTTTGTTTAGATCTACATCTATACCCCTTCACTTTTTGAAAGTTCCAGAACTGCTATTTTGCTGTTATGGTTTCGTCCACTGGACTGAATTGAAATGAAAAAGGTTTCAGCTTTTTTGGACAATTATTTTTATATAAACTTTTACATCAAGTGCCGACTTTTCGATCCTAATCCGGATCATCTTCAGGGCAAGATGCTTCGAGATTTACTCTTGTAAATCTCGAAGCATCTTTCCCTGAAGACGATCCGTATTAGGATCGAAACGTCGGCACTTGATGTAAAAGCTTAAATATTTTTATTTACTTATTATACTGTCCAAAAAAGCTGAACCTTTTTTCATATTTACTGCTATTTTCTTCGAAAAAGTCCAAAATAAGTTTTAAAAAAGTTTCCAGTATATAAATCCAAAATTATTAAAACGAATGAGGATTAATTTAAAATAAATATTTGGTGAGCCATACATTTTAATTACTATTTAATCTTGTATTTAGCACATTACTATTTTTGGCTAATCTTACTAACTTTTTGAAAGTTCCAGAACGGCTATTTTTAAAAAAAAAAAAGTCCAAAATAATTTTTAGACAAGTTTCCAGTACATAAATCAAAAATTAATAAAATGTACAAGGATTAATTTTTTTCAGATTTTTCGTGAGGCATACATTTTAATTACTATTTAATCCTGTATTTAGCACACTCTAAAACGTTTGGCCAATCTTACTAAAATCACTTGAATATATTTTGTTTAGATCTACATCTACATCCTTTCACTTTTTGAAAGTTCCAGAACTGATATTTTTTTTAAAAAGTCCAAAATAATTTTTAAACAAGTTTTCGGTACACAAATCAAAAATTATTAAAATATACGAGGATTTTTTTAAATATTTGGTAAGACGTACATTTTAATTACTGTATAAATCTGTATTTAGCACACTACAATTTTTGGCTAATCTCACTAAAATCACTTAACTATTAAAATGTACAAGGATTAATTTCTTCAGATATTTGGTGAGACATAAATCCTGTTTTTAGCACACTAAAATTTTTCACTAATCTTACCAAAATCACTTAACTATTTTTTTTAGATCTACATCTACATCCTTTCATTTTTTGAAAGTTCCAGAACTGTGTCTTTCTTTAAAAAAGTCCAAAATAATTTTTAAACAAGTTTCCAGTACAGAAATCAAAAATTATTAAAATGTACAAGGATTAATTTTTGACTAATCTTACTAAAATCACTTAACTATTTTTTTGTTTATATCTACATATACACCCTTTTACTTTTTGAAAGTTCCAGAACTGCTATTTTGCTGTTATGGTTTCGTCCACTGGACTGAATTGAAATGAAACAAATTTCAGCTTTTTTGGACAATTATTTTTATTTAAACTTTTACATCAAGTGTCGACGTTTCGATCCTAATCCGAATCATCTTCAAAGCAAGATGCTTCGAGATTTTTCATTTAAACTGCTGTTTTCTTTGAAAAAGTCCAAAATAAGTTTTAAACAAGTTTCCAGTACATAAATCCAAAATAATTAAAATGTATGAGGATTACTTTTCTCAAATATTTGGTGAGACATACATTTTAATTATCATTTAATCCTGTATTTAGCACACTACAATTTTTGGCTAATCTTACAAACTTTTTGAAAGTTTCAGAACTGCTATTTTTTTTTTAAGTCCAGAATAATTTTTAAACAAGTTTCCAGTACATAAATCAAAAATTATTAAATTGTACAAAGTTTAATTTTTTCAGATATTTCGTGAGACATATATTTCAATTACTATTTAATCCTGTATTTAGCACACTCTAAAATTTTTGGCTATATTCTTTAAAAAAGTCCAAAATAATTTTTACACAAGTTTCCAAGTTAATCCAGTATTTAGCATACTAAAATTTTTGGCTAATCTTACTAATCCTTTCACTTTTTGAAAGTTCCAGAACTGATATTTTCTTTGAAAAAATCCAAAATAATTTTCGAGTGCATACATCAAAAATTATTAAAATCTACAAGTGATCATTCTTTTCAGAGATTTGGTGAGACAAAGGTTCATATTACCCTCTCTAAACATTTAATTTACCATTTCAACTTACCTGATAAAATTTTATTATCCTAAAAAATACTAGTTAATAGATAGTTAATTCCTTACTAAAATCACCTAACTATTTCTTTTGTTTAGATTTACATCTAAATAATTTTCCTTTTACTTTTTGAAAGTTCCTGAATTGCTATTTTCTTTGAAAAAGTTAAAAATAACTTTTAATTAAGTTTGGAGTACTTAAATCAAACATTATTAAATTCTATAAAGGATGATTTTTTCAGATATTTGGTGAGACCAAGTTTAATTAACCTCTAATTATCATTTCGACTTACCTGATAAAATTTCATTATCCTAAAAAGTGATAGTTAATTCTGTATTCAACGCACGGCAATTTTGCCTACCTTTACTAAAATCACTTAACTATTTCTTTTGTTTGTATCTACATCTACGACTTGATTTACTGGTATTTCGTTAAAAATAAAAGGAAGACAAACAACTCATCGCACCTTTGCGAATGATCAATTTGCTTTGTGAACCTTAATTTTATATACCATACTTACTAGGAACTCTTTATTTCATAAACCGTGCTTTGTTGACCCGAGGCCAATTCTGCAAAAACCCCAGAGGACGATTCACTGTTTTTCCAAAGATGCTAACTGCTACCGGCTCTGGTTAGATAGTCGCCGGTAACATCCTAAAATGGCGCTTATTAAATGGAATTATCAGAAGTAATATCACAATAAAACTTCCCCGAATGTTTGTGGCTTTAAAAATTGCCCAAATGTATTTTTGTTTTCTCGTTAAGGCACAACAGCTATTTGTGTAAAAAACAGAAGATCAAAAGATCTTGGAAGTGTCCCACAAGGAACACACAAAAGACCAAAGCGAAAGGAGAAACAATTAAACGATGTTTCGCCCAGGGTGACCAGCGTGGGCTCGTCAGTGGATTCACTAGTCACCCTCAATCCAGACATCATTTAACATCATCGCACACTCTGAAGTCAGTCAGTTTTATGACATGCAACGTTAATAGTTTACCATGGAGGTAATAACATTTCATTCTTTTCTCTCACTTTTTTGGTTTTCTGTCATTAAAAAGAGAAAATTTTTGGTAAAAATGTATAAAAAATGCAATTTAAAATCTATATATTTTACGGAAAGTGGTCCGTTAAAAAAATATGTTTTTACGTTATTGGATTACACAGCTGACTGATTCGGAAGTAAAAGTTGGGTCATATTTTTCTAATATGAAATATGAATTGTTTTGTATGTGGCTGATTCACCATATTTTCAACCACCACCACAAAACTTACTTTTTTTGTTACGGATCAAACTTCTCTGCGAGCGATAAAATAGAACAAAAACAAATTAAAGCGAACTCAAGCATATTTTTTTGTTGTGTGTGTCGGAGAGCCCTAGTTATTTATATAATTTCCACTACCTATCTAGTTTTAAGTAAAGACAAAAAATTATAAAAAAAACAAAAAACACTAACATATTTACAATATTCTTATGGAACAGCCATCTATATCGTTATACAAAAAAATCTTTAATTTTCTGACCACAACACACAAAGAGCAGTAATAGGTATAAAAAAGCTTCTGTTTCAATTCATGTCTTACCACATGTCTATGTTAGTTTGAATGAAAATTTTTTTACGCCATTTAATTAAACACTTATCTGACTAGACATTTTTCGGTTCCTGTCACGACAGGCCAATTTTTCTGTGCTCAAATCAGGTGTGGCGCAAAAAACTATTTTTATTATTTTTTTCACAACTAGTCACTAAAATAGTGCTTTTTTTGCCAGCGTTGGTTTCAATAACAAGCGTACCGAGGTATTTAAAAACGCGATTAAAAAAAGCACAGTTTAGCCTCGAGTTGTTAACACTATTTTTTTAATACCTTTAACAAAAAATCCATGAAAAACAGGAAAAAACTTTTAAAAATTTTGAACGAAGAGCACTTCTCGCAACACATCTTTACACTATAAATCAAGGCGGCTGGTAAATGAAATAACAATCGTTTCCATAGCGATGTGCCTTTTTACTCGATGACGTTCATTGTTGCGACATTTTGATGATATTTTTAAATGATTTTTTCGTAAATACTTGGTGAAAACTGGCGGAAATGGCTTAATTTTTATGCAAGAATAATTAGATTTTTTCAATAGTACTATATTCTGCTATTTCTCTTTAATTTTGGGTAAAAAACCGACAGAAATCTTTTTTTGCACCCGTGATCAAAAAAAAAGTTTTTTTTTGCATCGGTAACCAAAAAAGCCACGCTTTAGTTATCTGCAGATAGTTACTAAAATCTTGTTTTTGATAAAGGTATTAAAAAAAAATAGTGTTAACAACTCGCGACTAAACTGTGCTTTTTTTAATCGCGTTTTTAAATACCTCGCTGCGCTCGTTATTTAAACCAACGCTTGTAAAAAAAGCACTATTTTAGCCACTAGTTGATAAAACAACTATTTTTCCATCGGTAACCAAAAAAAGCCATGCTTTAGTTATCTGCAGATAGTTACTAAAATCTTGTTTTTGATAAAGGTATAAAAAACAAATCTTTTTTTGCACCCGTGATCAAAAAAAAAAAAAATTCGGTAACCAAAAAAAAGTTTTTTTTATACCTTCATCAAAAACATGATTTTAGTAACTGTCTCCAATTAACTAAAGCATGGCTTTTTTGGCTACCGAAAACTTTTTTTGATCACGGGTGCAAAAAAAGACTTTGGTTTTTATCCAAAATTAGAGAGAAATAGCGGAAAATAGTAATATTGAAAAACTTTAATTAATCTTGCCTCAAACATTTAAAAATATCGTCAAAATCTCAAACTGTCAACGATTAACATTTCGCAACAATGAACTTCACCGAATAAAAAGGCACATCGCCATGGAAACAACGATTGTTATTTCATTTACCAGCCGCCTTGATTTATAATGTAAAAATTGTGTGTTGCGAGAAGTGCTCTTCGTTCGAGATTTCTAAAAGTATTTTCCTGTTTTTCTTGGCTTTTTTGATAAACGTATTAAAAAAAATAGTGTTAACAACTCGCGATTAAACTGTGCTTTTTTTAATCGCGTTTTTAAATACCTCGCTGCGCTCGTTATTTAAACCAACGCTTGTAAAAAAGCACTATTTTAGGCACTAGTTGATAAAACAACTATTTTTCCATCGGTAATCAAAAAAAGCCATGCTTTAGTTATCTGCAGACAGTTACTAAAATCATGTTTTTGATGAAGGTATAAAAAAATACAAACGGTAGATTCTTGTCCTTGCGATTCCTACAGAGTTCGGTGTTCTTGGGTTTAGGACAAGGGGTGTTTCAATAAGACACTTACGTTTCGAGTATATTTCTACTCTTTTTCAGAGCTAATTTCTATTCTTTTGACATAATTGCATTTTTTACTTTAGATTATAAGACAAATTAAAAATTATTGTTCTCTTCTCAGGTAGAGCAGGCATCTGTTGCCTGCCTAAACCTAAGATCACCCAATTCTATAAAAAAATATTAAGTGGCCAACACAAGGGTAAGTTGCGAACTTTAAAATCAGATTAGCTTGTGGCGAAATAAATGTCTTTGTGTTTTTTCCGTTTTTTGATGAAGGTATTAAAAAAATTATGTTTACAACTCGCGGCTAAACTGTGCTTTTTTTACTCGCTAAAAAATACCACTGGTCAGGTGATGCTTGCATATATTAACAACCACCCGGGGTTTGTTAAATTATTGTTAACATACCTTTGTTTGACATCCAGATATTTTTTTCAATATCTTAGGACTCTACGTTGTGTTTCTAATATTAGCTTCTGTGTTTTTATCTTTCTTTTTACCAAGGTTCTCAGGATTTGACACAATTGACTTCCCACCCAGAAGCCAAATAAAACTACACAAGTACACTAAGCCAAATAAACTACACAAGTACACAAGGGGGCATGCCCTCCTCCCTGGGATTTGTAAAAGAAATATGCTTTTAAATAAATTAATATCTCACCAATAGAAAAGAGATACAGAACTTGAAAAATGTCTTCATTTAAAATAGAAGACTGACTCCTTAAAAGTTTGGTTATTTTCAAATATTTATAAACTTGAATGCTTTTGTTGTATAAACTAGAAAGAAGTTTTGGAAGAAAAGGGTTTCATAAAATTTTAAACTAAAACTATTCAAAGAGTTTTCTCCTAATAACATTTACGCAAATTGCTTTTTTGTGATATACATACAGTTTTTCTAGTAAATGACCTCTAAATTCCAAATATTGACCATAGTAATAATAAATGACCACGATTACGAGAAAATTTAAAAGATGTATTTACATTAAATATTAAAGAGTACAATAATCAGTCATAGCAGGAACAACAAATAAATTTGTATCTCTTTATATCAAAACAGGAGCTTGGATTCTACCGACTATACTTTCATTTTTATAACAAATCTGATCAACTTTTTTTGGCCACTTCCATGTATTATTTTCAGCATTAATTATTACTCTTACTTCATATTGACGTCAAGAAATTCTTACAACAACTCCTGGATAATATTATATTGGTCATATTTAACTACTATAAAATCTCCGATAGATATTTTCAGGCTATTGGTCTCAATTTTCTTGTTGTCTTTTTCGCCGCAATCAGAACTAAATGTTACTGATTTATCAGAAAAACTGTTGTCCTTTTTATATTTTTCTGACTCTGAGGTTTTACGTATTATTTCCTTAATTCTTCTAGCGTAAAAAAATATTCTAAACTTTCATCTGAGGTACTCTCATTGTATTTTTTTCGTGACTTGCTTTGGCTCATTATTTTTATTCCGCTTAACTTTTGAAGCTACCTCCTTTTCCTTTGTTACCGTTTTCTGTACATATTTTTTCATCAAATAACTTTGTTCTCTGTCTCTTTTTTCTTTTTCTTTGCTTGCTCTTTAGCATCCTTTACTTTTATTTTAGCTGCATGGTACTCTTTCCACTTCTTTGACACTTGTAAAATAGTACCCCCCACAGGTCTAAATATTTACACCTATGGGGGGTGCTAAATTCTAAAACCAATTTTCAAAAAACACTTACAGAAAAGACATAAACTTGTTCATTATTTTGTATTGATATTGCAAAATACCACTGAAAAACTGCTTTTTTTCTCAAAATACACCATATTTTAGGAGAAAATGCCCTAAAACTAATTTTTTTTGACAGGTTTTAAAACTAAATTATGATTGTTTTCCACAAACCAAAACTACACTTTTTTGCACGCGACGCGCGTTTCGCTAACAACGTTAGCATCATCAGGAAACGATAAACAATGAACTAAATTAATCTACGCCCTATCTTATATACAATCTTTTAGTGGGCGGAGATAAGACTAATAATTTGTGATTGTGATCTCCCCTAAACCAAAGAATAAAGTGTACCAAACCTCCATCTTTATTTAAACTATTTCTGGATTTAATGATTTCCATACTTTCATATGCATTCAAAAGTCTTTTGTTTGGTACACTTTTTAGAAGTTTTAGGTTATCTAATGTGAATCTATGATTGTTTTCAAAAGCATGCTCGGCCACACTTGACTTTTCTGTTCTTCCGTATTTTAAGTGTGCTAAGTGTTCTTTAAAATGTGTTTGAATAGAGCGTCTCGTTTGGCCAACATATTTTTTGTCACAATCCATGCAACTAATTTCGTAAATTCCACTTTTTTCTAGAACTGTAGTTTTATCCTAGTAAGCTTCTTATTGTGTTACCGGATTGATATACTAATTTAAGACCGGTGTTATTAAATACTTTTTGTAATCCTTTCGTATAATTAGGATTATAAGGAATTGATACAAATTATTAGTCGCAGGTATCTTTTTGTCTGAAAAAAGTGGAATTCCGAAAGGTCTTTTGAAAAAAATGTCTATTTATCAGCTTATTTATTAAGCCTTCGTCGTAACCGTTTTCGCCAGCTATATTCCTAATCCTATTCTTTTCTGCTTCAAATCTTTCTTTGTTTAAGGGGAAATTTACTAATCTATATGTTAAAAAGTGCAAACTTGCAAGCTTATGTTGTAAGCAATGAAAAGAGTCATTTGGAATATACCTGTTGGTGGCCGTTCCTTTTCTGTATAGGTCAAGTCCAATTTATTTGTATTTCTTATAACTAAAGTGTCTAGAAATGACAGTGTACCGTTGTTCTCTGTTTCATAAGTAAATTTAATTGTGGAAAATTTGTTATTTATTTTTTCCATAAAATTTTCAATACTAGTTACTTTAGTGTTGAATACTGCAAACACATCGTCTACATACCTGAACTATACTCTGGGGAAATACTCAAATTCTTTACTTATATCTGATTCAAATTTGCTCATAAATAGGTTTGCGATAAAAGGTGATAAACTATTACCCATTTTGGTTCCTTCTAATTGCTGGTAGTAGTTATTTTTATATTGAAAGTAATTTTGATACATGCAGAGTTTTGTTAAAGGTATTCTAAAGTTTGTTTGTCTTCTAGATTGTTTTTTCTTAGTAGTTCCTCCAGGTATTGTAAGGTATTGGGGATCGGCATACTAAGGAACAACGAACTAACATCAAACGAGATTAAAATTTCACCTTCTTGGAGTGAAATATCTTTAACTTTGTAGATAAATTCAAGGAAATTTTGAACAGAAAAACCTTTTTCCTTTATAGGTAAATTTTCGTTTATTAACCAATAAAACACCTCCAATTTTGTCTAGAAAAACGCCATATTTTGAACCTGTTTTCAGTACAAAAAATATATTTATGAGGGAACTACGAGGCAAAACAAACATAAGTGAAGGTCACTGATTATGCACGAAAAATATGCCAGACAAAAAACCCAAAACCACTATATTAATTTATTTACAAACTGAAATTAACACATTGAAGTTATCTAAAAGCTCAGTCAAGAAAACTTTCCTTACTCAAACCCCACTCAGTTCAAAGCTGTAGCTTTTATCAGTAGAGGTTGGTGTAAGCCAAGGTACAAGCAGATAATATTTTGAAACTGACATTTTGACAGTGACAGAAATGTAAACCAAACTTGCATTTAAGTTTTTTAATACATTTCATACATAAAAATACCTTTTAAATAAATACAAAATTAATCTACTCCTTATTTTATTATGACCACTCTAAATCATTGTGTGACATCAAGTATTAATTGGAAAAATTAATTAACAAAGGTAGGTTTTAATTAGAGTGACATATAACCCTAATTTTAATTTGTTCTACAGAGTGTTTACCATTTAAACCACGCGTGGGTTTACATTTTTTAATTTTTTTTTCTAAATTGAAACTTTCTTCTTAAATACAACAAAAGATTGTGTTAAGATGATTATTCAATAAACAAATTTATTCAAATTCTTCTTATAAATCAAACTATGTCCAAAACTCAAGGAGGGTTGGTTTAAAATGCTTAAAACCAAAAGTCTCACTTAAACTTAGGACCGTTCTAAAATAGACTAAACCCTTTTCGTAAATCCCACAGTAAATGTTTGATGCTTTGGACGATTCTGCCATCTAGAAAAAAGAAGAACGTATTAGGTCATTCACTGGACAATATGAAATTATGCTAACTCTAGTGACTGACCACGTCTCATCAGCCGGTCATTTATTGGTACTGGGTTAGATTAGGGTATCATATTGATTAATTGACCAAAACAATGAAGTGTTTTTTGTAAATGCCAGTAAATGACCGATATAGGTCACAGCGACCCAGTAAATTGCAAACTAATTATTTTAACATAAAAATAAAACTAAACTCTCTATCTTTAAAGAAATTCAATTTTTAAGGTCTTAACATTGTAACAAAACAATAAATTTATATAAAAAGAAGCGCGTACTATTTAATATTTCTAGTCAAAATAATGATGTCGTCCTACTTACCTCAGTATTTTTGTTATTTCGTAAGCACTTCAAAAACACAACATTTTTCCGGCCTTATTTAAAATAGTTCCAGTAGCTCCAGCGCCACCTAGGTTGGTGTTGGGGTATTTAAAAGTACAAAGTTGCCAACATTTAAATATTTTCATCCGAACATATTATTTTTTACTTATTTTAACAAAAAATTATCAAAACTCTACCTGAAATTTAACACACTCCGCTAATATAAATTAACATTCCAGTTATAATGAATAAACAAAAATATTAAAAAATTGGGAAAATGAAAATATACCACAATTGAAATATAAAATATTAACGTTGAATCATAAAAATATTAAAATTCAATCATTCAAATATTAAAATTGATTCCTAATTAGATACCTGCCGGATTATTTGTACTTTAAATATATTGTTTATTGACTATTAAGAGAGCAACCCAAGCTCCTCTAAAAATAAAACTAAACTCTCTATCTTTAAAGAAATTCAATTTTTAAGGTCTTAACATTGTAACAAAGCAATAAATTTATGTAAAACGAAGCGCGTACTAATTAATATGTCTAGTCAAAATAATGGTGTCGTCCTACTTACCTCAGTTTTTGTTATTTCGTAAGCACTTCAAAACACAACATTTTTCCGGCCATATTTAAAATAGTTCCAGTAGCTCCAGCGCCACCTAGGTTGGTGTTGGGGTATTTAAAAGTACAAAGTTGCCAACACTTACATATTTTCATCCAAACATATTATTTTTTACTTATTTTAACAAAAAATTATCAAAACTCTACCTGAAAATTAAAGCACTCCGCTAATATAAATTAACATTTCAGTTATAATGAATAAACAAAAATATTTAAAAAAATGGGAAAATGAAAATATACCACAATTGAAATATAAAATATTAACGTTGAATCATAAAAATATTAAAATTCAATCATTAATATATTAAAATTGATTCCTAATTAGATACCTGCCGGATTATTTGTACTTTAAATATATTGTTTATTGACTATTAAGAGAGCAACCCAAGCTCCTCTAAAAATAAAACTAAACTCTCTATCTTTAAAGAAATTCAATTTTTAAGGTCTTAACATTGTAACAAAGCAATAAATTTATGTAAAACGAAGCGCGTACTAATTAATATGTCTAGTCAAAATAATTGTGTCGTCCTACTTACCTCAGTTTTTGTTATTTCGTAAGCACTTCAAAACACAACATTTTTCCGGCCATATTTAAAATAGTTCCAGTAGCTCCAGCGCCACCTAGGTTTGTGTTGGGGTATTTAAAAGTACAAAGTTGCCAACACTTAAATATTTTCATCCAAACATATTATTTTTTACTTATTTTAACAAAAAATTATCAAAACTCTACCTGAAAATTAAAGCACTCCGCTAATATAAATTAACATTTCAGTTATAATGAATAAACAAAAATATTTAAAAAAATGGGAAAATGAAAATATACCACAATTGAAATATAAAATATTAACGTTGAATCATAAAAATATTAAAATTCAATCATTAATATATTAAAATTGATTCCTAATTAGATACCTGCCGGATTATTTGTACTTTAAATATATTGTTTATTGACTATTAAGAGAGCAACTCAAGCTCCTCTAGGTAAACCGTCCGTAGAGGGATTACATAGTTGTAAACTGGATAATTTGCTATGTGATTAAGACTGCTAGTTAAGCAAATGCAAGGTTCAAGATTTTCGACTACCTGACCTCCGATCTCAGCTTTGTCTTAAGCAAGCTTTACTAAATTTATTTGTTTACAAAATACACCAAAATACACAAAATTTTCATAATGTAGTTGGTTTATGCGGTTATTACTAATACCACAGAGTACCGGTAGGTGATGTGTGCTAATACACCCTCCTTTGTATGTACACTTGATTTAAAAAAAAAACGCATACATGCAGTCACAAAATTGACCTTTCTAAAAGTGTATAATATATACGGACTATCAGCTAAAATGCCTAAAAACTTCAAAAGTACGACCATTTGTCATATTATTTAAAAAAGGTCTCTAAAACTGAAAATATTTTTTTACTTAAATTAAAGGCAACCTTATTTTTATATTAAATTTTGCATAATACTAAAAAATCAGCAAAAATAATGTTTTAGTAAAGTCTTTATTGAACAATATCAAATTATCACTCGAGTAACGGACGAAGGCTGTTCTATAAAGAGGGCGGTAACCCATTTTGGAATTGAAAATTCGACGAATAGGAAACTTGGATTAGGACAAAAACGATGGTAAACTTAATACTAATTATTTTAAGTTAAAAAATAACTAAAATAAATAATTTAGTATTTAATAGGATCACCATTTTTCTCTATTACAAGCTGCAAATGTCTGGGCATTGAAAACGTTAAATTTTGTAAGGTGACCAACGATTTTTAACCATTTGTCCCGGGGAAAAAATCCGTCCCAGATAGTCCCGATTTTTCAGCAAAAGTTCCGGTTCGCCCCGGTTTTGATACCACTGTATTTTGTAACTTTAAAATCACTGCAATTAAAAAATCGGATGTGCTCTGCCATGTATAAATTTGAATTGAAACCTTACTTAAATTATTTTTCTTTAATAAGTATTTTGGAAAATACATCTTGATATTATTAGGGGTGCATATAAGAAAAAATACATGATATACAATAAATTGAATGGCCGGAGTGTCCCGGTTTTGCCCCTTTAGGAAGTTGGTCACCTCAAATTTTGAAAATACTGATGGTCTTCTGAGAGCTGATCCAATGCGCGATAAATAGCATCGCTTAACTCTTCAGCATTTCGTGGTCTCCAATTCCTTTGGTATATTATTTTAACGATTCGACCCCATATATTTTCCATTGGGTCAAGGTCAGGGCTGTTGGCTGGCCAAGAAGTCGATATTATTATTCTGAAACCATTGGCGAACAACATTAGCCGTGTGTACTGGACAGTTGTTCTGCTGATAAACGAAGTCATTATTTTCATGTAAAGCCTGTACAGATGGCAGCATAACGTTTTCAAGCATATCAATATATCGTTCACTATTGAATCTTCCTTCGATTCTCCAAAAAAACTCAAACCTTTAACACTAAACCAGCTCCACTTGTTTACAGAAAAATGTCCAGCTTTTTTAATTTAGTTTGTATATTCGGGTTCAAATCTAGATTTTAGTGGACCATAAACTTAAATTCTCCTGCTGCTTGAAGATGATTGAAAATTTTTTTCGTCAGTGAAAACCACCCTCTCCCAGAAGTCATTATCACGAAGAACGTTGTTCAGTGCAAAACTCACTCTGGCCTGTTTTTGTTCTTCTGTTAGAAAAGGTTTCTTTGCAGCAACTCGACAAGAGACTTCTGATTTCGTTACTCTTCTATTTACTGTTGCTAAAGAACCCGGAAATAATGTTAAATTAGCTGATTCAACCGACGTTGAAAAAGGATTTTGTCTGAGATGGTCAATAAGTCCCTCATCTTGCACTTCAGAACTTACTTTTGGTCCTCCTGATTCATCTTTCCTATCCATAGAATTATTTTAAATCCAGCGCTTTTTCCATCGCATTATCGTCATTTTATCAAAATGGGTCGCCGCTCTTCTTATAGACCAACCGTCTTCTATAACTCGAGTGATAATTTGAAATTTTGTAAATGTTGATATCTGTGGCATTTTTAAGAATGTCACACTGAATTTTAAGCTGTCAGGCATACTAAGCTGGTGTTGCCTTATAATAGTATACACTAATGGAAAGCTAAATTTTGTGGCATAGGAAAAAATGCATGTATGAGTTTTTTTTAAAATCAAGTGTACTATTTTAAAGAGTACTCTACCCCCAAAGAGTACTCTACACCAACGAATGATGCAACAGAGACTCCTTGAAACCTTTCGCCGAGGAGTCTACTTCATAATAAATTGATCCTGGAAATGGTAAAAAGAGTAAAAGCTCACTATTTGAAATAATAATTGTAGAAAGTAGACTATTTTCCGCTCTAAGTTTATAAAGATTTATTTGATGTCAACTGTCAGCAAGAATTTTCGATGTGTTATTAAAATTTTATAATGGCCATTTGCACCAACCGAGCCCTAGCATTGGTAGACCCGCCCTTATTCGAAAGGTTTTGCTGGAGATATTTTTGACATATCCTTGGATATTATTTACATTTGCTTAAAACTAACCTTTCTTTTAATTATGTTAAAACATCAAAATATTGTCAACATTTTTTGTTTTTAAATTTTTCGTGAGATGAATCCTTTTTATTTAACATCAAACCCGATTATAACAATGCTATACTCGGATCAAACTATATTGTAGAAATAAATTTGTATAATTATGTTTTCCTCACTTTATTTCTGTTCATGACTTCTTGGATATAAAAGTTACCACTATTAGAGAGAGAATGCATGGGTATTTTTACTACACCAGCAGTCTCAAAAATCTTGGCATGAAATACTCGGTTAATGGTTTATGGTGCATTTAAAATTCCATAAGGTATGCAGGACAGTAAGAAGCATAAGACTATTTATGAGCAACCTAAAAAAACCTATTTTAGATATCCAGGGCCCATTGAAAATTGAAACAGCTGGCATAATCAAAAGATTAAAAAAATTATTTATTCCTGCTTACAGCATGCATTTGTCCATGAAATCCGGTACCTACAATTTCCTAATAAGCAGAGGTCATCATCAACCAACTTCACATCGTTCAAAATGTTGATTATAACGAAAAAAAATACTAAAATGCCCTCAAAATTATTTTTTTTCGGTTAGTTTTAGTGTACGTTAGGTAAGGTTTAGGGGGCCGATATCGACTCCCTGGATTTAGGAATCACCTAGAGTGTTAAGTTCCTAAACACACATAGTGCAACCCAACGAAAAAAGGAGATGAAATGATTTCGAGCTAGGATAAATGTAAATATGGTTTGATAATTAATTATACCTACTACGGATGCATTTAATAGGTTGGACCATTCAAGGCCAAAGTTATTTTAATTTTTAACACACTTCCGTATTCTAAAAACAATTGCTCATCTTTTTTGTTATTGCCGTGGTTAAAGCAAAATTAAACAAAAACCTAGGAATTCTTGAAACAATTATGCTAAGTGTTTAGTTACTTGTGCGAAAAATGGAAATTTTCTTAATTAAAAAACCAGTTATAAAATAATTATCTAAATTTTTCCTTTTTTGGTTACAAGAAAGCCGCATATTATTATGTACAGGGTGTTTTAAGCTTCAAAATTTCGAGGGGTTTGAGATAGTTCGAGAGACAGGAAAGCAATTACCCCCACCCCTCCGAAACTGTGTCCTGGGGCCCAATTCTTGATTGGAATAGAATAGAATAGAATATCTTATATTTCCTGACTTAAATCGATTGTACAAAATTACAATATGGAAATCGTCAGTCAATTTTATAAAAAAAGAGAGTTTTTCGGAGACACACAAAAAAAATAAACCTATATAAATATTTTACAATTAGATATCCTAAGATATATGGTCTAATATTTGTTAAAAATTATGTACTTGTATCCTACCAAAATAATTTAAAAATACTTAACAATATAATATCACATTTCTAGATTTAGTCAATTTTTAGACACATAAAATAAAGTAAATAATAATAAAACCAAAATAATGTTAAATTTTGAGACAATCAATTTTACAAATTTAAAATGTAACCCATAATTGGTTGATGCAAATACAAAGCATATAAAATTATATAAATAAAATAAATTAAATAATATTAAAAACAAAAACAAAACAATGTTAAATTTTGGGACATTTAATTTTACAAATTTAAAATAAAAATATATATTTAAAAAAAACAGTATCACAATTTTAGGACTTGATCGAATCTTCAAACAAATAGAAACAGGACAAAACATCACATTCAAGGCTTAATCAGTTCTTTCAAGTTTGACAACATACTATCAATGCTGACACAAGATCAAGCATTAGTTAAAGAAAATACCATAAAACAACACGACACCAAAGGCTTGCCTATCTTAAGAACTCGTTTATATTATACGGACAAACGGTTATTAGCCTCGATTTAAGAGTTTTATTAAAGACATTTTTGTTGCTTATGTTTTAAATGTTATTTGGTAGACCATTAAACAGTTTTAAAGCAGCATAGCCTGGAGACTTCAAACAGACTGCTACTATGTTTTTCAGTTCTTAAAGGTGCAGTTAGACTGTGGTAGTGTAGTCGTCGTTGCATTGCAACTGTAGTGAATTTTTACGCATAGATAATGCAGAACAGGATATTTAACAGATAAATAGTTAAAAATATTTTTTGGTACACGCTTTTTAATATAATTTACCTTTTTTACTCTTGCAAAATTTTTGAACATGTTAAAAGATCCACCTTATATATTTCTTTTGTATTAACCAAGAAAGTTCCGTTTTTTCTTAATCTAAGTTCAAAAATGTTTTAGTTTTAAAATTACGGTTGATTGGGTACCAAAGATGGACAAAATAAAACTTGGGGAAGAAAAAAAATGTGGTAATTTTGTATTTGCATACATACATACAGTCAATAGTGTGTTCAGTGGTATTAGCGATAAATTAACAAGGTACTATAATAGTTATATCTTATCCGCTGATATATAATTGCGAAGAAATTAGAGCCTTTTTTCTAAGTGACAAAAAGCGCTTACTTTTAGCATTACTTCGCTTGCATGGACAAAGTATATCAAAATAATTTTCCTTTTTAATCTTATATAATGCTTTAGTAATAACCTTTAGAAAAGTTATAGTACCGTATTATCAGATATAACTTTGGTTGTAGTAAAAAAACTCACATAGAGATAGGTAGATATTTTCGGGCGCGTATGAAAGAGATGGCATGAATACACCAACGTTAAGCATGGGAGTGATTTCGTGGAAAAGCATACAGTCGATCTTTGCAATAAAATAAAATGAAGAAGATATTATATTTACCTATGTCCCCATCCCCTGACCAACAGATGTTTAATAATATTAATGTTACCTACCTACAATACGGAATGGCGATACAGTAACCCCCCCCCATCTTTTTACGTTAAAGTATTAATTTTCCAAAATTTATTGGTACATTTATTGGTAAATCTGTAATTTCTGTACATTGAATAGTTTTTAAACCAAAGAATATAAATACCTATAGCCTTATATAGTCAATAGATATACTGCAATACCTACAGCTATCAAGTAGAGGTGACCAAACTTTTTATCTCTAAATTATTATTATTAAATTACAGAGCGCTTCAGGCTACTGCGAACATAGGCCGGAAGAAGTCCAATTGCCAGTGTACATACATGCAGGGATACCGCACACCTATCAGTGGAGCAACCCACACTCAGTCTTGCGATCACTTTTTAACTGCTCACATTTATCACTAATAACGTGTTACAATGAAAATAATAGGAAGAAACAAAATAAAAGCAAGTTCCCAAAATAAAATAATACATTTTGAAAACCAAAAGGATTCTCCCAGTCAACAAAAAAATAAAGGAAATGTTCGATAAGACCTTCTTGCTCGGCTAGACAATATCCGAGCCTATTATAAAAACCCCTTCTAACGTTTCCAAGCATGTTAGGGGTGATAGTTTGAAAAGCTTCTTCAATTTTAATCCGAAGTTCTTCCAAATTATTAGCCTTTTCATGCCCGTAAACTTTATTTTTGATATAACTCCACAGATAGAAGTCAGTAGGAGCAAGACCGGGTGATCAAGCTGGCCATAAAATAGTTCCCCGTGTACTTATAAAAATACATTATCAAGATATTCCCTAACAAGGCCAACATGGTGAGCGGTACAACCATCTTGTTGAAACCATGTTTCACCAAATCTCACACCTAACAACTGCCTAGCCCTTGGAATAATATGCTGCTGCAGTAGATCCAAATATCTAGGACCATTCAAATTGCCATCAATAAAAAATGGCTCAATTACGTGTTCCCCTACAATACCCCCCCAAACATTTAGTTTTTGGGGATACTGTGTTCTTACGTCAAAATACAAATGCAAATTTTTCCCTCGACCAATATCGAACGTGTGTTGGGTTATGACTATTCAATAATGGAAAAGTACTTTCATCTGTGAAAAGAATAGATCACGATTAGTCCTTTCCATCATTGTTTCGCAAAATTCGATACGACGATAGTTGTCCTCCGGAAAAATTTGATGCGTTTTTGACGCTTTGTAAGAATGATAACCATTCTTTTTGAGAACACATAAGACAGTCGCTGAGGACGTGCTGCTTCGGCAATTTGGTGGCTAGTTAACTTTCGATTTTCCTCCACTGCACCGCAAATCATCACATCTCGTACTTCCTGCTCGTCAGTCAAAACAGTGGATTTTTTATGGTTTCTTGGCGCTACACAACCAAACTTTTCAAAATTCTGCAGAAAAGTATGAATCGTTGATAAACTAAGTTCTGGGCAATTTAAAAAATTCTCCAAAAAAAGTTCTTGAATAAATCTCAATGATCTGCCTTGATAGTACCATTTGACCATCTGCACTTTTTCGGCAACTTCGTATACATCCATTTTTAGTTTTAAAAATGTATTATATTATTTCACTTAAGAACTTACCAATCAGTTTCTCGGGCAAGGCAGAAATAAAACAAAATAATAAAAACAAAATAAATTACCAAAAGATAACACTGCAGCGTGCTTCGAATCCACCTCGGTCGTACGGCACGGAGAGTAAATTGGACTTGATTCCCCCTATGTTCGCAGCAGCCTGAAGCTCATTGTATAAGATTAAGAAGGTAAATTATTTGATATAATTTGTCCATGCAAGCGAATTAATGCTAAAAGTAAGCGCTTTTTGTCACTGAAAATAAAGGCTCTAATTTCTTCGCAATTATAATAAACCAGAATGATTATTCAGCGGATCAGATATAACTAGTATAGTACCTTATTAATTTATCGCTAATACCACTGAACACACTATTTTTCCTTCCCCAAGTTTTATTTTGTCCATCTTTGGTACCCAATCAACCCTAATTTTAAAACTAAAGCATTTTTGAACTTATATTAAGAAAAAACGGAACTTTCTCGGTTAATACAAAAGAAATATGTAAGGTGGATCTTTTAACATGTTCAAAAATTTTGCAGGAGCCTCTATTATCACCAATATTTGTTTAAAATATTAAACAAAGAATGTGTGTGTACCAAAAAATATTATTAACTATTTGTCTGTAGAATATACTGTTCTGCATTATCTATGGAAAAAAATTCATTACAACTGCCAAACGACTACACTACCACAGTCTAACTGCACCTTTATAGACTACCATGCCTGGTACTATAATGATTATATCAAACCTGATTAATTCGAGAAAAATTGTTAATATTGTTCTTTACAAACAAAACGTATTTTCGTATGTAAATGGCCGGAAATGTCAAAATAATATGTTTTGTAAAGATCGGCCTACATGACTCCCGAGGTTTTAAGTTAAAAATGAGTGTAATAATCCTTTTTTGGATTATGAATATTCTCTCATTGTTTGAAGCGCCACCCCAGAAAATAATGTTATATGATATTCCAATTTAGTCCACTATCAATTTTAATGCCCAAAAACCTTGTTTCATTGAATGTTATTTTTTCATTGGACATAAATACATTTCTAATTTCATACTCTATATGGTTATTACTTGATGAAAATTTTATTAAAACTGTTTTTTTTACTATTAACAACAAGCTTATTTCTTGAGTTTCAGTCGTATACGGACCACATTTTAGTAATGGCGGTCTCAACGAGGGAGCTGGGAGGGGGGGGCATGGGCCCCCCTTTGCTTCAGAAAAAAGTAGACAACAAAGATGCTGGTGGTAACCCCGAAGTCTTTGGAGAAAAAAAATGAGAAATTGCAGAAAGTTCTTTTAAAGACATTCTAAACTCCCTCCATAGTATTTTGGGACAGATTGACCTTCAATTTGTCACACCAAGAATAAACAAACGCATGACGTACTTACCGCGAAAACCATTGGAAATACAGAACAGTATTACAGATTTTCTATTTATAAACAAGTTTAAGACAAAATCATTTCGGACATAAGAGTCTAAAGTATTTTTCACCTAGGTTATACAACATGCTTCCAAATGACATCAAATCTATAAAAAATTGCAAAAGTTTTAATATGAAAACGAAATTGTGGATATCGGACCAGGGTAGAGAAACAATTAATAACTTGGTGGATCTAAAGTATCTTAAATGATAAATACGCTAGCAGAAAGATACTATAGGCACCTACCTACTCCCAGTTCTAGTCACTTAAATATAAACCATTTCCAGGCTTTGACACTAACCCGGCTTCTGAACCTTAAACTCAATTTTGACAAACACTGATTATGACTCTGTCTCAACCGAACTGGACAAAAACAAAACCAGGCACAAGCGCTTTTAGTGCTTCTGTGGTTATTTCCCAACGTTTATATTCTACATTGTAAGTTTTGTAGTTACTTGTTCACTTTTTGTATATTTTTGGAATAAACGTTTCTTGAATTGAATTGAATTGAATAAAAAAATATTTTTGACCTGAACATATTCATACCAAGTTTTATACAACGTGAAGCCCAAATCAAGACAAAATTAATTAAAGTCGTTTTTAAATTTTTAGGAATAACAGAATTTTCGGTCCAAATTTAAAACTAATTTATTAAAACTCTTTTATAAGACCAAGCTTTCGGAACGTTTTGTTCCTTCTTCAGGGCTAAAATTAAATCAAACACAGAACTAACATTCAGAACAACATTAAGAGCACCCATAATAATTTCATTTTAAATAGTCAAATGGTACATACCTTATATGAGTCAAAGCATTTGATTCGGTCAACAGAGAAGCTCTTTGGAAAATACTGGCAAAAGCTGGATGCCCTCAAAAATATATTCAAATTCTTAGACTACTACAGGAAAATATGAATGCAACAGTCCTGAGCAACGATGGACCAGGAGAGTCATTCCAGATTACGACAGGCGTTAATCAAGGGTGTGTTATTGCGCCCACCCTATTCTCTATATTTTTAGGTGCCATGCTTCACCTTGTTGAGGAACATCTACCGCCGGGAGTGGAAATTCTATATAGATTCGACGGTGGCCTACTTAACCTAGGCAGACTGCGAGCAAAAACTAAGGTCTCGACAACCTCGGTAATCAAACTGCAGTACGCCGATGACAACGTCGTAATGGCCGATACAGAGGAAGGTCTACAACTGGTAAACAAGCCTACAAAAGCATTGGCCTAGAGGTCAATCTTGCCAAAACGCAAATTCTTCACCAACCAGAACCAGGTACGAATCCACAAGCTCCAAACATTTCCATAAATGGCCATCCTCTGCAGAACGTGGAACATTACCCATACCTTGGGAGCCACTTATCATCAAACGCAACTATTGACGCAGAAACACAGCATCGCCTAAAATGTGCTAGCGCAGCGTTCGGACGGCTTTCGGAGAGAGTCTTCAACAATCACGACATCAATGTGGAGACCAAGCTTCGTGTCTACAACACAGTTATAATACCAACTCTAACATACGGATGCGAAACGTGGACCACCTACAGAAGGCATATCAAACGACTAGAAAAATATCACCAAAGTTGTTTAAGACGAATACTGAGAATCAAATGGCAAGACCGACGAACAAACATAAGTGTTTTAGAAGAAGCCAGAACAACTAGTATAGAAGCCCTTACCTTCAAGCACCAGCTTCATTGGACTGGTCACATTATCCGCATGCCTGAAACACGTCTCCCAAAGCAGATATTTTATGGACAACTGAAGGAGGGAAAGAGAAATCAAGGTGGTCAACAAAAAAGGTACAAGGACGTTCTCAAAGGCAATATGATGAAGGATCACATCGATATAAACAACTTCGAGACCATGGCAAACGATAGGGCTACATGGCGCCGAACAGTCCATGAGGGAGCACAAACTTTTGAAGAGCAACGACGTAGACTAGAAACGGAAAAGGGAGAACGTAGAAAGGAGCGACAAAATGGAAGAATGGATGACCAACCACACCCGGCTGCTGTCGGAGACTGGGTGTGTCAGGACTGTGGAAGGGTGTGCGGCTCGAGAATTGGCTTACATAGCCATCAAAAAACGCACAACAGATAGCGACGATACAGAATAGAGGAAAATCATACTCGGTATCGAATGATGATGATGATGATGATGACCTTATATCAGTTTAATTTAGTTTGTCTATTATTTTTTCTTCATATATTTGTAATTTGAAAGTCTTTTTTTATTCTTTGATGAGTATAATAATAATAATTGTATAAATATATAAAATTGTAGGGCTTTGAAGATTTTTTGAATCTGTTTTTGTTTTTTGACTTTAAGGGACAATGTCACAGACTCCCGACAACATCATGTTTTGCATGTTAGTGTCATCCAAATTTAAAAAAATGCCGCCGCGTCTTTCCTAATTTGATAAAGTTCAAATCTTAGAAAAACTAGACGGTGGTTGGTCTATTTGGTAAGTAGCTGTTTATTATGGGAGAAGCAAGTCTACGATAGTAAATATAAAAAACCGATTTCAAGAGGAGGGAACTATACAGCGACAGGAAGGCAACGGTTTGACGAAAGTTACTAGCCCAGAGAAAGACCAAGAAGCAATCAATTTTCTAGAAAATCATCCGTTTCCCAAAGCGAAAGAAGTAAAAATTGAATCAAACTTTCCAGGATACATAACAACATTAGGCTGAAGCACAGACCTAGGTCTGTGGGCAGAAGGATTAAACGTTCGAGGCTAAGGTGTCGCATTGCGGCAAAAAAAAACTAAGTGAGGAAGAGAAGCAGTCTCGATTAATTTTTGCGTTGAATTATTTTCTGAAGGACGAAGAATTTTGGCAGCATAGGGAATAGAATACAAGAGTCTGGACGTTAATTTAAAAAAAAATCCTAAATTACAAAATTTACACACCTTTTATTTTTACGATTTCGTGTCAAAATGGCCATTTTAATGTAATTTTATCATTTTGACATTCGGTTTTCACAGATGAGAAGATCTTTAAGTCAAACAGCAATAAAAAACAAATTCTGGTTTATCGACCGCCAACAACCCGATACGAAGAACGATATATTGCTGGAAACGAAGACCGGGCGGGAAGATTTTCGGTAAATGTTTGAAGCTGGATATCGGCTAGAGGACATGGCGCTCTATTTATAATTAATGGGCGATTTACAACCGAAGTTTACGTTAATATTCCAGAGGTGAGAGTCCCTTATCCAGATCATTTTGTATTCCAACAAGATAACTGTCCAGTCCATACTGTCAGAATTGCGCAGCGATGGTTTCAGGATAATTATATCGAAGTTTATCCTTGTCCTGCAAAAACCCCTGATGCGAATCCAATATAGAATGTTTGAGGACTTATCGCAAAGAAATTAGCAAGTTTTAATATTCAGAACATTGCTATTGCTGAAAATCCAAACTTATTTGAAAATTTAGCCAATTTAATGCCTAGAAGACTTCGAAACATCATTGCAGCCAACGGTGCAATGACGCGCTATTAAAAATAAGTATTTTTTAATGTTTTTAAATTTGCTGTTTTTTTTTAATTTTATTTATTTCGTTGATCGCCTTTAATTGTTTTGGGCTAGTAACTTTCCTCAAACCGGTGCCTTTCTTTCGAGGGACAGTTCCTTTTTCTTAAAATCGATTTATTATCGTTACTATCGTAGACTTGCTCCTTTCATAATCAGCTAGTCGAATAGACCAATTACTGTGTAGCTTTTGTTTAGTCCTTAAAAAAATTTTGCTTTTTTGAAATGTGGTTTTTATTTTTAGTTTCCTTATACAGGGTTCCTAAGCAAATCCTTAGGGGGCCAAGCAGCCGTGTATAAGACGCAGACAAACGGAAAAGCACATTAGGCAGAAAAGGATGGGCATAGGGCGATGTTGTCACTACATCTTACACGTAGTAAATCCATTCCAGGTTGTTGTTTTCTAATGTTTTCCATTTTCATACCTTTAGGACTGGAATAAAAATTGTTTTTGCTCGACTTTAATACCAAAATGATGAAAGATATCGTAAAAAAAAATATTTTTCGGCTTTTCATTTTGTAACCATTGTCCTTACGCACTGTTTACAGGCTGGTGACTGAGATACATGCAAATGCCTAACCTAAAGCGTTCATACACGGTCGGAGAAATCGACTGAGATATTTCCGTAGAAACTTTATCAAGCAAATAGGACGGGTTGACGCCTTCGAACGTCCAACCCGGGTTTTGCACTTTGATTCGAAATCAAAAAGGAGGAACAGTCAGATGTGGGGCCGTGCACAAATTACGTAACGGTGATTTTACCAATTTTTGACCTCCTCCCTATGTAATGTTTTGTAACGGTTTGGTACGCCACTCCCCTAATATTACGTAACGATTTCAAGACCAATACCCCCCCCCCCCCAAAAAAAAAAAAATTTTCACTTATTTTCATTCCAAATTTTCTTAGTTTCACACAAATGCAAACGCTGTCGAAAACCCCCCTCCCCCCTACGTAACGTTTTGTAACCCCCCTCCCCCCTATGACCATTACGTAATTTGTGCACGGCCCCTGTAGTCCCAGTGGAGGAGGGCGAGAAAATTGATATTTTTTTCTTAAAAATTATACTCTTTAGACCTATTTCTTTGCGTTCCCGAAATTACGTAATTAAAAAAAAAAAATTGTGAGCGGCGCCATTTTTATTTCGTGCTTTGTTTTTCTAACATTTTTCGGCTAATTTAATTGAAAAATTAAAGGCGCCCTTTATCTTCTCACTCGAAACCAAGATCCCCCGTTTTAGGAAAACTGATCCCGTCTCTGTTTCTAAATTTTTTCGAATAAAAGTAGAGTATGACCATGGGGGAAATAATTTTTTTCTACGGTATGACAAAAATTTCGAGAAAGTGGCAGAGCTCAAGTTTTTCGTAAAAAAAAACGTTTTTTGTAAAGAAACAGAGTACAATAAATTTTTTCACCCCTTTTTGGGTGTTACAAATATTGGCAGCCCCTTATTTTTTGCTTTTATCCTCCCGTTAGTTTTGAAGAATTGGTTCGCTACATGTTTCGAGATCATGTCATAAAACACCTCGAAAATATCAAATGTAGTGTAGGGCCAGCTTTATTTAAAATCAATAATATCGCAAGCAAAAAGCTCTGCAGGAAAAACAGCGCCGTTTATTGATTTCTTTGGCTGCTAGTCCTAGCTGTATGGTTTGGCCGTTTCCGGATAGATGTCACTAGTAGAACAGAATGGAAAGAAATGTAATTAAAAGCGAAGATATTTCTTTCTAATGTTAACAACCTCACGAGTTTATCGCTCAGTATCGTAAATAATGGACCCTGCCGCCTCATTTAAGCAAGAAAAAGCTGTGGTTTGGACCTGAAAACATCTAATTTTTCCTCGATCATCTCATGGTGTGGCCGCCATCTAGCGGAATTTGCAGACATCTTGTCAACGGTTATTATTGCAACTATGATTTATGCTCACAATGAAAGAGTAGCGACAATTTTTTCTCATGAAAGCAGTCCGGAGATAATAACAAACTGGCACCATTGCTCAATATACCTGTTTCTTTTGTGCGCGCAGAACTTTCTATGCCATTTCTGTTTGATTTATTGAAATTCTATCCCTAAGGAAAATCTTAGGAACCCTGTATTTTGAATTAGTAAAACATAAACAAGCCGTCTGCTTATAAAAAGTTTATATATGCCAAAAATATAACCTAAAATGATAAAAGTCAAAAAGTCAGTGTTGCACATAGGAAAATATAAAAAATCGAATTTGCAGCTACCTTCTGCTGTACCAGTTTTATGTGGAGAGAAGTGTATATTGTTCTTTAATTTGTGGTTCTTTTGTTATTGATGGAATATTATAGCGTATTCCATTGAGGCAATCGGTGCGTCACTGGTGCACAACTGGTTCGGTTTTCGTGTTCCATTGACAGGCACTTTTTCAGTTTTCCTGTTCCATTGGGGAACTGATACTTTCAGTGTGGCACCGAGTGCCACTTTTTCGGCACCGGCTCTGAGGGCTCGTGCCACACCCAAAACTGTTTCCCGCCATAAAAATTCCAATTGCGAACAGGAGGCAAGCGTGAGAGATTTTGGTACATTTTCTTCGCTGCTCAGTAGTAGCAGCGATAAAGACGACGAAGAACAATTTTGTACCATACATCATTGCACAGAAACCCCAAAAATAAAAACATCGAAATATGGTTTATAGGTAGTTCAATGGTTATGAAGTCGAAAACACCCCGGACGGACATGTAAATATAGCAAAAAGGTCGCGACTCGCGATTTTTAAATAATTGCAACAAAAAAAAAACAAAATTTAAATCCAAAAATGTGAGGTTAACGGTTTGCCAGCTCTGCTGTTGCAGTCGTGGTTCATTCAAACAGCATCAGTGCCATTTTTTTACAGCACCAGGCCAGTTTCAGTGCGAATTTTTTTGAATTTTACAATGGGAATACGCTATCAGTACGTTAGTCATGTGAGTATTTATGATAAGCGCTAAATAATAAATAAAAATAATAAATCGACTAATTGTGGTTTCTTTAGCCACAAATTATAATGGTAATTTTTTTTGTTGGGATTTTTATGATTTATTAAGATATAAACTTTGGTTTGAGCGAAGAGAATTTTTCCAAATTCGAAACCATCAAAATCAGATTTACAACACACATTTCCTTAAAATTTGTGGGCAAAATTAAAAAAACAATTAAAAAAAAGTGTTTCAGTGTAGTTATAATATAAAGTGTGAGGGAAAATATTTTAATTTATTTATATAGGGTGGACCACAAAAAACCGAACTGTTTTGATTTAACTGTCAATTTTTTATTTAATGTCAGATTTTAACACAAAAAAGAGTTTTGGAAAGGTATTAGAAATAGACTTTTTGCAAATATGTGAAGAAATTAAATTTATCAAAAATTCAGAATGGCGGATCTGCAAAAGCTTTATTAATATTAAAAAACCGTTGGGTTTTTTTTAGACACTTTGTATATTTTTTTTGCAACCACAAAAAACTATCTATCTATTGTCTGTTAACCGATGTATCATTTGATAAATTCCATTAAGAAACAAAAAAGCATGGGGTTTTTCGTATACCAATATTTTGCATAAAATAAAAACTGAAACTGAATTTAAGTGAACTGGATTTCGTTATCTTTTCGCCAATTTTGTTGACAAGGACATTTTACAGAGATGTTCAAAAAAAAAATGAATGTGGTCCACCCAATATGTTTTAAAAAATGTATACTGGAGAAAAAAAATATGCAATAATTTAATTATATATTAATACATTAGGATGCTCTTAGTAATTTATTACATTTCCAATTTCAACAATGAGTGGCTTCCTCCATGGTTATTTATTGACTCGTCTTGACTCATCCAAATACTCCTTACGGCATGCCATAGTTCATCTAAGTTTCCAGGGGGACGTGGTAATCGACTAAGATTGCGCCCTATCATATCCCATACGTGTTCGATAGGCGACAAGTCAGGCGATCTTGCTGACCATTCCAAAGTTTCTATGCCAGTAAGAAGTCCACTGTTTCACGAGCAATATGTGGTCTAGCATTATCTTGTTGAAAGATCGCATTTGAGATTACGTAGGGATGTAAAACTGGCTGCAGCACTTCATCAATATATCGCCGAGCAGTCAAATTGCCGTTGATGAGGAGTAGAGGTGATCTGATTCCTAAACATATAGCACCCTATACTATGATACTTTGCAGTCTTGCTGTATCACGTTCAACAGCAAAGTCATTTTGTCTCTCACCTCGAAATCACCTAACCCTCATGCGTCCATCATGGCCGCCTAAACAAAACCTGGATTCGTCGCTGAAACTTATCTTATTCCATTCGTCATTCCAGTTTTGCCGAGCTCTGCACCACCCCAAGCGGCGAGCCTTATGTTATGTTATGTATGCAAGCAATCTTCGATTTACTGTCATCCTTGAAAACACTTGTCCTGTAGCTGCAACTAGAACATCTCTTACTTGGCGTATACTGTCCCGTCGATTTCTGAGAGCAAGAAGTCTGAGATGACGTAAATCACGACCTTGTAATAATCTAGGCGTCCAGAACGCACACGACGTCTATAAGTCTCATTATTGGACCACCTTCTCCAAACTGTTGACACTGTTGATAGATTGGCATTAACCCTTCTTGAAATTTCCCGTAAACCAAAACCAGCCTCTTTCGTGCCCAGGATACGTCATTTCTCGAAGTCGTTTAAATGATGAAATGGTTGGCAACCGCGAACTCTTGGCATTTTTATTTCTTAAGTAAACTGTAAAGAATCCAAAAAGACCAAAAACTAGGAGAAAAATGATTTAAAATTTTCAGAAAAGATCTTTTATGTGTTTTTGAAAATTTCAAAATGAATAGAAAAAATCTCTGAAAAAAGGAAAGATTACAAGACAAAAAATTTATCAAATATTTCTTTTGAGATAAGGTGTAGACACATATAATTTTCATTCAAATAATTATCCATATCCATGGTGTTAACCTTTCTTTTTAATTATCGCCAAGCGTATTGTCAAAAGTTATTTGTTTTAACATTTTTCGTGTGATGAATCTTTTTTATTTAGCATCGAACTATATTATAGAAATAAATTTATATAATTATTAATTCCTTACTTTACCTCCGTTTATGGCTTCTTGGATATAAGAATTGCCACGATTAGATGGTCGATGATTTAGCAGTAAACTATCGGCATCATAAAAGTGGTACGTGATAAACATAGGTATTTTTTAAACTGTATGGTTAACTACCGGATTATATTTTGTGACAGACTGGTACTAAAATGTGAAAATATTGACATCAAAGATTGCTTTCAAAAATAATTGTTATATTACAATAATACGCCAACGCATAAAATAACAGTAACAAAAATTAAAAAACAACACTGTAACGAAAATGATAAAAGAATAGAAACAAATTATTAGGTATATAAATTTTAATATCTAGTCAATGCGCCATTCACCTCAATTATACCGTTTAAACTCCTTGGTAGAGGTTCAATCAAAATTTCAAAAAGGTTTTCATTTTCACCAATCACTTCTTCATAAGCATTGACTATTAACTGGACCAAGTGATGTTGGTTTCCCGGCACAATATTAAAGCTTTCCAGCTTTTTTGAAATTAAACCCCAGATATTTTCCATAGGAGTGGCGTCTGGGGTTTTCGCAGGCCAACGAAGAACTTCAATATTTTGCTCCCGAAACCAAGTTTGTCAAATTCTGGCCGTATGAGCAGGGCAGTTGTCTGGTTGAAAAATGGTCTTGATAAAGTTCTGTGACGGCTGGAAGCCTAGTGTTCTCTAAAATGTCCACGTAAAGCTGTGCTGTGAGCCTTCCATTGATTCGAAATAGAGCCCCATGACCTCTAGCAGAAATCCAACCCCACATATTTACCGAAAATCTTCCAGCGCGATCTCATAGCGCGTTCTTGGTGGACGATACACCCGGATTTGTTTTCTATCACTACAAGACTGGAAAACTTTTTTATCGGAAAATATTACCTTTCGCCAAAACTCTGGTTCCTTTAGAGAGTAATTAAGGGCAAAAAGTAACCTGCCCTGTTTTTTTTTATTCGTAAGTTTAATTTTTTTAGCAGCTACACGAGCCTTTTCTTACGCGATTTCGTGCCCCTGGAAATTGGGTTAATTTCTTTGCCTGGGCAACAGATGCAAAATGGTTTTCTTCCATAAAAGCGATAAGGTCATAATCTTGTTCATCAGTTGAAACTTTCAATCCAGTCCCTTGTTTTCTCTCTATTGTCTGATCTTCTTCCCATCGTTTTTTAATTTTTATAATCGTGGTTTTACTGCGTCCATAACCTCTAGCCACGTCCCTAATTGACCATCCTAGTTGTAGTTTTGCCAGGAGTTGGGCTTTATCACATAAAGAAATTTGTGAAGGCATTTTTTATTTATTTTTCAGACTGAAATACAGAACGACATACTTTGACAGTTTAAGAAAAATACAATAATGGGTGACTCTGTAAAAATAGACCAAGGTATTACAACAAAAAGTATTGTGTACCACTTTTATGATGCCGATAGTGTACAGTAAGAAGCAATACGACTATCTATGAACAATATTGATTATTTCTTAAGCAATACAAAGCCATTTTAAATGTCCAGGGCACATTGAAAATTGAAACAGTTCGAATACGAAAAAGATTTAAAAAATCATCTCGAAAGGCAAGCGCAGACGACACTGACGACCATATAAATCATTTATTCCTGTTTACAGCATGACTTGGTCCATCATATCCATCAGCTACAATCTCTTATTAACCAGAAGTCCTCATCAAACACCTTCACATCGTTCAAAATGTTGATTTGTACGCAAAAAATACTAAAACGCCCTAAAAATGATTTTTTTTTAGGTTAGGTTTAGTGCAGGTAGACGTTAGGTAAGGGTTAAGGGACCGACATCGACGTCCAGATTTAGGTATCAACTAGAGTGTTTAGGAGTGACCTCAACACTCAAGAAAACGAAAGCTGATCGCTACCTAAATTTAGGGGCTCCCTAGTACTAGGGCTACCCTAAATTGGTTGGTGCAAATGGTCGTAGTGATCTTTTTACTGGCAGCACTGTCGAAATTGCCGTGCCGTTTGGTTTTGATAGTTGGCACAGGCGTTCGTCAATTTAATGAAAATTAATGTGTCCAGACACCTAAGACGTCTTTTCGCGACCGATGTTTTCAAAAGCACATTTTGAAAACATACGTCACCGTTTCAACCGCAACGTCAACGTTTCGAACCATCGCCACTGATCGCCAAAATGACAATTATTGACTGACATTAATCATCTGTGTTTGTGTGGCTTCCCGCTTTCTAGATTTGGAAGTTCTTTTTGTGATTTTTCGAAATGGATATCCTAGATCCACAAGTGATCCTTTTTTTTGTCGCCGCTAGAAAACCTTGGCCTATTTTTATTATTGCTAAAAATTGAGAAGTACCGCCATATTGAACCATGTTCGAAACGGCGGCCGAGGCGCTTTCAAAATCCTTTGAAATGTTTTGAACCGTGACGCCACCGTTTCGTCGCCAAAATAACGCTTTACGCATGTTTTCAAAGCGGTTTCGAAATCATCGGTCGCGAAGAGACGTCTCTACCTATATAAACAAAATACTTGTAGATTTGTTTCGTATAAGAGTAGGTAAATTCCCAGTCTTGAGTCGCCTAATATTTGCTTTTAACATTGACCATGAACCACCGACTGAACTTGTTCATTCACGAGATTTCAGACAACAATTTGTACGGGATACATTTTAGAAGCAATTAAAAACACATTAACTGTTTTATGTTCTTGCACAATTAATAGACTTAAAGTTTGAAATTAACTCTGTGTTTCGGACTTCCATTCTCTATATTTTATTTATACACGACGTTTCGATCAGTACAATCTCTGATCGTCTTCAGGTGCAAACTACAATCAATTCCTAAGGCTACGTACTTATATACTGTGAGAAATCACTCTACCTTGAAGTTTAAGAAGTTGGCTCTGCCCAAGGAGTGGCTTCCAAATATTTGGGATTTCAACACTTGGTTTACTGAAAATACCCTGATTCTGCCCAATAAAGGCAGCTTCAAGGAATTTTCGTTCCTTCCAGTGTGACTCCTTGTGCAAAACCTTTGCTTTTGCCCACTTTATTCGGTGTTGTTTTGACCATGCATGTTCGGCAATTCCTGATTTCGTGGTTTCACCTTTTTAGGTATTCGTCTGATGTTCCTTAAGCCTAACAGACAATGGTCTTTTAGTTTCGCCTATGTATGATTCACCACACTCACAAGGAACTTGGTAAATGCATTCCTTATTTTGTTTGTTCTCCGGTTTTGTTTTACTAAGAAGGCTTCGAATTGTATTACTAGATTTAAAAGCTGTTTTAATATTAAAGTTTTTCGCTACTCTTCGAATTTTCTCTGATACTCCTTTAACGTATGGGATTGTAAGGAATGAATTTGCCTGGTTTTGGTTTTGTAATCTCTGTTCTGTTTGTTGAAATTTAGAAATAGTATTTGTAATAAGTTTCAGGCTGTAACCATTCTGCTGCAGATCCTTCTTAATGTTTCTTATTTCGATTTCCAAGTCATGAGAATTGTTACAAATTTGAACGGCTCTGTTGGTTGTAGCAGAATGATTTGAACCTTGATTTAAATATTATCCTGTGTGAGTGGGTTTACGATAGACTGTTGTTCTGATGTCGCTTTCTACTCGTGTGACAAGTACATCAAGAAAAGGAATTTGACAATTTTGCTCCAACTCCATTGTGAATTTAATGGTGGGTCTTATGTTATTTAGGTGGTGAAGAAATTCTGAAAGTTGTTGGTCATTCCCGGTCCAGACAATAAAAGTATCATCAACATATCTCAGCCAGAGCTTAGGTTTATATGTTGCGGTATCAACCGCGTGTGATTCGAACCACTCCATGTAAATATTGGCCACCACTGGCGAAAGCGATGAACCCATTGGCAGACCGTCATCCTGAGCATAAAACCTATCTTTCACTTGAAAATAAGAGTTATGTAGGCAGCACTCCAACAACTCCATCACTCCCTCCAGCGGTAGGCTGGTACGTTCATAAAGGGATTCGCCATCAACCAGTCTCTTTCTAATAATATCTAGCGATTCCTTTATTGGGACATTGGTGTATAGACTTTCGACATCGAAACTGACAAGTCTATCCTCGGTTCCTAAAACAAAAGATTTAAGAATATTAACAAAATGGTTGGAATTTTCTACAAATGAAGCGGTCTTGCCTGCAAGAGGTTGAATAATTTTCAAAAGGAATTTAGACAGATTGCTTGTTGGAGAATTTCTGGAACTTGTAATTGGGCGTAAGGGCATTGCATCTTTGTGAATTTTGGGAAGTCCGTATAGATGAGGAGGCTTGCTATAATGTGGTGTAAGTTGAGATTTTATATTGTCCGGAATATATCTGGAATACTTTTTCAAAATTCTATAAACCTTACTTTCGATTGATTGCGTTGGATATTTTGTGAGAAGTTTATAGTTTCCTTTAGCAAGTAACTCTTCAACTTTCTGGTCATAGGTTTCCGTGTCCAAAATCACTGTTGCATTGCTCTTGTCTGCCGGTAAGATTTTAATTGATTTGTCCTTTTGAAGATTCTTTAACGCGATTTCCTCTGTTTTGCTTATATTAGAGGTATGCTTAATAGGTTTGTCAATAATGGTCTTTACCTGATGTCTGAACTCGTCGGCGTCTTGTCGTGGAAGAGGATGACCTTCTATGGCGGTGATGATATCGATGGTAGGTATCTTCTTAAGAGCGATGGAAAAGTTAAGTCCTTTGGCAAGTAAGTTTTCTTCTATGGGTGTCAATGTCTTCTTTGACCCATTAACGATGGTTCTTACAGCGTCGGTGGTCGATTGGCTTTGTGGCTGTTGATGGGCGAATTTCCTTTGGTGCTTTGCTTGCCAAGTCTGTCGTAGATGATCGCACCTATGACCAGAAAGTTGAAGAGGTACTTGCTAAAGGAAACTATAAACTTCTCCCAAAAGATCCTACGCAATTAATCGAAAGTAAAGTTTATAGAATTTTGAAAAAGTATTACAGATATATTCCGGACAATATAAAATCTCAACTTACACCACATTATAGCAAGCCTCCTCATCTATACGGACTTCCCAAAATTCACAAAGATGCAATGCCCTTACGCCCAATTAAAAGTTCCAGAAATTTTCCAACAAGCAATCTGTCTAAATTCCTTTTGAAAATTATTCAACCTCTTGCAGGCAAGACCGCTTCATTTGTAGAAAATTCTAACCATTTTGTTAATATTCTTAAATCTTTTGTTTTAGGAACCGAGGATAGACTTGTCAGTCTGGTTGATGACGAATCCCTTTATGAACGTACCAGCCTACCGCTGGAGGGAGTGATGGAGTTGTTGGAGTGGAGGCAAATGCATTCCTTACAATCCCATACGTTAAAGGAGTATCAGAGAAAATTCGAAGAGTAGCGAAAAACTTTAATATTAAAACAGCTTTTAAATCTAGTAATACAATTCGAAGCCTTCTTAGTAAAACAAAACCGGATAACAAACAAAATAAGGAATGCATTTACCACGTTCCTTGTGAGTGTGGTGAATCATACATAGGTGAAACTAAAAGACCACTATCTGTTAGGCTTAAGGAACATCAGACGAATACCCAAAAAGGTGAAACCACGAAATCAGGAATTGCCAAACATGCATGGTCAAAACAACACCGAATAAAGTGGACAGAAGCAAAGGTTTTGCACAAGGAGTCACACTGGAAGAAACAAAAATTCCTTGAAGCTGCCTTTATTGGGCAGAATCAGGGTATTTTCAATAAACCAAGTGTTGAAATCCCAAATATTTGGAAGCCACTCCTTGGGCAGAGCCAACTTCTTAAACTTCAAGGTAGAGTGATTTCTCACAGTATATAAGTACGTAGCCTTAGGAATTGATTGTAGTTTGCACCTGAAGACGATCAGAGATTGTACTGATCAAAACGTCGTGTATAAATAAAATATAGACAATGGAAGTCCGAAACACAGAGTTAATTTCAAACACATCATTGTCTCAAACTTTCAAACAGACTTAAAGTTGCACAAATGGAGAGTGCTTAATCGTAATCGCATCTCAGTGCGCATGCTCAGAACGAATACGTCGTACAAAAGGGACTACGTCTCATCTATCTCTACGATCACCCTTGCAGTATTCGTACGCAGCTAGCGTATTCTACTCATTTTCTTATCTGTGGGTTTTCATAAATGCCTGATCCACAGTTTGCCCCTTCTATTTTCCGTTCTATTGCCCTCTCACTTTTTTCGACAAGAAAGGAAATAGAAGTGAGCGGCACGAAGTAAAACTGTTCATCAAGCACTGAACAAGAATTGGTTTGGTTACGTCGTACGTTGTAAGCACAACTTTAACTCTTTTCTTAAGGGCGCTTTCACAAACGCATCAAAGCTAACAAGAAGGATTTAAAAGTAGCTTGCCAACTTTAAGGGTCACTTTTAAATTTAATGTTATTCAAAATAATAAAATGCGCGTGCGCGATCCGTCACTTGTCACTTTTTTTGACCGATTTTGGATTTTTTGGGAACTATTGGGAAATCAGTTTAACTGTGGCGACCTGATTTTCTTGCAAAATTTGACGTCATTGCATTTATTTTCCAAGGCAACGCGGAGTTTATGTTTGTCCACAGTGGGACACCAGAGGTTTTTTAGCACCGGGTCAAAATCTTGGGGTTAGGTTACTGAGTTCGCATTCCGCCGTTAAAGCACGTAAGTTTTTACAAACAAATAGAATTACTTTCGATCAATATCGGGCAAAAGTGAGAGAAACCGATTTAAACCGAAGATTTGGACCAATGAGATGCATAGTAGCGAGAGAATTTGATTCCCTGGGAGCAAATTTTCTTTCGATTCAAGAAAAGACCCCCTGGGCTTCAAGGTGAGAGTAAGTTACCTTACCTCAGGGTTAACCTAAAAAAAGTATTGGCTTAAAACAGTAAAAAACTGGTAACCCGCTATTAAGAAACTAGCCCTAAGAATAATTTTTTCTCAGTAAAATTTTCCGCAGTATTATTTCATGCTGCTTACTTAGTATTTTAAGGCTAAACGGTATTAATGTAGTAAACAGTTTTCTTTAGGTATCTATTTAGCACTTACCTGAGCTCCTAGGAAGTTCAAATTTACCAGTGAAGATACTTTTTCATTTTCGGGAACTAAACTAGCCGAACCCTGAACTCAAACCAACCCGGCACTTTTTGTTAGCAATTCCAGCGCCCATAAATTTGAACTCCTTAGGGACCCTACATACAAGATTTTTTTCATAAAAAACCGAGTAAAATAATAAAATAAAAGAAAACCATTTTCTGCAGAATCATTTGCTAAAAAAACGCTACCCAACTACATATTAAAAAAACTGGGTGTAATGTTTAAGGTAGTATTTACAAGTGCATTTATAATTGAATTGCTGCTAGCTGCTACCACTGGTTTAAGGACAACAGGTTAACTTAAAAAGCATGCAGATTTAAAAATCGGCTCCTGACGCCTCTCTCTCCAACCTCTAAATGGAGCTTTACCTACCTGTTTGTTAATAATCAAGTATCCGTGTGTTTTTGAAACTATGGTTGGGATCTAAAATCTATCCTTTGCCTTCCAAGATTTCACTACTAAATTTGCAAATAACTGTGCTGGAGTAATTTGAATTATAAAAACAAAATTATTTGGGGTTATGGAGCGGCCAATTCCTAGTAACTCCAGCGAGCCAGTAAAGTTCTCTTGGTTCTTTGATAAACTCGGGGTCACGCCCGCGCAGCGCTTGGCCATTTTCGGCAGGCGACCGCACACGCGGAGTGGTTTCATATTCGTTTTAGAACCATGTTTTTGAAAACAAATTTTTGAAAGATAAACACAACCTTGAATGGTTTTCTGTCAGAAAACGTAAAAATACTCTTCTGCCCCACTGCGGCCCTTGTTGACAAAACACCTGCAGTTGCCATGGTATCGGGGGCCTTAGGATAGTTGGGGGCTTTAGATTAGAGGGCGCTTTTCTTATTTAGATTTCCCAATAGTGGTAAATATTGTATAAAAAACTAGTGGGGGGGTTTTATCATTTAATAAAATTCAACTACGTACCTATGGCAAATTTTAATTAAAGTTTAATAGATGTTGAGTTGGTGTATACGAAACAAAAGTACTTATTTTTAAAAGCAAGTCTCATCTCGTCTCACTTGCAGGTTTTTTTTAAAATTAAACCTTAAATGCGCCGACGCAGGCAAAAATGTTGAAAAAATTACACTAAAATCATTAGAGTGAAGGAAAAATCCTTTAATCAATGCTAAAATGCTATTTTTTACGCGTTTCAAATGTTGTTGACAAAAAAATTGCTTAAAATTAAAGAAAATCGTATACTGATTTATTTAGTTTAAGTTTAAGATCCTTTTGAAATCATATTAGGATAATATTAGTTTAAGGTAACAACACTATGTTTTTCTCATACTTATACCTTCTTTTTTAAGTTTAATATTAATATTCTTACATACAATGAGCTTCAGGCTACTGCGAACATAGGGGGAATCAAGTCTAATTTACTCTCCGTGCCATACGACCGAGGTGGATTCGAAGCACGCTGCAGTTTTATCTTTTGGAAATTTATTTTGTTTTATTTCGGCCTTGCTCGAGAAACAGATTGATAAGTTCTTAAGTGAAATAATACATTTTTAAAACTAAAAATAGATGTCTACGAAGTTAACGAATAAGTTGAGACTTATTCAAGAACTTTTTTTGGAGAATTTTGTAAGTCGCCCAGAACCACCTAGTTATTAACGATTCATAGGTTTGTGCAGAATTTTGAAAAGTTTGGTTGTGTAGCGCCAAGAAACCATAAAAAACATACTGTTTTGAATGACGAGCAGGAAGTACGAGGTGTGATGATTTGCGCTGTAGTGGAGGAAAATCGAAAGTTAACTAGCCACCACACTGCCGAAGCAGTTGATGCGTCTTCAGCCACTGTTTTACGTGTTCTTAAAAAGACTGGTTATCATTCTTACAAAGAGTCAAAAAACCCATCAAATTTTTCCCGAGGACAACTATCGTCGTATGGAATTTTGCGAAACAATGATGGAAAGGGCTAATCGTGCTAAAAACTTTCTGAGATCTATTCTTTTCACAGATGAAAGCACTTTTCCATTATTGAATCGTCATAACCCAACACACGTTCGATATTGGTCGAGGGAAAATTTGAATTTGTATTTTATTTCTTTTTTAAATGTTTGGGGGGGGGGTATTGTAGGGGAACACGTAACTGGGCCATTTTTTATTTACGACAATTTGAATGGTCCCAGATACTTGGATCTACTGCAGCAGCATATTATGGTTTCAACAAGATGGTTGTCCCACTCACAATAATTGTTAGGGAATATCTTGATAATGAATTGTCTAATCGGGTTATAAGTACATGGGGAACTATTTTATGGCCAGCTCGATCACCCGATCTTGCTCCTAAGGGCTACTATCTGTAGAGTTATATTAAAAATAAAGTTTACGGGCATGAAAGGGCTAATAATTTGGAAGAACTTCGGATTAAAATTGAAGAAGCTTTTCAAACTATCACCCCTAACATGCTTGAAAACGTTAGAAGGGGTTTTTCTAATAGGCTCGGATATTGTCTAGCCGAGCAAGGAGGACTTTTCGAACATTTGCTCTAAATTTTTTTGATTGGGAGAATCTTTTTGGTTTTTAGAATGTATTATATTTATTTTGAGAACTCGCTTTTATTTTGTTTCTCCTTATTATTTTCATTGTAACACGTTGTTAAAAATAAAACGCTCTAATTTATCAGTAACAAAAAACAAGAAAATTACGTTATAAAAATTTGCGTAGGTATTGTCCAAATTCCGGTTTCATTGACTACAGTCCACATAGCACTGTGGTTAGAGGCGTACTAAATACAAGCCGCGTCCCTGCATGTACGTACACTGGCAAATTGGACTTCTTCCGGCCTATGTTCGCAGTAGCATGAAGCGGTCTGTATACGTTTTTGTTAGCTATTTAAGATCTACTTTGTGCTACCTTGTAATTGGACAGCCGCGCCTCTCTGTTAGATAGCCTGGGGTCTGTAAAATAAAATAAAAAAATAAATGAAAAATATTGGTATCGAAAACTTTGACAAAAAAACAAAAAATTCTTTAAAAATTTTAATTTCTTAGGTTTTTTGTAAAATATTTTTGAAAAAATAGATAGGGTTAGACGCCAAGAAGGGGTAGGTTTTTGCGGTAGAATACAGGGTTGGTCATTAAAAAGGGTTCACCTGGATTTTTTCAAAAACTGTAATTGGAGAAAGCACATCAATTTTGTTTGTAAGGGGGAGACTTTTTGGCTATCTTGAAATTTTTATAGCGAGCATCGCCTTTGAGGGGTAAGCTTTTCCCCTATATTTTGAGTAGGGAAAGTGGGTCGAGTGATACCTTGTTTTGAAGGTCTCCTGAATGTTTTGACAATCGTGTAAAAATTTAGAAATTCTATCGATTCGTTTTTGGTTTTATTTATTTGCTTTTGCAGGTACTTAAAAAAATGGTACTGTCCCAGGTATTTTCTTAAAAACTACTCAAACTAGAGAGGCAAGTAATAGCAGCTTGTCGCAAAGGTCTTTAAAAATCCTTTCATATGATGTGTCATCTAGTGTATCATATTACCTAAATTTCACAAAAAAGAAATAAACATTTTTTTTACATATCTTAAACATTATTTTTCATTTTTTTTTAATGTGGAGGGTTTGCTATACTATGGGTGCCTACATAGTTCGAAATTTGAGGTTAAAAGATTAATATTGATGTGTTCATGATTAAAAAGAAAAAGCTACCTTATAGTTTAATTTTTATTGACTTTTTTGTGAACCAATATCAAATGTTCTTTTTGATTCTTTTACAGAAATACATAATTGTGCTTTTGGAATTTTTCCAAGGATTAAAAATACATATATATGTTTGTTATATTTTTGATAAAATAAAGGCAATGTGACAAATCATAAGAAGGGTTTTTAAAAGAAACTTAAAAGAAGTTTTCCCTCACCCTTCTAGATTTTCTGATCCCTATCAATAGCGCCAAAAATCATCAATGTTATCTCTAAAAGTTCGTCTAGCTTAAAAAGAGCTGATAAACTCTATAATAAGTCAAGCAAATTTAAAAAAATTCAAGTTTAATGTTAAAACTTTAATTTTTCACTGCATACCATAAAGCAAAAATTCAAAATTTCCGCTATTTGCCCATTTAATGCAGTGTTGCATTGATTATTGGCCTTCTGTGAAGGCGGTATTGCTCTGGTAAAACAATAATTGTCAAAAATCGTATACAGGGCCTCTACGGCCCAACTATCGGATTGCCTGAGTTTTAGTAGCCCGCGGTTAGGATTGTCATAGTTTATTTTCTTTACTATACTTAACTCCTATAAAAAATCCGAAGCCAAATTTGGCAGAAACATACTTTGTCAGAATTTATAAGAAAAGAAAATAACTGATCCGAAAAAAATTGTCTCGAAAATGAAATGACGGGAAAATCAAATCGCTAGAAAATATATCATTAGAATTAAATTTAAACGGAACATATTTTTATAGAAACACAAAATGTTAGGAAATATTTTTAACAAAAATAACTTAGTAGAAACATAATAATGCCGATCTACAAAATTAGCCACGAATTCAATTGCTACGTTGCCAGGCTTACGGCAGGGAAGTGTCGAAGTAACTTGTGATATTGTATTTATTTACCCCCTTTACATCCCTCAACCACCTCCTACCCCCAAATTTTTTCATAATATTAAAATCGGTTCACGGGAAGTGTGTCAAAAATGAATCGCAAGATTTGATAGACAGTTAGACAGCCAGAAACTGCGAAGGTAAATAAAATCGTTTAATAAAAAAAATCCCCGTGTCATCTTCCAAATAGAGAAACTTGTCAACGCCGCAATTCAGAATCTAGAGATTTAAATTTGACGCATGCCCAATAGCGATTCGGATGGATTGTGTGTGTTGTGGGCCGGGCGTTTTCCGTTTCTAGAAAATTATTTTCGAGACATGTGTAATTCTGATATTTTAAGGTCTGGGAAAAATATAATCGGTTAAATTATATTCGTGTCTAAGGATCGAGTAAATTAAAATTCTATTAAATTAAATTCGTATCCATTATTTACTTTCGTTCATATTTCGTTTCGGACGTTTTATTTTCTGTTCAAATGTGTTTCGGTTTTTATAAATTCGGTTTTTTTGAAATTTTTAAATATTTATTTTTTTGACCTGATAGAGAAAAATCAGTCACTTTAGTATTTTCATTTTATTACTACAATTGAATTGATATCTGAAATTGGTTTCGCTGACAATCTGTATACTTAACACATTTAAGTAGGTATACTCTTACGTATAGAATGGTCAAGATGGAAAGATTATGTAAATCTCTGTTGTGAACGTGCATGTATTCCCAAAGAATTCATATTAAGCTCTTCAGTGACGGGAATGTTTTTACTATATTTTATATTAAAAAAGCCAACAGGGCATTAAGTATAAAATGTAACAGTGAGATTTACTAAGATCTAAAATAGTACCCCCCAGAGGTCTAAATATTTACACCTGTGGGGGGGCGGTACTAAATTTTAAAACCAATTTTCAAAAAACACTTACCCATACAGAAGAGACACAAAGTTTGATTATTTTGTATTGTTATTGCAAAATACCACTTAAAAACTGCTATTTTCTCAAAATACACCATATTTTAGAAGAAAGTGCCCTAAAAATTTTTTTTGACAGGTTTCAAAATGGCAAATAGTGAATACGCCAAAATTTTGGCACAATAATAGCTTTATTATTTGTGTTTGGGGTTATAAAGTTGGTGATTTTTTAGACCATCTCAGGGGTGTGGTTTAAATTTATAGCCCCCAGAAAGAATTGTTTTGTGGCATTTGGTAATAAGTTCGTTTATAATTTCCCTAAGTAACCGCTTTTACAAGGATTAATTTACCTTATTTAATATCCCAAGTTGTTCATTACCCAATAAAACACCTCCTATTTTTTCCAGAAAAACGCCATATTTTTAACCCGTTTTCAGCACAAAAAATATATTTATGAGGGCACTACGAGGCAAAACAAACATAAGTGAAGGACACTAATTATGCACGAAAAATATACCAAACAAAAAAACCCAAAACAACTATATTAATTTATTTACAAACTGAAAGTAAAATATTGAGGTTATCTAAAAGCTCAGTCAAAAAAACTTTCCTTACTCAAAGCCCACTCATTTTAAAGCAGTAGCTTTCACCAGTAGAGGTTGGTGCAAGCCAAGGTGCAAGCAGAGGTAAAACATCCGAACTCGCTGTTTGTGATTGAACGCAGCGCTAATATTTTTAAACTGACATTTCTACAGTGACAGAAATGTAAAAAAAAACTTGCATTTAAGCTTTTTAATACATTTCATAAATAAAAGCACCTTTTAAATAAATACAAAATTAATGTAATCCTTATTTTATTATTACCCATCTAAATCGTTGTGTGACATCAAGTATTAATTGGAAAAATTAATGAACAAGGGTAAGTTTTAATTAGAGTGACATATAGCCCCGATGTTAATTTATTCTACAGAGTGTTCCCTATTTAATACCCGAGTGGGTTTAAAATTTCCCCTTTAATCCAACAAAAGATTGTGTTAAGATGATTACTCAATAAACAATTTTATTAAAATTCTTCTTATAAATCAAACTATGTCCAAAACTTAAGGAGGGTTGGTTTAAAATGGTTAAAATCAAAAATTTCACTTAAACTTAGGACTGTTCTAAAATAGACTAAACCTTTTTAGTAAATCCCACCGTAAGGTTCTAAGTTTATTTTAAGACTGGTTGGATTTACATTTTATTAATTAGTTAAAAAAAAGTGTCACAACAATTTTATTACGTTTCTCATTTCGAATATTAAACAGAAAATAGTAATTGTTCTAACTTAAAAGTGATTCTGAGGGTTGAGTGGATGAGCGCTGCTCCCTATTTCTGAATAAGGAGTGCGAACTCTGCCTTTTGTCGCCCGTAAATACATTAAGCCCTGTGCACACCTAGCGTGCCCATGCAGGGTGCTTTGAAGCGGGGTGGGCACCCGGTGTTTCGTGTCCACACCGGCGCGTTTTCACGAAACTCACCAGAAATGCATGAAGTTGCATGCGTTTTTGCCCAAATTTCCTAGAAATACCTATTTTGGCAACACCTCGTGCGTGTCTCGTGCATCTTTTTGACGTTTAAGATAACCTAAAATATTTTTTTTAAAACTTCGATAAAATGAAAGAAAATTGAGTAATTTAAACAGTTTTACCAGGAAAGTGCAGCAAATAAATTATTTTTCAGAATTATCCTGAGAAAACGTGTTAAAAATTAAAAATATATTTTTAGATGCACGCGGGAATGCCAACATTGAAAATAGAACATGTTCTATTTTTCCACAGAATCGCATGCAGTTGTGGGGAATTCTAGGGACTTTTTTTTAAATGTTAAAAATTATTTCCAGAATGGCATTCTCTTGTCAAATTTTAATTTTTTTGTTTGTTTTACAAAATTTTTTTTGATTGAGAGAGCTGCTTCAACAAGAAATAAATGATGTCGATCCAAGACCATAGTAAGTACTTAATTAATTTATATGCTAATTAAGGCTGTGGCAAAAGTTATGACAATTTACCGTTTATGTGGTTGGGTTGCTTTGGTTAGTGTTTTTTAGTAGGTATTGGGTTTCGATTAGGTCAGTCAATTTTGTTGGTTTTCTTGTGAAAATTGAGAAGATCAGGTTTTTCCCGACTGTTGTAACCTAAGCATTTGTGATAATAAGCTACAACAGCCTGTGTAAAAAAGATACGGACCAGTGGCATATGCAGAAATTATTTCTGGGGGGGGGGCTTGCACATCAGCATAATTTTTTTCTCGATTTTAGGAAAAAATTCAATCTTTAGGTTGTGATATTGAATGGCTCTTGGCGGTGACTTGAGCCACTAAGCCCTTTCTCCCCCCCCTCTAAAGTACGAAGGTGGTGGTGACTGTCGTACTTAAGCCAAAGCTTGTAGTTAATTTTAATTTATAGATTGGAAACACTCTTGATGGCTGCTCTTGTTGCAGTGTGAAATTGAACAACACTGTCCATATGCATCATTAATTAGCCTCTGGTACTAACTATAAAATGACAGTTTAAGCTATCTAATATTATAACACATATAGGTAGTTAAAATATCTCAACTTGGGGCACTATAGCTAGAACAAACCTTCCGATTTATAGTTTCAAAAAGAATAAACAAGAGATGAGCAAACATATTGTCTATTATCCTTTTAGCCCATTTAAAAAAATTATTTCACCGAGGTGCTAACAACAGACAAATCTTGTGTATCTATTGTCAATTATTGTAAATTATTCTAATTGCCGAAAAATATCCTCACATACTTTCTGGGTACTGACACTAGAGTTTTTCTGCTTGATCTGTAACTTTATTTTTATTTTTAGGTCAAGAACTACAATTGTGTGTTGGTTCCTGCCATCAAAATAAACCCACTTAAAAAAAATTCAGCAAATGAAGCGTTTTCCAATGTCGTCATCATGCATGTATCAACTTAAAAGCCAGGAAGTATGGAAAGTGAACAACTGTACAGTCGTAAAGATGTAGTATTCATCAGCACCATAATGTGTCAATGTGTAAACAACAAAAAGAGAACTTTAATATGGGATGAGTTTATCCATTTTTAGATTATTTAAATTATGATGTAACTAAATATATTGAGATATACCTATAAAAATTTCCATAAGTCAGTATCAGGTTTTATATGCTTTCTATGTGGTATGTGGAACAAACTTGTAAAAAAAACTAAGATAAATCTCATAAATTTTGTTGTTTCTATATCAGTTTTACAGCTATAAAACAATACAAAAACTCACCGACTTTCATGAGAATTTATGGGGTTTTTTGCCTGGGTTTGTATACTAAATAGGCCAACATACCTATCAAAAATATTTTTTCTGTTATTTGTTTTTTATTTATTTCAGATACCAAAATTAACAAGTTGCCAGTTAAGTGAGTCACACAAGTCTTTATTATACATTCTTCTACATACAGTTCGGCACTTAGCTACAGAGGAAATAATTATACTGTCTTGCCAATTTTTTTAGAACTTTTCTATATGGAAAATTTTTAATATAACTACTTTCATCGATAATATAGTGTTTAATTTAAATTTAATTATTCACAACAGGTTTAAATTATTACGGACAGATATCTTAGTAAAAATTTAATTTTATCGACTAAAAAATGAATATTAAAATTGTACTAAAAATTCAAAGTATTATGCAGTGTACGGTTTCCTGCCATTTTTCATTTTTTATAAAAAATTCTTTATGGGGGCACCTACTAGGGTCCCTAGGACCCCAAATCCGCGTGCGCCCATTTATTTTTTTTTAAAGAAAAAAAGGGTGCCCGTGGGGGGGGGTTGTCATGTGTTTTTTTGATTGTTTTGGGTTGGGTTGGACTATGCTAGATTGGGTTGTTTTAGTGAAAAAAAAACAAAAAAAATCGAAAAAAATAAACAACCGGCGAAGGCGGATTTGGAGTCCTAGGGACCCTAGTAGGTGCCCCCATAAAGAATTTTTCAAAAAAAATCAAAAATGGCAGAAAACCGTATACTGCATAATTACCAATTAAAATTTAAGAAGTAGGTACTTGGGATTTTTTTGTGTCTTCTTTTAGGTCGTTCATTTATTACAATATTTAAAAGACTAAAGAATAAAATATAATATTCCCTTTAATATTAATAATAATTATAAAATTTTATTATTCACATTTTTGGTAAAATGTAATCTGGCGCCATCTAGCGACAATTTAATATACTTCTTTTAGTTCAGAGCCCAAGAAATTTTTTGATCAATATTTGGAACCAGAAAATCCACCAGATTTAACCTATTATTATGCTGTGTGAAAAAGATGCATAGGTGTGGACAGAAAAGGCATCCAACTTTTCACCCTTCATTTTCAAGGTCGACACGGCGGTAAAGATAACCTTACTTTTTTATTGACTTTTGTTGTTTTTTTTTCAAGTCTTTTTTTTATATATACTATACTTTATCTGTTTAATCAAAATCAAATAAATAGGCTTCAAGTACTTCAGAATAGAGCCATGCGTACCATTTTAAAATGTAATAGGTATACACCAATTTCCTTTATGCTTGACTCTCTAAAATGGATGACAATTTCAAAAAAGCTATTTTATACCACCATGTTATTTATTTACAAAATGTTAAATAACTTAGCACCTGCTTATTTTAATGACTTATTATTATTTAATCGTAATATACATAACTATAACACAAGAACAAGAAATAATCTGTACACAAATAGATGAGGTTCCGCAAGAGTAACAAATTCATTATTTATTAAGGGGTTTCGACAATATAATAATCTAACACTAGAACTGAAAGAAAGCCCATCAATCGGTGTATTTAAAAGTAATTTACTTAAATATATTAATGATTGAATTTGTTCAATGCAGTGTGGAATAGTACTTATTCAACTCTGCTGCTTTTTCAAATTCAAATTCAAAAATAGCTTTATTATCAATATACAGGAGTACATTGACTTAATCTAGCCATACTTAATCTAGATAGTAGCTTAAGATTATAGACATAATAAAAATTGTGCATAAATAAATCATAAAAAATAATTATACTAAATGGCTAGAATACATTGATATTATTGACCAAAACAAGTTAAGGTTAAATTTTAGGATTACAAAAAATTTACAAAGTTAAGAGAAAAAGAACGGAGAAAAGGAAAAAATATAGGTAGAAAATTAAAATTATATCTAAAAAGGCTAAAACTATTTAATCTGTACCTAACATAAGCTGCGCAGAAACAAATATGGGGCAAAAGCAATAAAAACAGACAAAAAAAATCGTAAAAAACAAAATTACATGTTTTTTGTTATGTTTGTTATTTCATTTTAGTAGTGGTACATTGTTTTGATACTTTTGTTTGTTACTTTTGTTGTTTGTTATTGTGTTATGTTCTTTTTCCTTTTTTTATAGTTCTTTTTTGTATTTTTATATTATTTTTTTATTGTGAACTTTTGCTATTGCTTGTTACTGATCTTAATATTTAGTTCTCATTTATCTATCTATGTATTAGGATTCCTACTTAAATAATGATTATTATATATATGGAGGAAAATATTAATTTAGTGATAAGACTGGGAGACGGACACCCCAACATAAATTTAGTCAGGCAAATGATTTTGCAAGTGGAGTAATAGAAGAAATCGAGCCTCTACAAACTTATTTGTATTTACTCACCTGTTTACCAAAAAAAAACAGTAAAAAAAGCACCCTACTACTGCTATACCCAGCAAACACAAATCGTCGGTATTGAATCGGGCCAATGTCGAAAAAGTCGGCAGTCGACTTTATGCCGACACCACTTTAGGACCGACGATGGTCCCATTAGAACTTTGTTTAATCGGTCTAAAATCGGCAACTTACGATGGCCCAACTTTATACCGACGCCTACTTTATCTGCTTTAGGGCCGACAACGGTCCGATTGGAACTTTGTTTAATGGAACGAGAATCGGCAACTGACGATGTCTTGATTTACTATATAGTCGACATTATGCCAACGCAAACCTTATCTGCTTTAGGGCCGATGATGGTCCGATTGGAACTTTCTTTAATCGGTCGAGAATCGGCAACTGACGATGGCCCGATTTACTATAGTCGACTTTATGCCGACGATCACTTTATCTGCTTTAGGGCCGACGATGGTCCGATTGGTACTTTGTTTGATTGGTGGAGAATCGGCAACCGAAGATGGTCCGATTACGTCACCTTAAAATTTTTAAACTGCCTAATAGTTTCTTCCTAGTATGTAGAGATGGCGCTAACGTCACTATGTTCCTTGTACAGTGGAAGATAATATTATATATATAATGAGCAAAGATATTTCAAAACTAGAATGCGAACTTGACAAGACAGTAGTACTTCTCTACAAGAATCACCTCTTCTGCCACTTAACCATACCGACTGGTTAAGCACCCGCATTATCCAAACTTTGTAGTTTGCCAATGTCGGGCCGCTTTAAGCTACCACCGATGAACCTCCGTCGATCGCCGACGTTGGACCGCTTTAGGAAACCAATATCGAACTTGAATAGTTTACCGATGTCGGGCCGAGACCAGCTTGCCTACGTTAGACCGACCCAATTAAGCAGTTATGGGCGGATGGTCGGTACCATGTGGTTAAACCATATCGGCCTTTAATCGTACGGCGACGGTATGCCTTTGTCAGCAAAAAGTAAAATTTACCATTGGTCCGACGACGGGCCACGGTCTAACGCTGTATTGGCAAACATACATTGGGCCTACATCGCAAAGCGGACAAAAAATACTGTTGGTCCGATGTCGTAAATCGACGTCGTGCCGATGACGACAAATTCGGCAATCGACATCGGACCGACGAAGGCCCGAGGGAACCGTGTTTGCTGGGTAAACACGGTTAACAAAAAATAAAATCCAAATACATTAAACTTTTGTAAAACAAAACAAACTTTTATAACCTAAAAATCTTCCACCACAGAATCACATCAAGTTTGGTTGGTTGTCTCTTTAACGGTTAAGGTAGTCGCTATTCGACGCTAATTAACGCCAGTGGTTACCTTTAATAAAGGTAGCTGCCTGATAGAGCGCTGCTGCGCCTGCACAGAACAAAGGTAAGGTTAACAGACTGACAAAAAACCTGACCAAAATATACCTATTAGAGTCAAATGGCGACTCCCTTTACCGTTAAAAAGACAACCAACCAAACTTGATGTGATTCTGTGGTGAAAGATTTTTAGGTTATAAAAGTTGTTTTGTTTTACAAAAATTTTGTGTATTTGGATTTTATTTTTTGTTAACCGTGTTTATAGTAGTAATGGCGTGCCTTTTTTACCGTTTTTTTTTTGTTGGTAAACCGGTGAGTAAGTTCAAATAAGTTTGCAGAGGCTCGATTTCTTCTGTATTACCCCACCAAAGATATCTTGCAAAATCATTTGTTAGTCCTATCACTAAATTAATATTTTCCTCCATGATATGTTTAGAAAAGCAAATAAAAAAAAGACTTGAGGAAAAAACAACAAAAGTCAATAAAAAAAGTAAGGTTATGTTTATTGCCAAACGACTGACTATGTTCATAAGTTACCTCTATTTACGGTAACGGTAATCATAAGAGTAACGAAATTTGCCGTTAAACTGCCTGACCGAAATCTCCCTATTATTTATATCTATTTATGTACCGTAATTAACCGATAATAATGGCTGATGGCTCGTTAAAAAGGAGCAAAGAGAAGGCTTTTTGGTAATAAAGTTTTTGCTTAAAAATTTTTTTCGTATCACCAGAAATAACGAGCGTCAAAAAAGTAATTTCTTTAATTAAATCCGCTATCTATCTATCTACTTTATTTTAAACACAATTATGTTTGTTTTATCAAAATCGGGTAAAAATTAAAGAAATAAGAGCAGAAAGACTTTGGCTGAGTTTATACGAATCTTCAGGGCTTGTTGTTTAATAACTCAAAATTTCCTTAACCGATTTTAGAAGTTGATGGCTTGTTAAAAGGGGCAAAGTAAAGGCTTTTTGAAAATTAGGATTTTATTAAAAACAAAATGAATTGAAAGGCTTTCTTTGATAGAGTCTGCCATCTTGGAATTAAAAATGGTAGACATAAATTTTAACTTGTTGCAAAGCTACATCTATTACCTAACAAATGAGACATTTTGTTTAAATCGGTTAAGTACTGTAGGAGAAATGGGGAAAATCATTTTGTGCCATCTTTTATGGCCCACCCGGTATATGCAAGTTTATTTTTTAAAGTCAGTTAATTTTGTTTTAGTTTTTTAAGTTTTTCATAATTAAGTTCTACGCCCGTGTCAAAAAATCAACAAACCAAGCACATCCTTGACAAAATTTACCTAAATAAGTGATTAATTTACATCAGTGGGAAATAACAAACTTGGCATTGGAAATTCCTCTTTGTGAACAGCAAATGTACGTCGAACCGACATTAATATTTGTTAAAAAAATTAGAACATACCAAAAAATCAATGGAAGGATCTTGTTTGGGTAAGGTTTTAAATATTTAAACGTTGGATATGTTAATATTTCTGATCATTGCGTTGACTACTATGGTATTTTGGTTGAATTTATATTTGGTAAATTGGCATAGATTTAGTGAACAATGGTGTTTAAATTGATTCAAGTAAGTTATAAAATTGATCTTTTTCACGATTTTAAAATCTATTTTGGTGGTCACTATAGATATAAGTGGTTTCTGATTCGAAATTGTCATTTGCAAAAAAAATGGCAGTTTTTGCATTTGCTTTAACTTTTGATCAGATTACTTGATTTTAAACATTTTTACATTTTTGGCTGAACAAAGCTTGCGGCTTTGACATTTTTCGAACATCCAAGATGGCGGACAGCTTTAACACGCTTTAATAATTTCACTACCCTAAAAAAGTAACACAACAAAATCAAGGCCATTCTACCTCCCATCTCTGCTAGGTATATGGAGGTATTACTTGCGTAAATCAGTTAAGAAGTAAACGAGTTAGGGTCATCATTTCCAGCGTTTTCAATAAAAATTGTGACTTTTCCTAAAATTAAAAAAATTGCTGTGGTTTTTATTACTGATTTTTTAGCTAGAGTGACATGTATTGGTTATTTGGCCGAGCTAAAGCTGAGTTTACTTTGTTATTAATCATCAAACACATATTTTTTATAAATTTTTTTGCACACTTATACTTTTAAATAAAAACAACCATTAGTTAACGTATAATAATCTAGATCGGGCTACTCAGATTTTCTAAGCTGATCCCCATGTGTTCTTAAGACTTAAATTATTACGCCATTTATTAAAAACACAGACCTACACCATTAGACCATGAATGCTATGCTAATGCCTTGGCTCCTACAATAACAATGTATTTTGCAAAACGTATCGTCGGAATTAGGCGCTCTCTTTCTCGTTATATAAATTCAAAACAATATTTGTAGTCATCCTAACTCGCACTTTATACAATATCTTTACCTCAAAGAGCAGGAGAAAAAAAGATACAATGTGTCTAAGCCAGTATGCGATATGAAAATTATTACATATGTAGTATATAAGCTCGTATTCCCCAAATGATGAAGCATAGTAGGATGAAGCCTGAGGCCTCCAACTTGAGGTTACTTTCTTGTTGGTTCCGAAATTTCATGAAAATCTTGGTGCTTTTTTACCACTATAAGCAGCTATATTCAAAAATATCATGAAAACAATGTTTATTTATTTAAAAACTATAATTACAAAATAAAAGATAAAAATTAAACTCATAAAAAATAAAAAGCCCATATTTTTTCCAATACTCCCAATGATCCCTAAACAAGAACTGGTAAGTCGCAACATATGTTTTGCAGCGTTGCATACCGACTGTGTCCAAATATTTCTGATTTCGAAACGTTTTGTGTGGTTTTTGTGTTTTTTATAAACTTGTGAAGTTAAAAACTATAGGATGGTGCGGGAGTGCATCGTGTGTAAACGATTGGAACACCCAAATCAAGGGATTTCGTTTCAAAGGTAAATGTCAAAATCAGCTGTAGTTTTGTTGTGATAATTACCGGTCAGTGTCGTCCTTTACCTATTTTCAATTATTGCTATTACTCTTTTTGGTAATTATGCAGTATATGTTTTCTACCATTTTGGATTTTTTATTCTTTTATTCTTTATAGAGGCACCTACTAGGGTCCCTAATACCCCAAATCCGCCGGCGCCGGTTTTTTTTAAGAGAAAAGAGGGTGTAATGTATTTTTTTTATTGTTTTGTGTTGGGTTGGGTTGGTTGAGTTGGGCTGTGTTGGATTGGGTTATTTTAGTGAAAAAAAAAATTAAAAAATCAAAAAAAATTAAAAAAAGACCGGTGCCGGCAGATTTGGGGTCCGAGGGACCCTCTAGTAGGTGCCCCCATAAAGAATTTTTCATAAAAAATCAAAAATGGCAGAAACCCGTATACTGCATAATTACGCTGTTTTTTTTTAATATGCTTTGTTGTTAGGACCAGCACCCTGTTTATATACCCTCTGGGCAGGTGTGGTCAAAGCTATAATTTGTTAACAAAGGCAAAAATTATATATCAAAATATTATTATGTTTTATTGTCTCTTTATTCTGGTATTTTGGTATTTTAGTCCTAAATTTAGAAAAGCAGGTACCTGACCACAGACCTAAGCGTTTTAAGTTCTGTGTACCTCACCTATGTAGAATAACAATGGGTAAAACCAAATTGTTAAGTATAGTAAAATATTTTAATTCTCATAGCTTTAATTGAATATTAGTTTAAAAAAAGAGTGGGTATTTTATTATATTTTTACTTTTATCTTAAGATATTTTATATAACATATTTGAAACTTATAATTATGCAAGTGATTTAGTATATTTCATCAGGGGTTTAATTTAAACATCAGGTTTTGCCTTTTTCCTTCAGTTGATAGAAAAGATTATTAAACAACTGTTGCCCTCAACCTTGTATTAAAGTTATCTTGTAATTTTTATTTTTTTTTGGTATTGCACCAGGAAATTTTACAATAATTATTAAAATTACCTTAATGGCTTTTATTCACCATTAGCACTTAAAAAAATATTTAACAACATAAACCAATTAAATTGCTGTTTCTTTACAAAAAACATTTTTTTTACGAAAAACTTGAGCTCTGCCACTTTTTTTATTTTTTTCTTCAACTTTCTCGAAATTTTCGTCATACCGTAGAAAAAATTATTTGCGCCATGGTCATACTCCACTTTTATTCGAAAAAATTTAGAAACAGAGACGGGATCAGTTTTCCTAAAACGAGGGATCTTGATTTCGAGTGAGAAGATAAAGGGCGCCGCAGGCAAAAATTTTTCAATTAAATTAGCCGAACGCAAAAATGTTAGAAAAATAAGGCACGAAATAAAAATGGCGCCGCTTACAATTTTTTTTTCAAAAATTACGTAATTTCGGGAACGCAAAGAAATAGGTCTAAAGAGTATAATTTTTAAGAAAAAAATATCAATTTTCTCGCCCTCCTCTACTGGGACTACATGGGCCGTGCACAAATTACGTAATGGTCATAGGGGGGAGGGGGGTTACAAAACGTTACGTAGGGGGGATGGGGGTTTTCGACAGCGTTTGCATTTGTGTGAAACTAAGAAAATTTGGAATGAAAATAAGTGAAGTTTTTTTTTTGGGGGGGGGGTAGTGGTCTTGAAATCGTTACGTAATATTAGGGGAGTTGCGTGCCAAACCGTTACAAAACATTACATAGGGACGGGGTCAAAAATTGGTAAAATCACCGTTACGTAATTTGTGCACGGCCCCACATCTGACTGTTCCTCCTTTTTGATTTTGAATCAAAGTGCAAAACCCGGGTTGGACGTTCGAAGGCGTCAACCCGTCCTATTTGCTTGATAAAGTTTCTACGGAAATATCCCAGTCGATTTCTCCGGCCGTGTATGAACGCTTTAGGTTAGGCATTTGCATGTATCTCAGTCCCCAGCCTGTAAACAGTGCGTAAGGACAATGGTTATAAAATGAAAAGCCGAAAAATATTTTTTTTTACGATATCTTTCATCAGTTTGGTATTAAAGTCGAGCAAAAACAATTTTTATTCCAGTCCTAAAGGTATGAAAATGGAAAACATTAGAAAACAACAACCTGGAATGGAGTTACTACGTGTAAGATGTAGTGACAACATCGCCCCGTGCCCATCCTTTTTTGCCTAATGTGCTTTTCCGTTTGTCTGCGTCTTATACACGGCTGCTTGGGCCCCTAAGGATTTGCTTAGGAACCCTGTATAATAAAACTAACTATAAAGAAACCCAACAAACTAATGGGTCTCATGTACCCTCTGTATATTAGTATTCAAAATGTATGCAATTTTAAAGGCGCCAAAAGGTATTTGTGTGCGTATTTGTTTTTATATATTATATTCTTTTTTTTTTTGCTTTTTTTAAGGCAATTTTTACACGTTTTAAATGTTGACAAAAATTTCTTAAAACTAGAAACTGCACTAAAATTGTAACAACCAATTAATGATGTTATAGCGCCGAAAGTAAGATATTTAGCAGTTTCAGCAGAAAATTCTATACAAATATTGATTCTTTCAACGTTTTTTACTATTAATAAGGATGGTCGCCGCTTTTTTTAAAGAGAATTTGGGGGCAGTTTAGTGAGCATTTTGTTGTATACTGTTGTATACTATAACGGCCCTACCCTGGCTTTTCCCGAGAAAAATGCGTACCGATAATAACTCTCCCAACCAAGTTGGCCTGGAAAAAACCGATAAACGCAGAGTGTAAAGCAGCAGTTAAAGTGTCATTAAATTATCGTAAGGTCACTACGACGCCAGGCATGGATTTGTAAGTGCATGCGCAGTAGATTTTTGGTTTATGGCCTGGTGACCCAAACAGTTCCAAAGCCAACCGCGATCTTAAATTTTCTCCTTTGTTTTTTAAAGTTATTTTCGTTACACATTTTGGAGCATTTGGGCCATTATAGTATCTCATAGTTATATGAAACAAAGATACTTGTGTATATTTTAGCAAAGGGGGAATCCTTTGGCAGATATTGTCTTTACAAAATAATGGCTTAAATGCGCCGCATACGAAAATTTTAAGACAATTGTGCTAAACGGATGCCTTTTTTTTAAATATTGACAAAAATTCCTTAAAACTAGAAACTAGACTCTTGCAGTTTAAGTAGAAAATTATATACAGATTTTGGTTGTTTCAAAGTTTTCGTGAAATATTTAAAAGAAATTGGATTGGTTAAAATTTTAAGAAAACTATGTAAAAAATGTAATTTTTTAACGTTTAACTAACAGTGCAATTTTTTTTAAGACCAGTTTATTCTTGCTGATGAAAAATTTATAGAATTAAGGAAAACTCGCAAATAACAGTGAATTAATAGCGTTGCAGCCAAAATTTTTGCAAGTTATGCAGGAAGTCTCTTAAGATTTTTGATTTTTTTAATGTTAGGGGTTTGATATGCCTTGATATTATGTGGGTTGTCTTAAATCATAGAAATTATAAGAAAAGACTTATGGAATATTGTTGTCATATGAGAAAAAAGAGTAGCAGTTCTAATGTAATAGAGTAGGGAGTAGAAAGCTTTGAAAAACAGTACTGTACTCTCAAAAACCAATAGAGAGTTAATAGACCACTAATTTATCGTCACCTTATTTGCTTACCGTATTACCGTAATCGAGATGCTAAAAAGAGTTTTTAAACCACAAATACAAATAACTGTAACCGTATTCTTTTGCCCATATACAAACTGCCAATATAAATATAACAGAAAAGAAAACAACAATTTCTGTTAAAAAACAAAAGATCAAAAGATCTTGGGTGGAAATAACGAAAATTTTAACTTGGATGAGCATCCCACAAGGAACACACAAAAGATCACAGCGAAATGATTAAACGATGTTTCGCCCTGGGTAACCAGCGTGGGCTCATCAGTAGTTTCACTGGTCACCCTCCACTATACATCATTAAACACCATCACACACTTTGATTTCCAACCTTTACCAGTAACAAATAGGCATCGTTCCGCACTGGTACTTATCCAAGTTACCTAATACGAATACGTCCTGGCGTGTTAATATTTCCAGTAGGATTATGCTCCTAAGGCAATTAAAACAAAAAAAGAAGTTAAAAAACCTCCAAATCAGTTACTTCAACCGAAAAGAAACTAAAAAACAAAAGATCCAAAGATCTTGGGTGGATATAACGAACTCAAACTTGGATGAGCATCCCACAAGGAACACACAAAAGATCAAAGCGAAAAGAGAAATGATTAAACGATGTTTCGCCCTGGGTAACCAGCGTGGGCTCATCAGTAGTTTCAATTTCAGGAAATATAAACACGCCAGGACAAATTTGTATCAGGTAACAAGTACCAGTTCGGAACGATGCCATTTGTGAGTGGTTCAAGGTTGCAAATCAAAGTGTGTGATGGTATTTAATGATGTATAGTGTAGGGTGACCAGTGAAACTACTGATGAGCCCACGCTGGTTACCCAGGGCGAAACAACAATTCCTGTTGTTGAAAATTCACTTTCACAAAAAAATTAAAAACCTAACTAAACGAAAAAACGAATTATCACCTACAGCTGCAGCTCTTTCATAGAAATATATCTGGTTGGTTGCACAAAATAACCAAGCGGGTCCCATTAAGCCACCGTAAGTAGCATATTTCGGTCGTTATAACGTATACGGGAGAAAAATAACCGATTTTGCCTACGGTGTCACCAATTTTGATGGTCTATTATTACTCTAATAAATTTTGACGTTACCTGCGGGTGAATACCGTATCCCTTATAATTAACATGGTTGCCGACAGTAAAACTTTAAGTAGAAAAACAAAATATTTAAATCGATTTTTCAATGCAAATATGTTCGGTATTCTTATTAATTGTAAAGAAAAGTTTTTGTGATCTAAGGAAAAAGGAGGAAATATAATTTCAATTTTTGTTTGACATTGACTTGCACTGGCAACTGTGACAAGTGATCCCGATCAGTTTATCATAACCTCCCTGTTCTCTGTTGTGTTTTCGAATATTTAAAGATTATTAATAATTAAAATTCAGCGTAAAAAACACAAGAATAAGATGAAAAATATTATTGGACAAATTCTTTTTGTGAATATTGATAATAATAAATACCGTATAAAGTCGTATATAAACGAATTAAAAAAAAAAGAAAAATGCTGCCCTAAGTCACCTAACGGGGATTTTTCATAACAAGTACAAAAGGTCTCTAATTACGGAGGATTAGCTCTAACTTTATAAGAGTTGTTTTTAGGATTGGGTACCCTTTTGTGCAGAAAGACAATTATTATACAGGGTGATTCAAAATTTCCTAGAAAGATTTGAACAGTGGTTAGATATCGTTAATCTAAGAGAAGTTACGTGATTATTTTGTTTAAATTTCCTATATTTTTTTTTTAATTTAGGAGTAAAATTTTCGTATTTTTTTTGGGAATCACCTTTAAAATATTTTAGGGTTTATGTCAAGAATTTTGAAGTTGTCAAAGTTTTGTTTTTAAAAATTGATGATTCTACCACGTAGTAAAGGGCGCTTCTCAGAAAATATTAACAGTTTTTAAATGCCAATATCTCCGAAACGAAAAAGTGTACAAAAACATATTTTACTAATTCTTGTTCAGAATAAGAAATTCTAACTACAGTTAAAGTCTTTCTAGAAAATTTTGAACTAAACAAAAAAACCCTAAATTCTTGTTCAGAACAACAAATTCTAACTACAGTTAAAGTCTTTCTTGAAAATTTTGAATTATACCCTGTATATAATATGAGAAGTAACAAAATAAGCAAACTCATTTCTAAATTACTTGTCAGTTGAATAAAAGAGACTTTTCGTTTTTATTTCAGTTCGTCACTGCCACACTTTTAACACTGACGTTTCTTGCCAGGTTGGTCTTATCAGCGCCGGCACCGAAAATCTTAATAGGGGCACTTGGAGGAGGATTTGAATCTGGGCCTAGACCGGGTTATGGTGGAGGTTAGTTTTTTCATTACAATGCTGTGTTTCTTACATTTGCTACCTACAGACCGCTTCAAGCTACTGCGAACATAGGGCGAAAGAAGTCTAATTTGCCAGTGTACGTACATGCAGAGACACCGCACGCCTATCAGTGAAGCAACCAACACTCAGGCTTCCGATCGCCATTCGCTGCCGTTCGCCGCCGTTCGCCTTGTATTTATTACGCCTCTAACCACGGTGCTGTGTGGAGCGTAGTCAATGAAACCGGAATTTGGTCAATAAATACGCAAATTTTTATAACGTAATTTTCTTATTTTTTGTCACTGATAAATAAGCGCGTTTTATTGTCAACTGCTCAGATTTATCAGTGACGACGTGTTACAATGAAAATGATAAGGAGAAACAAAATAAAAGCAAGTTCTCAAAATAAAATAATACATTCTAAAAACCAAAAAGATTCTCCCAATCAAAAAAAAATTAAAGCAAATGTTCGAAAAGTCCTCCTTGCTCGGCTAGACAATATCCGAGCCTACTATAAAAACCCCTTCCAACGTTTCCAAGCATGTTAGGGGTGATAATTTGAAAAGCTTCTTCAAAAACAGATAGAAGTCATTAGGAGCAAGATCGGGAGATCGAGCTGGCCATAAAATAGTTCCCCGTGTACTTATAACCCGATTAGGAAATACATTATCAAGATATTCCCTAACAAGGCCAACATTGTGAGCGGAACAACCATCTTGTTGAAACCATGTTTCACCAAATCTTACACCTAACAACTGCCTAGCAGTTGGAATAATGTGCTGCTGCAGTAGATCCAAGTATCTAGGACCATTCAAATTGCAATTGCCGTTAATAAAAAATGGCCCAATTACGTGTTCCCCTACAATACCCCCCCCCCAAACATTTAGTTTTTGGGGATACTGTGTTCTTACGTCAAAATACAAATGCAAATTTTCCCTCGACCAATATCGAACGTGTGTTGGGTTATGACGATTTGAACATTTGACCATCTGCACTTTTTCGGCAACTTCGTAGACATCCATTTTTAGTTTTAAAAATGTATTATTTCAATTAAGAACTTACCCATCTGTTTCAGCAAGGCAGAAATAAAACAAAATAATAAAAACAAAATGAATTTCCAAAAGATAACACTGCAGCGTGCTTCGAATCCACCTCGGTTGTACGGCACGGAGAGTAAATTGGACTTGATTCCCCCTATGTTCGCAGTAGCTTGAAGCGGTCTGTATATTTGTAGACGAGAAGTAAACAGTCGTACATAAAACACATTCTTAACATAAAACACATTCTGTAAAAACCGGCACTTATTAAAGAAATTTCAAAAATGATAATACATTTGTAATCACAAAGTTTCTATTTTACCATATTAAACACAAGAACTCGACGAAGACATTGGAGACGTATTTGTTTGCTGAATGTAAATCACTTTCTTTTTAGGGTACGACTTCCCTCCCCCTCCTCCTCCACGACCTCATCATTTTGGACCTCCTCCTCCACCGAGCGTTTACTGGGGAGGCCCCCAGCCAGGAGGTTGGTAGGACTTGACGTATAATGCATGTCGCGCCCAATATATCCTCTTGTACTCTCTTTTACACCTTCATGCAAAGTACTATTTTCTTGCTGATCTTGCCTTTTTCAAAATTTTGCACATGCTGCAGTTTTACATAAAATACTGCATAACCGTATTGTTGTGAATTATAGTAGTAGTAGTAGTTAAATATTTTACTGTATACTAAAGAGTGTCAAACATACACAAATGCCCATTTTCCGAGTTTGACAGGCTGGGTAGCAAAAAGGACAAACTAAAAAAAAATGACCAACAAAAAAAATGAAAAATTGACAGGTAAATTTTGGTGGACACCCAGATTTTCGACATAACTAAACTTATTTGTTTGCCTTAGGAGCATAATCCTACTGGAAATATTAACACACCAGGACGAATTCGTATCAGGTAACTTGGATAAGTACCAGTTGGAAATCAAAGTGTATGATGGTGTTTAATGATGTATAGTGGAGGGTGACCAGTGAAACTACTAATGAGCCTACGCTGGTTACCCAGGGCGAAACATCGTTTAATCATTTCTCTTTTCGCTTTGATCTTTTGTGTGTTGCTTGTGGGATGCTCATCCAAGTTTGAATTTTCGTTATTTCCACCGAAGATCTTTTGATCCTTTGTTTTTTAGTTTCTTTTCGGTTGAAGTAACTGATTTGGAGGTTTTTTAACTTCTTTTTTGTTATTTGTTTTCATTTTGCGAAAATAAACAAACGAGCACTTCAGATAATTTAAGTTAAAACTTACATAAAAACTAAAGGTATAGTGTAATAAAATCAACGCGAGGACTTCTTACTTACTCCTGTAGAGAAACTGACCATATCCAAAAAGCTCACGAGCCTACAGGGTCTCTTCTGCAGAGGGATAACCGGCGCAATAAGGACGACCCCCATCCACGCCCTGGAAACAATCTTGGGTTTCAAACTTGGATCAAGAAGGAGGCGATGGCGACGCACCTGCGATTTGCCTCTATTCTGTATCGTCGCTATCTGTTGTGCGTTTTTTGATGGCTATGTAAGCCAATTCTCGAGCCGCACACCCTTCCACAGTCCTGGCACACCCAGTCTCCGGCAGCAGCCGGTTGTTGTTGGTCATCCATTCTTCCATTTTGTCGCTCCTTTCTACGTTCTCTCTTTTTCGTTTCTAGTCTACGTCGTTGCTCTTCAAAAGTGTGTGCTCCCTCATGGACTGTTCGGCGCCATGAAGCCCTATCGTTTGCCGTGGTCTCGAAGTTGTTTATATCGATGTGACCCTTCATCATATTGCCTTTGAGAACGTCCTTGTACCTTTTTTGTTGACCTCCTTGATTTCTCTTTCCCTCCTTCAGTTGTCCATAAAATATCTGCTTTGGGAGACGTGTTTCTGGCATGCGGATAATGTGACCAGTCCAACGAAGCTGGTGCTTGAAGATAGGTGCTTCTATACTAGTTGTTCTGGCTTCTTCTAAAACACTTATGTTTGTTCGTCGGTCTTGCCATTTGATTCTCAGTATTCGTCTTAAACAACTTTGGTGATATTTTTCTAGTCGTTTGATATGCATTCTGTAGGTGATCCACGTTTCGCATCCGTATGTTAGAGTTGGTATTATAACTGTCTTGTAGACCCGAAGCTTGGTCTCCGCATTGATGTCGTGATTGTTGAAGACTCTCTCCGAAAGCCGTCCGAACGCTGCGCTAGCACATTTTAGGCGATGCTGTGTTTCTGCGTCAATAGTTGCATTTGATGATAGGTGGCTTCCAAGGATGGCCATTTATGGAAATATTTGGAGCTTGGGGATTCATACCTGGTTCTAGTTGGTGAAGAATTTGCGTTTTGGCAAGATTGACCTCTAGGCCAATGCTTTTGTAGGCTTGGTTAAATGCGTTGATTACCAGTTGTAGACCTTCCTCTGTATCGGTCATTACGACGTTGTCATCGGCGTACTGCAGTTCGATTACCGAGGTTGTCAAGACCTTAGTTTTTGCTCGCAGTCTGCCTAGGTTAAGTAGGCCACCGTCGAATCTATATAGAATTTCCACTCCCGGCGGTAGATGTTCCTCAGCAAGGTGAAGCATGGCACCTAAAGATATAGAGAATAGGGTGGGCGCAATAACACACCCTTGTGTGTCGTAATCTGGAATGACTCTCCTGGTCCATCGTTACTCAGGACTGTTGCATTCATATTGTCGTGTAGTAGTCTAAGAATTTGAATATATTTTTGAGGGAATCCAGCTTTTGCCACTATTTCCCAAAGAGCTTCTCTGTTGACCGAATCAAATGCTTTGACTAGATCTATGAAGGCCATGAAGAGAGGGCGATTTTGTTCTCTAGATTTCTCTTGCATTTGTCTGGCACTGAAGATCATGTCAGCTGTGCCTCGATTGGGCCTAAATCCACACTGTGTGTCTGGCAGATTTTGTTCAGCAATCGGAATTAATCGTTTTGATAGTATCCGTGCAAGTATCTTTCCAGCAACAGAAAGCAGAGATATACCTCTGTAGTTTCCACATTGGGCCTTATCGCCTTTTTTGAAAATGGTAACTATAGAGGCGTCTCTGAGTTCGGCAGGAATGGTCTCCGTGGTCCATATTTTACTTACTAGAATGTGCATTTGGGAATTAAGTGCGGGACCACCTTGTTTGTAGACTTCAGCAGCGATACCATCTGTGCCTGCTGACTTGTTATTCATTAGCTGTGTGATTGCCTTTTCGACCTCCTCTAATCTCGGAATCTCACTTAGGTGTTGTTGTGTAGTTTTCTTCGGAATTTTGTCGAAGATGTCATTATCGACCTGAGACTCTCTGTTGAGTAGTTCTTGAAAGTGTCCTTTCCATCGTGAATTGATAGAGGATCTGTCTTTAAGCAGCTTTGTTCCATCTTTGGATCATAGGGGATTGATACCTTGTGTAGTGGGACCATATATCATCTTAGTAGCTTGAAAGAAGGCTCTGGTGTTGTTGGACTCAGCTAGATGTTGCATTTCATGTGATTTTGTTGTCCACCATTGGTTTTTTAATCTACGTGTTTGCCTTTGTACTTCTGCTTTGGCTTCTTGATATTGCCTTTTCTTTTCATTAGAGTTAGGGTGGCTTTTCCAAGCATTATGGGCTTTTCTCTTTCTCTCAATAAGATCTTGAATTTCTTTGTCGTGCTCATCAAACCAGTCTTGATGTTTTCTTTGTGTGTAGCCGACCGTTTCTACGGAGGCAGATGTTATTGCTGTCTTCAAAATTCTCCAGTGATCGTCAATATTCTCCGGGTATTCTAAAGTACCCAACTTTTGATTCAGAGAAACTTGGAATTTTGTTCTGGTTTGATCATCTTTAAAGCATTCTACATTGAATCTTCTTTTGATTTGCTTTTTTTGACGGCTACTTCTTGGTGGAATGTGCAAGTTCATTTTGGCGCGTATCAGGCGATGGTCTGTTCAGCAGTCGTCTGCACTCGTTATTGCTCTTGTAATGTTTACGTCTTTTTGATCTCTGGAACGTACAATAATGTAATCAATCAGATGCCAGTGTTTTGACCTCGGGTGTTGCCAGGAGGTCTTGAATTTGTCTTTTTGTCAGAAAATTGTATTTGAGATTGTGAGGTCATATTCCGAACATAAGGTTAATAGGCGCAGTCCGTTTGAGTTCATGTTTCCAAAACCTTCCTTGCCAATGACGCCCTTCCATAGGTTTGAATTCGTACCAACTCGAGCATTGAAATCACCTAAAATGATCAGATTTAGGAACAGATGTTATGGCTTCACTAAGTTGAGAATAAAATTCATCTTTTTGGTTTTCATGAGCTGCAAGAGTTGGAGCGTAGGCGCTGATTATAGTAGCGTGTTGGTAGTTGCTAAGGTTTAGGCGCAATGTCATCAATCTTTCGCTTATTCCGGATGGAAATTCGGTTAGGTGGTCCACAATTTCATTTTTTATAGCCAAACCCACTCCGTGAATACATGGTTCATCTTCTTCTTTTCCTTTCCAGAAAAATGTGTAGCCTCCTCCGTGTTCTTTAAGTTGGCCTTCGCCTGCTCTTCTAGTTTCACTGAGAGCAGCGATATCGATGTTATATTTCCTTAGTTCACGTGCCACTATTGCCGTTCTTCTTTGTGGTCTTGTGTTGTGTGTAAGTGTACGGATATTCCATGTGGCAAAGTTCATTGGGTTTCTTTTTCTTTTGTTTTGACCGCATGTGGTGTACCCTCTGGATGCGGTTGTCCAGTCGCGCAGATGTTGGCTGGCTATGTTTAGGGCACCTTTTATAGCCCCTTCCCTTTCAGGGTGAGCAGAGTGGGTCCTAAATAGGGCTGCTCAGTCACGGATTCAGCACACGAGTTGCTCTACAGCCAATCCTTGAGCAAAACGGCGATCACACTTCCGCCGCTGTCGTGCCGGTTTGTCACTAAGAGCTTCCAGACTACACTGTCCTGCTCCCGTCGCAACTTGCCGATCGCCGAAAGACTTTGGTGTGCGTGGACTTCATGGTCTTATGTGTCCTAGAAAGTATAGGATCTCAGAGTAGAAAATGCTTGTGCGAGACTTTTATTAACGTGGACATGCTGATGCACAGTCAGCAAGCCCACGGTCCCTAATAACGAGTGACGATCCAATGGCGTAAGGAATACGACGATTGGATCCCTCGAGATTACGCCAGCTGATTGCACGATTGAGCACTAGACTCGAATCGCGGGCGGGGGGTTGCCAGATCCCCCCGCCTACAGGCTACAGGCAGTATGGTTCGCCCAACTTCCCATAGCGGACAGATTAAAACCACAGTGGCCTGATCTGTCCGGCCTGACACGCCACGCTGACAACTGCAATTAAGGGGCCAAGGACTATGAAAGGGCAGGGAGGAGAGAAAAGCCCATTTGGCGGGCGAGGGACTGGCGACGAAAGAGTTGCTCCTCCTAATACTGCCAGTTAAAGCACCGCTTAAACCATGGTAGTTCGAAAGTATAAGGTCACAATACCAGAACGGAATGAGTGGCAAAGGGAAGAATTCCCCTACACGGATGGCTCTAAACTGTCAGCCAGACAGACAACAGGCGCAGGAGTGTACGCGGAAAGCCTAGAAAGTCAGAAAAGTTATCCACTTGAGGAACACGCTACGGTGTTTCAAGCGGCCATGCCATTATCATGACAGCAACCCTACCGGAGGTCAGGAATGGCAGGAGGGAGATATACATATGCTCCGACAGCTGCCCTCAAGGCTCTAAGTGTACCCAAAATAGTCAGTAGTCTGGTGGAGGAGTGCGCGGAAACACTGGAAACACTGGCTCAAGGCAAGAGTGTGACACTGATGTGGGACGTCATGAAGGAATACCAGGGAACGAGAAAGCGGGCGAACATGACAGACAAGGAGCCGAATCCCAATACATTGAACCGGAACTTTCAGAGAGCTTAAGAAATTGGCGAACAATGAACTGAAGACGTCCTGGAGGCAAGAGTCAAAGTACAGACAGTCCAAGCTATTCGTGGATGATCCGAATGTATCCAGAACTAAATGGCTCTTAGGCAAGACCCGAAAGGACATTGGACTGCTAACAGGGATGCTGGGGCACAATTGGCTGAACAAATATCTGACGCACATAAGAGTAGCAGAAGATCCCGTGTGTCCCGCTTGCGGGCTCGGAGAGAAATCGGCGCAGCACTTGATAGCAGAGTGTGATGCTTATGCCAGATCAAGGCAGCTGTAGGGGGGATTTCCCACGATAGAGGAAGAAGAGCTGCACTCGCTCAAATGGCCCACATACTGAACTTCGTAAAGAAGATAGGGAGGCCCGGAGAAAGAGTTGCGGCGGAAGTAGGAGCATAGGGATAAGGAACGGGGTATGGCAGAAAGAGCCCATAAAGAGGCCTAATTGCCAGACCCACAGGTCGCCCCTATACTCCTCCTACTACTACTACATAAGCATCGACACATTGAACTGCTGCATATCTCGAGGCATATCTGTAACTGGCTGGATTCCTCATCAGAGCAGTAAAAAGTCTGTATGCTATCCATTTTTAAGTAGGTGTCTCTCTCTCACCCTGCAGCAGTGAAGCCGCGGGGATTTTATTACACCATACCTTTAGTTTTCATGTAAATTTTAACTTAAATTTACTGAAGTGCTTGTTTGTTAATTTTCGCAAATTAAAAACAAAAAAGTTTGCTTATGTCGTTATGTTCGCACCGAAATTTACCTGTCAATTTTTTTATCTTTTCTGTTGGTCATTTTGTTTTAGTTTGGTTGCAAACCTTTTTGCTACCCAGCCTATCAAACTCCGAAAATGGTCAATTGTTTGTTTAGAATCAATTTTTTATCAGTTACAGCCAATCTTTGGTTAATCCTTTTTAATTATGAACCTTTACTAGAGTGTGATCTTAAAAAAAAAAAAATTCTTACAGGATACAACTTCCTTCCACCCCCAGGACCCCAATTTTACGGACCACCCCCACCACCGCCACCTCCACCATCATATTGGGGTAGATCTGCTGGAGGTTACGGATATGGAAATAAGGTTCTTGGATTTGCCGTTATCAAAGGATTCGGATTGAAGAAATAGCGGCTATTTTTGTTTTTATATTTTTTTTAATAAACCGGATTTGTTTTTGATTCTGATTTTCTTTGCGTCTTATTTTACAAAAGGAACCAGAAATCACAATATGTACATTGATTGCGTAGGGATATACCGGGTGTCCCAAGGTGAGTAACCTATTCGAATATTCCCATGCCACATAGGACAATCGCGTGTTTTTGTGTTAAAACTGAGTAAGAATAAAAACGTTAATTTTGAAAGTTGCCAGAAAAAAACGTTAATTTCATATATGAAAATAAGCTGAATAGGTCGCTGTTTAGCATTATAAAAAACGTTGTTAAAAAAGGCGTTTTAATACCACAATTATCAAATCAAAACAACAACGTTTTTACGTTATTTCTAGAAGTGAATTCTAAGCAGATTTTTATCAACATCAAAATCCCATTAATTTTGCGCATTTTCTACATGAATCTGTCGTTTTACACGCACGAAATGCTATTGATCCAATTTTAAAAATCATGAGATACAAAAATTCTATATTTAAATAAAAATACCTAATTAAAATTTTGTAAAAAGTAAAAACTATACAAAAAAAGTATTTTTTTTTAACTTTTTACAAAATTATATTTATTTCTATTTTAAACATATCTTTGGATTGAAATTAACTCTGTGTTTCGGACTTCCATTGTCTATATTTTATTTATACACGACGTTTCCATCAGTACAATCTCCAGTTTGCACCTGAAGACGATCAGAGATTGTACTGATCGAAACGTCGTGTATAAATAAAATATAGACAATGGAAGTCCGAAACACAGAGTTAATTTCATATCTTCGGATATCATGACATTGATAAAATTGGATCAGCCGGTTTGCTTGATCACTCCACATAAACTTATACAATAATATAGAACATAAGTATACCTACCTGGGAAATATTAAGAGCTAATTTTTGACAGCAGATCACATTTGGAGGTTAAAAAAATAAATAAATAAATTTTAAAAATTATACATTATTACATGGTTACTTAGTAGCATATTTGGGTTCTTTGTACCCTGGAAGAAGCATAGCAGGAAAAATCCAAACTCGCAGTGACTGATTGTACATGTATCTTACGCATTCTGAAAAAAAACGTTTATTTTATATACGAAAACAAAATACAAGGTCGTTTTTTAACGTTATATAAAAAAATACGTTTTTCCAGTTAATTCCTAAGTAGGTATGTAATTTTAAACTGTTTAGCAAAAAAAATAAACACAAAAAAATGGGCGCCTAAACAAATTTAAGATTTCCTCTGGATCTTCAATTTTTTTGATACTCAGTCTAATAATTACCTACAGTTTTTATGAAATTCCAAGTTTTTTTTGGAGGAGCCAGCACAAGTTACTGTAAAAAAAAATCAGATGTCAAAATTTTAAGAATCCTACCATCTAGGTACAGAAAGAAGCCAAAATGGCTTTTGCCAAACACAAATGTCTCGATTTTAGCAAAAATATTTTTTAGCATATTTGACGTTGAACAGCCATTTATAATCTATAAGCATAAACTAATAAATCACATATTGTCAGAAAAGGATCAAGGACCGCACTGATAAGAATACGAGTAAAATTTTGTAAAGATGAAGCTATCAAGTATGCAACAGCTACAATGAGCGATATCAAAAACGGCGATCGAAAAATAGGGACGCCATAAGGTTTTTCTGCATGGAAGAAATTGCAGTAATTGTTTTACCTTAGAGTATAAACCATACTTTTATTTAGCACATTCACATACTATCCCAAAACATGAAAAATGGCGAGCAACAAGGCACTGACCACTCGACATAAAAGATGACGTCAATAAGGAAGGTGGCCGACCACAGCGCCCGCACATGTCGCGCATGTCAAAAAAATTAGTGAGTTTTTATAATTTGCCTTCGCGTCTTTTTTGAATAAAAAAAATAAGTGAAAAAAACGCGACAAAAAAAAACGCAAAAAGTTAGTAGACCTGCGAAATCTTAAACTAGTGAGGTTTTGGAACTTGTTTTCGAAAGCTTTTTAAGTGACAATTATGCATATGAAATTAATGAGACTAAAAAGCTTCCGCAAATATGATATTTTAATAGCTTAATTTCTCCTCGATTTTAAGTTACTTTTAAATATGTAGTTATAAACAAATAAATATAACATGGTATAAGGTACTTTTCTAGTGAAAAAAACCTTGGCAACAGCTTTCTTATTTTTGGATTCTACAAAATATTTTAGGTACATTTTATATACAGACCGCTTCAAGCTACTGCGAATATAGGCCGGAAGAAGTCCAATTTGCCAGTGTACGTACATGCAGGGACACCGCACACCTATCAGTGAAGCAACCAATACTCAGGCTTGCGATCACCACTTGAGTGACTTTCGTTTGGTATTTAGTACGCCTCTAACCACGGTGCTGTGTGGAGTGTAATCAATGAAACCGGAATTTGGTCAATAAATACGCAAATTTTTATAACGTAATTTTCTTATTTTTTGTCGCTGATAAATAAGAGCGTTTTATTGTCAACTGCTCAGATTTATCACTGACAACGTGTTACAATGAAAATAATAAGGAGAAACAAAATAAAAGCAAGTTCTCAAAATAAAATAATACATTCTAAAAACCAAAAAGATTCTCCCAGTCAAAAAAAAATTTGAGCAAATGTTCGAAAAGTCCTCCTTGCTCGGCTCGACAATATCCGAGCCTATTATAAAAACCCCTTCTAACGTTTCCAAGCATGTTAGGGATGGTAGTTTGAAAAGCTTCTTCATGAACTTCGGGTGTTAAAAAATGGCCCAATTACGTGTTCCCCTACAATACCCCCCCCCCCAAACATTTAGTTTTTGGGGATACTGTGTTCTTATGTCAAAATACAAATGCAAATTTTCCCTCGACCAATATCGAACGTGTGTTGAGTTATGACGATTCAACAATGAAAAAGTGCTTTCATCTGTGAAAAGAATAGATCTCAGAAAGTTTTCATCACGAGTAGCCCTTTCCATCATTGTTTCGCAAAATTCCATACGACGATAGCTGTCCTCGGCAAAAATTTGATGCGTTTTTGACGCTTTGTAAGAATGATAACCATTATTTTTGAGAACACGTAAGACAGTGGCTGAAGACGTATCAACTGCTTCGGCAATTTGGTGGCTAGTTAACTTTCGATTTTCCTCCACTGCAGCGCAAATCATCACATCTCGGACTTCCTGTTTGTCATTCAAAACAGTGGGTTTTTTATGGTTTCTTGGCGCTACACAACCAAACTTTTCAAAATTCTGCACAAACCTATAAATCGTTGATAAACTAGGTTCTGGGCGATTTACAAAATTCTCCAAAAAAAGTTATTGAATAAGTCTCAATGGTCTGCCTTGATAGTACCATTTCACAATCTGCACTTTTTCGGCAACTTCGTGGACATCCATTTTTAGTTTTAAAAATGTATTATTTCAATTAAGAACTTACCAATCTGTTTATCGAGCAAGGCAGAAATAAAACAAAATAATAAAAACAAAATAAATTTCCAAAAGATAACACTGCAGCGTGCTTCGAATCCACCTCGGTCGTACGGCACGGAGAGTAAATTGGACTCGATTCCCCCTATGTTCGCAGTAGCCTGAAGCTCATTGTATATGCAGCTGACATGTGTCATAGTTGTCAAATATTCATTTTTGAGTTTTGGTACTTTTTTTTTTAATGTATTTTCTTCAAAAGATGATGTTGGCCACTGCCACACATTTTTTTTTAAATTTTAATTACTACTCTGTTTGCAAGTGGAAGTGAAGAAAGAAAGGCTGGACCGGCATATGCGCATAGCACATACACTTTCGAGCCAAATATTTCTTTTGTTTTCCATAATTAATTTTTTTAAAGCTCTTTAAAAAACAAATCTTTCGCTATTTAAGTAAGGTTATGTTATTAATCTTCTTTTGTCTATATACTCCACCAAATTTTAGAATGCCGGTTCCACAGTTTCACTTCTATTTCTCTCTTTCTCTCTCAAAAAGAGTGAGAGCAATAAAATATAATCTGGCGGCTGTCTGTTAATCCGATGCAATACGCATGTGTAAACTCAATCCCCGTTTTCATGGAAAATCGGTATTTCGATCTCAATACGATCTTGATCCAACCCTAAAAATTTTCAGGGTCGGATCTAGATTCAAATCGATTTGAGTACTGCAAAAACAGGCGTTTTCATGGACGGTATCGGATTGAAATCGTTTTCAGAACGAACTCAATTCCCATGAAAACGTAGCAATAATGTTCTATACCTGTGTTCAACTGTTTTTAAAATATTGACAGGTGAATATTAACATCGAAACGGTTAAGGATAGAGCAAAACGGTTTTTACATTCCTCTTGGTTTTTCACAAGCTATCGTTTTATATCTAAACCCAGTGCTAAAATATCCCAAGGTTAGTTTAACCCGGGGTTAAAATTAGTTAAAACGAATTTAAAGCTGTTATTAAATTTAATAACAGAAGGGTGTTTTTTTTTAGTCTGATTCTTGTAGACTCCTTTATTTTACAAAAGTTGCCGAAGAAACGGGCTCCTTTCCCTTCCTCAGATGTACATAAAAAATATTTTGTGGTATTTTAGTTGCATCATTTCAGTATCAAATACATCTACGATGTCCTTCATGCTCCTTCCTAAATTGTTTGTTTGACAACGTTCAGTGCATCTGAATTGGATAGCGTTCCTTCTCAGACACGTGCATATCGACAAGATAACTGTCGAACCCTGTATAACTACGGCAGAAGGTCCTTCCTTTGAATATACCGGGTGCTTCACGGGTGTGTTCACCCCCTTTTTTTCTGCATTTTTCAAGACAGAGAAATACGACGACATCAGAACAACACTCTATCGTAAACCCACTCACACAGGCCAATATTTAAATCAAGGTTCAAATCATTCTGCTACAGTCAAACGAAGGCATAATAAAAACTTTGTATAATAGAGCCGTTCAAATTTGTAACAAATCTCATGACTTGGCAATCGAAATAACAAACAAGAAGGACCAGCGGCAGAATGGTTATAGCCTTAAACTTATAACAGATACTACTTATTTCTAAATTTCAGAAAACAGCACAGAGATTACAAGACCAAAACCAGGCAAATGCATTCCTTACAATTCCATATATTAAAGGAGTATCAGAGAAAATTCGAAGAGTAGCGAACGAATCATACATAGGTGAAACAAAAAGACCACTATCTGTTAGGCTTAAAGAACATCTGACGAATACCCAAAGAGGTGAAACAACGAAATCAGGAATCGCCGAACACGCATGGTCAAAACAACACCGAATGAAGTGGACAGAAGCAAAGGTTTTGCACAAGGAGTGACACTGAAAGAAACGAAAATTCTTTGAAGCTGCCTTTATTGGGCAGAATTAGGGTATTTTCAGTAAACCAAGTGTTAAAATTCCAGATATTTGGAAGCCCCTTGGGCGGAGCAAACTTAGAAGAAGTTAAAAAAACCTCCAAATCAGTTACTTCAACCGAAAAGAAACTAAAAAACAAAAGATCAAAAGATCTTGGGTGGAAATAACGAAAATTCAAACTTGGATGAGCATCCCACAAGGAACACACAAAAGATCAAAGCGAAAAGAGAAATGATTAAACGATGTTTTGACCTGGGTAACCAGCGTGGGCTCATCAGTAGTTTCACTGGTCACCCTCCACTATACATCATTAAACACCATCATACACTTTGATTTCCAACCTTGAACCACTCACAAATAGGCATCGTTCCGCACTGGTACTTACTTATCCAAGTTACCTGATACGAATTCGTCCTGGCGTGTTAATATTTCCAGTAGGATTATGCTCCTAAGGCAATTAAAACAAAGAAGAAGTTAAAAAACCTCCAAATCAGTTACTTCAATCGAAAAGAAACTAAAAAACAAAAGATCAAAAGATCTTGGGTCGAAATAACGAAAATTCAAACTTGGATGAGCATCCTACAAGGAACACACAAAAGATCAAAGCGAAAAGAGAAATGATTAAACGATGTTTCGCCCTGGGTAAACAGCGTGGGCTCATCAGTAGTTTCACTGGTCACCCTCCACTATACATCATTAAAACACCATTAATGATGTATAGTGTTTAATGATGTATAGTGGAGGGTGACCAGTGAAACTACTGATGAGCCCACGCTGGTTACCCAGGGCGAAACATCGTTTAATCATTTCTCTTTTCGCTTTGATCTTTTGTGTGTTCCTTGTGGGATGCTCATCCAAGTTTGAATTTTCGTTATTTGCACCCAAGATCTTTTGATCTTTTGTTTTTTTCGGAGAAAACTTCTTAAACTTCACGGTTGAGTGATTTCCCATAGTATATAAGTACGTAGCCTTATATAGGAATAGATTGTAGTTTGCACCTGAAGACGATTAGAGATGGTACTGATCGAAACGTCGTGTATAAATAAAATATAGACAATGGAGGTCCGAAAGACAGAATTAATTTCAGAGAAATACAACTTGAGGATATCATATCATATTAAATTTGACGGTTCTTGACAAGTCACGTGACTCTTGATTTCACCGGAAACGGCCTAAACTTTCGATTTTGAAATAAGATTAAAATAAGACACCCTGTATATTTTTCCATTTTTTGATTCCTGGAAGCTTTCTGCGTCCAACGGCCCCCATGTGTCAAATTTTTGACGGCTTTTAAAAAATAATATTTATTTTTTTTTCAATCTAGGTGACCATGATGGGCCAAAAACTAATAATTCGACCTCAATTATTATACCAAAATTTAAAAACACCCTGTAAATGCTTTACGCTTCATTTTTATTTATTGCGTTTTCAAACAAGCAAAATATAAAATGATGTTGACATTATTATTCCTGTAAAGAAACTATTTAATTGTAGGCAGATAATATCAGCGATAAAAAAGATTGTACATACTTAAATCCCGTGGCGTTTTTCCGGGGTTTTTCCCTAGATTCTTATCATGTATCACAAAAAGTGCAGTTTTTATCTCTAAAGTGCGAAAAACCTGTTCAAATTAAAAACTCGCCCCCAACATTACTTTGTGTCGTAAAATTTTTTTTACAATAAAAAAAAAACAGAACTTATTTACCTACCTACTATTGTTTTTATTCTCTTTTGATGATGATGTTTATTTATGCAAATCAGCGATCTGAGCCTTAATGAAAAACATACAAAAGTGGACAAACATTGTATTAAACGAAAAAATGTTCATTGAGATTTATCCAAACATAAAATTCTTGCGATTTTAAGACCGGTTTGAATATAAATAAAAAGTAATAGACTGGTGGCACAGAATCAAATCACTCCCCTTATTCAAGAAACTTCCATTCCAAAAACCCGCGTGGCACTTAAGTATCGCAAAATGTGTAAGGAAAATAACTTGGAAAATGAGGTAAATTCAAAATCGCGGCTGGCTTTGGCACTGTTAGGCGAAAAATCTACTGCGCATGCACTAACAAAGCCATGCCAGTGTCGTAGTGACCTGACGATAATTTAATGACAAGGTATTATTTTGAGTGACATTAGACACTTACAGTGGGATTTACTAAGACCTAAAATAGTACCCCCCACAGGGCTAAATATTTACACTACACAAAGTTATTGATTATTATTTATTGTTATTGCAAAATACCACTGAAAAACTGCTTTTTTTCTCAAATTGTACCCTATTCTATGAGAAAATGCCCTTAAACTAATTTTTTTTGACAGGCTTCACAATGGCAAATGCTGAATACGCTAAAAATTTGGCACATAATAGCTTCATTATCTGTGTTTGAGGTTAGAAAGTTGGTGATTTTTTAGACCACCTCTGGGGGGTGGTTTAAATTTATAGCACCCAAAAAGGATTGTTTTGTGGCCATTGGTAATAAGTTCGTTTTTAATTTACCTAAGTAACCGTTTTTACAAGGATCAATTTACCTTATTTAATATCCCAAGTTGTTCATTGACCTTTTTTTTCCAATTTTGTCCAGAAAAACGCCATATTTTGAACTCGTTTTCAGCACAAAAAATATATCTATGAGGGCACTACTAGGCAAAACAAACAAGTGAAGGTCACTGATTATGCACGAAAAATATACCAAACAAAAAACCCAAAACAACTATATTAATTTATTTACAAACTGAAATTAAAACATTGAGGTTATCTAAAAGCGCACTCAAGAAAACTTTCCTTACTGAAAGCCCACCCATTTCAAAGCTGTAGAGCTTTCATCAGTAGAGGTTGGTGCAAGCCAAGGTACAAGCAGAGTTAAGAAATCCGAACTCGCTGTTTGTGATTTCAACGCAGCTAATATTTAGAAACTGACATTTCGACAGTGACAGAAATGTAGACAAAACTTGTATTTAAGTTTTTTAATACATTTCATAAATAAAAACACCTCTTAAATAAATACAAAATTAATCTACTCCTTATTTTATTATTACCCATCTAAATCGTAGTGTGACAGCAAGTATTAATTGTAAAAATTAATGAACGAGGGTAAGTTTTAATTAGAATGACATATAACCCCAATTTTAATTTGTTCTACAGAGTGTTTACTATTTAAAACCCGAGTAGGTTTAAATTGTTTCATTTTCTTTTCTTCTAAATTGAAACTTTCTTCTTAAATCGAAAAAAGATTGTGTTAAGATGATTATTCAATAAACAAATTTATTCATATTCTTCTTATAAATCAAATTATGTCTTAAATTCAAGGAGGGTTGATATAAAATGCTTAAAACCAGAAATTTTACTTAAACTTAGGACCGTTCTAAAATAGACTAAACCCTTTTAGAAAATCCCACCGCTGAAGTAAATTTTCGGGTTTATCGGCATTCGTATTTTTATCTCTATCGAGTCGACCTATCGAGGAGGTGTACTTTTAAACTAATGGCGAATGCGTGATAGCTCCAGCTGATCAAATGCACGAAAACCTCGTTAGGTACGATAAGGGAGTTACGACCATCCCTGCGTGCGAAACGATGTTTTCACGCATTTGATCAGCTGGAGCTGTCACGCATTCGCCATTAGATCGATAGGCCAACTCGATAGGGATAAGAATACGAATGCTGATAAAACTGAAAATTAACTTCCACAAGGTGTACCCTTTACACGAGGACATGGCGCCCAAGTGCCGAACCCTGAGAAAACTCGGCATCGGCGAAGTTGACATTTTCGACGAGGATTTTTTTTTTACAGACACTTTACATCTCTGACAGGATCAAAAATAAAATAAATAAATATGCGAAGCACATGGCGTCTTTTTGGATCTTAGACCTCACCTCCTAAAATAAACTACACCTTAATTGACCCTTAACCTAAAAAATGTGTCACTTACAAAGTCCAGGGTACAGAATGCCTACAACAGCACTTGTATGCCCAACTTTAAATAATACTCACATATTATACCTCAAAGATCCTGCTTTTTCTTTTCTAATCTTGTTTTGTCCATGCTAAAATCTAGAGGAATTCAAATTTGTATAGGTGACTTTATCCTAAAACCTTATTCGCGATTCTTTGTTAAAAGTTTATATTTAATAATGGTGTAGGTAATCATTGTCCCCCCCCCCCCGCTCCAGAAAAAATTAGACAACAAAGATGCTGGTGGTAACCCTAAAGAGAACAAACGAGAAAATGCAGAACGTTCCTTTAGACATTCTAGAACTCCTCCACAGTATTTTGAGAGAGTTTGAAACAGACAAAAACCACGCTATCAGAAATACAGAACAGTATTATAGAGTTTAAATTTATAAACAAGTTTTAAACAAAATCATTTTGGACATAAAATCAAGTTTCAATAACGAGACTCTAAGTAGTTTTGAAATGAACATGTTCATCCAAGTTTTATAAACGTGAAGCCAAAATCAGAGCAAAATTAACTAATGTCGTTCCCAAATACTATAAATTGTTTGATTAATAAAAAACACAAATTCTTGAACTTTTATTGGGAGAAGTCAGTATTTGGAAACAATATTAGTCAGAAGTAGGCAAAAGCGTAAATCAAAACATATATGATAAAGTTCTCGAGACAATGAACAAGTATGACGATATTCTTTCGTTGATAAAAACATTCTTGGATGTTTGTCAGTAAGTAATGCTTCGTCAGAAAGAAGCTTCTCCTGCCTCAGAAGATTGAAAATACAAGTACACTATCGGCACCATAAAAGTGGTACACAATACTTTTTGTTGTAATACCTTGGTCTATTTTTCTTAAACTGTCAAAGTATGTCATTCTGTATTTCAGTCTGACAAATAAATAAAAAATGCCTCCACAAATTTCTTTGTTTGATAAAGCCCAACTCCTGGCAAAACTACAACTAGGATGGTCAATTAGGGACGTGGCTAGACATTATGGACGTAGTAAAACCACGATTATAAAAATTAAAAAACGATAGGAAGAAGATCAGACAATAGAGAGAAAACAAGGGACTGGTTTATTGAAAGTTTCAACTGATGAACAAGATTACGACCTTATCGTTTTTATGGAAGAAAACCCTTTTGCATCTGTTGCCCAGGCAAAGAGATTAACCCAATTTTCAGGATGTGTAAGAGTCGCACGAAATCGCATAAGGAAAGGCTCTAATTTAAGATGTCGTATAGCTGCTAAAAAAATTAAACCTACGAATGAACCAGAGTTTTGGCGAAAGGTAATATTTTCCGATGAAAAAGTTTTCCAGTCCTGTAGAGACAGAAAACAAATTTGGGTGTATCGTCCACCAAGAACGCGCTATGAGGGAAGATATATTGCTGGTAACAACGATCGCGCTGGGAGATTTTCGGTAAATATGTGGGGCTGGATTTCTGCCAGAGATCATGGTGCTCTATTTCGAATCAATGGAAGACTCACAGCACAGCTTTACGTGGACATTTTAGAGAACACCATGCTTCCAGCCGTCACAGAACTTTATCAAGACCAGTTTATTTTTCAACAAGACAACTGCCCTGCTCATACGGCCAGAATTTGCCAAACTTGGTTTCGGGAGCAAAATATTGAAGTTCTTCCTTGGCCTGCGAAAACCCCAGACTCCAATCCTATGAAAAATATCTGGGGTTTAATTTCAAAAAAGCTGTAAAGCTTTAATATTATGCCGGGAAATTAACATCACTTGGTCCAGTTAATAGTCAATGCTTATGAAGAAGTAATTAGTGAAAATGAAAACCTTTTTTAAATTTTGGCTGATTCTCTACCAAGCAGGTTAAACGGTATAATTGAGGTGAATGGCGCAATAACTAGATATTAAAATTTATATACCTAATAATTTGTTTCTATTGTTTTATAATTTTCGTTACAGTTGTGTTTTTTAATTTTTGTTACAGTTGTTTTATGCGTTAGCGTATTATTGTAATATAATATTTATTTTTTAAAGCAATCTTTGATGTCAATATTTTCACATTTTAGTACCAGTCTGTCACAAAATATAATCCGGTAGTTAACCATACAATTTAAAAAATACCTATGTTTATCACATACCACTTTTATGATGCCGATAGTGTACTTAAAAACCCTATGACGAAAATTCGTCTGAAGGGCTTAGCGTTGCTGCATATCAACAGACATATTGAAATTGACATTTGCTATGTTTTCATGGGTATTGAGTTTTGAAAACGAACTCAATACACATGAAAACATAGCAATTGAGCGAGTCATTGACCCGTTTACCCAAAAAAACTGGAAACGAACTTTTTTTTGAGATAGGCATCTTATATTTAGGAAATGCAATATAAAAGGTAATGTTTCAACTTAAAAAGCTTTCTAGGTCTAAAAAAATAGTAGTTTTAACAACTAGTGGCTAAAATAGTGCCTTTTTTACAACCGTTGGTTTAAATAACGAGCGCAGCGAGGTATTTAAAAACGCGAGTAGAAAAAAGCATAGTTTAGCCTCGAGTTGTTAATACCTTTATCAAAAAATCCAAGAAAAAGAGGAAAATACTTTTAAAAATCTCGAACGAAGAGCACTTCTCGCAACACACCATTTTTACACTATAAATCAAGGCGGCTGGTAAATGAAATAACAATGGTGGTTTCCATGGAAATTCTATAAATTCGGTGACGTTCATTGTTGCGACATTTTAATCGTTGAAATTTTGAAGATGTTTTTAAATGATTTTTTCGTAAATACTTGGCGAATACTGGCGAAAATGGCTTAATTTTTAGGCAAGAACAATTAGATTTTTTCAATATTACTATTTTCCGCTATTTCTCTTTAATTTTGGGTAAAGAACGGACCGCTTTTTTTGCACCCGTGATCAAAAAGAAGTTTTTTTGCATCGGTAACCAAAAAAGCCATGCTTTAGTTATCTGCAGACAGTTACTAAAATATTTTTTTTGATGAATGTATAAAAAAAAGTAGTTAGCTATCAAAATCATCATCATCATCAAAAAATCAAGTGGCTGGGACTACGACTGAGGCGTACCCAGCTAGGATTTAAAAACAATGTTTTTTATATATCCAGGCAAATTCTAATTTTTCTGGTAACCAAAAGCGAGCAAGCTGAAATTTTGCATGGATATAGGGTACTTCTGGAAAAGCTTAACCATAGATTTGCACCGTTCTCACCCTCGTAACTTCGGCGCCATCTTGAATGAAAGGGATAAATCGGTTTTACGTACATAAATTCTGTTATTTTCGCATTAGAAATAAAAGCATTTTGAAGGGAAAAACAATACCTACCAAACGATTCCTTTCAAAATTACAGTAACTTTTTTGTTCATATTCAGAATTCAATTATTTAAACAAAATGAAAATAATTATATCAGTTTTTCCGCTATTTCTAATTTCTTAGATTAAAAAGAGACAAGATACCTGACACTTACGGAGACTTTGGTTATATTATTATATGGAACAATGTTTAACTTGGTGCCTACTTAAATAGAAATTTACACATAGATTATATTATTAAAATTTGACTATAACATGAAATCTGCAAAATAATTTAAAAAACATTAAAAAAATAATTCTGCCAATTTGAGCTTTGGAAGCTTTATTACAAAGTTTGTGTATGATTTATAGCATTTTCAATTTTTAACACAATAAAATTATGCCAAACATTAAAACACAGAAACACAGTTCATAGCACCTGAAACATCAAGAAAAAAAATATAACCCACTAGCTAAAAATTATGTTATTGTGTTTGTTAATTTTGTTATTTTTTCTGGTCATTAGCAGAAACTTACTTATACTGACTTCTTCAGTACACAATATACAAAAGACTTAAATATCAATTTGAAGGTCGAGCACAGATGGCAGCGCCCGGCGGTAGTATAAATCAACCTTAACATTCTGTGAATTAACTTTTATTGTTGTTTGCAAATTGGTTTAAGGACTTTACCTACCTTTATTTTATAGTCTTTATAAAAAAAAATATCTTATTTGCGCATTAACTTCATCAAAAGTATGCTTTATTTTGTCGTCTTTATAAAAAAAAACCTCGAAAAAACCTTATAAAAACGTTCGAAAATATCTCATTTGACTCGATTTTTCTCACCTGCGTTTTGTTGTGATTTTATTTGTGTCTCTTTTTAATCTAAGGATGCAGTTTTTCGATTACTGTCTTATTAATAGTTTTTGAGCTACAGGGGAAAGTTGAAAAATGGCCGGAGTTACCAACTGATGATATATCCCGTAATTTAAGAGATAATTGAGTTCTATAAAAACATGTCTGTGGCAAACCTAAAAAGAAACTAAAATATGAAGTGAAACATTTTGGTCCGTATTTAACTTTTTGATCCTGATGATAGTACGTACGAAATAAAACGTCGGATTAAAACTCCCAAAAAACCATTGTATTTTGCTAAAAAGGTTGCAACAGACATGTTTTTACAGAACTCAATTATCTCTTAAATTAAGGGATCAATTGGTAATTCTGACCATTTTTCAACTTTCCCCTTTAGCTGAGAAACTACAAAGGACAGAATAAATCTGTTAATACCATTTTTTAAAGCTCAAAAAAGTAAGATAGTATTTTTGAATCCCATCGAAAATGAGACACCCTGTACACCGCGCCCCATGGCGCAACGTTCAACAAACCTCCATGATTCAGCAGTCGCTCTCTATACATGATTTGCAAATACCTGGAGGTTTTCGTATTTACCGTAATAAGTATCTTTTAATTTCCGTAGATAAAATTTTGGTCTTTATTGTCCATTCAGCATAATGCGTTTCTATTATGTGATTATTATAAATAACTTAACTAACAATTAGTACAGTTAATGGTAATACTATGATGGTAATTTAAGGCATTAAATATTTTAGCATAATTTGATGGGTTACGTTAATGTTTAACCAATTTTTTCTATGTTTTTCACATTTTTATGTCATTATTTTGCTCACATTTTAAAGCTTTCTTTCCAAACTTTCGATTTCTATTTTATTGTTTTTTTTTATTGAAAGATTCTTTAATTCAGAAAATAGTATAAATACATTTCCTAATAAAGTAACTCGTAAACAGTAAATAAACTTACTGGTCCCAGAGTGTTAATAAACTATTGTATCTTAAAGTTTATTAATTATTAAAAATAATATAAACATGTTACAGAAACCTATGTGTGCTAACATAATAAGGTTTCCGCATACACAAGGTTGATCTATTTTGTGCCAAAAATGTAATAATGCTAAAAAAATAAAGCTAAATTAATTAATTGTCTCACCTAAGAATAAATTATAATTTTGGTTTTTTATATTATTTTCTAACGCTTCAAAAGATTTTAGACATTGATTAAATGCATTGTTAATGGCTATGTTTGTTCTCTTAAATTTATTGTAAATAGTTCCACGTCTAGTGTTATAGCTATGTATGTCAGTTTTGTAAGTTATTTTTGAGTTGGTTTTTTGTATATTGTTCATTATTTTATATGAGTATTTTGATTGTTTAATTCTTAGTAGGGAGTTAAGATCGTGAAGTTTTAGAGTATTGTAAAGAGTTTTTGAATTGGTTATTCTAGAATAAATCACTCAGTTTTTCAAGTTTTTTTAGCGTTTAAAGAAAGTACTGCCAACAAACATTTTTGTCTCTGTTAAAATGAAAAATATTTCAGCTTGTTGAAGAGAGACAGCACGCTATAAAATAGGTATTTAAGTCACTAGACCGGAAAATTGGTCTTTACAGGTCGACCCAGGAAATTTACAGGGCGAGCCGCAGGCGAGTCCTGTAAACCTGCGGAGACTTGTAAAGACACTTTCCGGTCGTGTATCGTACGTACTTTTTTTTCAAACGATCAGAAAAAACATTTTAGTATCTATCACTTTCGTCGACGCCTAGCCGTGTTGCGTAATTTATGAACAGTCCCCTGATATTTTCTGCTTCTTGTTGGCTAGATATTCATTGCCGCTAAGGCCGGTAGTTTTTAAGATGAAAACTAAGAAAAACAAGTAAAGTTTTGTGGTTAGAAATGATTTCTGTATTTTTAACACACAGCTAAATCAGTGATGACTGACGACCAGTTATGGCCAACCATAGCCAACTTATTAAGCAAAATAATGATAAAAGAGCTCATAAAAGGCAGATTTCTAGGTTTGTTCTTTATTTACCTATATTTATAGTGTACTCTTACTTTGAGAATTAAAAATGTGTGGTCGATTTTTCGGTGTATGTGACTCTTGAAGCAGCTTTTATTATATCCTCCGGATTCAACTCATTTTCTAGATCTGAGTTCATTTTTGTAAACAAAACTTTTGAAACAAATTTAAAACAGCTTTTTTAGAAGTGTCAAAACTGCCCAAAAAAACAAGCTAAAAGCTGTCAACAAGAAGTCATAGCCAACTTGGCAAACCGGAAATGGATCAAGGGACCGGAAAATTGAATAAAAAATCGTATGGAAAGTGGCTATTTTCCGGTCGTTTGAAAAAAAAGTATTTTCCTGCGAGCGAGTAACTTTTCCGCACGATTTCTTTACTTTTCCGCACGATTTTTACACTTCCGCACCATTTTTAATGTAATTAACGATTTTCACTTTAAAGGACAACATTTTAATTCAAAATATAGTTTAAATCAAATTATACGACCTACGGGTATTATTTTTCATTCAAAAAATTCATATTCTTAACCATTAACTTAAAAAGTCACATGCAGGCACTTTACTAAAAAAATCGTGCGGTGTATTGTTAAAAATGAAGATATTTAGGACTAATTAAATAATTTATGTAACTATTCTATCTTATGTGTCATTTTGTAGCATTATTATAAAATATTTGCATATTAAAAACATTTTTTTTCATAAAGAAGATGGACAAAAACCTCGGAGGAAAAACATTGTACCTAACTCTTGCGGAAAACGCCTTTTCCACCCTTGACGGCTTCCCGAACTCTGCTCCGCGTCGTTTGTGCAACTACCATCGCGTGCGGAAAAGTACCACTTTCCGCACTTGTTAGGTAAATAATTATTTAGAGAAAGATGAAAATAACTTAAGGCGATCATTTAATAAAAATTTCTGTTATGTCCTGCTGATTTTTATTTTGCCATTTTTATCCGAAAAACTGCAAAAATTGTACTTGTTTAAAACGCAAAGGGTGTAAGACATAAGGTGGTATTAATTTATTTTCTATCAAAGTTCTTTACAGTATTTTAGCACATCTAAAAATAATTTAACAGGTATTTAACTAAATTATTTTTAGGTTCATCATTGCCGTACCATAATGTACAGTAAACAATATATTGTACTTACCGAAATGACAAAAATCTTTGTTTTAAATAAACAATTATCATAAGTTTAATCAGAGTCGCCATTGAGCTAAACTTGGCCTTTGTAATTATTTATTATTACTATAAAGAAATAAATAAAAAATGTGTACCAAAAACTACTGTCGTTTCGAGACTAAACAGAAAATATTTCAAATGTTTTATGAAAATGAAAAACAATTTACCTTTTGATTTAACATTCGTCCAAGTTTTTAGTGCACAGAAAACACTTTTTTTTATAAAATATTACAAGGTTACAACATATAAAACACTTATTTTGTAAAATAAAGCCCCATTTTGTGTTTTTTTTCATCTCTAAATTTTTTTACGAGTGACAGCTTCTAATGTGTTCCAAACACTCTGGTAAAATTGATGCGTGGTAGCGGTAGTGGTGGTTAAACACTACCACAACGGCTGTCAAAGCTGCCAAAATTTTAAGCATTCCAAAATTTCCCTAATATCCTCATTTTGTTTAAATAATAAACTTTTGAGTATAAACAAAAAAGTTACTGCAATTTTGAAACGGGTCGCTTTGTAGGTATTTTTTTTGTATGGTTAAGCTTTCCCTACACCCATGCGAGATTTTAGCTTGCTCGCTTTTAGGTCCGAGAAAAATCACAATTTGCCTGTACTATAAGTCTTCGAATGCCTACAGTGAAAATTTTTAACTCTTGACCGCTGGTCTAAAATCATATGGAGAAATCTCGTGCAATCAAGGTTCCTCCTGATTAAAAAATACGCAGCATCCGCGCTTTTGGCCACCTATCATTTTTTTAAGAAAGCCTAGGTTTATTACTAAATTCGCCAACTGAATATGTTACATAATATCATCGACTTTATTTAAATTGATTTCATACAGTAAATGTTAATCTCTTTCCGCGGTCTTAAAAATAAAGTACCATTGTTAACCTAGAATAGTTTTGTGTTACAGAATGGCATATTTTCGGGTATGTAATCACATTATTTTAGCAAATAATTACATTTATATTAAAGTTATGCTTAACCGGGAGTTCAATAATAGAATAGGTATGTAACGTGTATGTATGAAAATGAACTTTAAAACGCTAGTTTATTTTTGATAAAGGTATAAAAACAGTGTTTAAGACGAAGAGAACGCTACCTCCTATAAAATATTTCTGCCTGAACTTATGCTTGTTATATTTTTAGATGAGCAACATTTTTCCTTTGGTAATCTACTGTATCTTCGTCAGTTGTAAATCCGACTCCATTCCCATCTATCATCGTCAAAAACTCGATAAAAGATTTTCATCTGAAACTGAATTAAATACAGAAACTTTAATATTAACAACGACCGAAAATAATCTTTGGGAAAATAATAAAATACAAAACAGTGAGGAAAGTACACATCATAAAGTAAACAATAAGGAAGTTGTTAAGAGTTTAACAAATGTAATTAAAGAAAATACAGAAACTTTCAAAAATAAATCAAATTATAAGGGAGTTTTAATAACAGATGTAACTGAAGAAAATACAGAAACCTTAAGAAATAAATTAGATGATAAAGAAATTTTCCCAAATGAAACAGAAAACAGGGAGAAAAGTACAAAACATAAAAATAAAGTGCATGAAAAAGAAATTCACGTCATAGTTGCAAATAAAAATTTGGAAATTGACGAAATGGAAGACATGAAAAATGAGTTGGATGATTTGGAAAAGAAAAGTTTAACAAACGTTATATTAAATAAAATTAACCTCATTGAGAGTAATGAACTAGTGCTTGATAAAGAAAATAACATTGATGCTAAAGTAGAAGAGTTTGAAGTAAGAATACCATATCTAACTAAAAAGCATGGTAAAAAGACCCTTGTCTTTTTCATCTCGCAGTAATTTTTTTGGTTAGTAACTACTTATATTTATACAGGGTGTGAAAGATAAAAGTGCAAAGATTTTAATCAATGAAAAAAAATAGAATAGGATGCTAAAGTTCGAAGAGGGGCGAAAAAAAAACATTTTAAAAATTAATAAGGTCAAATGATTTCTGAATTTATAACGATTCAAAATGTCCCATTCAGTTTCTTCTTAAACCGCCAGGTTAAGGAGATAAGGGCTGTCAAAAAAACCTCCGCAATGAGTAAAAAATACATTCATTTTTTATCATTAATTTTCGAGCGTAAAATGTCACTTTTCATTCCATAGGACAAAAAGTAAAAATACGGATATAAAGTATAAAAGACGGATAAAAATTAAAAGTAGAAACAAAAGTAAAAAGTACAAAAACTATTAGTTTTTTGACATTTAGTACCTTTTTGGTGCCTGATAAAAAGATTTTTTGTTACGAGGCTTTTTTGAATATGGTTAAACGAATATTTCTTAGAAACAAAATTTTTTTTTTTCTAACATTCACTTGGCACAATTTATTATTTGTTATTTTTTTTTCCAAAATAGACAGATATTCGTTCAGCCATATCAGTGTATAAATAACACATAGTCAAACTAATATCTTATATGAGAATACTAACAACAAAAAAGTTTAAAAGTGCGAAAAATAATATTGCTTAAAATAATACTAAAATTGTAGCAACGTTTTTGTAATTTAAGCCAAACATTTTGATGTTACTTTAAGAGTTTTTATATTTTCAATTAAAAAAAAAATGTGGGTTGGGTTAGCTGCAAAAGGGGATCCCCTTCCTGTTACCGCTACTGCCCAAACATCTGAATTTGCTTAAACTTTGTTATTAAATTAGTAAAAGTATTCGAATTGATAAAACATTTCCTGGAGACCATGCATGTACATGGTGATCCATTATAAGTCTCCCCCCTCTTCTAGAGGCTAAACGAAGCGTGATCGAAGGTTTAAACAAAAACTGGCTAAAAGAACTATTTTTTTAAAATTTTCTCTGATAGTTTACTTAAAATTTTTCCTATGTCATATATAGAGTGTAACAAAAAAAAACATGTAATTCTTTCAATGAGATATCCGATATATTTCGGCATTTTTTAATTCTCTCTACTATATTTTATATATAATAATAATAATAATATTCGAGTTTAAATGGTTTTAAATGAATAAATGACATTTAATATCATTTTTGCAAAATTTAAATCGTCGTTTATGAAAATGTTCTAAAATTAATCTTTTTAAAATTTAAACGTGAATATCTTGAAAACCCTAAAATATAAGATACTAGTGTGTAGCAGTTTTAAAAAGTAGATTTTTGGGAGAATTTAAAAATGGCAGAATATACAGAGTGTCTCATTTAAAGGATACATATTTTTGTTACATACTGTATATGAATCGACGCAAACACCTGTTTCACCCTTGTTAGGGATCATCAGTGCGCCATAAGTTTTTATGGACGAATAACTCGAACGATTAAATCAACAAGTCACGGACAAATGCTCGACAAATACTAGAATAATGTCCATATGGAGGTAAATAAGAATAAAAAAGATCATTTTACCAGATACTTGTTTATTTGATCGCTTGTTTTATTCGTTTATAAAAACTTATGTCCCACCCTAACAAGGGTGAAACACCTGTTTGAGTCATAGTAAAAAGCCCGACTGGTGGATACACCGTGTCTGAAATCACTCAGTGGTAGAACTAGTGGAGGGGCCAAAAATTCAATAATTTTTCTGTTGGTAAAATTGTCTTTTTTATTAAAAAAATCGTTCTTTTACTTTAGCCTCGAGATCACCCTGTACCACCATTTTTCTTGTCCATGCATGTACCACAGGGTGATACTGCACATTCACAGACATGTTATTTTCCCACCTCGTCGGTTAACGGGGGGGGGGGGACCATCATAAGAGGCCCAAATATTTTAAATGATCCATTTTGTAGCTTTTTTGTAGCTATTTTGTTAGGGTTAAATTAATTTTGTAGCTGTAGCTCTGTTTTCGAGAAAACGCGATTCCCATAGCTTAACCGTTAAGCTGAGGGGCCTAAAGCTAAAGCTACAAAGTTCAAATAAACAGCGCATTTTGTAGCTCGGCTTGTTCAAAATATTCCTAGATTTTTTTTAATTAAAAAAAAACTTATTTTTTTCTTTAAATATACAGGGTGTTCCAAATTCGATGCTCACCATGGGGATCTCGTAAACGGTAGGTTTAAATTAGGGCAAAGTTGCGGAATTTGACGCTTTGCTCCAAACCAAAAAAAAAAGTTTACAAATTCCGGATAGTTCCGGAGGTGGAAAAAACCGAAATATTTATTATTCGTAAAGTCAAAAAACGCTTAAAACTTTCTACAGGCACTTTTTTAAGATCTAACTAGTTAGAGGTCCGTTTTTGAGACTTGACATTTCAGAGTGACAGGAGCACTGTCAAGTTCATATTTTCTTATGGACACATCCTTTTTTTCTCCTGCTGTTTGGTTCATAAAGGATAACAACTTTATTTTGACAAGTCGCCTGACGTTTTCGGTTTATTGACCAACATCAGTCCAAATTTAGGTTTTGATTTTGACTTACTCAAGATATTTTTGAAACCCGATTGCAGTACTTTTTTAACATTTTAAAAATGACATTCTTTTTGACATTTTGTTACAACAAAATAACTTTACCTAATATTTCAGGTACTTACCAAAATGGGGTTGTAAAATATCTTCTTGAATAATAATAAATGAACTTGGCAGTGCTCCTGTCATACTGAAATGTCAAATCTCGAAAACGGACCTCTCATTACTGCACTTTACTTACTTTAACGGCGCAAGAACAATCCAGAGATAATATAAATTTGTCAATCGATTTCAATACGTCATCTACCACTCATTATCTATCTCTGGTTTCTTTACTGTATTCTCCTGTTCACAGATTGCGCCGCGAATCATTGGGGATTAGGGTCACTGGATCCTAAAACCTGCGGCTGGGACCGCAGGTCTCAGGATCCAGTGACCCTATGAGGGATTATTTATTTATCACCTAGGTGATCGAATTGAGAGCAGTGACAACTAGTCAAATGGTCATACACACAGACCACTTAAGGGTTCTAAAAAGTAGCTTTTCACCAAAGGAAAAATTATTAAATAAAACACAAAAACCAGGCCGACGAACTCCAAAACAAAACGACAAAACTAAGGTTATGAAGAATGTCAGGCAGACACACTGACATTGGTTAGTTGCAAATACAGTGAGTCGACCAATTTCGATGTTTGCATGGCATAAATTTTTTTTCCTGGTAAGGGGTGTTACCTAGGTATATATGCTAGATCTCTCTTAGCCGAATACATTTAGGAAAGGAGAACACTAGAAACTATGCCTACGGTAAGCTCACAAAAAAAAGACGTGGGTGGTTAATTTTGATGGTGGCGGTATCTATAATATAACCATTTAAGTAATTTTTGATGCTAGGCATATAACTAATATTGATAGGTAACCCTTATAGTCCATGTTTTTACATTTCCGCATGTTTTAGCTTTAGAGGAAAATAATAATCAATTTGTTTTTTATTAGAGGAAGAGGATTACAAAGCTTATTAATACAATCTAGAGAGTTTTTGAAATTAGGTGTCCATTATTTGGAAAATTACAAATATTTCCAATTTAGTTTTACAGGTCTCTATAAAGGGTATTTCTGACTGTTTCTGACGTAATATGGACGCGGCAATTTTGAAACACCACAAAAGCTAAAACAGTTTTTTTCAAAAAATAAACAAAATTTTAAAAAAGTACCAAGATTTGATGGAAAAACATAGTCCAATAAACAATTTAGGCAAAATTTTAGGTCATTTGCAAGTCCCGCTTCCGAGAAACATGCGGAAAAAGAATTGCCTAATAAACGGACCCAACAGCGTTGCCGGTTTAACGATGTAATTGGGCCCTTAAAAAGTGCCCGTGTTAAGCGTTTTTTGACAGCTTTAAGAATAAGGCCACTTCTTCTTCAAGTGCCATGCTCTCCAGCGCAATCTGCACCCTGCTTTTCGGCTTTAAGGGCGCAGAAAAATAAAAACTAAAAATAAAGATTTCGTTTTTTTTTTCGCCTATCTCCGGAACTACCTTACTATTAATTTAAACCTTTTCGTATCTCCTACCGTTTAGGAGATCCCCATGGTGAGCATCGAATTTGGAACACCCTGTATTTAGACCAAATGTACTATGTGATATATTTTTTCAAACCCAACCCTAGGAGCATTTTAAAAACTTTTAATATGTGATCCCCTCGAACAAGCTGAGCTACAAAATGTGGTGTTCTTTTGAACTTTCTAGCTTTAGCAGAATTGAACTTATGGGGAGGCCTCTCAGCTTATCGGTTAAGCTAGGGGGTCGCGTTCTCTTGAAAACGGCTACAGCTACAAAATTAATTTAACCTTTACAAAATAGATACAAAAAGGCCACAAAATGCAGCATTAAAAATATTTGGGCTCCTTAGGTTACCCGACGCGACGTTATTTGCCCTTTCTTTTATTTTGGTGGGACGTGAAAGCCGAAAGTTGTTCTTAAAAGCGATTTTTAATGAGTTTCAAAATGGGTATAAAAGAAACGATATTCTTTCCTGTTGTATTGTGTTAGAAAAAAGGTCAACAAGAAAAGACATCCTTACAAGAAGTATAAAAAAAGTTTCGTTTTGTGAAAAACTTAAGCCAGTGACGCTAAAAATGGCCAGAATATTTTATGTAAGTACCTTTATTTATTTAAAAGGATAATGATAATTATTTTAGCATAATTTAAGGGGTACCGATTTTGTTTAACCATTTTTTTTACATTTTTACGCCACGATTTTGCTCACATTTTAAAGATTTCTTTCCAAACTTTCGATTTCTAAAATAAAATACTCATTTTCTTGTATTCACTGTTTTTTAGCGTTGAAAAAAAGTACTGCCCAAAAAGAATATTTCTCTGTTAAAATAAAAAATATTTAGAGAAAGAGGGTGGAATTTTAGTGGCAGATGGAGATAATTTATCAGTGAAATAAATTTGAATGATATCCTCTTTATACGGAAAATATATAAAAAGAAGGTCTTTATAAACAATTTTGCCAGAAAATGCTAAACTAAATAAATATGTTCTTATTAAATTGGTTTAGTGTTATGGCAACATCGAAAAATAATTTTTCCGACAGTGCATATTATTTTTCTTTTCCATTTTTCTTCAATAAATCGTTATATTTTATATTTTTTAATGCCTTTTTTTTTAAGTATAGAGTTCTTAAACTCTTTAAAATTAACATAATATTTTAATACCTCTAAAATCATTTTAACAGGTATTTAACTAAATTATTTTAACCATTTTAGAAACCCAACACTTTAAAATTTTAAAATTGAATGCCAAAACTCATAATTTATAAAAATCCAAGGTGGTGGGCGTTTTAAAAAAATAGGTATTTTTAACCCACTCTGCAATTTTTTTATGTGCATCAGTGCTAAAAAACTTAACTTTTGTAGAGTTTACTGATGCATCGCTTGTTAAAATCAGGTCAGAAATATGCATATGCATAACTTTGTTATTCGGTAAAGTAGAAAAGTACTACTTTCCGCACGCAAATGAGTGCGGAGTTTTTTTACGACTGACCCCAAATGTGCGCAATTTTTTCTCACTGCACAGTTGTTCTAATAAAATGTAAAAAAGTACCTATCGAAAAAAAATGATTGTTCAAAACACCGGGCCGCCGCAAACAATGCAAACAAGCAACAAAATTGACTTTTCTCATTTATGATTTTGACGCTTCCAAGTTTTTGTTGCATTAAATTCACATTTTTGTTGGGCAGAAAAAAAATTAAAGCATTTCCTTAAAAAATCATATAACATTTTCTTTCGTAAGATTGATTGTCTTGGGTATTATCTATCTATAGGAAAATCGACATTTATTTGAATGTTTTTTGTTTGAACTTCCTAGGACCTATAGTAAAAAACTTTTCTCCATAAATATCAACGTGTCATAGCGTCGCAGGCGAAAATTTTTAAGAAAATGACACTACAAATGCCATTGTTAAAACAAAATTAAACTAATACCAAAGGTTAACTCTGTGTTTCGGACTTCCATTGTCTATATTTTATTTATACACGACGTTTCGATCAGTACAATTTCTGATTGTCTTCAGATGCAAACTACAATCAATTTCAAGTTTAAGAAGTTGGCTCCGCCTAAGGAGGGGTTTCCAAATATTTGGGATTTCAACACTTGGTTTACTGAAAATACCCTGATTCTGCCCAATAAAGGCAGCTTCAAGGAATTTTCGTTTCTTCCAGTGTGACTCCTTGTGCAAAACCTTTGCTTCTGCCACTTCATTCGGTGTTGTTTTGACCATGCATGTTCGGCGATTCCTGATTTCGTGGTTTCACCTTTTTGGGTATTCGTCTGATGTTGCTTAAGCCTAACAGATAGTGGTCTTTTAGTTTCGTCTATGTATGATTCACCACACTCACAAGGAACTTGGTAAATGCATTACTTATTTTGTTTGTTCTCTGGTTTTGTTTTACTAAGAAGGCTTCTAATTGTATTACTAGATTTAAAAGCTGTTTTAATATTAAAGTTTTTCGCTACTCTTCGAATTTTCTCTGATACTCCTTTAACGTATGGGATTGTAAGAAATGCATTTACCTGGTTTTGGTCTTGTAATCTCTGTCCTCTTTGTTGAAATTTAGAAATAGTATCTGTTATAAGTTTAAGGCTGTAACTATTTTGCTGTAGATCCTTCTTAATGTTTCTTATTTCGATTTCCAAGTCATGAGAATTGTTACAAATTTGAACGGCTCTGTTATACAAAGTTTTGATTATGCCTCGTTTGGTTGTAGCAGAATGATTTGAACCTTGATTTAAATATTGTCTTGTGTGAGTGGGTTTACGATAGACTGTTGTTCTGATGTCGCTTTCTACTACATCAAGAAAAGGAATTTGACAATTTTGCTCCAACTCAATTGTGAATTTAATGGTGGGTCTTATGTTATTTAGGTGGTGAAGAAATTCTGAAAGTTGTTGGTCATTCCCGGTCCAGACAATAAAAGTATCATCAACATATCTCAGCCAGAGCTTAGGTTTATATGTTGCGGTATCAACCGCGTGTGATTCGAACCACTCCATGTAAATATTGGCCACCACTGGCGAAAGCGATGAACCCATTGGCAGACCGTCATCCTGAGCATAAAACCTATCTTTCATTTGAAAATAAGAGTTATGTAGGCAGCACTCCAACAACTCCATCACTCTCTCCAGCGGTAGGCTGGTACGTTCATAAAGGGATTCGTCATCAACCAGTCTCTTTGTAATAATATCTAGCGATTCCTTTATCGGGACATTGGTGTATAGACTTTTAACATCAAAACTGAAAAGTCTATACTCGGTTCCTAAAACAAAAGATTTAAGAATATTAACAAAATGTTTGGAATTTTCTACAAATGAAGCGGTCTTGCCTGCAAGCGACTGAATAATTTTCAAAAGGAATTTAGACCCGTATAGAGTCCGTATAGATGAGGAGGCTTGCTATAATGTGGTGTAAGTTGAGACCTTGTATTATCCGGAATATATTTCGAATACTTTTTCAAAATTCTATAAACCTTACTTTCGATTGATTGCGTCGGATCTTTTGGGAGAAGTTTATAGTTTCCTTTAGCAAGTACCTCTTCAACTTTCTGATCATAGGTTTCCGTGTCCAAAATCACCAAAGGTGTTATAGCACCGCAATTGATGCCCTACTTTTGATTTTCCAAATGTTTTCGTAAAAAATTTAAATCCAGGGTGGGGAGGATTTATTGCCCCCCTACCCCCTGAAATCCGCGCTTGAGTAACTACATTTAATTTTTTCAGTTATAAAAAAACATAGATAACAAAAAAGCCACTTTTTAAATTCTTTTTTTTTAGATCTAAAAAGCATTTTAAGTTGGAAAAAAAAGTTTGTTTACAGTATTTTGGCCGAACCGATCAACGACTCGCTCAATGTCAATTTCAGTATGTCTGTTGATATGCACGTCAGATAAATTTCCGTCATAGTGTTTTTAAGTACTTATATTTTCAATCTTCTGAGGCAGGAGAAGCTTCTTTCTGACAAAACATTACTTACTGACAAACATCCATCATTTTGTCTACGGGAAAATATCGCCACACTTGTTCATTGCCTCGAAAATGATATCATATAAGTTTTTATTTAAGCTTTTGCCTACTTCTGACCAGTATTGTTTCCAAATACTAACTTGTCTTAATAAAAGTTCGAGAATTTCTGTTTTGTAATAATTAAACAGTTTATAATGTTTGGAAACGAACTCCCTGATTTTGGCTTCACGTTGTATAAAACTTGGTATGAATATCTTCAGGTCAAAAATACTTAGAGTCTCGTTATTGAACCTTGATTTTATGGCCAAAACTCTATAATACTGTTCCGTATTTCTAATATCGTGGTTTTCGTCTGTTTCAAACTGTCCCAAAATTCTGTGAAGTGATTCTAGAATGCCTTTAAAGGAACATTCTGCAATTTCTCGTTTTTTCTCCAAAGACATGGTTACCACCAGCATATTTATTGTCTACTTTTTTCTGGAGCAAAGGGGGGGACAATCGTCCCCCCCTTTGCTTACTTAAACTTAGTAATGGTAGCTTTTGGGCGACTACGCATTTAAATATATTAAAAAGTGTTGATACAAATGCTTAATTTAAGAAATCTTACCACTCGTTAAAATGACCCCCAACATTATAGAGTACCTTATTTAGTTTGTGTTTAAGCCTTTGATTGCAGAAATCTGGAGAACTAGATATGCGAATCTTTAAAAAGTAAATTTTATAAGGATTTAAAATTTGCTTTCAAAAACATGAGACCGTATAAAAAGTTTAGGATTGCCCCAAGAAATATATACATATTAAAAAGTGTTGATACAAATGCTTAATTTAAGAAATCTTACCACTCGTTAAAATGACCCCCAACATTATAAGGTACGTTCGGGTAATAATAAAGAGTAGGAGTGGTGTGGTGTAGGAGTGGAGTGAGAGTGCGGCAGAGTGTTTGAAGCGAAATTGTAATTGTCGAACGCTTTGGATTAAAACTTGCAAGCTGTAAGCTAACCTAACCTTTAATTAGGTGTTCTCTGCGCGTTTTCGTTTGGTGTATAAATAAAAACAAATCTTTGCTGATTCTAAATGGAATTTTTCGAAAATTTTCCTCACATTGAAGGTCCAATTAATTTCCAAAAGTAAATTTTGTATGATGATCCGTCGAATAAAGGACCCGTGGTTTTAGAAAAGGTTGCCAATTCGTTTAATTGAAACATTGTACAAAAAAGCCTCGAAAAAGCACAAAATGTGGCCGAATGACCAACTGGGCATGCCCACACCGGCACTCTACCTACACGAGGTGGGACTTATGGAGTGAGTTCTTTTTGCTCTACTCCTAATACCCGAACGCTAAAAGGCGCTGCACTTTTCACTCTGATTTGAATACCTGAACGCTTTGGCGTAAAAGGAGTCAAAAAGAGTGAATCGAGTGCATTACCCGAACGCACCTATAGAGTACCTTATTTAGTTTGTGTTTAAGCCTTTGATTGCAGAAACCTGGAGAACTAGATATGCGAATCTTTAAAAAGTAAATTTTATAAGGATTTAAAATTTGCTTTCAAAAACATGAGACCGTATAAAAAGTTTAGGATTGCCCCAAAAATATATAGTTCAAAGTTTACATATTTCTTCTTGAGTGCACACATAAATAGAGATTTTTTTTCTTTTAGGCCTGTTTAATCTTCATAATCTTCGGCCTCCTTCACTTATCGTTTGCAGCCCCAAATCCCGATCCCGAAGCGAAGGCTGAGCCCTTCAAAAAGAAAAAAGGTGGTTATGGACACGGAGGTGGTTATGCATACGGAGGTCATTGGGTCAAGAAGGGAAAATGGGGCAAATAAGTTGAGTGTTTAGTTTTTGTAAAATATTTTTTATTATAAAACCAAGTAAAACATATATTGAGTTTTTTTTATAACCCCAGTATTTAATGCGTTATTAGCAAAGATGCATGAAATGCGCTTTCATAAATCTTTGTTATTATAGAATTATAGGAATAGCACTATAGGGCAGTCTAACGAAAACAATATGGCCGATCCAATATGGCCGTTTCAGGCCCAATAGCCGCCTCAGGCGGCAGGGGGGCGGCCAAATGAGTACAATGTAACCTCAAATTTTTCATAAAAAAAATGAATTAACTATTATTAAAGATAATATTACTATCGCTTATAGCTGAGTAAGCTAATTTAGCTTAGAAATGTAATATTTTGTCTTAAGGTTCCTACCAATTTAGATATACAGTCTGTTCCTACGAAAACGAAACAGCGTTTTCACGTATTTGGATTATGATTTTGAAAAAATCCTCGAACACATCGATTTTTAATTCGAGGGGGACACTTGAAAGTGAGTCGAGTGATACCTTGTTTTAAAGGTCTTTAAAATTCCTTTACAAAAGTGCTAAAATTTTATTATTGGCTATTAGTTTTTAAGACATTTAAAGTTGCCCCCTTGAATAAAAAATCGACGTGTTCTAGGACTTTTTCAAAATCAGTCTCTAAATACGTGAGAAAGTCCCTGTTTTGTTTTTGTTGGAACACACTGTATATAGGGAGGTACATCATATTTTTTAACCTCCCCTTACCTCTCTTATTATTGAAGCTGAAGAAATCTTAAAATTAACTTATTTTAAGTTGAACACCCTGCATGTTATTTAAAATTCGGAATGGCCTTTTTTTCCTGAAGATTTCCAAGTAAAAAGAAAAATATGCTGCCATAAAAGTAATGTAAACGAAGAACCATCTAAACTCGGTTTACTTGTCTAGCACATGCATTCTGCAACTTCTATTCACAAAACTTTTTTCTAGCTTCAATAATAAGGGAGATAAAAGAGGGTGGAAAATATGGTCATCAACCTGTACCTAAAGGATAATGAATTACTAATTAATACTTCTAAGCAGGGCAATCGCCTCCCGTTTTGCGACTGCTTCAGAATGTGCAGAAAATATTTGATAAATTGATAGCGCATTCACCAATAATACTTTCATGAACCGGAGGCGTACACGCAGGTGACGACATCTATACAGAAAGTATTTGACACTACCTGTGAATACTTTTATAGAACGACAAATGCATCGAAACGCCTATGACGCCGCGCCACCCTCGTGTACGCCTCCAGCTCATGTCAGTATTATTGGCGAATGCGCTATGGAAATTAACACCGGGCAGTGCTCCGAAATTGGTTAGTTGCAAACATAACACAGAAATTAGTTGGATCCCCGGTCAGAAAACGTCGCCTTCACAACTAAGAAACCGCTGAAAAATTTGTTCGTAAAATAGACGGTCATAAATTGTTGTGACGGTAACTATAGTTGCATCAACGTATTTAGTCGTCGTAAACGCCGACTTCAGTTTTCAAGACAATTACTATTTACCTATATAAATGGTAAAGCATGATGGTAATTTAAGGTTTAAAATATTAAAAAAAAAAACAAGAGTTTTTTGTACTTCGGTGCAAAATGAACTTCTTGGATTTCGATTGCTCACACAGAGGGTGGAACCTAGGACGACGCCGTTTCGTCCTTATTAGGGACTCGTCAGCTAGGTGTACCACAACAGATCTTTGGCACATAAGCGTGACCGAGGTTTTCTGTTGTTGTGGTACACCTAGCTGACGAGTCCCTAATAAGGACGAAACGGCGTCGTCCTAGGTTCCACCCTCTGTGTGAGCAATCGAAATCCAAGAAGTTCATTTTGCACCGAAGTACAAAAAACTCTTGCTTACATTCACGGTGCCACAGCCATCTTCCTTTTATTTTTTAAAATATTTTAGCATAATTTAAGGAGTAACGTTTTTGTTTAGGCAATTTTTACTATGTTTTTCACATTTTTAAGCCATGATTTGCTCACATTTTAAACCTTTCTTTTCAAACTTTCGATTTCTAGAACAAAACACTCACATTTTTCAAGTTTTCACTGTTTTTTAAGCGATCAAAAAAACTACCAAAAATAGTAGTTTTCACAACTAGTGGCTAAAATAGTGCTTTTTTACAAGCGTTGGTTTAAATAACGAGCGCAGCGAGTTATTTAAAAACACAAGTAAAAAAAGCACGGTTTATCAGCGACTTGATAAGACTATTTTTTTTAATACCTTTATCAAGTAATGCAAGAAAAACAGGAAAAATACTTTCTCCAGCGACCACACACGAAAGTGACCAAATCTGCACTCTATAACGCCTCAGAAAGTTTTATATTTCACACGCATATCAATTTTACTTTCGTCTCTAGAGACGAAAATGTTTTCTTCTCTAGTGACGAAAATGAATGACAGCAAACCCTCCAAGCAAACCCTCCAAACAATGAGATGAAAATGCGTACACAACTCGATAGAATGTCACTTTCTGACACTCGCGTGTTGTTTCACTCGGCTAGCGCCTCGTTCACATCATTCACGCTCATGTGAAATATGTCACTTTCTTCTCTTGTTATGTAATACACTATTAAAAATCTCGAACGAAGAGCACTTTTCGCAACACACCTTGTTTACACTATAAATGGCTGGTAAATGAAATAACAATGGTTTCCATAGCGATGTGCCTTTTTACTCGGTGACGTTCATTGTTGCGACATTTTCATCTTTAATACTTTGATATTTTGACGATGTTTTTAAATTATTTCTTCGTAAATACTTAGTGAAAACCGGCGGAAATGGCTTAATTTTTAGCCAAGAATAATAAGATTTTTTCAATATTACTATTTTCCGCTATTTCTCATTAATTTTGGGTAAAAACGGACAAAAATCTTTTTTTGCACCCGTGACCAAAAAAAAGTTTTTTTGCATCGGTAACCAACATGCATCGGTAACCAAAAAAGTCATGCTTTAGTTATGTCCAGAAAGTTACTAAAATCATGTTTTTGATGAAGGTATAAAAGAATAGTAGTTTTCACAGTGGCTAAAATAGTGCTTTTTTACAAGCGTTGGTTTAAATAACGAGCGCATCGAGGTATTTAAAAACGCAAGTAAAAAAAAGCACAGTTTAGCCGCGAGTTGTTAACACTATTTTTTTAATACTTTTATCAGAAAATCTAAGAAAAACAGGAAAATACCTTTAAAAATCTCGAACGAAGAGCACTTCTCGCAACATACTATCTTTACACTATAAATCAAGGCGGTCTTTTTATTCGGTGACGTTAATTGTTGCGCCATTTTAATCTTTGACAATTTGGTATTTTGACGATGTTTTTAAATGATTTTTCGTAAATACTTGGTGAAAACTGGCGGAAATGAGTTAATTTTTAGGCAAGAATAATTAGATTTTTTCAATACTACTATTTTCCACTATTTCACTTTAACTTTGGGTAAAAAACGGACCGAAATCTTTTTTTGCATCCGTGATCAAAAAAAACGTTTTTTTGCATCGGTAACCAAAAAAGCCATGCTTTAGTTATCTGCAGACAGTTACTAAAATCATGTTTTTGATGAAGGTATTAAAAAAACATATTTTCTCGGTTAAAATGAAAAAATTTTTTTTTATACCTTGGTCAAAAACATGATTTTAGTAACTGTCTGTAGATAACTAAGGCATGGCTTATTTGGTTGCCGATGCAAAAAACTTTTTTTTTGATCACGGGTGCAAAAAAAGATTTCTGTCCGTTTTTTACCCAAAATTAACGAGAAATAGCGGAAAATAGTAATATTGGAAAAATTTAATTACTTTTACCCAAAAATTAAGCAATACCCGCCAGTTTTCACCAAGTATTTACGAAAAAATCATTTAAAAACTTCGTCGTCTTTTATGGTATTGTAGCACATCTAAAAATAATTTAACAGGTATTTAACTAAATTAGTTTAAGGTTTATCATGACTCTACCATAACAACTTTTAAAGGTGGTGCAATTCTAACTGTCTAATATTTTCTAATTTACAATCAGCAAAACTAGTCCCTGGATCACGGAGAAAATTTGTTGTCCAAGTTTCCAGATCCATCGCCCGAATTCTTGCAATACATTTTTATGGCGAAAGTTTTTTTTGTTTTCATCCATGTTTTGCAGGAAACGTAGTTATGATCACAGTACTCTGGAAGAAGGGGAATGTCACCTGCAAATGGAACATGGTTTAACAACGGCTGTTTGCACACGAACGACACATATTTTGATAGACTAAGCCGGTGTCGCACCGAGGGGGGGGGGCTTTTGGGGTTAAATCCCCCCCCTGAGAAGCCTGTTTATATTGACACAATCAAATAACAGCAGAAATAAAATATATAGGGGATAAATTACAAGAGGACTTGAATTTTTAACAAAAATCTTTAAAATGTCATAAATTGCAAAATTACAGTGAGTATTTATTTGCTACTTTTATAAGAATAATTAACTAAAAGAAAACCAAAAACTATCAACTGACCAAGCCTAGTTTTTCCTACCTGTTATTTTTTTTTATAGCGCATCAGTTCCCATGATAACTTATGGGTTTTCTATCTTATTTTTCAAGCTTTAGCAAGCTCTTTTTTAAAGCTTTTCTTCTTGTCGAACGAAAGATGGCTGCAAAACTGATCGTGTGTTGCGAATAAAGTCTGCAGAAGAAGAAATAATGTATATGTGATTTTGGTCTTCTAAGTTCTTTATAAAACTGGTCGACCATTAAAAACTGGTTGGTTGTTTTTGTAAAAATCTTGAAACTTGAATATTTTATTGCGTGTTTGTTTATTTTTAGTTCGTATCATTTTTTCGTTTTCTATTTTTAGATTTTTTCCATGCTACGCATGTACAAGGTGGATTCTTTAAATGGAACAGTGCCAGTGGCGGTCCTAGGGGGGGCGGTGGAGGCGATCGCCTCCCCCCCTTTTTTCGAGAATTTATTTGAAAAATCGCCGGTTTTTCATAAAAACAGTAAAATTTTGGATAATTGTTACGTTACGTCACGTTACGTTTATTTTATTTATTTGACCTCACGCCCCTCCCCCTCTTTTGGGAAAGCTACGACCGCCACTGACGGTGCTTCTAGAGGCTTTTGGGAAGAGGTTTTAAAAAAGCTAAGAGCGAATCTTTAATAATTTTTTACGGACTTTCCGCCCAACATAAAAAAAAATTTGGGGCACCCACCAACTATTGTTTTTTAAATAACATACCAATTGTGGCACCTTTTTGGAAAGCTTGCTAAAAAAATACCTAACGCACTATTTTTTTATACATCTGTCAATCAATGTGTCAAAAATTTAAAAAACTTATTTTTTTGTCACTTGCTTTAGTTTCAAAATAAACTACAAATTTCTCTATTTACTAAGCGGAATAAAGAAAATACCACATAAGGACATTATTGGCGCCCCATTTGGAGGCCCTCACTGAAAGCTCAGGGCCTAACAACATTTTTAGTGGTACCATTTTGGAAAGTTTGTTAAAAAAGAAATTCGATTAAATAAATTTTTTTGACATATTTCAAAAATTTCAAAAAACCAACGTATTTTTATCGATTGTTTTAGCCTCAAAATAAACTACATATTTCTTTATTTACTAAGTGGAATAAAGAAACAAGGATATTATTGGTGTAAAGTTTTTAACACATAGGTTGACAGATGTCAAAAAATTTACACGCTTTTACAGTGGGATTTACTAAGATCTAAAATATTACCCTCCACAGGTACTAAATTTTATAACCAATTTTCAAAAAACACTTACCCATACAGAAAAGACACAAAGTTATATGTTATTTTGTAGTTTTATTGCAAAGTACCCCTGAAACTGATTTTTTCTCAAAATATACCATATTTTGATATAATAAAACTGATTTTTTTTTTGACAGGTTTCAATACGACAAAGTTATTTGTTATTTTGTAGTTTTTTTCTCAAAATATACCATATTTTGATATAATAAAATTGATGAACACGCCAAAATGTTGGCACACAATAGCTTCATCATTTGTGTTTGAGGTTATAAATTTGGTGATTTTTTAGACCACCTCTGGGGGGGTGGTTTAAATTTATAGCCCCCAGAAAGGATTGTTTTGTGGCAATTGGAAAAAGTTCGTTTATAATTTCCCTAAGTAACCGTTTTTACAAGGACTAATTTACCTTATTTAATATCCCAAATAAAACACCTCAAATTTTGTCCAGAAAAACGCCATATTTCGAACCCGTTTGCATTACAAAAAATATATTTATGAGGGCACTACGAGGCAAAATAAACTTAAGTGAAGGTCACTGGTTCTGCACGAAACATATACCAAACAAAAAAAACCCAAAACGACTATATTAATTTATTTACAAACTGGAATTAAATCATTGAGGTTATCTAAAAGCTCAGTCAAGAGAACTTTCCTTACTCAAAGCCCACTCATTTCAAAGCTGTAGCTTTCATCAGTAGAGGTTGGTGCAAGCCAAGGTACAAGCAGAGGTAAGAGATCCGAACTCGTTGTTTGTGATTTGAACGCAGCTAATATTTTGAAACTGACATTTCGACACTGACAGAAATGTAAACAAAACTTGCATTTAAGTTTTTTAATACATTTCATAAATAAAAACAACTTTTAAATAAATATAAAATGAATCCGCATCTTATTTTATTATTACCGATCTAAATCGTTGTGTGACATCAAGTAATAATTGCAAAAATTAATTAATAAGGGTAAGTTTTAATGAGAGTGATATATAACCTCAAGTTTAATTTGTTCTACAGAGTGTTTACTATTTAAACCACGCGTGGGATTAAATTTTTTAATTTTCTTTCCTTCTAAATTGAAACTTTCTTCTTAAATCCAACAAAAGATTACCTTAAGATGATTATTCAATAAACAAATTTATTAAAATTATAAAACTATGTCCAAAACTCAACGAGGGTTGGTTTAAAATGCTTAAAACCAAAAATTTTACTTAAACTTAGGACTATGTTGGGAATTTGGAACCTTTGGTTGCACTAAAACAAAATTATGATTGTTTTCCACAAACCAAAACTACACTTTTTTGCACTCCTCGCGCGTTTCGCTAACAACGTTAGCATCATCAGGAGACGATAAACAATGTTGTTTATCGTCTCCTGATGATGCTAACGTTGTTAGCGAAACGCGCGTCGAGTGCAAAAAAGTGTAGTTTTGGTTTGTGGAAAACAATCATAATTTTGTTTTAAACTTAGGACCTTTCTAAACAAGACTAAACCCTTTTAGTAAATCCCACCATAAATCTCTCGATTGTGCATTACGTTCCTGTGTAAATAAACCGTGTATTTGTAAAAAAAATATATTGTCGGAAAAAATTAACCTTTGTTTAATATTTGATTATCTTACCTTTAAAAAACTCTTTGTGACTGAACACAATTAAACTATTTTCTAAATTTTTAACTTGAACAAAGATATTATCTTCAACAAATTGTTAACAAAATTAAAAAACGCACAAAAATGTTATGCTGGCTTGTTTTTGGTGGACATTGAATATTATTGCCTTACATAAATAACTTGTACATGTTTACTTTTATAAAACACGTTTATTAAATTAACTGTGTTGAATAATGTTCATTTTTTTTATTGGACAAGGTTTTTTCTTAAATAAATAATAACTGGCATTACAGTCGCCAAAATTTTAAATGAAAGGAAAGGGAGCCTTCAAGTCTTTTCATAGTACTTCAACAAACATTTGTGGTTTTTGATAAAAAGTTCCGCCTTTTTTTCTACCCACATACTTGACTGTACAAGGTTTTCAAAGACAAACATTTCCTAAACAAATGGCCAATTGCACGGAGCACTTTAAAACCCAGTTTAAATTTAATCGATATTTGGAATGCGACACCTTGGTATTTTAAACCTATTGTGGAAGCACATTGTAATAACCAATTAAATTTAAACAATTCAAAGAAAAACATTATTTTAAATATAAAAATTTTTATTAAAAACATTTTATTTTTAAACCTTATTCTATATTCTTAATAATAAATCGGCTAAATCGACGGCCTAGATGTGAATGGGTCTAATCCACATAACACCACTTTTGAGTAAAATAAGATTAAACATTTTTTTTTGTACCTTCATCAAAAACATGATTTTAGTCACTGTCTGCGGATAACTAAAGCATGGCTTTTTTGGTTACCGATGCAAAAAAACTTTTTTTTTTATCACGAGCGCAAAAAAAGATTTCTGTCCGTTTTTTACCCAAAATTAAAGAGAAACAGCGGAAAATAGTAATATTGAAAAAAACCTAATTATTCTTGCCTAAAAATTAAGCCATTTCCGCCGGTTTTCACCATGTATTTACGAAAAAATCATTTAGAAACATCGACAAAAAATCAAACTGTTAAAGATTAAAATGTCGCAACAATGAGCGTCACCGAGTAAAAATGCACATCGCCATGGAAACCATTGTTATTTCATTTGCCAGCTGCCTTGATTTACAGTGTAAAGATGGTGTGTTGCGAGAAGTGCTCTTCGTTCGAGATTTTTAAAAGTATTTTCCTCTTTTTCTTGGATTTTTTGATAAAGATATTAAAAAAAATAGTGTTAATAACCATCGCTTCTAAAAAAGCACTATGTTAGCCACTAGTCGTTAAAATTACTATTTGTAGCATAAAAATGGTTATTTTTTTGTTCGGTATCATAAATAATAAGTAAAAAAGTAAACGAAAGTTAGAGCTTCCGTCAACGTAAAATTTTGACGTTTTTAAAGTAGTTGCTAGCATTAACTCAAAATTGAATATTTTGTGGATTAGGACCATTCACATCTATAGGGCGACGAAATATCAGTCTTGGATACAACCATTAGGCCAAAGAACGAATTTATTTTCCAAATCCTCCGAATCCTCCTCTATGTCCTGTAAGCAAAAACAAGTCTATTTTTTTAATCTGAATTACAAGCAATTTCATTAAGTCCCCCCCCCCGTGTGTATGAATTGTCCGTCCCTGGTAACCCTAATTAGAATACTTTTCCCATTGGTCAGAAAATGTGACTACGGAACAGATTCAAAAATAATGTTGTGATTTAAAAACGCGAAAATTTCATTACCTCCGTGATAATAATCATCACCGTAGTAGCCACCTCCCACGTGATGGTGATCCCCTCCGTGGTATCCACCTCCTCCGTGATGGTAATCTCCTCCGTGGTATCCACCTCCCCTGTGATGGTGGTCACCTCCGTAGCCACCCACATAGTATACTCCTTGTTCTCCAAATTCACCTAGAAAAACCACACAAAGTAAAACTGGCGATAATTCCAGGGTGCAGATGCTTTTATTTACGATACTTTAGTCCATCTGTACGGCAAACAAAACATCATTAAGGAGAGTTCGTACTTAAATAAACCCGTTAAAAAATCTTTAAAAATTTTGGCATTTGAATGAGAATGGGCAGAATAGCGTTATTTATTTTTTACTTCTGACTGACTAACCTCCTCCAAAATCTCCCGGTCCTCCATGCTGATGTCCACCGTAACCGCCTTGATTGTAGCCTCCTCCAAAATCTCCTTGATTATATCCTGAAAAATTAGAATAGTAAAACTACATTTTTTCTCTTAATTAAAGTAATAAAAGAAATATATAACGATATATTTTTGACGTTATTTTTAGTTTGTGTTTAAACTAGTCATTTCAGCATTGAACTTAAAAATCTTCGGAAGATTTATTTTTTGTTACCTCCAGGTCCTCCGAAAATGAATCCAAACTGGGGGTCTGCCAGGACTACCTTTAACGAAATGGCTGCTACTAAAAAGACCCATAGTGAAACCTGAAAAATCCATGTCACAAAACTAATTGGCTAGTCATTTGAAAAATATTAAATGCTGATTAACCTTGGTTATAAGAATAGTCATCGGGTAGATTGAAACATTATTACAATATTCTGTAAAGGTTCTACGTACATTCATAGAACGTGAAAGGAATAGCTTTGAGCACTGTGATTAGAAAAAAAAGAATATGTAAGTACTCATAAGAGTACAACAACAATTATTGCCTGGTAAAATGAAAAAACCTCCCTTTTGCAAACTCCCTGTAAAGAAAAAATTTCCGGGCTAAACATACGACAGGAAAGCAACTTTCCAGTCTGTTGAAAAAAAGTTATTAAGGGTGAGAAGATTTCAAATAAACACTCTGTATTATTGTTAGAAGTATCTGCTTACGTGAAGTCCCATATTAGGTAGGTTAACAACAATTAACGAAAAAAGGAGCACGCACAGTTGAAAATCAAAATACTTCCTAAAATCTGCGATGAAGAACATCAGGTTTTTATAATAACCTTCCTTTATAATATTGACGCACTTGGCGGAAGAAGGCCAAAAATTTTAAAATTTGTAAGATTCACTTTTTGGGGATTTACATTGAATTTACTGACCAGCAGTGGCGTAGAAGAAAAAATATTCCGAGAGTAATATAGATATGGTAAAGCCATGATGACCCTTAAAAAATCTTTTTTCTTGATCACGGGTGCCAAAAAAGATTTTTTTCCGTTTTTTACCCAAAGTTAAAGAGAAATGGCGAAAAATAGTAATATTTAAAAAATATAATTATTCTTGGCTAAGAGTTAAGCCATTTCCGCCAGTTTTCACCAAGTATTTATGAAAAAATCATTTAAAAATATCTTAAAAATATTAAATATTAAATATCACTGAGTAATTGAGTGTTATTTCATTTACCAGCCGCCTTGATTTATAGCGTAAAGATGGTGTGTTTCTAGAAGTTCTCTTCGTTCGAAATTTTTAAAAGTATTTTCCTTTTTTTCTTGGATTTTATGATAAAGGTATTAAAAAAAAATAGTGTTCACAACTCGCGGCTAAACTGTGCTTTTTTTTTAATCGCGTTTTTAAATACATCGCTGCGCTCGTTATTTAAACCAACGCTTGTAAAAAAAGCACTATTTTAGCCACTAGTTGGTAAAACTACTATTGCACTTCACTAAATTATCTCTCCATCTACCTCTAAAATTCTGCCCTCTCTCTCTAATTAATTTTTCATTTTAACAGGGAAAAAATGTTTTTGGCAGTACTTTTTTTGAACGCTAAAAAAACAGTAAAAACTTGAAAAAACTGAGCGTTTCATCCTAAAAATCGAAAGTTTGGAAAGAAAGCTTTAAAAAGCGAGCAAAATCATGGCATAACCAATTTCCCCCAATTAAATTTACTTATGAAACAGAGAACAACGGTGCACTGCCATTTCTAGACACTTTAGTTATAAGAAATAAAAATAAATTAGAATTTAACCTATATAGAAAAGGAACGGTCACCAACAGGTATATTCCAAATAATTCTTTTCATTGCTTCCAACATAAGCTTGCAAGTTTGCACTTTTTAACATATAGATTAGTAAATTTCCCCTTAAACAAAGAAAGATTTGAAGCAGAAAAGAATAGGATTAGGAATATAGCTGGCGAAAACAGTTACGACGAAGGCTTAATAAATAAGCTGATAAATAGACATTCATTTCAAAAGATCTTTCGGAATTCCACTTTTTTCAGACAAAAAGATACCTCCGACTCTAAATTTCTATCAATTCCTTATAATCCTAATTATACGAAAGGATTACAAAAAGTATTTAATAACACCGGTCTTAAATTAGTATATCAATCTGGAAACACAATAAGAAGTTTACTAGGAAATCCCAAGGATAAAACTACAGTTCTAGAAAAAAGTGGAATTTACGAAATCAGTTGCATGGATTGTAACAAAGAATATGTTGGCCAAACGAGACACTCTATTTAAACACGATTCAAAGAACACTTAGCACACTTAAAATACGGAAGAACAGAAAAGTCAAGTGTGGCCGAGCATGCTTTTGAAAACAATCATATAATCACATTAGATAACCTAAAACTTCTTAAATGTGTACCAAACAAAAGACTTTTGAATGCATATGAAAGTACGGAAATCATTAAATCCAGAAATAGTTTAAATAAAGATAGAGGCTCCATTCCGTTTAGTACACTTTATTCTTTATTTGAGAAGAGATAGGATTGCAAAGCGTGACCAATCACTTCAAAAGGAAGTTCCGGAAAAGTTTGAAGTGATAGACCATCTTCCCCAGATGAAAATTTGTTTTTAATAATCATCATCCACTTATATTTCCAAATTTGAATCACTTACAAATAGGTACCGTTCCGCACTTTCAACCCTGGGGGCCAGATCCTTTCTGTTAGGTAACCGATTAGAAAATTTTTTTTTAACTTTTTTTTCCTAATAATTTTAGATTAGTTTTCAAATTCGAGGACACGCCAATGTGAGAAGAACCATCAGACACGTTTTTCTACTTATTATGTTGATGTCCTAGATTGGTATTTTTTATGAATAATTTTTATTTTTATTTGCATTAGTTGAATGTTTGTATGTTTATTCTTCAATCACGCAAAAACGGCTGAACCGATTCGGATAAAATTCGGTAGATAGGGTGTGACCTCGAATGAAACAAAGTCTACTTTTTATTTGAAATTTCGGTTATAGACAGCTGTAAAATGATTTTTTTTTGCGCGGGCAACGCCACGGGTCGACCGCTAGGTGTCTGAAAATTGGTCTGTAGCCTCTATAGGGCTGTCTAAAAAATTGTCAAAGTCAGCCATTAATCACGTGATGGCCCTTTAAAAATGGCGGCTGTAGGGTAAACAACGCTATTTTCCATAAGACGTAAGGCTAATGAAAATTAAAATTTTGGGAAAGTTGAAAAAGATGCTGATTAAACTAAGTGACCATTTTATAGAGCAATCTTTTCTGAATCGGGGAGAAACGAGCATTTTGCCGAAACGTTAGAAATAAAATCAAAATTCGCAGTTTAAAAAGGCAATGTCATGGACTCTCGCACTTGCACAATGTGGATAGGCATTGCCTCTCTCAGTTTAGCCTGAAGATCGGGCCAGATCGTCTTGAAGAGAGACAGTTGAGCTATCTGATTTGAGAGAGATGACGTTATTACACGGTTGCGACAGAGATGGGTGGAAGGACATTTCCCTGTTTAATTGCGAATCTTGAGTTTGTTGTTAAAATTTCGGCAAAATGCTTGTTTTTCTGCGATTTAAAAAGGATTACTCCATAAAAAAATCATTTTGCTTAATCTGCATCTTTTTCCATTTTCCAACTTTTCATTTAAGTTAGCATAACGTCTTATGGGAAAACGGTTTGTTTACTCTACAGCGGCCATATTGGATCGGCCATACTATTTTTGTTACACTGCCCTGTTATTAAAAGGGTGTGAATAGGGGTAGTGAATGTTGGGTTCAAGGCTTATTTTGTAAGTGTTTTCCTTCCTACAACTAGCGACCAAGTCTAAAAAAGTAGTGGAACTGTAAGAAAACTGTGAATCTTTTGTCCCTTCATCTAAAACACGATTTGATTCATCCGCTTTTAGGTAGGTACCCAAATTTGAAGAAAAATAGCGCAAAATAGTTAAATTAAGAAAAACAAATTTATTATATATGATAAATAATAATTAGGTAAGATATTTCCTCAGTATTCGCCAAAAAATAATTTCGAAAACACGAAAAAATAAAAAAACAGTTAAGAAATAAAATTGCCAACATTTTTACTTGCTTTAGTTGTCATAATTAAGAAATACACTAAAATTAACGTTGCATAAAGTACAAAAACTATTCATTTGTTTAACGGCCACTATACCGGACCATAAAACGACGCCACACCGTTGTTATTAACTAGGGTAAATTTGACAACCCTCTAAAAACGTTTATTTTTACTGGAATATTGTGCACTTTTCAACGACCGAAACGAAGAATTAATTAATTTAGGCTCTTTCAACGTTTCCCTCGCCAAATAATCAATGCAGTTGCAACTATAGAGGGTACCTGCTTAGTCGAAAAACGGTTAGGCTTTCAGTAAACCAAGAAATGATTATTGCCTCCATACTGTTTTCTTTTCCTGATTTGCAGCACTACGCCATTTGTGTAAATCGTTAAAACTATCTTGTTTTTTTGCTGGATGTTGTTGATTTTTTAGTTAGTTTTAGTAACTCTTTAGTATTCTTTTAGACACGCTACAGTTTAAAATAGGTTTAAAGCATTTTTAAAATTTTCGGTAATTAAATAAAAAATAATTTAGCAAAGAAATAAAAAACATTGAAGGGCCGCTTATTTTTACAAGCTTTTATTTAACTTGCATTGCATGTAACTATGTTTGTTCGGGAGGAATCTTGCAACTTACTTTTGACCAACTTCCCGACATCCCATCGGCTTCAAATTTCACATGCTTATATAGTTGCGGTGACAACACAAGAATATATTGTGATGAAATTGACAGCTCCCCCGTACTCGAAGGGGGTGGAGGAGGGTACAGTTGAAGTACGCCCGATTTCGTTGAAATTTGGTTAACGAATCTCTAATCAGATTTTGAAAATTCAATATGGCGGATTCAAGATGGACGATTTACGGTCATGTTTTGCTAACCAATTTTAACTAACTTAAACACATCCGATTGCCTTCAAATTTGGCATGCATTTATAGTTCCGGTGGCAATACAATAATATGTAATTACTAGGCACCTTTCCCCCCTACGAGAGGAGTGGAGGGGGTAAAACACCTAAGTTTGTCCGATTTCAACCAAAATTGGTATACGGAGGGATAAGGAATACGAATTCAGATTTTGAAAATTCAATATGGCGGATTCAAGATGGACGATTTACGGTCATGTTTTGCTAACCAATTTTAACTGACTTATCCACATCCGATTCCGTTAAAATTTGGTATGAGTTTATAGTTCCGGTGAAATACAATAATATGGTATTTACAGGTACTCACCTCCCTCTAACAAGGGAAGTGGAGGGGAAAAAAGATTTAATATATATTTTCTCGTCCACTTTATTTTAATTGATTCAAAACAAACTTACGGCTTTCTTGGACAATGTTTTATTATTTATAGCAACAGCCAAACTTTCGGTCCTAGGTCTGGACCATAATTTATTTATCTAGCCCTGATGATGGTCCAGACCTAGGACCGAAACGTTGGCTGTTGGTATAAATAATAAAACATTGTCCAAGAAAGCCGTAAGTTTGTTTTGAATCAAAAAAGATTTAGTTTCTTCGATTTCAATCAAAATTGACATACAGGAGTTTTTAAAGAGGGGGATTATGAATTTTTGATCAAATTTGAAAATTTCAATATGGCGGATTCAAAATGGATGATTTAGGGTACAAATCGAAAAATTAATTTTTATCAAAAAGAACTTTTAAAGAACAAGCTTTTATTAAATGCACTCAAAAGTAGAAAATACTTTTTTATCTTTTTTATACCATAATAAAAGCGATGGGCGCAAATAAAAAATTTAGTCAGGGTGTGCTATTTATTGATTTTGTTAAAAATTTTAACTTTACGGTGACAAAGAGAGAACTATCTGAAGAAGAAGCTGAGAACGGAGCTGTTTTCTTTTTGTAGCGGTTACGGTTAACCTTGGTCCTAAAATTTCCCAGAAGTATAAGCAAAAGAAGGAGACCTCGATTGTGTAATCTCTTCGAATATTGTTTAAATTTATTTAATTATACTTAAATTTTCACATAAGAAATGCTATGACGTCATCTACTAGCTGACATGAACAGAACAAATGGACGTAGATAGCACATCCTGTGAAGATCCATACCTTGAGAAACGCAACCATTCTGAACTCGCAAAATAGGCTGGTTCCGATTCTCAAGGCATCGAACATGACAGGATGCGCTGTCTACATCGATTTTTTATGTTCATGTCAGCTAATACATGACGTCATAGCATTTTTGATATGAAAATTTAAGGATAATCCAGAAATTCATAAAAATTAAAAACTTTTGATTATATACACATGTAAACATAAACAATTATCTGTAAATTTAAACAATATTCAAAGATATTACACAATCGAGGTCTCCTTCGTTTGCTTATACTTCTGGGAAATTTTAGGACCTAGGTTAACCGTAACCGCGACAAAAAGAAAACGGCACAGGAGAGAAAACTCGGCCACATAGGTTGTCCTTAACCTATGCTCGGCCATTTCAAGGGGTCGGACGGGACAAAAAAAAAGTAACCCATTACTAGAAAAACCAGCTGTGACTTCTATATGATTCAAATTATGACTATATTTTCTACATAGGTTATGCAATAAAATAGTTTAAAACAATAAGTTGTAACCAGAGCTTATAGGGTGAACCTTTAAACTTTGGGTTGGACGGGACAAGAAAAACCAAAACTTAATTTTAGTAAATTCTTACTTTTATATATTTCAACTTTTTAGAAAAATGCTTTATCATGGCTTTTCCAAACTAAACAAAAGGCATTGAAATTAAAGGAGAAATCATATTGTTAACATTTTTGTTAAAAATTATTGTGAAGCATGAACCAGTAGAGCTTTTCTTTTGGGTAGGACGGAACAAAAATATAATAATTGAAAAAATATTATTTGCTTTAGGTCCGAAACTGTTTGTATATTTCGTATTTTTTTACATACCAAGAAAAAATGTTACAGTGGTTTTATGATTTGGAGTTATTTCAGGATTTTTAACGAAAACCAGTAAATTTTTAAAGTGTTTTTCTTTTTTTTTAATAAAATTACATTTGCTTGAAATGGCCCGACTGTGTCTTAGGTGAATCGTCGATGTGACCGATATACGATACCTAAAGTTAAAATTTGTAATTTGCGCCCATCGCTTTTATTATGGTATAAGCAAGATAAAAAATTATTTTTTACTTTTGAGTGCATTTAATAAAAGCTTGTTCTTTAAAGTTCTTTTTAATAAAAATTTATTTAAAGCTACAATAACCATTTTTGACGGAAAACTAAAAAGCCTTGTGCCCACCAACGCGTGCCCACCCTGTTTCAAAAAACGCACCATGTGACTGGACATATAATTCCAATGGTTTTAAATGCAGAGTCACGTGATGCCATGCGTGGGCATGCAAGGACACGCGTTGGTGTGCATCGGGTATATGGTTCGTTGGTAAATTTAGCGGATAGGAAACTTTAAAAAGCCACTTTAATATTATATAAGGTGGGCCACAAAATTCTGCACTTTTTGGATTTGCTAGAACTTTTGACATTAATGCTCGATTTTTACAGATATTGTTTTTTTAGTAAGATAAAACGTGATAATTTTTCGATTCAAAAAATCAAGATGGCGGACAGTTTTTAAAAAATTTAATTTTCATCCTCCCCCCCTGAAAAAAATTTACGTGCAACAATGAACAAACTCTAAAGCTTTCACTACAAAGGCTCATTGTTTATGTGTATATTGACGTAACATTTTATTAAATCGGTTGAGAAATGAAAAAGTTATAAGCTTTTAGATTATGAATGTTTGAGCTTAACCTTGGAAATTTTCTGCAACTTTTGGCCTGATTACTTAATTAAAAAAAAAAATTGTTTGTTCAAAATTTGACATTAAAAAAAAATCATGATGGGGGATAGGTTTAAAAAGAGTTAGAATTTAAACTCCTTATTTTTTTTTAAAGTAAGACACTGGACATCACCTAATTAAATCGGATAAGAAATAGAAAAGTAATGGGTATTTAGATTCTTAGTGTTTTTCTTAATTAAATAATTAGGTCAAAATATATTAGCAAATGGAAAATATATGTAATTTTGTGACTTTTTTCAAAGCGAAGCCAAAACACTCGTGGTCAAAAAACTTATAACTTTTTTATTTCATAACTGATCTAATTAAATGATACTTCAATATACACAGAAGCAATAAGCGTTTGTAGTCAGAGCTTTAGAGTTTGTTCAGTGTCGCACATAAATTTGTTTCAGGGGGGGGGGGTTAAAATTACATATTTCTTAAAACTGTCCGCCATTTTGAATTTTTTAGAAGTTTTAAATTTTTAACCGCACCGAAAAACTCTCACGTTTTATCTTTCCAAAAAGCCAAAATATTTCAAAATCGAGTAATCAAGGCAAAAGTTATAGCCGATCCACCACCCTATAACTTAACTGTAAGTTACCTAGCTACGTGTTTTAGAATTATTGATAAATGGTGTTTGGAAATTAGTCCATTTATGGTTGTGGACGTGGAAGTCATGATTTTCAATCGTATTAATAATATTATCCAGATAGCACTTCAATCGTAGTCGCTTCGGCAATAGTGTGAAAACGTTGCACACGACTCTAGTCGCAGTCAACGTCAACACAACTCTCTCCGCCAAATTGGTGCAAAAGCGGGTTGCTAGAACGTTTATATGCCGTTTTCACGCAACGTTAAGTCGCCTTTGACAACGTTAAAATGTCGACAAATTGTTCCTTGGGATGGCGATTGCTAAATCATTTATTTTCTTTCAGTTTCTGGACTATATCTTTTTGTTTACTGTCGTCAAGATTACAAAGTTCTTCAATAAAAAATAAATAGTGGAAATTCTTTCAAATCAAAAATTGTAGCACATTACACGAGTGAAAATTTTATTGCCCTTTTAAAATAATTATCAAAAGAGCCTTTTATGTTTAATTTTATTTTTAATTTTCCTAAGTGGAAAAGCAAATTACTAAATGATTTAGTACAAAAGATTGCTTCAACGAAAGAAGCGGCACATTGTTAAACAAAAACATTAAAATATTGTATGGTGCCGGTGACGTGACGTTTTTATTTTTAAAACTAATCTGCAACAGCTTTTTTATAATTAGCAATTTTTTGTGAGCTGGACACAGTACGTTACTATTGTTCTCTTCTTTTAATTGCATCGGTCTGAGGGAGATCAAGCTAAACAGAAAATGCTTTCCCTGCACCCCTCGACCCATCGTTGACATATATTCGGGGTCGAAGGGTGTACAGGCGGGTCTGACAGGACATTTTCCTAGTAAGTTGTATTAAGCTGGATCTCTCTCAGACGAATGCATTTAGAAAAAGAGAACAATACTGCCCTGCTAAGAGAGAAGAGCATAACTCCACTTTTTTCAAAATTAGGAATATTTTGGAACGCTTATTTGACACTTCGTATTGGTTGTGGTAATTACTGCGTCTGCGCAATAGCCAAATGTCATTCCGTTGTGGTAATTAGGGGTTATAAGCCACAGCACGTTACTCGACGTAGCGTAAGTAAACTCCAAGCGTAAAGGCGCAATTACACAGACGAACATGCTCAAACAAAAGCTCGTGCAAAAGATCTAAAATTTTTTGCGTGAACATTTTTGTGAGCTTTTCTTTGAACATTTTGTTCGGGTAAATTTTTGAGCAAATTATTGCTATCTGTTTTGGAAACATATTTTTAAAGATAAGAATAAATAAAATTTCACATCAGTGATCAGTGATCTCAATTCTTTAAAAAAATGGAACACCAACTTTTATTTTAAATTTTTGTGAAAAAAAGCCGACGGCTATCAGTTTTGTCACATGGATTAGGCTTACTTATATTTTTTTCTTAGGGTTTTTCCCGGATTTCTTTGCCCGAGGGTTTTTTTGGGATTTTCTTGCGAGTTTTTTTTATTTCCAAGGGTTTTTCGTAAATTCAAAAAATAACCCAGAAAAATTTTTCTTCTCCAAAAAAATTTTGATTTCAAATATCGGCAAAAAACTCAAAAGTTGCACTTTTAAGCGGTAATCCGCGCCTCACGACTATGAGAAGTGGTGGGGAGGGGATTTTTTTTAAAACATATTTTTGTAACTTTACTTTTCCCTTAGCTTTGATTGTTTTTTTTTTCATCCTCACACCAGATTTACCTAGTTAGTTTAAGGCCCCAACTGTTGCTTAAAAAAGCAGAAGGTTCATGAAAATGCTGAAGATAGATATTTAATGTCAATTTAATGTAATAATCAAGGTCGATTACTGACACCGAACAAACAATATGCAAAGAAGCAACATTCCGATTCAGAAATCTAGTCTATTACTGCTAAATTATATTTTTTTAGACAAGGGTCTGGGATCGTAGGGTTGTAAAAGTGGGTAATAAACGGGTATTATTTAGACCGAACGTGCTTTTGTTCATATATTTGAGATTTAATAAAATGTATATAGGTTTTTTAATTTGACTTAATTATTATTGTATTGTGTTTTAAACTAGGAAGTAAAATAAAGAGATATTCTTTTAAACCTAAATTTTTATCATTACATTTTACAGGCAACAGCAATAAATAAGTGCCAATTAATATTTTTTTATTCTCGTTTTTCTAAAACCCCAAAAAAGTTACAAGTATACTGGCGTATATAAGTATATTCCCTATAAAAATCAGGTCAATCGAAGTTGCTTATGAGGTAAAATGTCAATTTCGACATCAAATCGTTTTTCCGTCGGAAAGCACTTAATTAAAAATAGCTTGTTTTAAAACTTACTCTTTCTATTTTCAGTTAAGTTCAATGAATTCCCATAAAACTATAAAATTTAAATTTGTAAGAAATTTCTATACCAACATTTCTTCAAATAAATTTTGCTTAACATTCTCTCCAAAATTGCCGTGAGTCTTTTTGTACGAGATTTTGCTCGACCTTTTTTTTGAACATTTTGCTCAAGAGGCTCGTGTAAATGTTTGTCGGCATTTCAACATTAAAGGAAAGTTTTTCTGTGTAAATGCGCCTTAAGATATCAGCCTGCTTTCCTTATTGATTTTTGTCGGTGACATTTGGGGTTTTGTAATTTTTGCAGAAGTTTTTGTAATAAAAATAGTATTTGTTCATCATTTATTTTCTTTATTTGGTCTAAATTAAGTACCCAACGATATCATTTACATTATATTTGTCGTAGGTAGCTGCATTTATGCAGTTTTGTAGTGAAAAGGCTCCATAATCAATGAAAAAATAAAAAAACAAGGATTTTTTGCCAATAGTATTCACGACAAGTCTGGCCTCTCGAATAATAAAATAATCACAAATCTCTGGCAAAACACAAATACAAAAAAATAGCTTCTAAAACAGGAAAAATAACAACTGCATAACCTAACTTCTGAACAACTATTGATCTTCATTTCTATTTACTACAAGATGAACTCATGCAGGCCAAAAATAAATTGTTTTCTCCTATTCACAAAAAGTTTTAATACAAGATAAAAGCAAAAAATAGCCCTGACATAAATCATTTAAACAAAAAAAAAGATAAAAATCCGAAAATTTGATTTCATTTGTCAAGCCCTCTTAAGGCGCATTTACACAGACAAACTTTCCTTTGATGTTGAAATGCCGACAAACATTTACACGAGCCTCTTGAGCAAAATGCTCAAAGAAATGTTCGAGCAAAATCTCGTACAAAAAAACACACGTAAATTTTGGAGAGAATCTTGAGCAAAATTGGTTTGAAGAATTGGGGCTATAAAAATTTCTTTACAAATTTAAAATATATATTGTTATCGGAATTCATTGAACTTAACTCAAAATAGAAAAACAAAGTTTTGAAATAAGGTACTTTTAATCAAGTGCTTTCCGACGGAAAAACGATTCGATGCCGAAATTCACATTTTACCTCATAAGCAACTTCGATTGATCTGATTTTTATAGGGGATATGCCAGTATACTTGTAACTTTTTTGGGGTTGTAAAAAAAATAATAATTGGCACTTATTTATTGCTGTTGCCTGTAAAATGCAATGATAAAAATTTACGTTTAAAAGAATATCCCTTTATTTTACTTCCTAGTTTAGTCTTTTACAATAATAATTAAGTCAAATTAAAAAACCTATATACATTTTATTAAATCTCAAATATATGAACAAAAGCACGTTCGGTTTAAATAATACCCGTTTATTACCCACTTTTACAACCCTACGAACCCGACCCTTGTCTAAAAAATATAATTTAGTAGTAATTTAGTAGACTGTGTCGCCGATCTATCATCCCGAGTTTTGGATTTCGCAGGTAGTAGGCAGGACACTCTTTTGAATCGCAATGTTGCCCTTTGCATATTGTTGGTTCAGTGTCAGTAATCGACCTTGATTATTACATTAAATTGACAATAAATATCTATATCTTCAGCATTTTGCTTTTTTAAGCAACCCTTGGGACCTTAAACTAACTAGGTAAATCTGGTGTGAGGAATTAAAAAACAACAATAAAAGCTAAAGGTAAAGTAAAGCTACAAAAATCCTCCTCCCCACCACTCCTCATAGTCGTGAGGCGCGGATTACCGCTTAAAAGTGCAATTTTTGAATTTTTTGCCGATATTTGAAAAACTCAAAATTTTTTTGGAAAAGAATAATTTTCCTGGGTTTTTTTTTGACTTTAGGAGAAAAACCCTTGGAAATAAAAAAAAACTCGCAAGAAAATCCCAAAAAAAACCACGGGCAAAAAAATCCGGGAAAAACCCTAAGAAAAAAATATTATAAGTAACCCTAATCCATGTGACAAAACTGATAGTAGAGGCAATAATAATGTTTCGCTTGCCGTCGGCTTTTTTTCATAAAAATTTTAAATAAAAGTTGGTGTTCCATTTTTTTAAAGAATTGAGATCACTGATCATTGATGTGAAATTTTATTTATTCTCGTCTTTAAAAATATGTTTCCAAAATAGATAGCAATAATTTGCTCAAAAATTTACCCGAACAAAATGTTCAAAGAAAAGCTCACAAAAATGTTCACGCAAAAAAGTTTAGATATTTTGCACGAGCTTTTATTTGAGCATGTTCGTCTGTGTAATTGCGCCTTTACAGTTTTTAAATGGCCGACAAAAATCAGCTGCTATCTTTGTGTCGTCATCGGGTCGAAGAGTGGGGCAAAATTGCTAGACCGTATCTATTTTACGGACCGCGCGACCGTGTCGTTATACCGTGTATCGTACGTAAATGGGTAACCCCAGAATAAAAGAAAGTTGTCTATTATAAGTATGTCTGGTATTCCCAGGCATCTAGCGAGGAGTCTGGGGTTTTTCATACTGTAAGAAGTAGGTTTTTCTGTACTTTATTATTTTAGTAATTTTAATAATATAATGCTTATGTTGCTGTATGCATTCACGAGATCAGATCGAAGGCGACAGAGCGCCCATAAAATTGATTATTAAATATCGTTGTTTGGGTTAAGTAGAGCTCAAAAAGCGTTGACAAAAACGAACGGACGAGATACTCGTAATATTGCTTAGAAAAGTTTTAATAACAAATAGGCTTTGGCTTTGTGATTCTTTAAAAGATATTTTAGTATCGAGTTGGAAGTTTAGTTAGAATAAGTAAAGTGCCAAGTGTCTATGTGTGTGTGTTATAAAAGAGAAATATTGGATATTATATACCTAATTAAAAATAGGTGAGTGTTCTCACAGAGTAATTAGTTTATCCCTTTGGTTTAAATATTAAATATAAGCAGTAATCTTAAATGTTTATGCATAAACAGGTATTACGTTTTGCTAAGTATATATTTATAATCAGTTCGTTAATCATACTCAGGCATCGGATGGCGTATGTTTGAAGGTGGTTTCTAGTCCATTTGCAGATGGACTGGCACCTTTGTACGTCGAAGCGGAGCTGCTATGGGAGTCATGCGAAATAAGTAAATATATGCTAAACTCTTGCTTAGCGCTCAACTGCACGCTTCACGCTAATATGTGGAGCGGGTACCTAGCACTATTATTTAATTATGTATATTTTAGTTAAATATTTGAGTTCTCTGTACCATTGCACGTCTCACTATTAGATTTGGCATTTGGGACCATGATTTAACGATTCAACTGAATTACTGGTTATTTATTATTTTCTATGACTGATTTTGTTTTAATGATTACTGTATAATGAGAGTAATTCATGATTCTTTTAATAAAACACCTTTTTAGTTAAAATTTGGTAAACTCGTTACTCAGGAAACGTTTTCTTAATTACAGATACAAAAATCCGGCCATTCTGTACTACAGTACATAAAATCAAAATAATATTATTATGTAAGTACTAAATTTTATTAACGGTTTTAATATTGAAATATTAGTATTAATTATATTAAATAATATTTTTTTTAATGCTCATCATGACGCCCTTAAATTTCCATCCTACAATACCTAAATAGCGTCAAACACTCTGGTTCCGCCACCTCATCAAAGTTGAACCTTCAGGCGCATTTACACAGACAAACTTTCCTTTGATGTTGAAATGCCGACAAACATTTACACGAGCCTCTTGAGCAAAATGTTCAAAGAAATGTTCGAGCAAAATCGCGTACAAAAAAACACACGTAAATTTTGGAGAGAATGTTGAGCAAAATTTGTTTGAAGAAATGTTGGTAATAAAAATTTCTTACAAATTTAAATTTTATAGTTTTATAGGAATTCATTGAACTTAACTGAAAATAAAAAGACTAAGTTTTAAAACAAGGTATTTTTAATTAAGTGCTTTCCGACGGAAAAACGATTTGACGTCGATTGATCTGATTTTTATAGGGGATATGCCAGTATACTTGTAACTTTTTTGGGGTTGTAAAAAAAACGAGAATCAAAAAAAATAAAAATTGACACTTATTTATTGCTGTTGCTGGGTTAGGAGAAGGTAAAAACCGTAGACTAGTGAGAGGGAGTTTTGGTCAAATGAACATTGACACACAAAATTACAGCAGTGTTTGACAGCGCTGCGTTCCGACTGTCTAAACCTCCCTATCCCCCCCCCCAGGGAACAACTAACTACTCTCCAGAACAGTTCTCTAAAAATATCCACCTGCATTTTAAAAAGTAATTACTTCGAAGACATTTCCGTTTTCTTTTTATAATGAAAGAAAACCAAAAAAGTTAAAGAAAATAATTAAATGTTATTACCTCCATCATTAACTATTTTAACATTGCATATGACAAAACTAATAGCCAATAATAATGTTTCGCTTGCCGTCGCCTTTTTTTCACAAAAGTTGAAAATAAAAGTTGGTGTTCCATTTTTTTAAAGAATTGAGATCACTGATCTGAATGATGTAAAATTATATTTATTCTCATCTTTAAAAATATTTTTCCAAAATAGATAGCAGTAACTTGCTCAAAAATTTACCCGAACAAAATGTTCAAAGAAAAGCTCACAAAAATGTTCGCGCAAAAAATTTCAGATCTTTTGCACGAGCTTTTATTTGAGCATGTTCGTCTGTGTAATTGCGCCTTTCTATAACGAGCTGCTCTATTCCCGAGAGCAGCCTTTTCACGGAGAATTTTCTTCATCGTCTTCATCAAAAATAAAGACATTAAGAATGTGTTCCATTTTTGAAATATAAAAAAGGATAATAAAACACGACAATTTTTAGGTTTTCTTATGAAAAACAAAGCAAATGAGAATGCTTAACCAATTTACAAGATACGCAAGAAGTGTTGCTTTAAGCCTTTTTTAGCTCGTCGTAATTAGGCGACGTATCCTCTCTGCGTAACGTACGTTGCGTTTACGCCATACCATGGCTTATAACTCCTAATAACCACTACCACTGCCGTAAGCTACGAATCCATTTCGTTGTGGTTGTGGTTATTTTTCTGGTTAATTTTAGTGAATCTTGGAACAATTCATTTTAAAAATTATAAAATATTAACAGTTTCTAATGTGTTCCAAAAACTCTGGTAAAATCGGCGCGTGGTAGTGGTACTGATTGTTAAACAGTACCACAGCGGCTGTCAAAGTTGTCAAAATTTTAAGCGTTTCAAAATTTCGCTATTGACTTTTTTTTATTTTCGTAACTACTTAAACCCAACAAACATTTTAAAAAAGAATATCAGAATGAGACATACATTCCCTATGTTATATGGAGGTAAATATAATTAAAAAAATAAAAAAGAATACTTTGTCTGTTGGTAATCTCTTTTTTATTTTTTATTTTAAAAAAGGTTTGGGGTAAAAATTTAAATTTCATCCCTTATATTTTTTTATACATCCCTTTGAATACCACTTGAACAAAGAACAGCATAAGTAACAAAAAATAGCATACAGACCGCTTCATGTTACTGGGAACATAGGGCGGAAGAAGTCCAATTTGCCAGTGTACGTACATGCAGGGACACCGCACACCTATCAGTGGAGCAACCAACACTCAGTCTTGCGATTGCCGTTCGCGGCTTGTATTTAGTACGCCTCTAACCACAGTGCTATGAGAATTGTAGTCAATGAAACCGGAATTTGGTCAATAAATACGCAAATTTTTATAACGTAATTTTCTTGTTTTTTGTCACTGATAAATTAGAGCGTTTAATTTTCAACTGCTCAGATTTATCACTAACAACGTGTTAGAATGAAAATAATAAGGAGAAACAAAATAAGAGCAAGTTTTCAAAATAAAATAATACATTCTAAAAACCAAAAAGATTCTCCCAGTCAAAAAAAATTTAGAGCAAATATTCGAAAAGTCCTTGCTCGGCTAGACAATATCCGAGCCTATTATAAAAACCCCTTCAAACGTTTCCAAGCATGTTAGGGATGATAGTTTGAAAAGCTTCTTCAATTTTAATCCGAAGTTCTTCCAAATTATTAGCCCTTTCATGCCCGTAAACTTTATTTTTGATATAACTCCACAGATAGAAGCCATTAGAAGCAAGATCGGGCCATAAAATAGTTCCCCATGTACTTATAACCCGATTAGAAAATTCATTATCAAGATATTCATTAACAAGGCCAACATTGTGAGTGGGACAACCATCTTGTTGAAACCATAATATGCTGCTGCAGTAGATTCAAGTATCTAGGACCATTCAAATTGCCGTAAATAAATAATGGCCCAATTACGTGTTCCCCTACAATACCTCCCCAAACATTTAAAAAAAAATACAAATGCAAATTTTCCCTCGACCAATATCGAACATCTGTTGGGTTATGACGATTTAATAATAATAATAAGTAAAAGTGCTTTCATCTGTGAAAAGAATAGATCTCAGAAAGTTTTCAGCACGATTAGCCCTTTCCATCATTGTTTCGCAAAATTCCATACGACGATAGTTGTCCTCGGGAAAAATTTGATGCGTTTTTGACGCTTTGTAAGAATGATAACCATTCTTTTTGAGAACACGTAAGACAGTGGCTGAAGACGTATCAACTGCTTCGGCAGTTTGGTGGCTAATTTTCCTTCACTGCCGCGCAAATCATCACACCTCGTACTTCCTGCTCGTCATTTAAAACAGTGGGTTTTTTATGGTTTCTTGGCGCTACACAACCAAACTTTTCAAAATTCTGCACAAACCTATGAATCGTTGATAACTAGGTTCTGGGCGATTTACAAAATTCTCCAAAAAAAGTTCTTGAATAAGTCTCAATGGTCTGCCTTGATAGTACCATTTGACTATCTGTACTTATTCGGCAACTTCGTAGACATCCATTTTTAGTTTTAAAAATGAATTATATCACTTAAGAACTTATCAATCTGTTTCTCGAGCAAGGCAGAAATAAATCAAAATAATAAAAACAAAATAAATTTCCAAAAGATAACACTGCAGCGTGCTTCGAATCCATCTCGGTCGTACAGCACGGAGAGTAAATTGGACTTGATTCCTCCTATGTTCGCAGTAGCCTGAGGCTCATTGTATATCACGCTTTCCCTTTCATAACACTAAAAAAGAACAGCATATATACCAATAAATTTGCACATGTGCTGTTTTTTCTAGTCAATAACTTCAATTTCTTTGTAACATACGCTCGAGTCCACTTTCTTGGGGGATATAAGCTCTTCTTCTCTAGTAATGTAAGACATCTAAGCGCCAGTCAAAGGTCACGCACGTGTTTTATTTGCCATTTGCTTTAATTTTGTGTTGTTTGTGCGAGTATACAGACCGCTTCAAGCTACTGCGAACATAGGGGGAATCAAGTCCAATTTACTCTCCGTGCCGTACGACCGAGGTGGATTCGAAGCACGCTGCAGTGTTATCTTTTGGAAATTCATTTTGTTTTTATTATTTTGTTTTATTTCTGCCTTGCTCGAGAAACAGATGGGTAAGTTCTTAATTGAAATAATACATTTTTAAAACCAAAAATGGATGTCTACGAAGTTGCCGAAAAAGTGCAGATGGGGTCATTCCATATCAAATCAACCAAAAAATCACAAAAATTTTACGCGACCAATTCCAATTTTGATGATTTTTGGTATATATTTTCTTCTTACCATAAAAGTTGAAAATGCAAATTTTTAGATTTTTTTGATTCGTAGTTTTTTTTTTTTTTTCAAAATAAAAAAGTCAGCATTTTGACCTTAACAAGAATGTACAAAACTAGCAATATCTCGAGAACCACTTACACTAGGAAAGTAATAAATGGCTCATTTTAAAGTCATTTTGAAGCTCTTTTTTATGAAATATCACAACATAATTTTAACAAAAAAAAAATTGAAAATAAAAAATTGAAAAAAAAAAATTGAAAAATTCAAAAAGGCCATTTTTAATTTTTTTGAAAAAATATATAATTTTGGTCAAAGTGTTACTTAATTATCCACAAAATTTTATGATGGAGAAATGATGGGTTCAATGTCAAAAAAAATATCAAAAATATTAAGTACATTAAAAATCATGCATTTAAAAAAATAAACATATTTTAGGAGCACCAATAGTGCACTGGATATTAAAATAAATAAATTTGTTGGATGGATACAGGTTTTAAAAAATACCCAGAGGCTTTATCTACAAATTATTTTATTTTAACCTCGCAAAAGAAATAAACAAACTTTTCTACTTCGTTGATAAAAATTAGACAGAAAACACTAAGACTAACTATATACCTTAAATTTATTTTTTTAACTTTCTTTTAAGAATTTCTGATGAATCTGACATTTCTTTTTTGCTGACATTGTAAGTTCTGCCAGTAGCAGTGTTGGGTTCAACTTTTTTTATAAGACTTTCTGGTTTAATAATTAAAATATCTTGAGGTGTTGGGTAAAAAAATGATGAGGCAGGTCCTCGTGGATGAAGAAAGCTTACTTTCAGTTCTCCGCTCTCATTATTTTTCCCCAAGACACAAGCCAGCCACCAAGCACTGTCATATTCTACAGTGACAAACCCTGACTCGATATTTTGCAAAATAATGCTTCCACCTTTAAAAAGATTATGTGTTTCGACCTCTAAGCATGTAGAAAACTGTTTTGCCAAAAACGTGCTTTCTGTAAGAGGAATTACAGCATGAATTTTTTGTGTCCCCGGTATTGTTAAGACTTCCGCAAATCTTTTATTCAAAATTATTTCATGATTTGTATAATCTGCTTCTGTGCAATATTTAAAATCAATGCCAGATATGTTTTCTTCACACCAAGTAAACAATTGTAGAGGTGTCATTATTTGATTGTCATAGGGCCTCTGCAAACTGGCTTTAGCAGCAAGTCTTTTAACAGTTCCTCCCAAGCCATCGCAGGCACTTTTGCCATGCGAGGTGGCAAAATAATGCCACTCTGCTTCAACACCAAAATCTTTTTTATGCAGGCATATATTCAGAAAATTCTTTTTGTTTTTGTACTGCGCAGCACATCCATCCGAAAAATAAAAAATTTTGTTAAGTCTTGGTATTTTAATTTTTAAATCAGGCATTAATTTTTTTAAAAATAAATGAAATGCAATTGTATTATGTGTCAAGCTTTCCGAAATAAACACATAATTCCGGTTGTGCAGTTTACCATCACTTAGAAAATAAATGGCAAAAGGGTGGAGGGTTGCCTGGCTGTTATTCCAATGATAAGACTGGACTTCATCTTGCATAACAAAGGAATAATTTTCCGCAAAGTCGCAAGTGATCAAAGACTCTCCAGGTTTAAGGTTAATTTTTATTTCATTGTATCTATCTTTTTGCATTTTTGCAATAAAAGAATGTGATTTAAGTTTTACAAGATCATCAGTAAATTCCTGGACAAAATCATCACTTTTCTTAACAACGGTTTCCATAGTACACCTATCTACTGAGACCCACTTTTTAAATGAGACCTCATCAATTAATTCTTCCTCAAATTTTTCTATTAACGTATTTTTAAACTGTTCTACTCCAGGACATTGCTTGCATCTATTGCTTAAAAAACAGTCCACTGAAGGTGGATTACACATTAGTTTATAAAGGCAATCATGATAAGATATTGCAAGAGGCCTGTTATTTTCATCATATAGCTTATTTAATTTGGAGCCATTGAGCATTAGTTTTATATTTTGATGTATAGTACATACACATACAGTATGAGTCCCACTTTTTCCTGCCAGTATACAGTTTTTGGGTCGCAGTTCACAAAATTTTGAAAACCCAATTTTTTCATTGGGGTACTCAGTTTTAAACAATGCATAAATTTCTTTTAAATTAGCTAAGACTAATTTTTTTTGTACATATTCTTTTTCAGCTCCATATTTTCTGATAACAACATAATCTTTTTTACCTGGCATGGTCCTGCTAATGTCATCCCTTTGGTAAAAATCTACCACTATTTGGGCCACTCTATCACTAACTAACTGTTTTACAGCTCTGGCCAAATATTGAGAAACTCCAAATTCTTCTTCAATCTTCTTTCTACTCCAACTTTGAGGTAAACATGATAAAACTAGTATTTTCTCACTCCTCTTTTCGGTTTTTAAAAATTTGTCCTTTAACTGCTTAATCATTTCACTTTCGTCACTCTGGCATTCCTTTACTAGCGTTGAATCTGATTCCTTTGTAAATGCTTTCGCAATTGTATGCTGTACAATATCAATTTTTTCTTTGTATACATTTTTTCTTTTAATCGGCGACACACCAAGAAGCTCCAATGACTTGTTTAAAAGAGTAAATGATTCAGCAGGATCTTGAAAATCTGGATCATTTTCTGGAACTTGACTGGGTCTAAAAAAATTTAAAAAGTTAGTTTTTTATAAGAACTTAAAAAGGGGGTAACAGCTGACCCAAAATGTGTACATAATGCCAAGAAATTTGTACATAATGTCTGTATTCTCAAAATGCCATGCAAAATAATGCCATGCAAAATAATGCCATAAGATTTTTCCACTCCGTACTTGACGCAATTGGTTTAGTTTATTAATTTTATATTAAAAAATACTATTTGTTACTTACCCTGCCTCATCTTCTTCAGATGCCTTAAACTCCTTTGAAAGCTTTAGTCTACAACCATCACAGATTTTCATTCCCATTTTGACATTTTTGTAACTGCACATCCACTTGGTCACATTTCTTAATTTCCCAAAATGCTTGATTTTTAACTCTAGTGGATCACAGCACTTTACTTTATATTTAGTCCATCCACTTGCCTCACCCATAGTTGAAACTTTTAAAATTACACAGAGATGACTTCTGATAAACCTTCAGTCGAACTATTATGTATCGATTATTTGGAGCTGTATCAGGAAGATACTTGCCAAAAATTTAAAATCAATTTATGCAGGAATTGTCATATCAGCAAATCCCCACAATGTACCTAAACAGACCAATAAAATGAAGGAGGTGTGTCCTTAATGTTAAACAGGAATAAACAGGCAGTATTTCACAAAAGTATTGGCAGGTTTATACAGGCATATTTTCCTAAGAATTGGAACATCCAATAGTACGTCTCCGGTGGAAAAGAGGTTTTGTAAGTAAATATTACAATGGGGGGCAATGTTAATCTGATTACTGATACAGAATGAAACTTAGGATATAATTTTTTATTAAATAAAATATTGTTAAATATTTTTATAATATCGCTTTAAACCCCATTATATTCTTCTAATTACCAAAATGCATTGTCTATTTATAGGCGATTTTTCATGCATGTGACATTTTTAATAAATTTTTTCACATTGAACCCATGATTTGTCCATCTCAAAATTTTGTGAATAGTTTAATAACACTTTAAAGAAAATAATATAATTTTTTGAAAAAAATTAAAAATGGCCTTTTTGAAATTTTTCAAAAAAAAAATCAAAAATTTTTTTTTTTTTTTTTTTTTCAATATATGTTATGCAATATTTTCATATGAAAGGTCTTTATAAGAGCTTTAAAATGAACCTTCACCTACTTTTCTATTATAAGTGGTTCTTTGGATATTCCTAATTTTGTGCGCACATGTTAAGGACAAATAAGTGACTTTTTCGATTTTCAAAACTTAATTCAAAATAAACAACTGGTCAAAAAAGTCTGAAATTTTGGATTTTCCAGTTTTTTGGTAGGAAAAACATGTATACTAAAAATCATCAACATCGGAGATGGTGTGGTAAAATACCCTGGTTGACTTGATATGGACTGACCCGATGGTCAAATGGTCAAATCGTCATAACCCAACACACGTTCGATATTGGTCGAGGGAAAATTTGCATTTGTATTTTGACGTAAGGACAAAGTATCCCCAAAAAATAAATGTTTGGGGGGGGATTATAGGGGAACACGTAATTGGGCAATTTTTTATTAACGGCAATTGCAATTTGAATGGTCCTAGATACTTGGATCTACTGCAGCAGCACATTATTCCAACTGCTAGGCAATTGTTAGGTGTAAGATTTGGTGTAAGCTCCTAATGACTTCTATCTGTTTTTGAAGAAGCTTTTCAAATTATCACCCCTAACATGCTTGGAAACGTTAGAAGGGGTTTTTATAGTAGGCTCGGATATTGTCTAGCCGAGCAAGGAGGACTTTTCGAACATTTGCTTTAATTTTTTTTTGACTGGGAGAATCTTTTTGGTTTTTAGAATGTATTATTTTATTTTGAGAACTTGCTTTTATTTTGTTTCTCCTTATTATTTTCATTGTAACACGTCGTCACTGATCAATCTGAGCAGTTGACAATAAAACGCTCTTATTTATCAGTGACAAAAAATAAGAAAATTACGTTATAAAAATTTGCGTATTTATTGACAAAATTCCGGTTTCATTGACTACGCTCCACACAGCACCGTGGTTAGAGGCGTACTAAATACCAAAGGAAAGTCATGCAAGTGGTGATCGCAAGCCTGAGTATTGGTTGCTTCACTGATAGGCGTGCGGTGTCTCTGCTTGTACGTACACTGGCAAATTAGACTTCTTCCGCCCTATGTTCGCAGTAGCTTGAAGCGGTCTGTATGTTATTTTTTCCTAGTTTGTGGAAGTTTTTTGATATCCTCTAATACTTTAAAAAAAAATAGCATATGTGACAATTTAGCTCTTTTCTCAAGGACAAAAAAACAAAGCCAAATACACATACATACACTTTTTTTTTGTATAATTTTACAAAATCCTGAGAACATTTTTGAATTTTGAAAAATTGTTTTTTACAGTGTTTCCAACCAAAGAAATTAAATTTATTTAACCATTCTTTTTGAGAACACGTAAGACATCTCGCGCGGATAACATAGAAAAGTGGACCCCAGTAAAAGTTGACCACCCAAGCAACATTTTTGGTTAAAATTTGGTAAAATATTCCCGAGTTAAGCTAGTAATTTTTTCTTATGAAAAATTGGGAGGTCAAAAAAGAGGGAAATTTCCCGCCTTTTTACCAAAAGTGGGGACAAAAACCAAGGTAATGTGGTGGGATAAAATAGGTAATTAAATTTTTTTTTCCTGAAGGTGAATTTGCCCATAATACACTTTTTACCAACTTTTGGGTCACATGTACACATCTGCATAAATGCTGAACCTAATTTGTGTCCTATTGTACACAATGCCCTCTCAGTGCCCTCTTGTTTTTCTGTGACTGAAGCGCCCTCTACGTGTCAGAATAGAAGGAGATGAAAACATTTTTAAATGAAAATAAAAAAAGAGAAAAATAATAATTATGTCTATGGCCTACAACAACATTGGAAATAAAAAATGGCGATGAAAAATCAGTTATATTTTAATCATAGGGGTTAAACTACTATTTTAAACTATTAATGGGAAGAAACCGACATGCGCCGAATTTTTTTTTTGTTGAACTGTTTACTTTTACTTCCATAAAATGCATGCGCCCAACAAAACATACAGTTTTAACAAAAAAATCACCAAAATTATTCTTCGGGAAAACACTAATTAAATATTATTTCCAATTTGTAATCATAATTTAATATTCGGGTATGAAACAAGTGTAAGCAAATCATTTCCATAAAGATTTTGTAGTTTTTTTTCAATAAAAATAATGAAAACTTGTTAAAAAAGAGGAAAAAACATGGCGCCTTACCTTTTTTTGGCGACCGTGCCCTAAAAGTCGTGTTAACTATTTCCCCCAAACACAAAATTTCCAATGTTGAAGCCAAAATTTCTTATTAATTTTGCATCAAGGACGGTTTATCCATTTTTCGAATTAATTTCCAATTGTTCCCCGCACATCCCCTACCCATTGTTCGCTTGTCAGTTGTCATGTTGATTGTTGACGTAAAGGCGGATTTACGCTGGTGAGCAATTAAGCAAGCCAACAATTCGAAAAAGTTCCATCATATGGGAATACACAATCGTTTACGCTCGCAAATGTCATAACTTGACATATGACATTTGCGAGCGTAAACGATTGTGTGTATTCTCATTGGTTGTCTTCGGCAATTGTAGAGATTGATGCTGTGAAAGGTTTGCTTCTTTTTTCTTTTGGGATGTTAAAACACAAATCTGTCAGGATCACCACTACTAGGTAGGTACTTTAACACAGAGTATCCTTTTTGACGATCAAAATGTGAATGCCATCTCTTCCTTAAACCCAAATTTTACCTAAACATCTACTTTCTTTGTTTGAATTTTGAGCTTCCATCTGGTTTTTCCTATCCCTTTTTAGATAGGAGGTTAGGTATCTAATAGCCCAAAATCTAAACAAGAGTTGAAGATACAATAGCAATTAAGGAAGTACTACTATCTAAACTAGTACTATCTAAAAAGCTGATCATGACAGTTCGTTAGAGGACACGTGACGTAAAGGAGTTTTCTACCAGAACTACTTTCTTCCCATCAAGAAAAACAAAACTGAAGTTTTAACCTAATCAAATCTTAATATTCCATAAGGTTAAATAAAATAGAATAATTTTCCATAAACATAAATTCGAACATATTTTTAGGTTGTACTTATTTGGTCAAAAAATCAAATTTTTGTCCTAAAACTTATTCCAAAAAAACCCTAACTTTGAGGAATAACTGTAGGTCAAAAATAAGTAACTTTAAGTTCAGTTTTAAACCAAAAAAGTTCTTAACATTGCGAGATTTCTTCAGGACTTTATTAAAAACTTTTGACAAGCAATGTTGACCAAGAAATGCCCAAATAAGGCGGGGACCTCAGAGTAGAATCTCAAGTCAAGTTTACCATTAATTTACCTTCTCTTTTAGCTTTATATTCAAAACAACTTTGAAGAAATGATACGCGGAAAATAATTCGAAAAATATCCTAAAAGAAAACCTTTAAAATGTCGTGTACATAATGACCGTTTCTTAAGGTTATTTGTTCCAACTTAAAACTTATTTTCAAACCTCAAACTACAAAGTAATTTTCTGAAGGAAAACGGTACATGTTTTGACGTATGACTTAACCTTCCAACTTCCCAATATGCCCTAAAATGTTACTTGGGCATACTCAGATATTTTGAAGCTGTCGGTCCTTGGATTAAAATAGTGAAATTATTAGGAGATCGAATGACGTTCTGAAAATGCACCTAATTCAATTTTTCCTTATAACTAGAACAGTTTTTAACCAATTATCATAATTTTGGTCTCGATCGAAAAAATATTAAATGCTCTAAAAGCAACTGTCAGTTTTTTGAAGTTTGACCCGAGCCGTACCTAGGGGGGTGCTTTTAAAATTTAAACACTTATATAAATCATCAGAATATAGATTTTGAAAGCATAGAAGATATGGGCCGTCAAAGAAAATTAATTAATTAAATTAAAACTAGAAATGCTCTTAACCAATTCTCGTAATTTTTGTTTCAATCGTAAGAAAATTCAATGCTCTAGATAGAGGCACCTGTCATTTTTTGGAGTTTGACTAGAGGCGTGCCTAGAAGGGTGCTTTTAAAATGTATGCATTTATTTTTATAATGTAAAAATGGTTTTTCAAAGTATATGTGCGTTATTTGACCAACGGTTTTACTATCTGGAGGAAGGGGGGGAGGGCAGGACCTAATAATTTAATCAAGACGTAACCATGAAGTTCAAAGCAGAGTATAATGTGGGTATAAGTTTGGTATCATTTTATAAAATAATATATTGCTTTTTAATGTATTCTCTTCATACTTCTCATACTTTTCTCATTTAGATACACCACCACACCAGACATGTCTGCATGAAAGTAATTATGACGGAAAAGTGATAATATAATAATAATAATCAATAATAATAAATAATAATAATTAGAATTTTTTAATAATAATCTAAAAACTACATTTTTTTATCAGTTCCTGGATTTGCAAAAAATAATAATAATTAGCGAATGGGCTAAACGCCAAATATTTTTATCGATTTTTTTTATTTTAAAAAATTACAAAAAGACGTAAAACAAAAGGCGATACTTTTTTTGAAAGCAGCTAACGTTTTTTAATAATAATCTAAAACCAAAATTTTTTTATCAGTTCTTGGATTTGCAAAAAATAATAATAATTTGCGAATAGGCTAAAAGACACATATTTTTATCGTTTTTTTTTTATTTTAAAAAATGACAAAAAGACGCAAGACAAAAGGCGATGCTTTTTTTGAACGCAGTTAACGTTTTTTAATAATAATCTAAAAACTACATTTTTTTATCAGTTCCTGGATTTGCAAAAAATAATAATAATTAGCGAATAGACTAAAAACCACATATTTTTATCGGTTTTTTTTATTTTAAAAAATTACAAAAAGACGTAAGACAAAAGGCGATAGTTTTTTTGAACGCAGCTAACGGTTTTTAATAATAATCCAAAGGCCACATTTTCTTATCAGTTCCTGGATTTGCAAAAAATAATAATAATTAGTGAATAGGCTAAAAACCACATAATTTTATCGTTTTTTTTTATTTTAAAAAATTACAAAAAGACGTAAGACAAAAGGCGATACTTTTTTTAAACGCAGCTGACGTTTTTTAATAATAATCTAAAAACTAAATTTTTTTGTCAGTTCATGGATTTGCAAAAAATAATAATAATTAGCGAACAGACTAAAAACCACATATTTTTATCGGTTTTTTTTATTTTACAAAATTACAAAAAGACGTAAGACAAAAAGCAATACTTTTTTTGAACGCAGCTAACATCCTTTAATAATAATCTAAAAGCCACATTTTTTTATGAGTTCCTGGATTGCCAAAAAATAATAATTAGCGAATAGGCTAAAAACCACATATTTTTATTGGTTTTTTTAATTTTAAAAAATTACAAAAAGACGTAAGACAAAAGGCGATACTTTTTTTCAGCGCAGCTAACGTTTTCTAATAATAATCTAAAAACCAAATTTTTTTATCAGTTCCTGGATTTGCAAAAAATAATAATAATTTGCGAATAGGCTAAAAGACACATATATTTATCGGTTTTTTTATTTTAAAAAATTACAAAAAGACGTAAGACAAAAGGCGATACTTATTTTGAAGGCCGCTAACGTTTTTTAATAATAATCTGAAAACTATATTTTTCTATCAGTTCCTGGATTTGCAAATAATAATAATAATTAGTGAATAGGCTAAAAGCCACATATTTTGATCGGTTTTTTTTATTTTAAAAAATTACAAAAAGACGTAAGACAAAAGGCGATACTTTTTTTGAAAGCAGCTAACGTTTTTTAATAATAATCTAAGAGCCACATTTTTTTATCAGTTCCTGGATTTGCAAAAAATAATAATAATTAGCGAATAGGCTAAAAACCACATATTTTTATCGGTTCTTTTTTATTTTAAAATATTACAAAAAGACGTAAGACAAAAGGTGATAAATTTTTTGAACGCAGCTAACGTTTGTTAATAATAATCTAAAAACTACATTTTTTTGTCAGTTCCTCGAATTGCAAAAAATAATAATAATTAGCGAATAGGCTAAAAAGCACATATTTTTATCGTATTTTTTTTATTTTACGAAATTGGAAAAAGACGTAAGACAAAAGGCAGTACTTTTTTTGAAGGCAGCTAACGTTTTTTAATAATAATCTAAAAGCCACATTTTTTTTTATCAGTTCCTGGATTTGCAAAAAATAATAATAATTAGCGAATAGGCTAAAAACCACATATTTTTATCGTTTTTTTTTTTGCTTTACAAAATTACAAAAAGACGTATGACAAAAGGCGATACTTTTTTTGAACGCAGCTAACGTTTTTTAATAATAATCTAAAAGCCACATTTTTTTATCAGTTCCTGGATTTGCAAAAAATAATAATAATTAGCGAAGAGGCTAAAAACCACATCTTTTTATGGGTTTTTTTTTATTTTAAGAAATTACAAAAAGACGTAAGACAAAAGGCGATCCTTTTTTTGAACGCAGCTAACATTTTTTAATAATAATCTAAAAGCTACATTTTTTATCAGCTCCTGGATTTGCAAAAAATAATAATAATTTGCGAATAGGCTAAAAGACACATATTTTTATCGATTTTTTTTATTTTACAAAATTACAAAAAGACGTAAGACAAAAAGTGATAATTTTTTTGAACGCAGCTAACGTTTTTTAATAATATTCTAAAAACAACATATTTTTAGCAATTCCTGGATTTGCAAAAAATAATAATAATTAGCGAACAGGCTAAAAACCACATATTTTTATCGGTTTTTTTTTATTTTAAAAAATTACAAAAAGACATAAGACAAAAGGCGATACTGTTTTTGAACGCAGCTAACGTTTTTTAATAATAATCTAAAAACAACATTTTTTTATCAGTTCCTGGATTTGCAAAAAATAATAATAATTTGCGAATAGGCTAAAAGACACATATGTTTCTCGTTTTTTTTTTTATTTTAAAAAATTACAAAAAGACGTAAAACAAAAGGCGGTACTTTTTTTGAAGGCAGCTAACGTATTTTAATAATAATCTGAAAACTACATTTTTTATCAGTTCCTGGATTTGCAAAAAATAATAATAATTAACGAATAGGCTAATAGCCACATATTTTGATCGGGATTTTTTTTATTTTAAAATATTACAAAAAGACGTAAGACAAAAGGCGATACTTTTTTTTGAACGCAGCTAATGTTTAATGTAATAATAATCTAAAAGCCACATTTTTTATCAGTTCCTGGATTTGCAAAAAATAATAATAATTAGCGAAAAGGCTAAAAACCACATATTTATATCGGTTTTTTTTTTTATTTTAAAAAATTACAAAAAGACGTAAGACAAAAGGCGATACTTTTTTTAAACGCAGCTAACGTTTTTTAATAATAATCTGAAAACTACATTTTTTTATCAGTTCCTGGATTCGCAAAAAATAATAATAATTAGCGAATAGGCTAAAAGCCACATATTTTTATCGGTTTTTTTTTATTTAAAAAAATTACAATAGACGTAAGGCAAAAGGCAATACTTTTTTTGAATGCAGCTAATGTTTTTTAATAATAATCTAAAAGCCACATTTTTTTATCAGTTCCTTGCAAAAAATAATATTAATTATTAAAAAGGCTAAAAACCACATATTTTTATTGGTTTTTTTATTTTAAAAAATTACAAAAAGACGTAAGACAAAAGGCGATAATTTTTTGAACGCAGCTAACATTTTTTAATAATAATCTAAAAGCAACATTTTTTTTAACCCTTCATGGATTTGCAAAAAATAATAAAAATTAGCGAATAGACTAAAAACCACATATTTTTATCGGGTTTTTTGATTTTACAAAATTACAAAAAGACGTAAGAAAAAAACGATACTTTTTTTGAACGCAGCTAACGTTTTTTAATAATAATCTAAAAGCGACATTTTTCTATCAGTTCCTGGATTTGCAAAAAATAATAATAATTAGCGAATAGGCTAAACACCACATATTTTTATCGGTTTTTTTTTTTAATTTTAAAAAGTTACAAAAAGACGTAAGACAAAAGGCGATACTCTTTTTGAACGCAGCTAACGTTTTTGATTAAAAATCTAAAAAGTACATTTTTTTATCAATTCCTGGATTTGCAAAAAATAATAATAATTAGCGAATGGGCTAAAACCCACATATTTTTATCGGTTTTTTTTTATTATTATTTTATATTATTTTACAAAATTACACAAAGACGTAAGACAAAAGGCAATACTTTTTTTGAATGCAGCTAACATTTTTTAATAATAATCTAAAAGCCACATTTTTTTATCAGTTCCTGGATTTGCAAAAAATAATAATTAGCGAATAGACTAAAAACCACATATTTTTATCGGTTTTTTTTAATTTTAAAAAATTACAAAAAAAACGTAAGACAAAAGGCGATACTTTTTTTCAGCGCAGCTAACGTTTTTTAATAATAATCTGAAAACTACATTTTTTTATCATTTCCTGGATTTGCAAAAAATAATAATAATTAGCGAATAGGCTAAAAACCACATATTTTGGTCGGTTTATTTTATTTTAAAAAATTACAAAAAGACGTAAGACAAAAGGCGATACTTTTTTTGAACGCAGCTAACGTTTTTTAATAATAATCTAAAAGTCACATTTTTTATCAATTCCTGGATTTGCAAAAAATAATAATAATTAGCGAAGAGGCTAAAAACCACATATTTTTATCGGTTTTTTTTTATTTTAAAAAATTACAAAAAGACGTAAGACAAAAGGCGATACTTTTTTTCAAGGCAGCTAACGGTTTTTTATAATAATTTAAAAAGCACCTTTTTTAATAATTTAAAAAGCACCTTTTTTAATTAGCTCCTGGATTTGCAAAAAATATTAATAATTTGCGAATAGGTTAAAAGACACATATGTTTATCGGTTTTTTTTTATTTTAAAAAAATACAAAAAGACGTAAGACAAAAGGCGATACTTTATTTAAAGGCAGCTAACGTTTTTTAATAATAATCTGAAAACTACATTTTTTTAACAGTTCCTGGATTCGCAAAAAATAATAATAATTAGCGAATAGGCTAAAAGCCACATATTTTGATCGGTTTTTTTTTATTTAAAAAAATTACAATAGACGTAAGGCAAAAGGCAATACTTTTTTTGAATGCAGCTAATGTTTTTTAATAATAATCTAAAAGCCACATTGTTTTATCAGTTCCTTGCAAAAAATAATAATAATTATTAAAACGGCTAAAAACCACATATGTTTATAGGTTTTTTTTTATTTTAAAAAATTACAAAAAAACGTAAGACAAAAAGCGATACTTTTTTTGAACGCAGCTAACATTTTTTATTAATAATCTAAAAACCACATTTTTTATCAGTTCCTGGATTTGCAAAAAATAATAATAATTAGCGAATAGGCTAAAAACCACATATTTTTATCGGTGTTTTTTATTTTACAAAATTACAAAAAAACGTAAGACAAAAGGCGATAATTTTTTTGAACGCAGGTAACGTTTGTTAATAATAATGTAAAAACCACATTTATTTATCAGTTCCTGGATTTGCAAAAAATAATAATAATTTGCGAATGGGCTAAAAGCCACATATTTTTATCGTTTTTTTTTTAAATTTACAAAAAGACTTAAGACAAAAGGCGATACTTTTTTTCAACGCAGCTAACGTTTTTTAATAATAATCTAAAAACTATATTTTTTTCTCAATTCCTGGATTTGCAAAAAATAATAATAATTAGTGAATGGGCTAAAAACCACATATTTTTATCGGTTTTTTTTATTTTTAAAAAATTACAAAAAGACGTAAGACAAAAGGCGATAGTTTTTTTCAACTGAGCTATCGTTTTTTAATAATAATCTAAAAACCATATTTTTTTATCAGTTGCTGTATTTGCAAAAAATAATAATAATTTGCGAATAGGCTAAAAGACACATATGTTTATCGGTTTTTTTTTATTTTCAAAAATTATAAAAAGACGTAAGACAAAAGGGGATACTTTTTTTGAAGGCAGCTAACGTTTTTTAATAAAAATCTGAAAACTACATTTTTTTATCAGTTCCTGGATTTGCAAAAAATAATAATAATTAGCGAATATGCTAAAAGCCACATGTTTTTATCGATATGTTTTATTTTAAAAAATTATAAAAAGACGTAAGGCAAAAGGCGATACATTTTTTGAACGCTGCGAACGTTTTTTAATAATAATCTAAAAGCCACATTTTTTTATCAGTTCCTGGATTTGCAAAAAACAATAATAATTAGCGAATGGGCTAAAAACCACATATTTGTGTAGGTTTTTTTTATTTTAAAAGATTACAAATAGACGTAAGATAAAAGGCGATACCTTTTTTGAACGCAGCTAACGTTTTTTAATAATAATCTAAAAGCCTTATTTCTTTAGTTCCTGGATTTGCAAAAAATAATAATAATTAGCGAATAAGCTAAAAAGCACATATTTTTATCGGTTTTTTTTATTTTACAAAATTACAAAAAGACGTAAGACAAAAGGCGATACTTTTTTTGGACGCAGCTAGCAATTTTTAATAATAATCTAAAAGCCGCATTTTCTGATCAGTTCCTGGATTTCCAAAAAATAATAATAATTAGCGAATAGGCTAAAAGCCACATATTTTGATCGGTTTTTTTTATTTTACAAAATTACAAAAAGACGTAAGACAAAAGGCGATACTTTTTTTGAACGTAGCTAACATTTTTTAATAATAATCTAAAAGTCACATTTTCTGATCAGTTCCTGGATTTGCAAAAAATAAGAATAATTAGCGAATAGGCTAAAAACCACATATTTTTATCGGTTTTTTTTATTTTACAAAATTAAAAAAAGACGTAAGACAAGAGGCGATAATTTTTTTGAAGGCAGCTAAAGTTTTTTAATAATAATCTGAAAACTACATTTTTTTATCAGTTCCTGGATTTGCAAAAAATAATAATAATTAGCGAATAGGCTCAAAGCCATATATTTTGATCGGTTTTTTTTTTTATTTTAAAAAATTACAAAAACACGTAAGACAAAAGGCGATACTTTTCTTGAACGCAGCTAATGTTTTTTAATGATAATCTAAAAGCCACGTTTTTTTATTAGTTCCTGGATTTGCAAAAAATAATAATAATTAGCGAAAAGGCTAAAAACCACATATTTTTATAGTTTTTTTTTATTTTAAAAAATTACAAAAAGACGTAATACAAAAAACGATACTTTTTTGAACGCAGCTAACATTTTTTAATAATAATCTAAAAAGCACATTTTCTATCAGTTCCTGGATTTACAAAAAATAATTATATTTAGCGAATAGGCTAAAAACCACATATTTTTATCGGTTTTTTTTATTTGAAAAATATACAAAAAGACGTAAGACAAAAGGCGATACTTTTTTTGAACGCAGTTAACGTTTTTTAATAATAATCTAAAAGCCACATTTTTTATTAGTTCCTGGATTTGCAAAAAGTAATAATAATTTGCGAATAGGCTAAAAGACACATATTTTTATAGGATTTTTTTATTTTTAAAAATTACAAAAAGACGTAAGGCAAAAGGCGATACTTTTTTTGAACGCAGCTAACGTTTTTTAATTTCAATCTAAAAGCCACATTTTTTTATCAGTTCCTGGATTTGCAAAAAATAATAAATAAATAAATATAGCTAAAAGCCACATATTTTTATCGGTATTATACTGTATACAAATATTTTTTTTTATGATTTGATTTTTTAATGACATGGATTCTTGCTTGGAGAAAAATTGACTTTATAAACGTCCTGTTTCTTTATATCATGGCCTGCTTGATGTTTTTTACAACATTCTAAAGAAGAAGCTACTACTACTAAGGTCACTTATCATGGACGATACGCTCCACATAGGTAACGAAACACGACGTTTATAACGTCAATTTTTTCTCCAAGAATCTTCATGTCATCAAAAACTAAAATCATAAAAGAAAATATATTTGTATAGAGGAACTTCGATCAGTAATCCACCAATAATTTGGAAATATACTTAATCACTATTCTCTTATAATTACTTTCATGCAGACACGTCTGGTGTGTACCTAAATGAGAAAAGTATGAGAAGAATGAAGAGAATACATTAAAAAGCAATATTTCATTTTATAAAATGATCCCAAACTTATACCTACATTAAAGTCTCCTTTGAACTAAATGATTACTACTTGATTGAATTATTAGGTCCTCCCCCTTAGCCCCTGCTTACAATTTAAAAGCACCCTTCTAGGTACGCCTCTGGTCAAAAAATGATACATGATTCTATCTAGAGCATTCAATTTTCTTTCGATGGAACCAAAATTATTGATTAAAGGCATTTCTAGTTATAAGAATAAATTGAATTACATGCATTTTCAGACATACTTCTTTGACGGCCCATACCTTCCCCAAAAAATAAGTCGCTCGAATAAGGCACCTATGCTTTCAAAATCCATATTTTTATGATTTATATAAGTGTTTATATTCTAAAAGCATCCTCCTAGGTACGCCTCTGGTCAAACTTCAGAAAACGGACAGGTGCCTTTAGAACATTCAATATTCTTTCGATCGAGACCAAAATTATGAAAATTGGTTCAAAAATTTTACGTCTTTGGCGGCCCATATCTTCTATCACAGACATACGATCTCCTAATAATTTCACTATTTTAATCCAAGGATCGATAGCTTTAAAATATCTGAACATGGTCAACTTTTACGGAAGTCCACTTTATCATGTTATCCGTGCGGGATTATTTCTTTGCTTTTAACTAAAAATAAAAAAAAAGTTGTACCACTGTCAGAAAAAAAGTTATAGACTAAAAACTAATATAAAAACTTTGAAGCGCTTTTTCTCGAAAGTTTTAAAATGTCGCTTAGGCTACTCTCTGTTAGCAGGGCAGAATAGTAACTATAGTAAGCTCACAAAAAATTTGCTAATTGTTTTTATAATATAATTAAGAGATACTACTCTGACCCAAGTGTCGCAAAATAATAACTTTAAAAAACAAAGAAAATAATAAAATAATTATTGTCATATTCCTTTTCTTGATGCACTTGTCAAACGAGTAGAAAGCGACATCAGAACAACAGTCTATCGTAAACCCCCTCACACAGGACAATATTTAAATCAAGGTTTAAATCATTCTGCTACAACCAAACGAGGCATAATAAGAACTTTGTATAATAGAGCCGTTCAAATTTGTAACAATTCTCATGACTTGGAAATCGAAATAAGAAACATTAAGAAGGATCTGCAGCAGAATGGTCACAGGCTTGCTTAAACTTACAACAGATACTATTTCTTAATTTCAGCAAACAGGACAGATATTACAAGACTAAAACAAGGCAAATGCATTCCTTACAATTCCATACATTAAAGGAGTATCAGAGAAAATTCGAAGAGTAGCGAACAACTTTACTATTAAAACAGCTTTTAAATCTAATAATACAATTCGAAACCTTGTTAGTAAAACAAAACCGGAGAACAAACAAAATAAGGAATGCATTTACCAAGTTCCTTGTGAGTGTGGTGAATCATACATAGGTGAAACAAAAAGACCACTATCTGTTAGGCTTAAAGAACATCAGACGAATACCCAAAGAGATGAAATAACGAAATCAGGAATCGCCGAGCACGCATGGTCAAAACTATATACTATATATATATATACTAGTATCTCATAGTTATACAGGGTTCGACAGTTCGTTTCTAGGGTGCCGAAATAGCGTGTATTGAAAAAGAAGCGGAATGGCTGGTAAATGAGAGAGAAAGAGATAATAAATTTGAGAAACCGATACGCTGTTGCCGGTGTCACCCACAATTAACTAAAAGATCCCCAAGTAGGACCGTCAAATTTAACGATAAATGTTGCCTTCAAAGGGCGTAAAACGGTAATTAAGAGTATTTTCTTTTGTTAGTTTGAAATTAGAATCCACAAACTTTTTTTACCGATTGATGTTGCTCTTTGAATACAGCTACGAAAGTCTGAGCCTGACCTCCCACGACCACTTACGCTAAAGTCTCGAATGCCTCTAACTTTTTGCCATGCCAAAATATAAGATGATAAAACATAACACCGAAGAACACGAATTCGGAGAATGATATTGAGATCGCAACTACACAAGACTCAACACTGATTTCATTTTGATAAAAGAGGATCTGACCTGTTCAATTCTCCAATCCAAGCATTTGTATGAATCCACGCGTTCGACTTGCTATCCATTTACTTCTAACATGCCTCTGATGCTCTTTTTCTTGGTTATGACCATCCATTTTGTTTTCCCAACATTCAAGTTAAGCCCGAATTGCGAACGTTTCGTCGGCATATCGTGCCGTTTATGGTCAGACTACAGACCTTAAAACCATAGACCCTGAATCCCATTCATAAATTCTTATTTGTTTTGCCCCCAAGCTAGCCTGTGTGCCAAAAAAGGACAGAATGATTTTCAGAACGTTGCTCGGCAACACTGCGGTAAAGCATGTATATGTTTGTAGCCGTATGTCCCAGATACATCCATTTGTTTTACATACTCTACCAGTAGCGAGGAAAAATTAAAAAATATGTAAGAAAATGGGTTAATTGCACAAAAGCAGTAAATTTGTAGTTTTCACAACTAACGGTTAAAACAGCGTTCTTTTTACGAGCGTTGATTTAAATTAACGAGCGCAGCGAGTGATTTAAAAAAACGAGTTTTTTTGCATCGGTAACCATGCTTTTAAACAAAAGATCAAAAGATCTTGGGTGGAAATAACGAAAATTCAAATTTTCGCCCAAGATCTTTTGATCTTTTGTTTTTAGTTTCTTTTCGGTTGAAGTAACTGATTTGGAGGTTTTTTACCTTCTTCTTTAACCATGCTTTTGTAATTTACTGACACTTACAAAAATCGTCTTTTGGATGAAGTTATAAAAACCCACCCCTTTCTTGTCATCCTTTCAGAAACCCGCCACCAATTTAATTGTGTTATGTTGTTAAATATTTTTTTAAGTGCTAATGGTGAGTAAAAGCGATTAAGGTAGTCGATAATTTTAATAAATATCGTAAAATTTGCTGGTGCAATACCAAAAAAAAATAAAAATCACAAGATAACTTTAACACAAGGTTAAGGGCAAGAGTTGTTTAATAGTCTTTTCTATCAATTGAAGGAAAAAGGCAAAACCTAATGTTTAAGTTAAACCCCTGATGAAATCTACTAAACCAATTGTATAATTATAAGTTTAAAATATGTCATATAAAATATGTTAAGATAAAAGTAAAATATAATAAAATACCTACTCTTTTTTTAAAAGTAATATTCAATTAAAGCTTTGAGAATTAAAATATTTTACTATACTTAACAATTTCGTTTTACCCATTGTTATTTTACATAGAATACGAAAATATCAGAATAAACAGACAATAAAACATAATAATATTTTGATATATTATTTTTGCCTTTGTTAAGAAATTATATATAATATATATATCCTTGAGCACACCTGCACAGAGGGTAAACAGGGTGATGGTCCTAACAACAAAGCATATTAAAAAAAACAGCGTAATTATGCAGTATACCGTTTTCTGCCATTTTTGATTTTTCATGAAAAATTCTTTATGGGGGCACCTACTAGACGGACTAGGACCCCAAATCCGCTGGCGCCGGTTCTTTTTTTTTAATTTTTTTTGTTTTTTTAATATTTTTTCACTAAAATAACCCAATCCAACACAGCCCAACTCAACCTAACCCAACCCAAAACAATCAAAAAAATAAGTTACAACCCCCCGGCACCCTTTTTTCTCTTAAAAAAAAACCGGCGCCGGCGGATTTGGGGTCCTAGGGACCCGAATAGGTGCCCCTATAAAAAAATTTTCATAAAAAATCATAAATGGTAGAAAACCGTATACTGCATAATTACCAAAAACAGTAATAACAATAATTGAAAATAGGTAAAGGACGACACTGACCGGTAATTATCATAACAAACCTACAGCTGATTTTAACATTTACCTTTGAAACGAAATACCTTGATTTGGGTGTTCCAATCGTTAACACACGATGCACTTCCGCACCATCCTATAGTTTTTAACTTCGCAAGTTTATAAAAAACACAAAAATCACACAAAACGTTTCGAAATCAGAAATATTTGGACACGGTCGGTATGCAACGCTGCAAAACATATATAATGAATGCAAACCACCAGGTAGTGCACAGAAGACGGCAACGTATTGCGACTTGCCAGTTCTTGTTTAGGGATCGTTGAGTATTGGAAAAAATATGGGCTTTTTATTTTTTATGAGTTTCTTTTTTATCTTTTGTTTTTTAATTATAGCGTTTAAATAAATAAACATTGTTTTCATGATATTTTTGAGTGTAGCTGCTTATAATGGTAAAAAAGTACCAAGATTTTCATGAAATTTCAGAACCAACAAGAAAGTAACCTCAAGTTGGCAACAAGGCTTCATCCTACTATGTATTCATCATTTGGGGACACGAGCTTATATACTACATATATGTAATCATTTTCACATCGCATACTTGCTCAGACACATTGTATCTTTTTTTCTCCTGCTCTTTGAGGAAAAGATATTGTATAAAGTGCGAGTTAGGATGACTACAAATATTTTTTTAAGTTTATATAAAGAGAAAGAGAACGTTTTGCGATACGTTTTGCGAGATACATTGTTATTGTAGGAGCCAGAGCATCAGCATAGCATTCAGGGTCTAATGGTGTAGGTCTGTGGGTCAGACCCTTTTCGCAGTTATGAAGTGCATTCTCTATTATTTTGTTACTATAGATATTAAACCACAGCGGAGACAATATACAGCGTATACCAGAAAACAAATATGTTTAAGTACAACTACAAATCGATTAAATGCCTTAAATTCACCTACACCTTTTCGAGTATACTCGGTTTGGTACCTTTATACGATTTTCCGAAAAAATACTTGAAACCTCGCAAAAAATGGTACCTTATCTGGACAGGGACGCTCGTAACACTACTTGAAGGATACACCATTCACCAATTTTTGGGCAGGGTGAAAATACTCGTTTCGACCAGATATCACTACTTTTTGATCATTTTTGAAGGAGCCATGTTTTCCATTGGATTTTTCAGGTAGTTATAGTGTCGCCAAACAAAAATTGTAAAATTACACACAGGCCGCTCAAAAACGCACACTTTTGCACGCTATCGGTAAAACCAGTGCACACTTTTTACACATTTTTTAAACCAACGTATTTCAGGGTAAGTTACCTTGAGTATTGCTTGCTAACATTTAATTTTATGTCATTTGACTATTTTTGTTTAAATTTTAAGAAAAAGTCACTAAACTGGTAAGTCTGTGCCAAAAGAAAATCACAAATAACTACGTAATTACATCTATTATCTAGTGGTGCAAGGGGGCCGCCGTAGACCAGTGAACAGCGTCTTAAGGCGCAATTACACAGACGAACATGCTCAAACAAAAGCTCGGGCAAAAGATCTAAAATTTTTTGCGTGAACATTTTTGTGAGCTTTTCTTTGAACATTTTGTTCTGGTAAATTTTTGAGCAAATTATTGCTACCTGTTTTGTAAACATATTTTTAAAGATGAGAATAAATAAAATTTCACATCAGTGATCAGTGAACTCAATTCTTTAAAAAAAACACCAACTTTTCTTTTAAATTTTTGTGAAAAAAATCCGACGGCAAGCGAAACATTATTCTTGGCTATCAGTTTTGTCACATGGATTAGGGTTACTTATAATATTTTTTTTCATAGGGTTTTTTCCGTATTTTTTTGCCCGGGGGTTTTTTTGGGATTTTCTTGCGAGTTTTTTTTTATTTCCAAGGGTTTTTTTCCTAAATTCAAAAAACAACCCAGGAAAATTTTCTTTTCCAAAAAAATTTTGAGTTTTTCAAACATCGGCAAATAACTCAAAAATTGCACTTTTAAGCGGTAATCCGCGCCTCCCGTTTATGAGGAGTGGTGGGGAGGGTATTTTTTTTAAACATATTTTTGTAACTTTACTTTACCCTTAGCTTTGATTGTTTTTTTTTTAATTCCTCACACCAGATTTACCTAGTTAGTTTAAGGCCCCAACGTTTGCTTAAAAAAGCAAAAGGTTCATGAAAATGCTGAAGATAGATATTTACTGTCAATTTAATGTAATAATCAAGGTCGATTACTGACACTGAACAAACAATATGCAAAGGAGCAAAATTCCGATTCAGAAGTCTAGTCTATTACTGCTAAATTATATGTTTTTAGACAAGGGTCGGGGTCGTAGGGTTGTAAAAGTGGGTAATAAACGGGTATTATTTAGACCAAACGTGCTTTTGTTCATATATTTGAGATTTAATAAAATGTATATAGGTTTTTTAATTTGACTTAATTATTATTGTATTGTGTTTTAAATTAGGAAGTAAAATAAAGAGATATTCTTTTAAACTTAAATTTTTATCATTACATTTTACAGGCAACAGCAATAAATAAGTGCCAGTTATTATTTTTTTTTCTCGTTTTTTTTACAACCCCAAAAAAGTTACAAGTATACTGGCATATCCCCTATAAAATCAGGTCAATCGAATTTGCTTATGAGGTAAAATGTGAATTTCGACATCAAATCGTTTTTCCGTCGGAAAGCACTTAATTAAAAATGCCTTTCTATTTTCAGTTAAATTTGTAAGAAATTTTTATACCAACATTTCTTCAAACAAATTTTGCTTAACATTCTCTCCAAAATTTCCGTGAGTCTTTTTGTACGAGATTTTGCTCGAACTTTTTTTTGAACATTTTGCTCAAGAAGCTCGTGTAAATGTTTGTCGGCATTTCAACATCAAAGGAAAGTTTGTCTGTGTAAATGCGCCTTTGGCCTGCAGAACAGAGATCGCAGGATCGGATCTCGGCAAGTACACATTGCTTCACACAACACCGAATGCGACTCGAGACGACGACGGGCGGCCTCACTTCTCAGCAGCTCCACAGTTGACGTTATGCATAGAGTAACAACAAACGAGGTAGAAGTAGGCGGCACGGTTGACACTGCACCAGTACTCACAGGTGGACGGCCGAGGAACACACCAAACTGGGTAGAGGAGACTAGCCGATGACCCAAAAAAAGGACGACCTGAACTTCTCCGAGATCGGGACTCCATGGGACACGGCTGGACTCCGACAGATTTGGCAGCGGGAGTGGACAGAAGGTGACTTGGAAGAGGCGGTACCACCTTCGGGTAGCAGGACCACTCCAAAGAGATGCATCTGAAGACTCCGACGGCGACCTCGACCAGCAAAACCGGGACCTCGATTTTCGGGTCAACCTATATGACGGCGGGCTGCTTAGGAGGGGGTGTAAAGCCGGCGTATATATACTTGCTACGCAGTCTCAAGATCACTGCTCTCGACAAAGAGGTGTCAGGCAAAATTAAGTCTTCTTAGAGAAAGAAAACTTGCATCCTAAGGGGCACGGGTATCAGTTGGGGGTGCACGGGGGGTATGGCAAAAAGGATCCATTTTGCGGCCTAATTGGCAGGCCTACGGCCGCCCATCCATTACTACCACTACTACTATTACTAGTGGTAGTACTCATAAAGATAACTTTAAAGGTCTTTGGGAGTACTTCTTTTGCCAAATTTCACCCAACGCACACATTTTATTAAAATTTTCACCAAATGCACACTTTTTAAGACATAAAACGCATGTTCGACCACGAAAAGGCACAAAAAGTGTGTAATCATACACCAGTTTTAACACTGGGAGTTTTTTTGTACTGGTGCAAAATGAACATTCACATTTCACACAGAGGGTGGAACCTAGGACGACGCCGTTTCGTCCTTATTAGGGACTCATCAGCTAGGTGTACCCGAACGACAGAAGATTCGCTCGCGCTTCTGGTCGCGTTTTTTCAGAAACGACAGAAATCTCACCCGTCACAAATCTGAAAAATGGCGATTTTTACTCATTGCCTCATTTAAAATAAAAACACAGCGTCCTTACTAGTTTTACGGCGGAGCTAAATTGCTACTACGCGTATCAATAAACGTCAGTTAAAAAACAACAAAGTGAATCTCGTGTCCGCAAATAAAAATTTAAGTAAGACTCGTGGCATATCGGACAGAGCGTTTTTGTTTCTCACTTCATTACGACCAGGCCTCCAATGTCTAATGGAGAATCCAGACACCTACAGGCCTGTTTCATCCTTATTAGGAATCATCATGGAGTAGTGCCGACAGGGAGTCATAGGATTGTACCTGGCAGTTGAAGCTACACAGGCACCATGCACACCTCTCGAATTTAAAACACAAAGTTTGTAATCCGCGGAGACGTAGTACCTGTATGCGCCACCTGTCGAATAAACTGAGAAACTAAAACATCAAAATTGAAAAGTGCAGAAGACCTTTCAGCAGGTTATAAAGAAGAAACCTGTAAAAGTATAAGGTCACTGTAACATGACTCTTAAAAAAGGTAACGTTCGCAGCAGCAGCGCCCCCAAATGGAGCTTCATACTACGTGGCCCTAAGTTTAGGGCATCAGCAAGTAATCGAGGAGGCTTGTTGCGCAGAACTAAAAAGCCAAAATATTTAAAAAACAACAAGGTGAATCTCGTGTCCGCAAATAAAAATTAAAGTAACACTCGTGGCATATCGGACAAAGCGGTTTTGTTTGTCACTTCATTACGACCAGGCCTTCAATGTCTGTCTTATCCTTATTAGGAATCATCAGGGAGTAATAGGATTGTACCTGGCAGTTGAAGCTACAGTGGCGAAAATTCTCACCATGTAAAAGATATTGTGTAACTTTTCTAAACAGTGACAGCGGCATATTCCATGTCAAGTTTTAAAGGTTGGTTCACACAAAAAAATAAGCTTAATACAATACATTTTTAAATAGAAAAAGGGTTTTCCACAAAAACTGCCTACAGAAATTAAAATTGACATATTTTTTATTTACTCGAATAGTATTAAGAAGGTTAATTTTAGGGAATATTAGCAAATAAGTCATCACAAAAAAGCAGTTAGTGTAAAGTTGTGTTTGAAAATCGTCAGATTTTTTGCAAGGGCGAGATTTTCTGACGGTTTTTGAAGAATCGCGACCTACGTGCCAAAAAATTTGGCAAAGCGAAGAGAACTACACCTCATTCCTCATTTTGGAACGCTTATTTGACACTTTGTAGTGGTTGTGCTAATTACTGCGTATGCGCAATAGCTAAAGCTCATTCCGTTGTGGTAATTAACCACTACCACTGCCGTAAGCTACGAATCCATTTCAATGTGGTTGTGGTTATTTTTCTGCTTCATTTTAGAAAATTTTGGCGCAATTAATTTCAAAAATAATAAAAAATTACCATGTTCCAATTCTTATTTTGTAAAATTAATCGAAATTTTATAATTTTTTCTCATCTCATATTTTTTTACAAGTGGCAGTTTTTAATGTGTTCCAAAAACTCTGGTAAAATCGATGAGTGGTAGTGGCAGTCGCTGTCAAAGTTGTCAAAATTTTAAGGGTTCCGAAATTTCCCTTTTATAATGCCATCTGTATGCAAGTTTCGCAGTGGCGTAGCCAGAAATCGACTCTGGGGGGGAGTTTCATCATTTAATCAAATTCAGCTATCTACCTATGGCAAATTTTTAAAAATTAGGTAGGTGCCTATTGCTAGAGCTCTTGAACAGAAGGGTGGGAAGAGGGGCGGTTTAATAGGTGTTGAGTTAGTGTATACGAAACAGAAATATTTTTTTTTTTATGTAGTCTTAAATGCACCGCAGGCAAAAATTTTGGGAAAATTGCACCAAAATGCTATTTTTTACGCGTTTCAAATGTTGTTGACAAAAAATTGCTTAAAATTAAGCGAAATTGTAACAATATATATATATACATAATTATTAAAAAATTAAAACAAAATTTTTAAAAATTTTGGTATCTTAGGTTTTTTTTAAATATTTTTCATTGTGTTAGATGCCAAAAAGGGTTGGGTTGTGGTGGTTTATATAGATTTGTTACCAAATCATAAATGCGCCGCAGATGAAATTTTTTTAAGAAAAATTATACTAAGAATGCCATTTATTACTCGTTTTGAATGCTGGTGATAAAAAAACTCCTTGGAATTAAAATTTGTGTATGTATATATAAAATTAAAAAAATAATAACGTCATAGCCCCACAGGCATATTTTTTAAAATTTGAGATATTACACACGTCACAAACCGGAGTAAAGGCGGGGGAGCTGGGGCCCTTGATCATGATTAATTTATTGTAGATTCGGTTGAATCTCCTGGGGAAGGGGTTAACCCCCAAACCCCCCTGGCTACGCCACTGAGTTTCGCCTACAAGCAAAAGCAAAACAACCGAGGTGCCGTACTGCACACAAAACGAATGGGTAGTGGAAGAGGGTGAAACCTGATCATGTTGCACTATAGTAAAAAGGACTCCTGGTTTTTCGTTAGATCTCAAGTGAACTAAAAGAACTGACCACAACTGGCACATTATTTTTAATTTTTAGCATTGCTTTTATCATTCTCAAAAACCAAATCAGAAAAGACCTTTGGAAACAGTTATTCCACAAACTGGAGAATCTCGAGGAAAAACTTTATCTAAATACCTCAGTTAACATCGCAAAGAACGTTTACAAAAATCCCTCTTTATTTTTTATCATGTACGGGGTATTATTGGCGGCAACAATCAGCTTCAATTTGGTGGTCAGGTTGCAACGCTATACGTTCCACTCTTCGAATTACAGATATCTGTTTTATTACTGTACGGGATCCTATTGCCTGGTCGGGCTGATCATAGTCAATTCAATCAGACAAAAAATTGGAGATGTTAAGCAGGTTCTTTTGACAGGTAATAGTAGTTTACATAACAAGCATGTTATGACAGTGGCGGTCCCAGGGGGGGGGGCTCCAGAAAAAAGTAGGCAACAAAGATGCTGGTGGTAACCTTGAAGCCTTTCGAGGAGAAAAAACGAGAGTAGAGAGTGTAGAATGTTCCTTTAAAGCAAAAACAAAATTATGATTGTTTTCCACAAACCAAAACTACACTTTTTTGCACTCGACGCGCGTTTCGCTAACAACGTTAGCATCATCAGGAGACGATAAACAATGCTAATAACGTTGTTAGCGAAACGCGCGTCGAGTGCAAAAAAGTGCAGTTTTGGTTTGTGGAAAACAATCATAATTTTGTTTTAGTGCAACCAAAGGTTCCAAATTCCCAACATAGCCTTTAAAGCAAGGTTAGAAAAAACCCGGGTTTTTTAAATAAAACCCAACCCACTGGGCTTTTTTGTTAATAAATCAAAGCAGTTTTGGTTTAGTTTCACCAGCGCTTTTTTTATATACTGAATATAAACAAACCTCAAAAAATTATTGTTGGAGTTTGTGTATTTACTACACTGTAAGTACCTTCTTACTTAGTATGACATGATGGTATACGAATCAAGTTTTCGTTTTTTTCAAGGTTATTTATTCTCACAGACCTAAAAACCATAGACCCTGAATCCCCTTCATAAATTCTTATTTGTTTTGCCCCCAAGCTAGCCTGTGTGCCAAAAAAGGACAGAATGATTTTCAGAACGTTGTTCGGCAACACTGCGGTAAAACATATGTATGTTTATAGACGTATATCCTAGATACATCCATTTGTTTTACATACTCTACCAGTAGCGGCGAAAAATTAATAAATATGTAAAAAATGGGTTAATTACACAAAAGCAGTAATTTGTAGTTTTCACAACTAGCGGTTAAAAGAGCGTTTTTTTTTACGAGCGTTGATTTAAAATAACGAGCGCGGCGAGTGATTTAAAAAAAAAGAGTTTTTTTGCAACGGTAACCATGCTTTTGTAATTTACTGACGCTTCAAACACGTCTTTTGGATGAAGTTATAAAAACCCACCCCCTTTCTTGTCACCCTTTCAGAAAACCACCACCAATTTAATTGTGTTATGTTGTTAAATATTTTTTAAGTGCTAATGGTGAGTAAAAGCGATTAAGGTAATTTTAATAATTATTGTAAAATTTGCTGGTGCCATACCAAAAAAAAAAATAAAAATTACAAGATAACTTTAGTGCAAGGTTGAGGGCCACAGTTGTTTAATAGTCTTTTCTATAAACTGAAGGAAAAAGGCAAAACCTGATGTTTAAATTTAACCCCTGATGAAATATACTAAATCACTTGCATAATTATAAGTTTCAAATATGTCATATAAAATATGTTAAGATAAGGCTCTAAAGAGTATAATTTTTTACAGGGGTCGTGCACAAATTATAGGGGGGAGGGGGGTTACAAAACGTTACGTAGGGGGGAGGGGGGTTTTCGACAGCGTTTGCATTTGTGTGAAACTAAGAAAATTTGGAATGAAAATAAGTGAAAAGTTTTTTTTTTGGGGGAGGGGGTAGTGGTCTTGAAATCGTTACGTAATATTAGCGGAGTGGCGTGCCCAACCCTTACAAAACATTACATAGGGAGGGGGTCAAAAATTGGTAAAATCACCGTTACGTAATTTGTGCACGGCCCCACATCTGACTGTTGCTCCTTTTTGATTTCGAATCAAAGTGCAAAACCCGGGTTGGACGTTCGAAGGCGTCAACCCGTCCTATTTGCTTGATAAAGTTTTTACGGAAATATCTCAGTTGATTTCTCCGGCCGTGTATGAACGCTTTAGGTTAGGCATTTGCATGTATCTCAGTCCCCAGCCTGTAAACAGTGCGTAAGGACAATGGTTACAAAATGAAAGGCCGAAAAATATTTTTTTTATGATATCTTTCATCAGTTTGGTATTAAAGTCGAGCAAAAACAATTTTTATTCCAGTCCTAAAGGTATGAAAATGGAAAACATTAGAAAATAACAACCTGGAATGGATTTACTACGTGTAAGATGTAGTGACAACATCGCCCCATGCCCATCCTTTTCTGCCTAATGTGCTTTTCCTTTTGTCTGCGTCTTATACACGGCTGCTTGGCCCCCTAAGGATTTGCTTAGGAACCCTGTATAATGAATGCAAACCACCAGGTAGTGCGCAGAAGACGGCAAGGTATTGCGACTTGCCAGTTCTTGTTTAGGGATCGTTGGGAGTATTGGAAAAAATATGGACTTTTTATTTTTTATGAGTTTATTTTTTATCTTTTGTTTTATAATTATAGTTTTTAAATAAATAAACATTGTTTTCATGATATTTTTGAATATAACTGCTTATAGCTTGGTAAAAAAGCACCAAGATTTTCATGAAATTTCGGAACCAACAAGAAAGTAACCTCAAGTTGGCAACAAGACTTCATCCTACTATGTATTCATCAATTGGGGAACACAAGCTTATATACTACATATATGTAATCATTTTCACATCGCATACTTGCTCACACACTTTGTATCTTTTTTTCTACTGCTCTTTGAGGAAAAGATATTGTATAAAGTGCGAGTTAGGATGACTACAAATATTTTTTTAACTTTATATAAAGAGAAAGAGAACGCCTAATTCCGGGGATACGTTTTGCGAGATAAATTGTTATTGTAGGAGCCAGGGCATTAGCATAGCATTCAGGGTCTAATGGTGTAGGTCTGTAGCATTGTCATACCGTGTTAAGTGTATCGTGCTCTCAGCAACTTTCATAACCCGAAGTTTCAATGACGTTCTATCTAAAACGTCAAAACAAATAAGGGACTTTTCATATACAGGGTGGATTCTAGCGGGTTAGTATTTGGTTTTATAAAAAAATCCAAAAGCACGTCAACTGAGATTTTTAATTTCCTTTAATCGTGCTGTCTTGGATTTTGTCTAGGTCACTTAATTTACGAGGTATGGCAATTTTTTATTTTTTTTTAATAAGAAAATTTTGCAGTTTTTGAAATCTGCAAACAATTCTCTCTTCGGCAATACCACACAGTAGGATCTATCTTTTACGATAATCAAGATATTTTTATCTAAATCTGTATGGAAATCTTCGATATTCATTCAAATATCCCCCGTAAAACAGAGCATAGACAACAATTCCATGCAAGTTTAAATGCCTCTTGGAAACCATAAGAGATAGAGTATTAGTGTGTGGTGTTGTCAAAAATATAATTTTTTTTAGAATTCAAAAATGTCAAACTATACAGGGTGTGCTATTTAAAAAAAAAATATGTTTTTTTGCCACACCTCGTAAACAAAATGACATAAAAAAAAATCAAGATAGCACGATTAAAGAAAATGAAAAATCTCAATTGGCGTGTTTTTGGATTTTTTTATAAACCCAAATTCTAACCCGCTGGAAGCACCGTTCCGTTTAAAGAATCCACCCTGTATATAGGATGGACTTTAAAATTTTGGACTGTTTTGATTTTCTAATAACTTTTTTGTTTTTTAATCGATTTTTATAAATGTTAGCTTTTTGGAAAGGTAATTAAAGAAATTTTATAATTTTTTGACGAAAAAAAATTCAAAATCATATTTTTTTGAAAAGAGGTGCAACTTTTTTTTACCACCCTGTAATTTTTTTTATAAAAGTTCGAAAGCACATGCTATTTCACGTTTAACGAAGTATCACTTATAAAATTCGGTTTACTTATACAAAAGTTACGTTCTTAACACCAAAAAATGTTTTTTGAAATATAACTTTTTATTTTTTAAATTTACAATTTTTTTACCAAACATGTCAAATGTCAAAAGTCCAAGATCGCGATGGATGAATGGATTTCAAAGCCATGTTAAATGCAAAAAGTAATGAAGTAAGCCTTTTTGCAAAGACACTTGTTCCAAATTTACGATTTTTTTTACCAAGCATATGAAATGTCAAAAGTCCAAGGCGGACATAGTTTTTATGTGTCAAAGCAACACCACCTCTACGGAAAGCCAATTATCGAAAACAAGATGGCCGCCCATGAAGCCGATACGTTTGACGGGCGTATGGCGGGATGTTTGTTATTTTAAAAGATTGAAATTATTTTTCAACAGTTTATAGATCTGTTATAAAAGAAAACAGAATTAAATGTTAACGATTTTTGTATTTCAATAATATTTCAAGTTGAAGTAAAAGCATACTTACCAACATTAAATAAATGTTAAATGTAGTCCTGCTATAAAACTAACTAATTTAAATTAAAAAATATTTATTATTTTCTTTAATCCCGAGGGTTTAATTCTTAAGTAATTGTGTCGTTTTTTTTCTTCTTAAGTAGCAAATTTGCAAATTTAAACAAATTTCTATTAATAATGAGAATGGTTTCATGCCTTTTGCAATTGTGACCTAGAAATGAAGCATGTCTGCCCCATTTATATTTCCCAAAGTGATTGTTGTTTAATTTTCCCGGATTTCTTCTTTGACAAGAATTTTTTACACAGTTCAATAAGCAAATGCAGCACAAAATACAACATCATCTTTAGTCACTAGCGGATATTAGATTTGTAGGAAAATTATTGTGAACTGATAAACTTTTACCAGAATTGATTAAGTATTTTTTAGAGTAAATGCGGCATATAATGCGACACAAAGGGGGAGGGGCGGGTTAGCAAAAAAGTTTTGGGAGAGGGTGAAATTTTTTTTAAGGGGAGGTTAAAAAATTTTGGCAAAAATTTTGACAAAAAATTTGTTGAGGAGTGTCAAATTTTTTTTGTAAGGGTTAAAAAAAAAATCATTCGATGAGGGCGGGGGGCAAAAAATAGGGGGGACATTATCGCGGACCAAAATAGGTAATACTAAACGTGTGAGCTTCGGTGCCCATGCATTGGCAGAGTATTTTAATGCTATAAACGAGGCTATTGGTAGCTGCTAAAAATTGTGTAAAATTTAACTAAAATTGTAAAAAATAACAATTTATTAGCGCAAAATTTTATAATTTTTTTAAATGCTATCTTTAGACTTGCATGTGCCCTATTAGCGTTGGATGTGAATTTTTTTATTTTGTTTTGAAAATTGGACCATTTTCGAGGTCATTTTCTGTGCTATGGGGAAAAAGAGTATAGTTATAAACTAATAGACATAGAGTACAAAGCTCTAAAAAAGAGTACAGTACCTACTCTGAAAAATACTATAAGGGTCACAATAGCTTTTTAAATTATCATATAGGTAGGTACTATCCAGTGCAAAGGTGCATAGGTAAGTACATCTTGTTGAAAATTAAATAATAATATTCTAAATCTCATATGTATCCCTTATAATGTATGAAATTCATATTTCTTAATGATTTTTTTGGGATAACTATACAGGGTGATTCAAAATTCCCTAGAAAGATTTGAACAGTGCTTAGATATCATTAATCTATCATTAATTTAGGAGTTAAATTTTTGTATTTTTTTGACAATTGCTTTTAAAATAATTTACCAAGCAAGTCTACGTGTGGCTGACAATGACAAGTAGGTATTAGGGTTTTTGTCAAGCATTTTGAAGTTGTCAAAGTTTTGTTTTCAAAAATTGATGTTTCTACCACTTAGCAAAGGCTGCTTTTCAGAAAATATTAACAATTTTTAAATAAAAATTTCTCTGAAACGAAAGAGTTTACCAAAAAATATATTTTATTAATTCTTGTTCAGAACAACAAATTCTACCGAGAGTTAAAGTCTTTTTAGGGAATTTTGAATCACCCTGTATAACAAGTGTGGCTCATAGTAGGTACCATTTAAGTATTATAATAGGTAGCACCTGTGTGTAGTAATTAAACAAAAAACAGCTGGTACCTATACCTACCTTTTTTAGTCGGGGCTTTAAAAGCGGAACATCCAAAAGATCCCCAAAATTTGTGAAAAATTTTCTTGAAAGTTCAACTTAACTTTCTTTAAAATGCAATTTACATACTTAACAAGTACAACACATTTTAATTGCATTCATCCATTCTTCTGTTAGTTCAACACTATTTGGAAATTGAAACACAGATATATTTGGTCCATTATTTTTGTAATGGCTCTTGCAAGAACATAAAATATTTATACCAAATTAACTTGTTACAAAATAACACATAGGTACCTATAAACAAGAAATCTCTAAATTTTATGCCCAAGCACTTTTTCGAACAAATTGGCTATTTATACCGGCGAAAAATTGTTCATAACCCTCTTAATACACGACCCGACCGGCCATTTGATAAAATCTCTGAAGCTATTTACCACAAAAAACACAGGCTTTTTCGCAAATTTTGATACAAAAACAATAAGTTACCGGTTTGTAAGGTTTTAATAATATTTAGATGAAAAATTAAGCGCTAAAAATAAAAAATAAAACCTTCTTCACCGAATGTAAACAAAGCACTGAGTATGCGGCACTCGCCGCCATTATGACGTCATCAGGCATACGATATAAGAAATGCTGGACTGGTATATGTGCAATAGCACATACACTTTCGAGCCAAATATTTCTTTTATTTTCCATAATTAATTTTTTTAAAGTTTTTAAAAAAACAAATCGTTAGTTATTTAAGTAAGGTTATGTTATTAATCTTCTTTTTTTCTATATACTCCACCAAATTTTAGAATGCCGGTTCCACAGTTTTACTTCTATTTCTCTCTCTCAAAAAGAGTGAGAGCAATAAAATATAATTTGGCGGCTGTCTGGTAATCCGACGCAATACGCATGTGTAAACTCAATCCCATGGAAAATCGGTATTTCGATCTCAATACGATCTTGATCCAACCCTAAAAATTTTCAGGGTCGGATCTAGATTGAAATCGATTTGAATACTGGAAAAACATGGACGATATCGGATTGAAATCGTTTTCAGAACGAACTCAATTCCCATGAAAACGTAGCATATGTCCGCCATCTTTGCCTTTTGACATTTAACATGTTTGGTAAAAAAATCCTAAATTTGGAACAATATTCTTTGTAAAAAGGCTTACTCTATAACAATCCGATAAAAAATTCAAGAGTTATTTCAAAAACCATTTTTTGGTGTTAAGAACAAGTTCTGCATTATGAGGAAATTTGAGTCAACGTAACTTTTGCATAAATGAAAGAAATTTCATGAGTGATACTTCATTAAACGTCGAATAGTAAAGGCTTTTAATTTTTATAAAAAACTTAACCCAACTAGCAATTTTTAGTTGTGCAAGTTGTAAAAATTAGAATTGCACTAATTTTAAACGTTGTTTTACGGATAAAGAATAGTTATCATGGCGACCGTCGACAACTTCGACTATTATACGACGCCTAAACGTTTATCACAACTTCAGTCGCCATCACAACTATTTATGACCGTCTATTTTACTAACAGTAATTCCTTAGTTGTGAAGGCGCCGACTACAAATCGGTGTGTGCTAAACCGAAAATTGATCAATTTGCCCCACGTTTTCTGGCCAGTTTGTTGGAGACGCGGGCGCGCCTGTTTTCATCTAACCAAGTTTTCTGTTACGTTTGCAACAAACCAATTTTGGAGGACTGCTGTCTGTCATACAAACGTCAAAAGTGTTTTGTTAAGTTTCTATTAGTTTTGTTTCAACATTTTGCGCTATGAAAAGGAACAAATTGTATAAATATTCTTCGATATTTTATCGTCGCAGAAGGCTTTAGCTAGCATTACCTGATATAATGGATCAAAATGTGTCATCTTCTGTGTGGCGGAAAAGAAAAAGAAAGGTCCTGTGTAAACAACAAGGACGGAAATTAAGTGAGCAGCAGAAAGCCAAACTGTGGAGCAATTTCGATTGGGTAAAATTTGAGGCGTGTTCGCGTCTTTTAAGTTAGAGGATCAGTTCAAAACAAAGTTAAGTAGTTAAAGCGGACGAGATACGGGACTCCTTTGGTTGTCATAGAAACTAATAAGTGCCGCCATAATTGATTGTAAAAACCATTGTATGCTAATATGTAAACAAACATTAAAAATTATATTTTACTTTTTTTCTACAATAAACTACGATCTTTTTGCATTTAAAAATTCGTATTTTGTTTTCAGAAATCCTAAGCAACTCCTTCAGAGGTTTTTCGAAGTGATTTTTAAATCACGATTTTTTTTTTAATTTCATAAAATCATCTTAATCGAGGGCGCGCTTGTTTTTTAAAGCTACGACCTGCACATTTGACAGTAAACTACCGTCTGTTTATATATTTTGGCATTGGTTCGCATGTTTTGATGCTGCAAAACATGATATATGACATAGAATATCATTTTATTTTAAAAATATTATGATGTTAGAAATAGTTTAATTTGTAGTCGAATAGTTTATTTATCATTTTACGTAATGAACAATATTTTGAACAAATAATTGTACTCCAAAACCCATTGAACTATTACTTCAACTGTAGTCGCGATCGGGACGTTGACTCAACCAAAAAATCATCCAGCAAATTGGTGCAAAAGTGGGTGGTGTTTGAGTAAAAGTAAACGTTGCGACGCAACGTTGGCACGCGGTGCACAACGTTGAGTCGTCGACAAATTACTAGTTGGGAAAACACAACACAACAACTAGTGGCTAAAATAGTGCTTTTTTACAAGCGTTGGTTTAAATAACGAGGGCAGCGAGGTATTTAAAAACGAGAGTAAGAGAAAGCACAGTTTAGCCACGAGTTGTGAACACAATTTTTTTAATACCTTTATAAAAAAAATCCAAAAAAAAACAGCAAAATACTTTTAAAAATCTCGAACGAAGAGCATTGCATTACCATAGCGATGTGCTTTTTTACTCAGTGACGTTCATTGCTGCGACATTTTATTTGACAGTTTGATATTTTTACGATGTTTTTAAATGATTTTTTCGTAAATACTTGGTAAAAACTGGCTGAAATGGCTTAATTTTCAGGCCAGAATAATTAAATGTTTCCAATATTACTATTTTCCGCTAGTTCTCTTTAATTTTGGGTGAAAAATGGACACTTTGCACCCGTGATCAAAAAAAAAAAGTTTTTGTATCGGTAACCAAAAAAGTCATGCTTTAGTTATCTGCAGATAGTTACTAAAATCATGATTTTGATGAAGGTATAAAAAAAATAGTAGTTTTAAAAACTACTGGCTAAAATAGTGCTTTTTTTTACAAGCGTTGGTTGAAATAACGAGCGCAGCGAGGTATTTAAAAACACGAGTAAAAAAAAAGCACAGTTTAGCCGCGAGTTGTTAACACTATTTTTTTTAATACCTTTATCAAAAAATCCATGAAAAATAGGAAAATACTTTTAAAAATCTCGAACGAAGAGCACACACCATCTTTACACGATAAATCAAGGCGGCTGGCAAATGAAATAACAATGCGGTTTCCATAGCAATGTGCCTTTTTACTCGATGACGTTCATTGTTGCGACATTTTAATCTTTGACAGTTTAATATTTTTACGATGTTTTTAAATGATTTTTTCTTAAATTCTTGGTGAAAACTGGCGGAAATGACTTAATTTATAGGCAAGAATAATGAAATTTTTTCAATATTAATATATTCCGCTATTTCGCTTTAATTTTGGGTAAAAAACGGACAGAAATCTTTTTTTGCACCCGTGATCAAAAAAAAAAGTTTTTTTTTGCATCGGTAACCAAAAAAGCCATGCTTTAGTTATCTGCAGACAGTTACTAAAATCATGTTTTTGATGAAGGTAGAAAAAAAAATTTTTTTTGGTATTTAAAATAGGTTCTGTATTTAGAGGAAATTTGAACATATGACGGTTTTAGTTAAAAAATTATAAAGTCTGTTTAGTTACCTTTGCAAAAAGGTAAAATTTATAAAGATTGGTTAAGGAATAAAAAAGTTATTAGAAAATCAAATCAGTCCAAAATTTTAAAGCCCACCCTAGATCTTTTTAAAAACAAGGTTGTTTTCTAAAAAATGCGTCATATGTCAATTTAACGGACTTATTTTTGGTTAGGTACTAAATTATATTGGATTTATTTACGTCTAATAAATATTTATTGTCTTAAAAATATAGAAAAATAATTCACATTTTTGCTTATAAAATAAAGTTTCATTGCTTGTCACGCCATCTTGTAGTTTACGTCTAAGCTTTATTATTATCCTAGGAGCGTAAATGAGCCATTCAAATCGTGCTAAGATGGTCGTAACGTTGTTTACGTTTTAAAGCGGTAGGCATCGGTTTCTGTTGGATTAACTACTCCTCTGAGAGATAATCCAACAGGCATCTCGGGCGCCACCCTCTGGATTTATGTGGTAGAGGGCCCACAGCGTTGGGTAGCTTTTAAACAGTGGAGACGGTTAAACCAGGGGTCTAGCTGTCTCGATTCTTAACCTAAGTAACACGAGTAAAACAACCAATTTTCCAACATGGCGGATTTATTATAACTTATTAATGTATTATCAACAGGTCTCTTTATTTAGCATTCAACGGTATACAATAGAAAAGGACGGAAAATCTTAGAAATAATCGGTAACTTGCATGTCTCATAACGTTTACGGTAAACTCCGGTATTTGATATTTAATGTTAACGGTAGAAAACTCCTTAATACGGCACCCCCAACATAGCGGAATTTATATATATATAATTCATAGCAGGTTTAGAGAAATGAGAAATTAGTGTGTCAGACAAAGATACCTTTATAGCACCACCACCCCGTAAATCACTCCATATGCTGTTCCACCGTGTGTTAGAGAGAGATGCAAAGAGGAAAAGACAGTCCTAAAGGTATTCCGATCCAGCGATAGCACTGTCTCCCTCTCACTCACTAACCGGTCAAACAACACAGGATCGACCTACGTAGGTAGTTTAGCCATGTGTTAGAGAGAGAGATGTATTACCCGTATTCCGAACCAGCGATAATACACCTAACCTCCAATTACAGTGCCTTTGTCGTTACATGCGTAAATAAAACGATCCGGTGGCGCTGCTTCTCAATGAATTACTCCATACGCTGTCAAACCGTGTGTTAGAGAGAGATGCAGAGAGGAAAAGACAGTCCTAAAGGTATTCCGATCCAGCGATAGCACTGTCTCCCTCTCACTCACTAACCGGTCAGACAGCGCAAGACAAACCCATTAATAGCTTGGCCTGGTGCTAGAGAGAGAGATGTGTTACCCGTATTCCGAGCCAGCGGTAACCCATCTCACCTCTACTTACCATACGGAAAACTACATTTTACGGTATGTATAGAAAACCCCGCTATACTGGTCAGGTGCTTACCTATCGGGTTCTGGCAGGTGATGTGTGTTTTCGGTGCGGTCGGTCGGAGGAGTTGTTGGTAGCGGGCGGTCGGCAGAATGAATTCCCAGGTGGAATAGTTTACGGCGGGCGGTCGGCAGAATGAATGCCCTGAAACGCGCTCGACATCGCTTTAAATAGCCTCGCGTATCCCCACCTACCATACTCCCGTCGAGCAGGCTGTGCGCGCAAAGCGGTGGGGTATAGCTCGCTGACCGTGCAGCATAGCAGGAAAGGGAAACGTGGCGAGTCAAAGCGATGTCTAGAGTCTAAGAATAGAAAATAATAAAACGTCATAGAAATTACAGAAATTATGAGACATGAAGTACCTAAAAAGAAAAGAAAAGCTAAAATAAATAAATAAAATTAGTAACTTCGTTACAATGGTCGTAAAGTTAGTATTATTTGTTGGTCGCAGTTAAATTCAAGAAGTCTTCTGGGCTTGAATTGTCAATTTCGAAAATGTGGTTTTTTATCTTTTAACCTCGATTTTTAGCTAAAGAAAAATCTTTTACCAACAGCCTGATTACCATTCGAAAGAGTCGAATATTGTTCTACGAGATATCCGAAACCGTTCATAATTTTAACCAGCTTTTCGGTGTACCATTTTTTATCGTATTTTTCCTATACGGCACTCAGTTGCTGCACATTGCTGTCAAATGCTGGATTGGGAACACTACCAAAGTCGAAATCGGATCCATTTTTGCAGCAAATTATGTTATGAATTGTATACCCATGGTAAGTGCCAATATTTTAGCGTGCGCATAACTTATCAAAAAGTGTATTCGAGAATACGAAAATTATAAAAAAAAGTACAGGTTCATAACAGTTCATAATTGCACACCAAGTCCCTATAGGTCGGGAATGTCCCGGACTCATAAAAGACGTTCCGGGGACGTCACCAAAAAACGTTCTAGGACTGTTTATAATTAGTTGTCCCCGGGACAAACTTTTTAGGACACTTCAGATGTCGACAATGGTCTTGAAAATAAAACTCGTTTTCTAATTATAATAAAAACAAAATTATGATTGTTTTCCACAAACCAAAACTACACTTTTTTGCACTCGACGCGCATTTCGCTAACAACGTTAGCATCATCAGGAGACGATAAACAATGAACTAAATTAATCTACGCTCTATCTTATATACAATCCTTTAGTGGGCGGAGATAAGACTAATAATTTGTGATTGATCACGATTTTTAATCCTATCTCCCCTCAACCAAAGAATAAAGTGTACTAAACGGGATGGGTCCTCTATCTTTATTTAAACTATTTCTGGATTTAATGATTTCCATACTTTCATATGCATTCAAAAGTCTTTTGTTTGGTACACTTTTTAGAAGTTTTAGGTTATCTAATGTGAATCTATGATTGTTTTCAAAAGCATGCTCGGCCACACTTGACTTTTCTGTTCTTCCGTATTTTAAGCGTGCTAAGTGTTCTTTAAAACGTGTTTGAATAGAGCGTCTCGTTTGGCCAACATATTTTTTGTCACAATCCATGCAACTAATTTCGTAAATTCCACTTTTTTCTAGAACAGTAGTTTTATCCTTGGGATTTCCTAGTAAGCTTCTTATTGTTATACCGGATTGATATACTAATTTAACACCGGTGTTATTAAATACTTTGTGTAATCCTTTCGTATAATTAGGATTATAAGGAATTGATACAAATTTTGAGTCGCAGGTATCTTTTTGTCTGAAATAGGTAGAATTCCGAAAGGTCTTTTGAAAAGAATGTCTATTTATCAGCTTATTTATTAAGCCTTCGTCGTAGCCGTTTTCGCCAGCTATATTTCCAATCCTATTCTTTTCTGCTTCAAATCTTTCTTTGTTTAAGGGGAAATTTACTAATCTATATGGTCATTGTTTATCGTCTCCTGATGATGCTAACGTTGTTAGCGAAATGCGCGTCGAGTGCAAAAAAGTGTAGTTTTGGTTTGTGGAAAACAATCATAATTTTGTTTTAGTGCAACCAAATGTTCCAAATTCCCAACATAGCTAATTATAATGTATAAATGAAGTCGTGATGATAAGTGGCTCTTTTTAAATGCACAACTTCTTTGAAATAATTATGGTCGATCCCCAAAAACGTCCCAGGAACGTTCCTGTATGACGGACGGGACGTACTCTTTAGGACACTGTAGTTCTCAAGTCTTGAAAATAAAGCAGACGTCCCAAATAACGTGTAGTCATAATAATAATTGACTGTCATTGCATGCATAAGTTTATTTTCCTCGAGGTCGCAGCCGTACGTCCCAGTTTTTATGATATATGGCAATCTACCTCATCCAATTGTGAACGCACCCCCATAAAAAAATAATTTGTGAAGGACACCTCTGCGAGCAACTGACATCTTTGATCTTAGCTCAATGAGCCGAGAAGCAAGAACAAGAAAACAACAAGTATAATATTTCGATTTCGTGAAATACAATGTTATCCTCTCTCGCTAGCCATGACAAAAGTTGTAGATCATTTTGATGTTGCCATATGTAACATTATTGCGTATCTTCTGTGTTTTCTTGGCTGATTTTAACAAGGTTTTAACTATCTTCGTAGGCGAAATTTCCACTGTCAATGTCACTTTTTGCAACCAAGGGTAGGATCGTTATCTAGTCCCCCCTTAAAGACGTAGCTGGCAATATTAGCAAACGTCCCCGGGATGTTCTAGAGCTATCCCGGGGATATTAATAACAGTACCTCCGTCCCGGCATGATAATGAAGGCTTTACAAAACAATGATACATCTTGAAGTAGTACAAAGGAGCCGCCGTAGATCGATCAATGAACAGCGTCCAAGTCTGCAGAACAGAGATCGCAGGATCGGATCTCGGCAAGTACACATTACTTCACAGAACACCGAATGCGACTCGAGACGACGGGCGGCCCCACTTCTCAGCAGCTCTGGACGTGTATTCTTCAACAGGGAGCAACATAGATTTATGGCGAATGATCACATGGAACAATCTCAGCAGCTCTGGATGTGTATTCTTGAAAAGGGAGCAACATAGATCTATGGCGAATGATCACATGGGACGATCTCAGCAGCTCTGGACGTGTATTCTTGAACAGGGAGCAACATAGATTTGTGGCGAATGATCACATGGGACGATCTCAGCAGCTCTGGACGTGTATTTTTGAAAGGGGAGCAACATAGATTTATGGCGAATAATCACATGGGACGATCTCAGCAGCTCTGGATGTGTATTCTTGAAAAAGGAGCAACATAGATCTATGGCGAATGATCACATGGGACGATCTCAGCAGCTCTGGACGTGTATTTTTGAAAAGGGAGCAACATAGATCTATGGCGAATGATCACATGGGACGAAAACGTTATATTCTTGAGTGATGATTCGATCTTACGGATCTCCTAAAAATCATACGTTCCCGATCGCATGGTCCGAAACCGGGGAACATCGTCGAGTCGACAGAGGGTGACTTGAAAGAGGCGGTAGCACTTTCGTCTGAAGACTCCGACGGCGACTTGATCAGGAAAACCGGGACTAAACCTCGATTTTCGAGGAAAGTCTCCCTACCGTCAACCAACTGGAGTAGTACAAAGAATATTTTCTGGGTGGTGGTTACGTAAGAGGACGATTTTTTGACTATTTTGGCACGTTTTAAAAACGTCCCCAGAAGACGTCCTGGAGCGGTCAAAAAAGTATATACTTTTACCGAAGAAAAACGTCCCCGAGAGATCCCACGACGGTACTGTACGTTCCCGGGACGCCTACATAAACACATTTGTCCTATTGTTATGTTTTTCTAAAAGTAGGTAAAATTTTGTACCTAATAAGTGCGGAAAGTGATACTTTACCGCAGAACAACGCGAAGCGGAGTTTGGACAAGCCGTCAAATAACTCTATTACTTGTTTCAGGCGATTCCATGGGCTGTCACGCTGAGTTGTGATGCGGCAATCCAAGAAATCAAAAAACTTAAAACCGTCTGCTTTAATCTTCAGAGGAACATGGTGAGCGTATGCCAGAGAAGAATGGAACTGCAGGATTTTGTGGCTCAGATCGATCGCAGCTATGTTCGATTTACGGCAGCCAGACTTTTCGATTTAAACAAAAATCGAATTTTACGGCACATCAACGTGGTTGCGGGATATTTGTTTGTTATTACACAATGTTCGTTTCTAGTTAAAAGTGATTAAAGGCAAATTTTAATAGTTAATCGTGCCCTTATTGTTTTTCAGAAATTCCTGCTATTAACTATGGGTGTACTCTGGTTTAAAAAAAAAACGCATACATGCATATTTCCTATACCTCAAAATTTACTTTTCTAATAGATTTTGGCAATAATTCTCAAAAAAAAAATACGAAGGCACAAATATTATCACTCGAGTTATACAGGGTTCCTAAGATTTTCCTTAGGGATAGGATTTCAATAAATCAAACAGAAATGGCATAGAAAGTTCGGCGCGCACAAAAAAAAACAGGTATATTGAGCAATGGTGCCAGTTTGTTATTATCTCCGGACTGCTTTCATGAGAAAAAATTGTCGCCACTCTTTCATTGTGAGCATCAATCATAGTTGCAATAATAACCGTTGACAAGATTTCTGCAAATTCCGCTAGATGGTGGCCACACATCTAATCTAAATAAAAATTAGATGTTTTCAGGTCCAAACCACAGCTTTTTCTTGCTTAAAGGAGGCGGCAGGGTCCATTATTTACGATACTCAGCGATAAACTCGTGAGGTTGTTAACATTAGAAAGAAATATCTTCGCTTTTAATTAAATTTCTTTCCATTCTGTTCTACTAGCGACATCTATCCGGAAACGGCCAAACCATGCAGCTAGCACTAGCAGCCAAAGAAATCAATAAACGGCGCTGTTTTTCCTGCAGAGCTTTTTGCTTGCGATATTATTGATTTCAAATAAAGCTGGCCCTACACTACATTTGATATTTTCGAGGTGTTTTATGACACATGTACCGAACCAATTCTTCAAAACTAGCGGTAGGGTAAAAGCGAAAAATAAGGGGCTGCCAATATTTGTAACGCCCAAAAAGGGGTGAAAAGATTTATTTTTCTGTTTCTTTACAAAAAAACGTTTTTTTTACGAAAAACTTGAGCTCGGCCACTTTTTTAATTTTTTTCTTCAACTTTCTCGAAATTTTCGTCATACCATAGAAAAAAATTATTTCCCCCATGGTCATACTCTACTTTTATTCGAAAAAATTTAGAAACAGAGACGGGATCAGTTTTCCTAAAACGGGGGATCTTGGTTTCGAGTGAGAAGATAAAGGGCGTCGCAGGCAAAAATTTTTCAATTAAATTAGCCGAACGCGAAAATGTCAGAGAAACAAAGCACGAAATAAAAATGGCACCGCTTACAATTTTTTTTCAAATATTACGTAATTTCGGGAACGCAAAGAAATAGGTCTAAAGAGTATAATTTTTAAGAAAAAAATATCAATTTTCTCGCCCTCCTCCACTGGGAGGGGGGTTTTCGACAGCGTTTGCATTTGTGTGAAACTAAGAAAATTTGGAATGAAAATAAGTGAAAAGTTTTTTTTTTTGGGGGGGGGGTAGTGGTCTTGAAATCGTTACGTAATATTAGGGGAGTGGCGTGCCAAACCGTTACAAAACATTACATAGGGAGGGGGTCAAAAATTGGTAAAATCACCGTTACGTAATTTGTGCACGGCCCCACATCTGACTGTTCCTCTTTTTTGATTTCGAATCAAAGTGCAAAACCCGGGTTGGACGTTCGAAGGCGTCAACCCGTCCTATTTGCTTGATAAAGTTTCTACGGAAATATCTCAGTCGATTTCTCCGGCCGTGTATGAACGCTTTAGGTTAGGCATTTGCATCTATCTCAGTCCCCAGCCTGTAAACAGTGCATAAGGACAATGGTTACAAAATGAAAAGCCGAAAAATATTTTTTTTTACGATATCTTTCATCAGTTTGGTATTAAAGTCGAGCAAAAACAATTTTTATTCTAGTCCTAAAGGTATGAAAATGGAAAACATTAGAAAACAACAACCTGGAATTGATTTACTACATGTAAGATGTAGTGCTTTTCCGTTTGTCTGCGTCTTATACACGGCTGCTTGGCCCCCTAAGGATTTGCTTAGGAACCCTGTAAGGAGAGCGGCCATTCATTTTGGGGTTGATAAAATGACGATAGTACGATGGAAAAAGCGCTGGATACAGAATAATTCGATGAATGAATGAATCGAATGGATCAGGAAGAAAGCCTGTAAGTTCTGAGATATAAGATGAAAGGCTTATTGACCACCTCAGACAAAATCCTTTGGCCACGTCCATTGAAGAATCTAATGTAACGATGTTTCCAGGTTCCTTATCAACTATTAACAGAAGGATTAAAAAATCTGAAATTTCCTGTCGAGTTTCTGCAAAAAACCTTTTTTAAAGGAAGAACAAAAACAAGCCAGGCCTATTTACTTCTCGAAGAGGGTGTTCTTCACAGATAAAAAGATATTTCAGTCATCTTCGAGCAGCAGAAGAATTTTAGTGTATCGTCCACCAAATTCCAGGTTTGATCCAAAATAAACCAACCAAATTAGGAAAGCTGGAAATTTATCAGTGAATATGTGGTGCTGGTTTAGCGCTAGAGGTTTGAAAATTAGATCCCGCCCTCTTACATCCCCTAGGGGCTGGAACAAAGTCGGGAGTATTCAAAATTTAATTTAATTCATTTATTCAAAGAGGCTGTCCTAATACATAATTAATCAATCAAGGCACAAGTAAAATATAAGTTTATACTTATAAGTAAAAAACAAATGTGTATAAGCGTAGAGGTCAGCATAACATTTAAATTTTAACAACAAAATAAAAATTACACATTTACAAATTTTACGTCAAAAAAATATATATATAAACACAACAACAGTCAGAACATAGTATAGAATCTAGTTCGCTGATTTTGATATTCAAATTACCATATATCAATTTTCCATCACGAAATTTTTTAATTTATTTTTAAGAGAACCTAGTGATATACAGTTTTTTATTTGATCTGGTAATGAGTTGTATTGTTTCAAACCCTTAATAAAGAGATAATTTTTAACTTGTGCAGAATTTGGTCTAGCAATATATAGATTGTTCCTAGATCGTATATTATAATCATGGACATAACGATTAAATCTAATTAATTCACTAAAATATGGAGGTGCCAAGTTGTTTAGCATCTTGTAGATAAATACCATTGTATTAAAATATAAAAGCCTAGCTACTGGCATCCAAATCAGTGTACTTAACATTAAGATTATTAGTGTGAACAATTATAAATGGTCCACTGCGCTCCTTGGTACATTTTTTTAGACGTTTATTTAAACAGAAAGAAAAATTTACAAAAGAAGAACTTAGCTAATAAAATCCAAATAAACGTGCATTGCTGCTGCCGAAATAGTACAACACTTTGTGCCTATTTGTGTGGCAGTTGTTTGCTCTACTATAGTTTTACTTGTGCGCATTTTCACATTTGTCATTAGTATCTACTTTGCGTTTGATTCAGAAAAGTATTAATTTCCTCACGAGGATAAACTTTTAAAAACCACTCCACTACGTTTTTCTTAAAACTAACAAAGTTGTTACAAGACTTTATGTATTGTGGGATGATGTTAAATAGCCTGGGTGTTAGGTACAGATAGCTCCTTTGTCCACATGATTTTTTACATCTCGGAACTGATACTGTATTGACCGATCTTAAAATGTAGGATTTTGGATTGGAAAAGAGACATTCCTGAGGTTTTTTATAGCATCTTAAGATCATTCTATAACAGAAAAGTTGTCCAATGTCCATCACACCACCTATGCAATACAGTTGATCTGAAGGAAAAAGCCTATTTTTGCCAAAAATCAATTTGAGTACCCACTTTTGAATTACTTTTAAATTCTTTAGGTGTGTGCTTAAAGCGCCCCCCCCAACCAATAATTCCATAAGTAAGGTGTGTTTGTACTAATGCAAAATACAGAGTTCTTAGATGTTTTAAGGACAAAAAATCTTTTAAATATTAAATTTTGGTAAAATTCCTCTAATCTTTTGAACGATATAATTAATATGTGGTTCCCAGCGAAAATGATTATCTATTACAATTCCTAGATATTTAATTGTTTTTGTTGAAGGTATTATACAATTTTCTACCTTTATGCCTGGGAAGTCTGAGTTGGCCTGATCATAACTTGAGAAAAACATGATAGAGTGAAAGAGAAGTAAAATATAATTTTTTATTTGAAATCGACAAAATTTTTAACCCTATGAAAATTTTTTCGGTACAGTAGACTTGTAGGTAATAATATGAGTTACCAATTGACTGATATTCAGATGTGCAGGTGTATTAGTATAGAAGGTATGAAAAATAGTTTAAAAACACATTTTGGTCTCTGTTGTCCCCTCGGGGCCATGTATGTAATTTTTTATAACACACAAGGGTACATTTCCGGAAGGCCAACATATGTGGCAAATTTCGTTGCTCTAGCTCAAACCGTCCTAATTTAACAAAAAATTGACACCCTAACCCTATTATACTTTTTGGGGCTGTTAACAGGTTAGGCAGTGTTGGTGGGTCCATTACTCATCGATTAAAATAAGTTTCGTAAAATCTTCATCAAAAGGCCCATGAGTCGATTTCGATTCATCACAGTGTTAACCTTGGTCTTAAAATTTCCCAGAAGAATAAACAAAAGAAGGATACCTCGAAAAAAAAGAAGTTAAGAAACCTCCAAATCAGTTACTTCAACCCAAAAGAAACTAAAAAACAAAAGATCAAGAGATCTTGGGTGGAAATAACGAAAATTCAAACTTGGATGAGCATCCCACAAGGAACACACAAAAGACCAAAGCGAAAAGAGAAATGAGTAAACGATGTTTCGCCCTGGGTAACCAGCGTGGGCTCATCAGTGGTTTCACTGGTCATCCTCTACCACACATCATTAAACACCATCATACACTTTGATTTCCAACTTTGAATCACTCACAAATAGGCATCGTTCCGCACTGGCACTTATCCAAGTTACCCGATACGGATTCGTCCTGGCGTGTTAATATTTCCAGTAGGATTATGCTCCTAAGGCAATTAAAACAAAAAAAGAAGTTAAAAAACCTCCAAAATCAGTTACTTCAACCCAAAAGAAACTAAAAAACAAAAGATCAAGAGATCTTGGGTGAAAATAACGAAAATTCAAACTTGGATGAGCATCCCACAAGGAACTCACAAAAGACCAAAGCGAAAAGAGAAATGATTAAACGATGTTTCGCCCTGGGTAACCAGCGTGGGCTCATCAGTCGTTTCACTGGTCATCCTCTACCATACATCATTAAACACCATCATACACTTTGATTTCCAACTTTGAATCACTCATAAATAGGCATCGTTCCGCACTGGCACTTATCCAAGTTACCCGATACGGATTCGTCCTGGCGTGTTAATATTTCCAGTAGGATTATGCTCCTAAGGCAATTAAAACAAAAAAAGAAGTTAAAAAACCTCCAAATCAGTTACTTTAATCCAAAAGAAACTAAGAAACCAAAGATCAAGAGATCTTGGGTGGAAATAACGAAAATTCAAACTTGGATGAGCATTCCACAAGGAACACACAAAAGACCAAAGCGAAAAGATACCACGATTGCGTAATATCTTTGAATTTTATTTAAATTTACAGATAATTGTTGATATTCATATATATATATATATATATTCAAAAGTCTCTTATCAATTTTGGGATTGTACTAAAATTTTCAGATGAATATGACGTCACCTTTCAGCTGACATCAACAGGAAAAATCTATGTAGATACTGCATCTTGTCATGTTCCATGCCTTGAGAATCGCAACCAACCTATTTTGCTGGTTCAGAATGATTACTATTCTCAAGGTATGGATCTTCACAGGATGTGTCCATTTGTTCTGTTCATGTCAGCTAATAGATGACGTCATAGCATTTTTGATGTAAAAATTTAAGTATAATCCGGAAATTCATAAAAATTAAAAACTTTTGATTATATAATTTAAATTTAATTTGAACAATATTCAAAAATATTACACAATCGAGGTCTCCGTCTTTTGCTAATACTCCTGGGAAATTTTCGAACCAAGGTCAACTAGAACCGTGATAAATCGAAACCGCCTCTGGAAGCCGAATTTTCTACGTATGCCCCCTAAGTATTACTAAATTCCTGTTTTTAACTGCTTTTAGATTGTACCATGGTTATTATCGCCATATTTACTTAGTTTATACGTCCCGTAAACCGTTTTCATTTTAATGCGGTTTATCGCCAATGCGCATTTCGCCTACTGTTTATACATTGAAATTAAAAACGCCTTCGAATCAGATGCTCCAGCGCTGCCAACCTTGACGCAACCAAGAGCCAACTGGTTGGTGTAGTGGGTACATACCTGGTTTCACATCGGAATCGACCTTGAACTCATTTTGAACTTTTCGGTTGGCAGCACTGGCTTCAAAAACGGTTTAAGGGTTTATACGCACTTTTAAACGGTTTTACAAACGCTAATCCGCATTTTTAAAACGATTTTAGCTAAAGCGCATCGGACCTCTTAAAACGGTTTAGGTAGTGTTTATACATGCTTTTTAGAAAAACGGTTTGAAATATAAACGGTTTAACGGGCCCGTGTAAACTAAGTAAATGCGAGGCAGCCGTCCAAAAATTGAAACTTTTAAAAACCACCTGTTACTACCTGCAAAAAAATATGGTGAATTATTGCGAAAGAAGAAGAGAGCTGATAAACTTTGCAGACCAAATAGACAGGGATAAAGTTGGATTTTACGATCTTTTATTTTAGAAAAATGTACAATTTTATTAAAAGTGAACTTGGTGGCATCTTACTTTTTTGTTTCAGCTCAAAGTTTGAAGGTTCAGGAAAATTTAGGTTAAAGTTTTTGTAAGTAGCCAAAGGACCCCACTCGCTTAACATTCCACTGGCTTTCGTTTGGAATGAGCTGGACGTTATGTGATAGATCTCTTCTCCCTAATCAACTTTTAAATAAATATCTTTTTGAAGATGTTGAAAGTTGGAGGTTTCAGATTTTAGAGATTTTTCACTAAAATCAGTTTTTTGCCTATTTCGTTGTATTCGAGTAGCTAACTTGCCACTTTCAGTACACCAGTTTTTAGGTAGAGAACCACTCTATTGAAAGCATTTGACAAAATTGACATATTTCATTTAAGTCACTCTCAGTGGCTGATATAACTTTAAAAAATAAAGAAAATAATTTAAGAATCAAAGTTGGCCCTGGCCAAGGTCAATAATATTGTCAACAGTGGCGTAGAAACAAAAATTTTAGGAGGGGGAATGAGCATAAAAGTATTCTAAACATAACAGCTCCAAAGTCAACACACGGCATATTTTGCAAAGTTAGTAATAAGTTTTGTGGGAGGTTAGTACTCCAGTGATTGTCACTATATTGATGGATTTGCGACAGAGATAAAAAAATAAGTACTGCAACCCGTTATTAAAAATATACCAAAAAATAAAATCATACCTTTTTTAAATAGTTAAAAACTAGTTGCACTAAAATACCAAAATGTTACTTATTTTATTATACTAATTAACAATCTGCTTTGCAAAAGTCTCAGCGGTTTTATAGATCCATGTCTAATTATGATAATTACCTATCTGCCTTTAATATATGGAAAAAATTCGACCATTAAATGATAAATATCTGGATTTATTATATACTCTATAAACTGTTTAAATACTTATAACATAAATCCTAAATTGTTAGCTACATTTTTATATAATATTATCCCAAGTAGCACAAAACAGGACTAAAATCAAAACACGTGAAAAACAGCATCTTTCTAAAGTTTAATAGGCGGCTTTCTAACGTTCTTTGGTTTTGAACGTTAGAATCACATTAAAAAAACATTTTTTCACGTTTTATATACAAAAAAACTCTAGAAAGCCTCCTATTGTTTTGTGCTAAGTGGGGTCTGAGAGAGTGAATTTTGTGGTTGTTTTTGAATCATCGGCGATTCCTTGGGAGGCATGGGGGAAGCCGTCACCCCAATTTTGCTTGCAGTTGGGAAATATGACTGAATTAAGTACATTTTACAAAACATTTTGTATTCTAATTTCTAATTTGGGAAACACTTTTGATATTAGTTGGTAAAATGACCTTTATCCCCCCTCAATCAAATGCCGGATCGCCGGTAGCTTGAATTTTGGTAAAACAACAGTATTTTGAGCCAGGCCACTATAGTTCCCCCAGAAAAGATTTTAGAATCATCGGTGACGCTAAATTTAAAGAGGGAATATTTGTGGGTCCCCAGATTAGGAAACTTTTCGGCGATGCGCAATTCAATTCCATACTTCAAGGCAAAGAAAAAGACGCTTGTAATGCATATTAAATGGTTGCAGGGCAGTTATAGTATCAATTATTAGTATCTCATAGTTATATTAATACGCCTTCATTAAAGTTCTTTTCGTGTTATATAGTAATTTAGGCAACTTTTCCACCGCCTCCTCTGCTGGCGTCATTGGAACCGCTCGGCCCTGAAGCACCACCGGCCCGGTTGCTGCTACCTCCTCGGTTGTTTCCTCCGCGTCCATCACGTGACGGGATGGCAAGGAAACCGTTAAAGGCCAACATGATGAACACAAGAAGTAACTGAAAATACATATGATGTCGCAAAAAAACCGAACTTTTTTAAATGATTTTAACTTAGCGGGAAATTGCCGATTTTAAAAATATTTAGCTTTTTGGAAAGTCAAAGCTTCAAAATTTATAGGACTAATGTAGAACTTGATATTTCCCAAAAATCCAAGATGGCGGACCCATTTGAAAAATAGGCATTTTAACCCCCCTAGATATTTTTTTGTGTGCGACACTGTAATAAATCTGAAACATCGGTTACGAAGCCACATTCTTTCGACGCATATCGATGTAACATTTTCAAAATTCGGACAAGAAATAAGGAAGTTTGCAATTTTTAAATAGACCAGAGTTTACCTGCTAAATCAAACTTATTAAGAAAAAATCTACTGGTTTAAATAACAATAACTTTTTCAAAAATTGATCCATTTTAATAAGTTTAAACTTTTCAAAACGCACAGGCCTCAAAATTTATAGAACTTTTGTCAAAAATCACATTTGTTAAAAATGTCAACATGGCTGATTTATTTAAAAACAGGTATTTTTGACCCCCTAGAAAAAACTTTTTCTGCAACACTATATTCAATCTCAAACATCGGTTACAAAGCCAGGTTCTTGTGTGAAATAAGAAAGTTTTAAATCTTTATATAGATCAGATTATGCCTGCAAAATCAAGAAATATTTTCTTAATAATTTTGCATGAAAACTCTGGTCTATATAAAGATTTAAAACTCCTTTATTTCTTGTACGAATTTTTTAAATGTTACATTCATGTACTTTGGAAGGATGTGGCTTTGTAATCGATGTTGTCGCAGAAAAAGTTTTTTTTAGAGGGGTGAAATATTCCTATTTTTGAAATTGGTTTTATCATTAGTTCTATAAATTTTGAAGCTTGTGCCTTTTAAAAAGTTTAAACTTATTAATATCGATCAATTTTTGAAAAAGTTATGCTATTTAAACAAGTAGATTTGTTCCTAATAAGCTTGATTTTGCAGGTAAACTCTGGTCTATTTAAAAATTGCAAACTTCCTTATTTCTAGTCCGATTCGTAACTGACGTGTCAGATTTATTATAGTATCGCCCACAAAAAAATATCTAGGGGGGTTAAAAATGCCTACTTCTTAAATAATCCACCATCTTGAATTTTCAGGAAATATCAAGTTTGATATTGGTTCTATAAATTTTGAAGTCTTTGCTTTCTAAAAAGCTATAAGGGGCTTTCCATACGTAACCCGCCACTTTGACTGATGATATCGTAGATAATCTACGATGATATCTTGGATTTGGGTTAAATTTTATTTAGCGGTACGTATATGAACAAATATTACTGGACAAAAATTTTAAGGCTGTTGGTCTAGTTTTGTTGGAGGCTTTTTTCATTTTTCTCTTTAAGAACTGCGATAAAATAAAAAAATTAAAGCTTGGAAAATGTTAAGATAAATGAAAAGTCCTTTGACCGATTTTAGTTTTAAGGTCACTGAATCAGAGTTGACCTTAAAAATAACCTTACGTTATAGATAAAAGTAATTTTTTTTTGAAGTTTGGGTAAAAAGACTGCCTATTGTATCCTTAACACACCCTCAAAAAATTAGTGTGGGCCGATAAGTGGTTTGGTCACAATATTTATTACCTAACGATTTAGCGTCCTTACTGATATTTTTAGATTATTAGATTAAAAGGACTTACGTAATTACGAGAGGTGTTTTTTTTTTCTAATTTGGGCCTCCTCTGCTACTGGTAAGATGGCGTGAAATATGGTAGCACCCTCTCCCCCCTCCATACTCTTTGAATTTTAAATACATTTTGACCATATTTTTCTGCTTTTTTTTGTTATAATAATTTAAGTATATCATCTGAATTAAAAAGTTTACTTGATCTTCTTATTGACGCACGCAGTTAATGAACATCTCATAACTAAAAAATGATAAATTGTTAATCTTGACGATCCAGTTGAAGATAATGGGACAAACTTATTACAGTCCTTGATAAGTGTACAAAATTTCAATTTGAATTAACGTCCTAAAGTGGATTAAAAGAACGTTCAAAGATAGGGTTGCTCCCGTAGTTTTCGAGATATATGATTTAAAAATTGAAATTTTATCAGCTGAGGTATTTATTTATTTATTATTTATATATTTTTTATATTATGTGACCAAACCACTTGTAACTCTAATTTTTTGACGGTGTGTTAAAGATACAATAGGCAGTTTTTTTAAAACATACTTCAAAATAATAAAAGTGGTCGCTTTTGCAAACATTTAATTTATCTAAAACTTAAGGTCAAGCCTGATTTAGCGACCTTAAAACTAAAATCCTTCAAAAGACTTTCCATTTACTTTAACATTTTCCAAACGTTTTTTCGAATTTGTTCATCCATTAATAAGTTTTTATTTGTTTTTTTTAAATATGTTTTTAAGTTACAGTATCAGATTTATAGTATGTAAGTTTAATTATTAAAAAATATATAAATAATAAATAAATACCTCAGCTGATATGGTTTTAATTTTTACATCATATATCTCAAAAATTACTGAAGCAACCCTATCTTTGAACGTTCTTTTAATCCAGGGTGAATTACTTAATCTAAAAAACTGTTAATCAAATTTGTATCAGTCAAAGTCAAAGTTTAAAGCATTATCCCGGAATCATCTCACGGATTTTGCATAATTTTAAGTTTTTTACATAATTTTACGTATCCTAAAAATGTTTAATTCACGGTCAAAATTATGGATTATTTTAAAAAACTAAATAAAAACAAGATATTGTATATGTTTTTTTGAAAACCACACGAATGGTCTGTTTAAGTAAACGAACTGTTTTTAGGATTCAAATTAACTCTTAAGACGCCAGTTTAAATTGATATTTTGTACACTTATCGAGGACTGTAGTAAGGATGTCCCATTATCCTGAACAGGATCGTCAGGATTAACAATTTATCATTTTTAGTTATGAGATATCCATTAATTGCGTGGGATGAACATGAGGTTGAGGGGCCAGCAAAATCTTACTTCAAGGGAGGGGGGGCACGGGTCAATAAAAAGATCAAATAAACTTTTTAATTCAGAGAATTTACTTAAATTTATTATAACAAAAAAAAACAGAAAAATATGATAAAAATGTATTTAAAAGTCAAAGGGTAGGGTAGAGGGGGCCAAAATTAAAAAAAAAACACCTCACCTAATCTAGTAAGTAGTAGTAGTAATCTAGGTACGTCATTTTAATCATATATCCTAAAAATATCAGTAAAGGCACTAAATCGTTAGGTAATAATAATGAAAAATGTATCAAATCAAGCAAATAATCGATAAGTTTTCATGGTTGTTCGAAATAAATTAATATTGCATTGTTTGACCGTGTTTTACCATTTATTTAAACTTAAGGTAATCAACCTATGAAGAAAACAATAAATGTTGTGACCAAACCATTTGTCGGCCCAATCTAATTTTTCGAGGGCGTGTTAAGGATACAATAGGCAGTCTTTTTAACCATACCTCAAAAAAATAAAAGTGGTCGCTTTAACAAAAGTTACATTTATCTAAAACTTAAGGTCATTTTTAAGGTCAAGCCTGATTCAGTGACCTGAAAAGTAAAATCGGTCAAAAGACTTTTAATTTACCTTAACATTTTCGAAACTTTAATTTTTTTATTTTATTACAGTTCTTAAAGAGGAAAATTAATTTGTAAGTATGCAGAGCGATATAAAACTGAAGAAAAAGCTTGTAACACCAACAAAACTAGACTAACAGCCTTAAAATTTTTGTCCAGTAATGAGTCAAAGTGGCTGGTTACGTATGGAAAGCCCCATATATTATAAAATATCGTATTTTTTTCTTAGGAATATTTTTAATACTTTTGGAAGGAAGTGAGGTGAGGTGAGCTTACTTTCACCACCTATTTCCACTGGGAAATGAACTCATCTCAACTCACGGGCCGTCAAGAATAAGCGTCCAGGGCCTGTATTCTTGAAACCCGTGCCCGTGAGTGTGAACAAATTTTCACATGGTTTAAAGCAGGTGCGAAATGAGAAGATTGTCCACACTCACTGGCACGGGTGAAAAGAATACAGCCCCAGGAACAAATATTGACTATTATCTTCGTTTTGGATTGATTCGTTATCAAGATAAGAGTAAAAAATTACACTTACCAAAAATCTCATATTATAAGAGGTAAAATTATTTAGGATAAAAATAATAAATGATTGAAATATTTTTGAAGAGAATATTCCTATTTTCTTGTCTTTTATACTGGAAAATACATAAAGGGGAATCACTATATTTTTTGCAACATTTGATTGTGCTAATGTAAACTGCCATTGCATCAAGATACGTTTTATGATGTTTATAAATAATAATTGAATGTGAAAACAAACAATAATATACAGAAAGGAGATTAGAAAAGTTTTATATTTGAAACTAAATATACAGGGTGACAATTTAAAAACACGACCAGACTCTAGTATTAGAGTAAGCATATAATAAAATACTATACTTTCTAAGCTTAATGTTTTATCAAAAAAAAAAAAAATACTACAGTAAATAAAATATAATACTGAAAAAAACAAATATAATATTTGTATTTCTTGATGGTCGATTAAAAAAAAACCAGCTGTCAACTGTCAAAAATAGTACCGACTTGATTAAAGTCAGGCTATGCCAACTTTATGTACAGGGTGACCATTTATAATGTTCCACTTGGGAAAAATTTTTTAGTTTTGTTTAGTTGTTAGTTGTCACAAGAAGATAAATCAAAAAGTAAATGACTTATGAAATTAAGTAGATTTCTGTAACATTTTCAGTTTTTTCCTTAATCACACTCTACACGCAGAGTGGCCATGCGGTTCTTGCTTTTCTAATTGAATACCCTGTATATTTTTTTTAAATTTTGATAGATTATTTCTTTCTGATTGCAAAAATATATCACATGTATGGTTTATCTTTGTCAGTTCTCGAGTAAAATCAAAAATAATTTGCCATAGGCAAGGAAAAATAGTTTAGGTGGTTCTTTGATCAACATATTACTCTTATGGCAACGTTTTTGGGAATTTGCTTAATGACCATTCAAGACAATGCAATGGTACCATATGGTATATTTGTGGAATAAAAAAAAAGATTTATCGAAATTTTAAAAAATATATAGGGTGTTCCATTAAAAAAAGAATGTCATGACCATCCTGAAATCTACATAATTTCATGAGTAATTCACTTTTTTGTTTATCTTTTTGTGACGAATAACAAAAAAGTTTTTCCAGGTTAATAATTCATAAAATTATTATTTAACTAATTTAATTTAAACTTAAATATCACATAATGCTCTTACTTTTGTTAATTTTGCTTAGCCTACTGATTTCTTCTTCTATGATTTTTACGTTTTTGCAATTGTAACTTCCTGTAAACAAAAAGCGGCCTGAAGACCATAGTTTGAGCCGTCTCCAAATCTTCAGAGAGTTTCTGATTTTTTGGTCCTAAATACGTAAAGCCTCTAGTTTCTTCCAATTCTGTAACATCTTTGTCATAGTTTAAATTTTTATTTATATTTAGTTTATATTTGTCATAATTCAGATTTTCAGATGCAAAAGATAGTTCTGGAAAGCCTTGCATTAGACTGATGACGAGGCAGACAATGAGAATTTGGAAAATGTTTCTGGTGGTGATCATTTTTGGGGTTATTTGCCACTAGGTTAGGAAAAAAAAAATTGTCAAAAATTTTTAAAAACTGAAAATTCCTAAATATAATTTGGTCCTTTTATGGAAAAATGTCCAAAATTCTTGCCATTCCTCTCCAAAGAGAAAGTAATAATATTTTTTTTAAAACGGTCCCTTGATCCTTTTCCGGTCCCATTTTTAGCCAAGTTGGCTATGACTTCTTGTTGAGAGCTTTTAGCTTTTGTTTCTTTTTGGCAGTTTGGACACTTAATCTAAAAAAGCTCTTTTAAATTTTTTTTGTTAAAAATTTTGTTTACAAAAATGGACTTGGATCTATAAAATGAGTCGAATCCGGAGGAAATAATAGACGCTGCTTTAAGAGTCACTTTCGATTTGCTGCCTGAAAATTTTAAAGAGCCACCAGTGGAACTTTGATGCATTTATAAACTGGTGCGAACACAGACCTAAAAACTATAGACCCTGAATCCCATTCATAAATTTTTATTTGTTTTGCCCCCAAGCTAGACTGTGTGTCAAAAAAGGACAGAATGATTTTCAGAACGTTGCTCGGAAACACTGCGGTAAAACATGTGTATGTTTGTAGACGTATGTCCTAGATACATCCATTTGTAAAACAACTACCAGTAGCGGTGAAAAATTAATAAATATGTAAAAAATGGGTTAATTGCACAAAAGCATTAATTTAATTTGTAGTTTTCACAACTAGCGGTTAAAAGAGCGTTTTTTTTACGAGCGTTGATTTAAATTAACGAGCGCGGCGAGTGATTTAGAAAAAAACGAGTTTTTTTTGCAATCCATGCTTTTGTAATTTACTGACACTTCACACACGTCTTTTGGATGAAGTTATAAAAACCCACCCCCTTTCTTGTCACCCTTTCAGAAACCCGCCACCAATTTAATTGTGTTATGTTGTTAAATATTTTTTTAAGTGCTAATGGTGAGTAAAAGCTATTAAGGTAATTTTAATAATTATTGTAAAATTTGTTGCTGCAATACCAGAAAAAAAATAAAAATGTCGTATAAAATAAGTTTATACCACATATTTGAAAGTTATAATTCTGCAAGTGATTTATTATATTTCATCAGGGGTTTAATTTAAACATCAGGTTTTGCCTTTTTCCTTCAGTTGATAGAAAAGACTATTAAACAACTGTTGCCCTCAACCTTGCACTAAAGTTATCTTGTAATTTTTATTTTTTTTTTGTATTGCACCAGAAAATTTTATAATAAATATTAAAATTACCTTAATCGCTTTTACTCACCATTAGCACTTAAAAAAATATTTAACAACATAACACAATTAAATTGGTGGCGGGTTTCTGAAAGGGTGACAAGAAAGGGGGTAGGTTTTTATAACTTCATCCAAAAGACGTGTGTGAAGTGTCAGTAAATTACAAAAGCATGGTTACCGTTGCAAAAAAAACTCGTTTTTTTTTTAAAATCACACGCCGCGCTCGTTATTTTAAATCAACGCTCGTAAAAAAAACGCTCTTTTAACCGCTAGTTGTAAAAACTACAAATTACTGCTTTTGTGTAATTAACCCATTTTTTTACATATTTATTAATTTTTCGCCGCTACTGGTAGAGTATGTAAAACAAATGGATGTACCTAGGACATACGTCTACAAACATACATATGTTTTACCTCAGTGTTGCCGAGCAACGTTCTGAAAATCATTCTGTCCTTTTTTGGCACACAGGCTAGCTTGGGGGAAAAACAAATAAGAATTTATGAATGGGATTCAGGGTCTATGGTCTTTAGGTTTGTGGCTCCAGCTGATCAAATGCGTCAAAACATCGTTTCGTATACAGGGACGGTGGTAATGTAACGACTTCCTTATCGTACCTAACTTTCGAGGATTTAATCAGCTGGAGCTGTCACGCATTCGCCATAATTTTAAAAGTGCACCTGCTTGGTTGGTCGACTCGATAGAGATAAGTGCTACGTTTTCATGGTAATTGAGTTCGTTCTGAAAACGATTTCAATCCGATACCGTCCATGAAAACCCCTTTTTTTCCAGTATTCAAATCGATTTCAATCTAGATCCGACCAAGAAAATTTTTAGGGTTGGATGAAAAGGGGGATTGAGTTTAAACATGCGTATTGTGTCGGATTACCATACAGCCGCCAAATTATATTTTATTGCTCTCACTATTTTTGAGAGAGAGAGAGAGAGAGAGAAATAGAAGTGAAACTGTGGAACCGGCATTCTAAAATTTGGTGGAGTCTATAGAAAAAAGAAGATTAGTAACATAACCTTACTTAAATAACTAAAGGTTTTTTTTTAAAGACTTTCAAAAAATGAATTATGGAAAATAAAAGAAATATTTGGCACGAAAGTGCATGTATGTGCTATGCACATATGCCAGTCCAGCATTTCTTTCTTCACTTCCACTTGCAAACAGAGTAGTAATTAAAATTAAAAAAAAATGTGTGGCAAGCGCCAACATCATCTTTTGAATAATATACATTAAAAAAAAAGTACCAAAACTCAGAAATGAATATTTGACAACTATGACATATGTCAGCTGACAAATATCAAAATTTGAAAACCGTTTTCAAATCGATTTGAAAACCTGCCATGAAAACTCATGAAAAAAAAGTTTTCAAAACATATTAAAAACGAATTCAATATCCATGAAAACATAGCAAAAGATATGAATGCTGATAGAACTGAAAATTAACTTTAAGTGTCTATTAGCCTACTTTTGAGGGTTAAGAAGTATCTGGCACCTATGTATACAACAAATAGATATACCACGATCACTGCCTTGAGTTTTTATTTGTTTACCATAAAAAAAATTTTCCGCACTAAATATGCACATTTTTTTATGAAATTGGCTACCATAAATAATTTTTTTTTGAATACCAATCTAGAGGAATGGATTATCCATGTTTTTCATAATTTTACTAAAAAATAACTTTTTTTACAAAAAACGATCAGCTTCGATTTACTTTTTGGTAGTTTTAGAATGAGGAAAGGGTCTAGAATCCCATGATATAAGCAGATTTGTGCGACTTTGTACAGGTGTGTACAAAAATCATACTTGTTTTTCTTTAGTTTTGATCTTAAAAACTACTGGCCTTAACGGCAATGGCTATCTAGCCAACAAGAAGGAGAAGGATAACATTTTCTTATTAGGGGACTCTTTATAAATTACGTAACGCGGCTATATAGGCGTTGACGAAAGTGATAGGTACTAAAATGTTTTTTCTGATCGTTTGAAAAAAAAGTACGTATGATACACGACCGCAGGATCCGCCTGCGTATTAAAGAATTGCAAAAAAGCGAAAGACAAAAGACAATAATCAACGAATAATCTAAAAACGACATATTTCTATAAGTTTTTGTTTTTTAAAAAATGACGTAATCACGCTAGACAAAACGCGATACTTTTTTTGAACTCTACTAACTTTTTTTGTTTATAATCTAAAAACCAAATTTCTTTTATCGGTTTAAAGAATTGCAAAAAAACCATAATAATCAGCCAATAGGCTAAAAACGACATATTTCTATAGGTTTTAGTTTTTAAAAAAAAATACAGAATCATGCTAGGCAACTCAGGCAACTCAGCTAAATTTTTTTTGTTAATATTCTAAAAACCACATTCTTCTATCGGTTTAAAGGATTTCAAAAAAGCGACAGCCAAAAGTCAATAATCAGTCAATAGGCTAAAAACGACATATTTCTGTAGGTTTTTGTTTTTTACAAAATTACAGAATCACACTAGAGAATACTTTTTTGAGACTTTCCTGCGTCAATCTGTAAAGACCACTTTTCCGGTCTAGTGACGTAAATACCTACTACAAAAAAATTGAAAAAAATCATACAAAACGATCATTAAGGAAGTCAAAAAATGATGCATTAGAAAAGCCCCTAAAATTTAACAAATAGGAGCTTTCAAAAAATTGAACTGATTTAAAAAAAATACTTGGTGCCCCGACTTTAAAAAGGTTGGGTTACTTATAAAAATATATTTTTGTTAATTTTTTTTAATGAACTAAGTAATTTTTAAGAAAAAATAATAGTTTTAACAACAAGTGGCTAAAATAGTGCTTTTTTTACAAGCGTTGGTTTAAATAACGAGCGCAGCGAGGTATTTAAAAAGGCGAGTAAAAAAAGCACAGTTTTGCCGCGAGTTGTTAACAGTATTTTTTTTAATAACTTTATCAAAAAATCCAAGAAAAACAGGAACATACTTTTAAAAATCTCGAACGAAGAGCACTTCTCGCAACACACCATCTTTACCCTGCAAATCAAGGCGGCTGGTAAATGAAATAACTATGGTTTCCATAGCGATTTGCCTTTTTACTAGGTGACCGGTTTTTAAACAATTTTTTTCGTAAATACTTGGTGAAAACTGTCAGAAATGGCTTAATTTTTCAATATTACTATATTCCGCTACTTCTCTTTAATTTTCGGTAAAAAACTGAACGAAATCTTTTTGCACCCGTGATCAAAAAAGAAAGTTTTTTTTGCATCGGTAACCAAAAAAGCCATGCTTAAGTTATCTGCAGACAGTGACTAAAATCATGTTTTTGATGAAGTTATAAAAACAATATTTAAAGTTTATTTATCATTAGAGGCGCCTTGAATTTCGTTTAAAAAAATACCTGGTTTTAATTTCCAATACGCAAATTCTTTTAAATTGGTACAAATGAGACACACGTCTTGTCATTATTACATAATGGTTTGTTATGCACACAAATATTCATTTAATACGAAAATAAGTAGGATAAATTAAATAGGTATTTACCAAATCCATTTTTAATTCCTCGGGTTATAATGATACTTTGGCTTAATTTTTTTATTTGACCACCGACCAACGGATTCTGGTATGACTGATTAATGCTTAAAGAAAAACAAGTTTTTATGTAGTTTTAGACAAGTAAACACAATTGCTATATTTAGGAAGTAACCTTGAAAAGTGTAAAATTAAAGAAAATCTTAAGTAAATATTTTTTTATACGCACTCTTTATCTAAAAAATTAGCACCTCTTGGTCATTTTGTTTTTGGAATGCGTTAATCGTAATTCTTTGAACAAAGGAAGAAAAACATTCTTGATGATTGTTTAGAGCAACCAAAATGCAGAAAATGAGTTTAGTTTTTTTAGTTTTATTTTTGCGGGATTCCCCATTAAAGAAAAATACATCTTATAATGGTAGAGCCATGATGTATCTTAAAATAATTTTCTTAAATACCTGTTAAATTATTTTTAGATGTGCTAAAATACACTTATAGTAGGACACGTTTCTTGGTAAATTTAAAGACTGTAAAGGACTTTGATTGAAAAAAATTATTACCACCTTATTTCTTACACACTTTACCCTTTGAACAATTACAATTTTGCTATATGCACAACACCACTCAAGATGACAGACAGATGGCATAACATAAATTTTTATTAAACAATTGCCTTAAATTATTATCATCTTTCTCTAAAACACTTTTTTATAGCCTGCTGTCTCTATTCAACAACCTAAAATATTTTTGTACGTCACTAAAATATCTCTCCATCTACCTCTACAATTCTGCCCTCTCTCTCTAAATATTTTTCATTTTAACAGAGAAAAATATGTTTTTTGCCAGTACTTTTTTTTAACGCTAAAAAAAAACAGTGAAAACTTGAAAAATTTGAGTGTTTTATTCTAGAAATCGAAAGTTTGGAAAGAAATCTTTAAAATATGAGCAATACTATGGCATAAAAATCTGAAAAAAATAGTAAAAAATTGCTTTACGTTACCCTTAAATTATGCTAAAATATTTTAGGACTTAAATTACCATCATCGCTTCACCATAACAGAGAAAAAATGTTTTTTGACAGTATTTTTTTTGAACGCTTAAAAAATAAAGAAAAATGTGAGTGTTTTATTCTAGAAATCGAAAATTTCGAAAGAAAGCTTTAAAATTTGAGCAAAATCAGGGCATACAAATGTGGAAAAAATAGTAAAAATTGCTTAAACAAAAACGTTATCTCTTAAATTATGCTAAAATATTTTAAGCCTTAAATTACCATCATGGCTTTACCATAAGTATATAGCTAATATATACTGTAAAACTAGAATATATATCAGATGGGTGTCAGTTGCTTTCACTACTGACGCAGTCGACTCGCATCCGGGGTCTGATTTTCGAATCCATACGAAAATATTTACATACGTGTAGTGAATAATCGACAATTTTTATGTCAGTCTCTTTCTATACCGTGTGAAATGAGAGGCAAAAGATAAGCCAGTATGTGTGGACCGCGTTCGAATTCGATTGGTTTAACGCAATATTGCACGAGTGGGTGGAGGGCATTCGTGTTGTTTCGCATGAAAAACCGGTTATTCGTTCACGTACTACCCATGAATCAGCATATCGGCATGTCTTTTGCCTCTTTTTCTATACGGAATAGAAAGAGACGGAATTAGTCGCATGCGAATAAATTCGTATTGTTTCGAAAATAGGATCCCTTGATTGTTTCCAAACTAACTTGGCCCATTAGCTATTGGAGGTCCATTAACTATTGGCCCACGGGTTACATGTACTTCAGTATTTTAAACTAACCTAGGCTTCTTCTTTTTTGCCAGTTCAATAATTTAAAGTCGAATTTGAAGTCGATTAACTTCATTGGGAGAGTTATTATCGCACAGTTAGTCTAGAGAGGGGTTTTAAGAAAAAAAATATATAATCTTTAAAACATGCACTTTTGTTTTTGATCCATCGCCAACTACTATTTACTGTAAAAAGTAAAATCCCCTATGTAGCCCTTTTCTGGGAGGCGATTTTTGGAAAATATTCTGGGAACCTGAAATAGCAACCCTCTATTTCAGCTTCATATTTGAATTCTCGCTGAAATTCTCTTTCCAATGGTACCCCATATCATAAGGTTTAGTTTACTCATTTTCGAGATATTGACATTCAAAATGTCAAAAATTCAATTTTCAAAGGCCCATATCTTAGAAACTAAACAAAATATCTCTATTGTGTTTACTATCGATTTTAGAGGTTTTTTACAAGGAAATAAAAAATGATGATAGTTTGACAATCTGACCTTCTACTTCATATTTTTTGAATAATATCGTCAAAATCACTGAAAATCAATAAACTGTAAATAGGAATGTGCAAGCGTCAAGCTATTGTCATTTTTTATTTGCTCTTATAAAACCCTCAAAATCGATAATAAACAGAATAGAGATATTTTGTTTAGTTTCGAAGATATGGGCCTTTGAAAATTGAATTTTTGACATTTTGAAAGCCAATATTTCGAAAATTAGTAAAACACATCTTATGATATGGGGTACCATTGGAAAGAGAATTTCAGCTAGAATTCAAATATGAAGTCAAAATAGGGAGTTTCTATTTAAGGTTTTTAGAATATTTCCAAAAATAGCCCCCCAGAAAAGGGCTACATAGGGGATTTTACTTTTTACGGTAAATAGTAGTTGCCGATGGATCAAAAACAAAAATCTATATTTTAAAGATTATATTTTTTTTTTCTTAAAACCACTCTCTAGACCAACTGTGATCGGTACGCATTTTTCTCGGGAAATGCATCTCATAGTTCATAGGTATATTATCGGCACAAAATATGTACACCTGATTTTTAAAAAAACGCATACATGCAGTCACAAAATTGATTTTTCTAAAAGTGTATAATATACCAGCTAAAATGCCTAAAAACTTCAAAAGTACGACAGTTTCTCATATTGTTTAAAAAAGGTCTCTAAAAATGAAAATATTTTTTTACTTAAATTAAAGGCAACCTTATTTTTATATTAAATTTTGCATAATACTAAAAAATCAGGAAAAATAATGTTTTAGTAAAGTCTTTATTGAACAATATCAAATTATCACTCGAGTAACGGACGAAGGCTGTTCTATAAAGAGGGCGGTAACCCATTTTGGAGTTGAAAAACTATTTTCATGTAGAGCCTGTACAGATGGCAGCATAACGTTTTCCAGGATTTCAATATCTCGTTTACTATCTTCCTTCGATTCTCCAAAAAAACCCAAACCTCTAGCACTAAACCAGCCCCACATGTTTACAGAAAAATGTCCAGCTTTTTTAATTTGGTTTGTATATTCGGGTTCAAATCTAGAATTTGGTGGACAATAAACTAAAGTTCTCCTGCTGCTTGAAGATGATTGAAAAATTTTTTCGTCAGTGAAAACCACCCTCTCCCAGAAGTCATTATCACGAAGAACGTTTTTCAGTGCAAAAATCACTCTGGTCTGTTTTTGTTCTTCTGTTAGAAAAGGCTTCTTTGCAGCAACTCGACAAGAGACTTCTGATTTGGTTGCTCTTCTATTTACTGTTGCTAAAGAACCCGGAAATAATGTTACATTAGCTGCTTCAACCCACGTTGAAAAAAGATTTTGTCTGAGATGGTCAATTCATCTTGCACTTCAGAACTTACTTTTGGTCGTCCTGATCCATCATCTTTCCTATCCGTAGAATTATTTTTAATCCAGCGCTTTTTCCATCGAATTATCTTATAGACCAGCCGTCTTCTATAACTCGAGTGATAATTTGAACTTTTGGAAATGTTGATATCTATGGCATTTTTAAGGATGTCACACTGAATTTTAAGCTGTGGTGCCTTATAATAGTTTTTTGCTACCGTGGCGCCTCTAGTGATTCGGTCTCGAAACTTGAATTATTGTAGCGGCACCGGCGCCGCGAAATTTGAATTCGGGTATTTTTGAAAGTATTTTAGTTCATTAGAAACAACATTATTTTGGAAAACCTAATTCATATATATTATATTATTCTTTTAAGAAGATATATACATATTAAACTATTTAATATACTTCCCATGTCGGCCTTAATAGCAGCAGTTTATTTTAAGACTTGCAAGTTTTCTTCATTTATCAAAAAATTCGATGTAAGCGGTTACCCATCAGCATTTTCCAAAACTACTGAACCGAAATATGTTACTTACGAAGGCTTAACGGGGGCCGCTCGGTTATTTATTGCAAGCAACTAGATTTATTTCTGAGCAAAAGCTGCTGCTGGTAGGTGATAATTCGTATTTTGGTTAAGTTAGGTTTTTAACTTTTTTCTGAAAGTTAATTTGCAAAAGCAGGAAATGTTGTTTACTTTGCTACTCTATTTACATTGGCAGTTTGCATGTGGGCAAAATAATACGGTTACGGTAATTTGTGTTTGTGGTTTAAAAACTCTTTTTACCATCTCAATTACGGTAATACGGTAAGCAAATAAGGTGACGATAAATTAGTGGTCTATTAACTCTCTATTGAACAGGCTGTTTTTCCTCTGGTATGTAGAAACCTTGCCCGGTACTTACTATTAAAGTCTGTTTCAGATTCTGGCGGTAAATGCAAGAATTGAATTACATGCTGCATTAGAAGGCTTCGTTCACAGTTTTTTGAATTGTTTTCTGGTTTAAAATGTCGGGTGCATACTCTAAAATTATAAAGCGTTTTAGAAGGCAAGCCATTAGACACTTAAAGTAAATATTTCAACGCATCCGTATCGGTGTCTTTGGCGAGCTTGATCTCTAGAATGTAGAAAGCGATGAAGCAGGAGCGGATCACTGAGACACTCTGGAAACAAATTCCAATTGTACTTATTACAAAAATTCAAGAAATTACTGTAACAGTTCAAAAAAGACTAAAAGCACACAAAACTAAAAAACTAAAAAAGACGATGACATTGAATAAGATAGATGTTATCTTGTGATGTGATCTTCGAGACCGAGTCCCCAGAGGCGCTGTAACTTATTTTTTACAATGCCTTTAATAAGAGTTTTCTCTCCGTAGGTATATGCTTTGTGACTGTCGGAACCCACTTCAGAACAAATCTTTCAGGCATAGATTAAGGAACTATAGATCCGTCACTTCACCCTTCCCGCCAATAATTATTTTTCGCGAAAAGTGCGGTTATGTTTCCGCGTGCAAAGGAACTGCCAACATAATAATATTTAGGTTGGCAATATACTTTCTAGAAATCTACAGCTCCTCCTCTTACCCCTTCTAGGGTTGTCCGTCAGAGGGCACATTATGACAAAAGTGACAGAATGTCGGTTATGACTCATAACTTATGAGTTCCATTTTGAAAACTGAGGTTTGCCAAGTTTTTTAAAAAGTGATTTTGTGATTATTCCTGTTCAAAAAATTGTGATTTTATCCGTCGATTACAATGGCTGAGAAACAAAGAGTTAGAGTGTGTTGTATTCAAAGCTGCGGAGACCGTGCCATGATCCCAATAGAAAAACGGGGAGACATCGTTTCCCCAAAGGCAATCCTGTAATTTTTCAGAAGTATAGTGAAGCCGTTAAGCGCGAATAAACTAAGTGCTGATGAAATATATAATAGATTTTACGTGTGTGATAAATATTTTACTCCAGAGGACATTTTGCAGACTGGATGCAGAGGTCTTAGAGAGTGATGTCCCACACTTGCATTTAGATTCCATTTAACTATTTATATATAGTGTTAAAACACCCTTTCCTTATTTCATCAAGTTTAGTATGGCTAATTTTTGTGGATATCAATAATAAGTTAGAAAATGCGACACTTGTGTATTCCAAACCAGGGGTATTAATATTATTTACACCAAGACTTTTTCTAATGTGTGGGTCTACCATAAATTGCCCCACATATACAGTAAATTTTTTTTGAGATTAAGATTATTTTTTTCTGTTTCACAAATTTAGTTTGGAATACAAAAGAGCGGCATTTATTGTTTTTTATGTACTAAAAACAAGATATAAACATTTTAAAGAAAATTATTTCATATTTAAAAAAGCACAGACAAGATCATATTGTAATATTTTCTTTATTGTCAAAAATATAAAATAACATGTTTTGAAATATGCCATAATCTTTTATAATAAAACAACCAGAGGTTTTGTACTACAAGTGCATTATTATGGGTAATTTGTATTTATTTCTTAAAAATATGCTTTTTTATTTTAACTTAACATAAGTAACAATTTTGTTTTGTGTCTAGTAAAAAAGCATATTTTTAAAAACTAAACACAAATTGCTTGCAAAGAAAGAACCGTACACAAATTACATTGGAAATGGCTATTGGCTAAATGTCATAATTTTTTTTATATGTTGTAGTACTCAATAAATAAAGCACAAAAATAAAAAACCGAGATACGGAGCAGGATTACTTTCTGAGATATGGAGCTTTAAAGTTGACATGTTTTAAGGCTATATCTTTGCACATGTTCTAATTTTGTTTTCACAACTTTGTTGATTACCGCCAAAATAAAATAATTCGTTTCTGTATTTGTCCTGAAAGAAACACCCTTTCCATCCAAGTAAAAATGTTCTTATATGGGTCCTTTGGTACCACCAACCAACCGGCGGTAACCAACAAAGTTGTGAAAAATAAACTTGTACCATGTTCAAAAATATAGCCTAAAAATACGTCAATTTTAAAGCTATATATCTCAGAAAGTAATCCTGCTCCCTATCTCTTTTTTTTTTTTTGTACTTTGTTGATCGAGTACTACAAAATATAAAAAAAAATGACATTTAGCCCACAGCCATTTTCAATGTAATTTGTGCAGGGCCCTAAAAAAAAGAATGGATATTTAAGCGAGCACCATCTAGTGGTCATATTACAAACTAACAAAAAATCAATAGTACGGTTATCGCGAATTTAACCGTGAGTCATCTAGTGGTCGTATTACAAATTAAAAAAGAAAAATCAATATAAAAGTATGGTTATTGGTCGCGTGCATATCTGCGCAGACTCGCTAAACTCCAAATAGTTCCGAACCGTTTAACACGTAACTGTCGTATCTATTGTAGCTCCTTAACCTATGTCTTTCAGGTTTTAATCAACGTCACCCGTCAGTGTCTTCGAAATGATACAAAAACACTTTTTTTCTAAATTTAGAGTGTGATTTTTTGGATTTTTTTGTGTTCTGTTTGATTAAATGAAGAACTTATCAAATCCTTCAATAGAAAAATGTCTCAAATAGGAGATAACTATAATAACCACGTCTACGGTCCACTTCCACCAACGGCTGCCCCTAGAAGCAACAGAGGTTTAAACATATCCAGAAGAGCTTTGTCTCTGACTAAGGACCTGACCGCGTTTGCCGCCACTCTTTTGTACTGGCTAGTTCAGGTAATTTGCATTATACCTATAGGGAAGAAGGGGCAAAACCGGAAAGCTAAGTTAAAAACAACTTATATCACTAATTTATTTTGATTTATAATCGACAGTTTTGCAACTTAGTACTACAAACCCTTATATCTACAGAATAAAACGATGATTTAAAAAAAAATCCTTAACAAAAAATAACGCTAAATACGTCAGGGGCAAAACTGGGTATTGAGTTAAAAGTTTGATTAAAGTGTTCTTTTTATACCTTCATCAAAAACATGATTTTAGTAACTGTCTGCAGATAACTGAAGCATGTCTTTTTTGGTTACCTCTGCAAAAAAAACGTATTTTTTTGATCACGGATGCAAAAAAAGATTTCTGTTGGTTTTTTACCCAAAATTAAAGAGAAATATCGGAAAATAGTAATATGGAAAAAATCTAATTATTTTCGCCTAAAAATTCTGCCAGTTTTCACCAAATATTTGCAAAAATATGATGTAAAAACATCGTCAAAATATCAAAGTGCTAAAGATAAAAATATCTCGAAAACTGAAGCTTTGAAAGATTTGAACCTTATGACAAAATTTTTGAATAATATTTACGAAAACCAACCAATTTTAACGTTTCTTCAAATAACTCTGAAACTAAAGCTCTCACGAATTTGGACTTTATAACAAAATTTGTAGTCCATATTCATGGAAATTTAAATTTGAAAACCGTATATCGTTACTTGCTTTTGTGCCAAAGTTACAAGTTTTTAAAATATTTTATTTCCCTTTTCCCCCTTCAACCCCCCACCACCCTACCCAAAAACTAATCAGTGTATGGTCAGCCGATAGAGGACTTTTCTACCGAATTTCGTTAAAATCGATTAAGGCGTTTTTGAGTTATAGTGTATAGAGACAGACAAGAGACAACTTTTTTTTCGTTGATTAAGGTGTTTTGCAACCTTAGTAACTAATTTTTGATAAAATTAAGGAACGTCATAATTTAACAATTTTAATAGTCCCCCATACCATATTGTTTTGGTGGACTAGAAAAGGTCCAAAAGAAAAAAGATGGATTTATTTAGTAGAATTAGAATAAGCCACTCTGCTTGTTTAAGTTTTTTTGTATTTTTGAATAGTTTCCTTTACGGTAAGGTGACCAATCGTCCCGGTTTGGCCGGGACAGTCCCGTTTTTTAACCATTTGTCCCGGGAAAAAAATCCGTCCCGGATAGTCCCGATTTTTCAGCAAAAGTTCCGGTTCGCCCCGGTTTTGATACCGCTGTATTTTGTAACTTTAAAATCACTCCCAGACAACCTAAAAACGTCTATATCACGTCGAGAACACGTCAAAAATTCGACAAATCACGTGGTTTTTGCGACGTCTGTATCACGTGGGTTTAACCCGCTTTTTGACGTTTACTTTAGTCACGTGAATTTGACGTGAATAAATTTACGTGAATTAGACGTAACATTAATAATATATTGGTCTAAACAGGCGATTTACAATATATTAATTACCGCAAATGAAGGCGTAAATGATACCTTTTGGTCAACTTCGAGCCAAACAGTTATACTTCAAATACTTTCATTACTCCCATGGCCGATATGCCTGGTGAGCGAGTTCTTGACGGGGATATGGGTTTCCATAAAATAAAATGCCAATTATTGCGTCAGATGTAAGAAAAATGTTACTTGTATATCTCTAGTTGCCTGAGAGCTTAAAATTCGACGTCATTTATGTCGCGTCAAATGTTAATCCCAAAAAACACGTCAAATTCATGTGACTTGTGTCTTTGGTTTCCTGAAACCCAAATTTCGACGTAAGTTCGACGTCACTTACGTCACGTTGAATGATAGTCCCAAATAACACGTCAAATGCACGTGACGTGACGTGACTGGTTGCCTGGGCTGCAAATAAAAAAGCGGATGTTCTCTGCCATCTCTATAAATTTGAATTGAAACTTTACTTAAATTATTAAATATTTTGGAAAATACATCTTAATATTATTAGGGGTGCATATAAGAAAAAATACATGATATACAATACATTGAATGGCCGGAGTGTCCCTGTTTTGCCCCTTTAGGAGTTGGTCATCTTAAGGCGCATTTACACATACAAACTTTCCTTTGATGTTGAAATGCCGACAAACATTTACACGAGCCTCTTGAGCAAAATGTTCAAAGAAAAGTTCGAGCAAAATCTCGTACAAAAAGACTCACGGAAATTTTGGAGAGAATGTTAAGCAAAATTTGTTTGAAGAAATGTTGGTATAGAAATTTCTTACAAATTTAAATTTTATAGTTTTATGGGAATTCATTGAACTTAACTGAAAATAGAAAGACTAAGTTTTAAAACAAGGTATTTTTAATTAAGTGCTTTCCGACGGAAAAACGATTTGATGTCGAAATTCACATTTTAACTCATAAGCAACTTCGATTGACCTGATTTTTATAGGGGATATGCCAGTATACTTCTAACTTTTTTGGGGTTGTAAAAAAACGAGAATAAAAAATAATAATTGGCACTTATTTATTAAATCTCAAATATATGAACAAAAGCACGTTCGGTCTAAATAATACCCGTTTATTACCCACTTTTACAACCCTACGATCCCAGACCCTTGTCTAAAAAAATATAATTTAGCAGTTGCTCCTTTGCATATTGTTTGTCCAGTGTCAGTAATCGACCTTGATTATTACATTAAATTGACAGTAAATATCTATCTTCAGCATTTTCATGAACTTTTTGCTTTTTTAAGCAACCGTTGGGGCCTTAAACTAACTAGGTAAATCTGGTGTGAGGAAAGAAAAAAAAACAATCGAAGCTAAGGGTAAAGTAAAGTTACAAAAATATGTTTAAAAAAAATCCCCTCCCCACCACTCCTCATAGTCGTGAGGCGCGGATTACCGCTTAAAAGTGCAATTTTTGAGTTTCTTGCCGATATTTGAAAAACTCAAAATTTTTTTGGAAAAGAAAAATTTTCCTGGGTTGTTTTTTGAATTTAGGAGAAAACCCTTGAAAATAAAAAAAACTCGCAGGAATATCCCAAAAAAAACCCCGGGCAAAAAAATCCGGGAAAAACCCTAATCCATGTGACAAAACTGATAGCCAAGAATAGTGTTTCGCTTGCCGTCGGCTTTTTTCACAAAAATTTAAAATAAAAGTTGGTGTTCCATTTTTTTAAAGAATTGAGATCACTGATCACTGATGTAAAATTTTATTTATTCTTATCTTTAAAAATATGTTTCCAAAACAGATAGCAATAATTTGCTCAAAAATTTACCCGAACAAAATGTTCAAAGAAAAGCTCACAAAAATGTTCACGCAAAAAATTTTAGATCTTTTGCACGAGCTTTTGTTTGAGTATGTTCGTCTGTGTAATTGCGCCTTTACTTTACGGAAAAGAGGATTTAAGGTTTTTATGGTTAATTGATGTTATAAATCTTTTACACATTTTTTTATTTTTGTGTTTTTGACAGATTGATGATTGATATTTTGTGTTACCTGTCGGGTTTTATATTGATTGGAGTTTATGATACGTATATTGTCAGGATACTTTTGTATATATCGTAATACTTTACAAAATTACTTTTATACAACTTTTTTGGAGTACTTCTAAATTGTTGAGAGACGTGTCGTAACTACTTCCCCAGATGTGTATCCCATACTGAAGTATTGATTCAAAGATCGCATCATATATCGTTTTAAGGTTTGAGATATTTAGGACCTTACGAGATTTTTTGAACATAAAGTTTATTTTTCTAAGCTTTGAAGCTAGTTTGTCATCGTGCTAGTTAAAATTGAATCGACTGTCCAATGTTACACGCAAATACTTAGTTCGTTATTACACTAGTGTGTAATTGTAATTGGTAATTGGGCTTTTAAAATTAAAGTTTGTCCTTTCGTTAATAAAAAAGGGTAGACATTCAGTTAATAGATCATAATTTAAGCTAAGAACATTTAGGTTAAGCCAGTTGTTTACCTACTTAAGAGCTCGCTCGCCTGTATTTTTTACCTCTTTCCAAGATGATCCTTTTATGAACAATCCCTTTATCAGCAAATGCTACCGAAAGAAAATCTTGGTCGTGGTCCAATGGGTCATTTATGTAAAGTAGAAAAAATATCGGGCCAAGTACTGTGCCTTAAGGTACACCACACTTTACGACATATTCAAAGCTTACTGCTTTACCTACTGTGACCGTTTGTGTTCGATTTGGGTAGTTTTTGATTAAATTAAACATGACCCATCTGAAACCCAAACAAAGAAGTTTTCTTAACAGTAGGGCATGATCTACTGTATCATATGCCTTTTTAATGTCTAGACAAACTCCGACGCAAGAACTAGAATCATCCAAAGTTTTAAAAATATTTTTTGTGACTAAGGCCAAAACATCCTCCTTGCTCAAGTTATCCCGAAAACCAAATTAAGTTATTGTTGTTTAGATAAATCATTATACGTTTCTTTGTATTTAAATGTATGCAAAAGTTTACCTTTATTTTTTCTCACTGATACAAAAAGAGACAGAGACTGCACAAATTTAAAAGCTTTGATTTGTCCAAAAGAGAAAAAACATCGTAAAACAGAATAAACTCGTTCATCATTTTATTTATTTTACAGACATCGTTCTTCCTCACCACATTCACATTTAACATCCTCTGCAACCCCATTGTATGGTTCCTGGTGAAGACCACATTCAACATTTTTTCCGAGATGTTTATCTACCTGGTCCTCGGATGCTGTTCTCTGCTGATTAGCGTCATCACTCATCTCGACGAATGTTACACCAAAGGAAAACGTATGGTGAAAAATGTAGAGGCAAGAACTTTGGAGCTTCACGACTCTAAAGATGTGAATTATCTGGATAGTAAGTTTTTTATATTTACGAGGCAATCATCTTCTTAAATGTAATTTTTGAAATAGTGAACAATTACTTTAGATTGTTTTAAAAATGCTAAAAAATATTTAAAATAACAAGCGCCTACCGAGTCACAGCAGAAAGTCTGCCCGCGTGTCTTGTGCGCGCGGCTGTTCACTACTCTAGCACTCTATTTAACACACGAAAAATAAAATTAATAGTTACACTAACATACTAACTTGGAAACTGTTTAAAAATTCGTTTTTTTAGTTGCGTGTGAGCACATCTTAATTTCACCAAACAAAAAGACCATTCGCATTCTCCAACGCCAACGCAACGCGTTGTTTTATTTTTAGTGTAGGAGTCGATAATTTCTATCCCGTGGGATTTTGAATGAAGGAATTTTGTGACTATGCGGGATTGATAGCTCTTTAGTCACATAATCAAGTGATACCGGGTGTTTTGTTCGCATGTTGATATGACAGTCATCTTTCAGGTGGCGGCCAAAAATCATAAAAGATAAAACTTTCGCAACCGGGGCATGATTATTCTCGATTCCATATAATTCGAGAACGGGGATTCCAAAAAATTTACTTTCAAGGTCATCCGACCTTAAATGATCTTGAAAATCGCAAAAAACAAGATTTTTGGCATTTTCTCGTTAAAAAATCTTAATAATTCGAGGTTTTGTCAGTCCAACTTCAAATGTACACTATCGGCATCATAAAAGTGGTACGTGATAAATTGTATGGTTAACTACCGGATTATATTTTGTGACAGACTGGTACTAAAATGTGAAAATATTGACATCAAAGGTTGCTTTAAAAAATAAATTTTATATTACAATAATACGCTAACGCATAACACAACTGTAACAAAAATTAAAAAACACAAATGTAACGAAAATTATAAAACAATAGAAACAAATTATTAGGTATATAAATTTTAATATCTAGTCATTGCGCCATTCACCTCAATTATACCGTTTAACCTTCTTGGTAGAGAATCTGCCAAAATTTAAAAAGGGTTTTCATTTTCACTAATCACTTCTTCATAAGCATTGACTATTAACTGGACCAAGTGATGTTGATTTCCCGGCATAACATTAAAGCTTTACAGCTTTTTTGAAATTAAACCCCAGATATTTTCCATAGGATTGGAGTCTGGGGTTTTCGCAGGCCAAGGAAGGACTTCAATATTTTGCTCCCGAAACCAAGTTTGGCAAATTCTGCCCTGCAGTTGTCTTGTTGAAAAATAAACTGGTCTTGATAAAGTTCTGTGACGGCTGGAAGCATGGTGTTCTCTAAAATATCCACGTAAAGCTGTGCTGTGAGTCTTCCATTGATTCGAAATAGAGCACCATGATCTCTGGCAGAAATCCAGCCTCACATATTTACCAAAAATCTCCCATCGCGATCGTTGTTACCAGCAATATATCTTCCCTCATAGCGCGTTCTTGGTGGACGATACACCCAAATTTGTTTTCTGTCACTACAGGACTGGAAAACTTTTTCATCGGAAAATATTACCTTTCGCCAAAACTCTGGTTCATTCGTAGGTTTAATTTTTTTAGCAGCTATACGACATCTTAAATTAGAGCCTTTCCTTACGCGATTTCGTGCGACTCTTACACATCCTGGAAATTGGGTTAATCTCTTTGCCTGGGCAACAGATGCCAAAGGGTTTTCTTCCATAAAAGCGATAAGGTCATAATCTTGTTCATCAGTTGAAACTTTCAATAAACCAGTCCCTTGTTTTCTCTCTATTGTCTGATCTTCTTCCCATCGTTTTTTAATTTTTATAATCGTGGTTTTACTACGTCCATAATGTCTAGCCACGTCCCTAATTGACCATCCTAGTTGTAGTTTTGCCAGGAGTTGGGCTTTATCAAACAAAGAAATTTGTGGAGGCATTTTTTATTTATTTGTCAGACTGAAATACAGAATGACATACTTTGACAGAAAAATGCAATAATGGGTGACTTTGTTTGTAAAAATAGACCAAAGTATTACAACAAAAAGTATTGTGTACGACTTTTATGATGCCGATAGTGTACCTCAAACTATTAGGCATATATGCCAAATTCGATCCTTAAAATTTGAGGCAGTTTGATGCTTCATGTCCTTAAAAAATACTCCAGTAAAATTAACACATTGCAAAACTAACATACTAAAGGGCGCTATTCATCAACTATTAAAACGAAGAGGACCAAATTTCGTAAGACAGAAAAGAATGGCAAGTCCAACAATATTGTTAAAAAAAACTTTGGTCCAGCTATAACGCGTTTCAATATGTTAAATTGTCGCCGCTTACTATGAAAAAAAAGTTTAGTTGATGCATGACCTTGATTGACTTTGAAAATACCATAAACAAGTCAAAAACCAGCTTTTTGTGATGCTTTTTCTATTTTACCACTACGCAAGAACTTTAAGCGCCGAAGATGAAATTAACATCTTAGCCATAAATAAACACTTCATTTTAAACCTGGCTACCATTTTTTTGGATATGGTGTCCTAGATATTTTATGCTATACCCTAGTAAAAATGACCTATATGCCTGTCGTTTTTATTAAGTTTCGGAACTTCTACAGGGATGCGGTGGAACAAGAATGTGTGACCAAATAGCTGTTAAATCCTCATCCTTGAATTTTATTATGAATGTTAATAAAAAAGTGTAGTCATGCCATACTGGCAGAATTAGAATTTTTTATGCTTTTTCGACCGCCATTTTGGAAAACGGCATTTAAAACTTCTGCTAACTCTCTTATAGTTATTTAAATGATTTTTTTGGGTAGATAGCATAAAAAATTCACAGTTACGAAACTCAATAAAAACGACAGGCATGTAGGTCATTTTAACCGGAGTATAGCATAAACATCTTGGACGCCAAACAAAAAAAATGGTAGAGATATTTAATTTCAACTCCGGCGCTTAAAGTTTTTGCGTAGTGGTAAATTGAGAAAAACATCACACTATCGGCATCATAAAAGTGGTACACAATACTTTTTGTTGAAACACCTTGGACTATTTTTGCAAACAAAGTCACCCATTATTGTATTTTTCTTAAACTGTCAAAGTATTTCATTCTGTATTTCAGTCTGACAAATAAATAAAAAATGCCTCCACAAATTTCTTTATTTGATAAAGCCCAACTCCTGGCAAAACTACAACTAGGATGGTCAATTAGGAACGTGGCTGAAGAAGATCAGACCATAGAGAGAAAACAAGGGACTGGTTTATTGAAAGTTTCAACTTATGAACAAGATTATGACCTTATCGCTTTTATGAAAAAAAGGCAAAGAGATTAACCCAATTTCCAGGATTTGTAAGAGTGGCACGAAATCGCGTAAGAAAAGGCTCTAATTTAAGATGTCGTGTAGCCGCTAAAAAAATTAAACTTACGAATGAAAAAAAAACAGGCCAGGTTACTTTTTGCCCTTAATCTAAAGGAACCAGAGTTTTGGCGAAAGGTAATATTTTCCGATGAAAAATTTTTCCATTCCTGTAGTGACAGAAAACAAATTCGGGTGTATCGTCCACCAAGAACGCGCTATGAGATCGCGCTGGAAGATTTTCGGTAAATATGTGGGGTTGGATTTCTGCTAGAGGTCATGGTGCTCTATTTCGAATCAATGGAAGGCTCACAGCACAGCTTTACGTGGACATTTTAGAGAACACCATGCTTCCAGCCGTCACAGAACTTTATCAAGACCAATTTATTTTTCAACAAGACAACTGTCCTGCTCATACGGCCAGAATTTGCCAAAATTGGTTTCGGGAGCAAAATATTGAACTTCTTCCTTGTCCTGCGAAAACCCCAGACGCCAATCCTATGGAAAATATCTGGGGTTTAATTTCAAAAAAGCTGGAAAGCTTTAATATTGTGCCGGGAAATCAACATCACTTGGTCCAGTTAATAGTCTATGCTTATGAAGAATTGATTGGTGAAAATGAAAACCTTTTTGAAATTTTGGCTGATTCTCTACCAAGAAGGTTAAACGGTATAATTGAGGTGAATGGCGCAATGACTAGATATTTAAATTTATATACCTAATAATTTGTTTCTATTGTTTTATAATTTTCGATACAGTGGTGTTTTTTAATTTTTGTTACAGTTGTTTTATGCGTTAGCGTGTTATTGTAATATAAAAATTATTTTTGAAAGCAATCTTTAATGTCAATATTTTCACATTTTAGTACCAGTCTGTCACAAAATATAATACGGTAGTTAACCATACAATTTAAAAAATATCTATGTTTATCACGTACCACTTTTATGATGCCGATAGTGTACCTGTTATTTTCAAGGTCAAACAAGAATTATTGACCACCTTCTCGTTTTTGCTTTTTTACGAAATTGGATAAAATAAAATGTGGTTATAGGTCGACATTTTGATATATCAGCCGCTATATTGAAACGCGTCATAGCTGAACCCAGGTTTTTTTTTGGGGGGTATTTTTTAAGGTCATGAAGCTTCCAACTGCATAAAACTCAAAGGATCGAACTTGGCTTACGTACCTAATAGTTTGAGGTAGATTTGAAATTGGACTGACAAAACCTCGAATTATTAAGATTTTTTGAAGAAAAAATGGCAAAAATCTTGTTTTTTGCAATTTTCAAGATCATTTAAGGTCGGATGACCTTGAAAGTAAATTTTTTTTGAATCCCCGTTCTCGAATTATATGGAAGCGAGAATAATCATGCCCTGGTTGCGAAAGTTGTATATTTTATGATTTTTGGCCGTCACCTGAAAGATGACTGTCATATCAATATGCGAACAAAACAACCGGTATCACTTGATTATGTGACTAAAGAGCTATTAATCCCACATAGTCACAAAACTCCTTCATTCGAAATCCCACGGACTTACATTTGCCCCTTCACTATTTACTAAAAGTAGTAGGCCATGTCTTCGACTACGTAACACGTATTTGTTCTTTCAAACTTCAAATATTTAATGTCATTTGTTTGATCGTATTAGTGGTCTTTTTGTAAAATAGGATTTATTTACAACGTCTTCTACGCGAAAGTAAAATGTTTTTTTGCTATGTTTTATTACTACGGGTTAAAGTTAAAATTATCCAGATGCACATAAAAAAATAAAAGTGTATTGAGGAAAATTTCAATAAAAAGTAAACTTTTACATATAATAATCAAAAAATATTTTGTTTAATTCATTTAAATAGTTGTTTTTAGTACTCAGAAATCCTCTAAATCTCTCTAAGTCAAGATTTTATGTCTAATGTTAAAGCCATGATGGTAATTTAAGGCTTAAAATATTTTAGCTGTTGTAGATATTTCTAATTCTAATTTTTCTTAGTAAAGTCAAATCTTAAATAAATTATTATCACAAGCCTATCCTGCCTCTCGGCAGCTTTTTTAAAAACAGTCCTCTCTTATAAACAACTTTTGTCAAATTTTTTGTTAATAAAATTGCATCAAACGATTCCTACAACCAAGTTCAATTCTACCATCCCGAGGACCACAACATAGCATAATTAGAGATGGTAACGTTTTTGTTTAAGCAATTTTTACTATGTTTCTCACATTTTTATGCCATGATTTGCTCACATTTTAAAGCTTTCTTTCCAAACTCTCAATTTCTAGAATAAAACACTCACACTGTTTTTTAAGCGTTAAAAAAAGTATTGCCAAAAACCATTTTTTCTCTATTAAAATGAAAAGTATTTAAGGTTGTTGAAGACCAGGCTAGAAAATAGCAGTTTTCACAACTAGTGGCTAAAATAGTGCTTTTTTGAAAGCGTTGGTTTAACTAACGAGCGCAGCGAGGTATTTAAAAAGACGAGTAAAAAAAAGCACAGATTAGCCACGAGTTGTTAACACTATTTTTTTTAATACCTTTATCAAAAAATCCAAGAAAAACAGGAAAATACTTTTGAAAATCTCGAACGAAGAGCACTTCTCGCAACACAGCATCTTTACTATTTTTCGCTATTTTTCTTTAATTTTCAGTAAAAAACGGACAGAAATCTTTTTTTGCACCCGTGATCCAAAAAAAGACAAGTCTGCAGACAGTTACTAAAATCATGTTTTTGATGAAGGTATAAAAAAAATAATTTAACAGGTATTTAACTAAATCATTTTAAGATTCATCATGGCTCTACCATTAAGAAAAAAATGTCTTATAAAGTAAAATTATGTTAAATAATTTTTTTTTAATAAAAAACTTTTATCCAAAAAAATACGCATTAGTTAAAAAGGAATTGATAAATGAACTAAAAATGTATCTTTGGTTTGATTGGTGGGTTAGGGACAAAATTTAAAAAACACAAATTATTTCATCGCCAACGTTTCGGCACTATTTATTGAGTTATCTTCAGGGCTCTAAAAAGACAAAACAAAGTTTTTTTTTCAGCGAGATAGAAATTTAAAATAATTGCACAAATATTTAAATACAAGAACAAAAACGGTTACGGAATTACGAACATTATGAAGATTGGATATGGTTGAATATTAATAAATAAGTGGATTTACCGAGCTTTTTTGGTTTTTTTGTCAATAACTAAAACACTAAAAAAAAAATTTTTTATTTTTGTAATTTAATAAAATTCTTTTGTTTGGAACAATTACTGACTAGCGTTTAAAAAAATGTGGATTGTACGGTACTAATAAAAACGTATTATTAATTTGTTAGTTTGTACACAAATAAAACAGAAACTTTGCTTAAATTCGAAAGCGCTATGAAAAAAATCAAATAAATGAAACAAAAACCAAAATTTGTTGCATAATGTAATAGTTGTTTATACTTTTTAGGCATCGACCAATGCGCAATACGAAGATTTGTGGATAAGCCAATGGAGCCCATGGAATTTTAAATTTGTTTAGTTAAAATCTTGAGTAAATAAAGTTGAAAAACTCTAATATTTTTTATTTTTTGAACCACATACCATTGATTATATTTTTGGGAACCCAAAATTACTAAAAACTCTATTACTGCTGTGCAAAGTAAAAACGTAGTAAGTCGAAAAACAATACTTTTAGGAAATTTTATTACAACGACATAAATAAATTGTTTTTACTTAATTGTCAATTTCGTTTACGGCTATCACTTAGGCATATTTTAAGTAGAAACGCTGATATTGAGATAAAGTCACTTACTTGGTCCACAAAAGATAAACCGCTTGATCCAGTAAGTCATTTTGATGAAATGATTTTCATTTGTTTCTGTTTGTAAAATGTAGAACGAGTCTCCTTCGTTTAAATGTATTTATATTTATTTTTTAAACTTGTGTAATGTTCTTTAAATGTTAATCTATACCGTGACGTTTTATATACCAGGTCTGAAGATGCCTATGTAGGCGAAACACGTGTAACCTACCAAATTTTTAATAAATTTTGTATTTTTAGACTTTATGACTTTGAGTTTCCCAAGTTGAAGCATTTGAAATTCAAGTCTCTTTGAGAAAATGGACCACCCTTTTCAAATCTCAATCTCGGTATTAGGACAAAGTAATTGGACTTACTTTATTTTTGTATGGGAATTGTTTGAAGCCGCAGTAAAGACTGCCTGTGGAAAGTAACTTAACTTGCTTCTTTTTTTAAATTGTAATATTTTACTTTAAAGATAATACATCTATATTTGCTGTATTTTAAAACGGCAAATTTAGTTTAAAACGTCTATAAAAACAATCAAGTAAGTCAAATAACTTTCTTATTTTATAAGATAGAAATATTTCGAAAAAACTACCTGGTGTAGCTTTTTACTGCGATTCTAGTGGTATAAAAATATCAATTTTCAAATAAGTTGACTTACTAGGTTTTTTCTTTGCACGGAGGATTAGTTTTTGGATAAAATGACCGGAAATATATGAATCAACCAAAGATATTAATTAAAAATTAACTTTAAGTTAGAAAGCTTTCACTCAATAACCCTTAAACGGATACCTAAATATACATAAAGGGATCGAATTTGTCTCTTAAAGTTTTATTAAGAGTTTGACTTTCGGTTAGGAACGTGATAGTTACTGCAGAGCTTTAAACCAAAGAAGTATTGAAAAATGTTGAAATTCGTGTGCTTTAGTTTTTGTATGGTAAGTCATCATCAGTCTTATAACTTTAAGGACTTAACAAAAAAAAATGATGAACATTAACGGAGGGATTTACTAAAAGGGTTTGGTCCATTTTAGAACGGTCCTAAGTTTAAGTGAAATTTTTGAGTTTTGAACATAATTTGATTTATAAGAAGAATTTTAATAAATTTGTTTATTGAATAATCATTTTAACACAATATTTTGTTGGATTTAAGAAGAGAGTTTCAACTTAGAAGCGGGGTTTAAATAGTAAACAAATTAAAATTGGGGTTATATGTCACTCTAATTAAAACTTGCCCTTGTTAATTATTTTTTTCAATTAATACTTTATGTCACAACGATTTAGATGGGTAATAATAAAATAAGGAGTAGATTATTTTGTATTTATTTAAAAGGTGTTTTTATTTATGAAATGTATTAAAAAACTTAAATACAAGTTTTGTTTACATTTCTGTCGTTGTCAAAATGTCAGTTTCAAGATATTAGCTGCTCAAATCACAAACAGCGAGTTCGGATCTCTTATCTCTGCTTGTATTTTGGCTTGCACCAACCTCTACTGATGAAAGCTATACAGCTTTGAAATGAGTTGGCTTTGAGTAAGGAAAGTTTTCTTGATTAAGCTTTTAGATAACCTCAATGTTTTAATTTCAGTTTGTAAATAAATTAACACAGTTGTTTTAGGTTTTTTTTGGTATATTTTTCGTGCATATGCATATTATGTTTATTTTGCCTCGTAGTGTCCTCATAAATATATTTTTTGTGCTGGAAACGAGTTGTAAAAACGGTTACTTGCAACAAAACAATCCTTTCTGGGGGCTATAAATCTAAACCACCAAAATATTTTGAAAAACAAAGCAGTTTTCCAGTGGTATTTTGCAATAACAATACAAAATAATGAATAAATTTGTGTCTTTTCTGTATGGGTAAGTGTTTTTTGAAAATGGGTTTTAAAATTTAGTACCCCCCACGGGTGTAAATATTTAGACCTGTGGGGGGTACTATTTTAGATCTTAGTAAATCCCACTGTCTGTGTCTAACGGTACGCCAAATGTCAAATTTTGACAGTTTTTAAAAAAATATATTTTTTTTGATGGACCAAAAATTAATATTTCGATGTCAATTAATTTAACAAAAATTAAAAAAATTAGAAATATATAGGATAAGGCTTTACGCTTACACTCCATTTCAAATTTCTGCTACTTATTTCTTTGACACTGACAATGACAGTTCCACTTAGCTTAAACGACTCCTTCTACCACAAAAATTGAAAAAACCCAAGGAAAAATGATACCAATTTAAACAATTTCTTGCATATTCCTCTTTAGCATTTTCATCAAGATTTTTTAACTTAAAAGTACCAAACTTGGCAGGGTTGATCTAAGAGCAATGACCTAAATTATACGATACGCCACTGTTACTGACATACAAAAAAGGCCCCGCTTTTCACTGGACCTTAAACTAGATAAAATTGCATTTCCAACGACACCCGCTTGTATTTGCTGCTTTTAGCAATAACATAAGAATTTTTTGCAAATGAAAGAGCCAAGGTCCCCTACTCTTGGAATACCAATTATGATTTTGAAAAATTCGTATTTTATTACTACTTAGAAGCAGCCAATACAATCGAAAGGTATCGTTGAAAATGCAATTTTATCTAGTATAAGATCCAGTAAAAAGCGGGGCCTTTTTTGTATATGTCAGTAACAGTGGCGTATCAAAGAGTTTTGGTACATTTTCAAATTTCTGAGTTAAGAAAATCGCACTAAGCCACTGAAAAAATTTTCTGATATAATTTAGGTCATTGCTCTTAAATCAACCCTGCCAAGTTTGGTACTCGTAGGTTGAGAAATCTTGATAAAAAAAGCTAAAAAGGAATATATGCAAGAAATTGTTCAAATTGGCATAATTTTTGCTTGGGTTTTTTCAATTTTTCAGGTAGAAGGAGTGGTTTAAGCTACACACTCAGTATACACACTTATTGATAGAAAATTAAATTTGCAAAGTTTTTCCTATTTGTCACTTTTGACAGTCTATCACCGTTTAAGAGTTATAAAAAAAACGCTTTTTTGGAGTTTCCGAGGGGGTAGGAATGGGGACTTTTGTTGTTAAATGGTGGACCTTCCTAAGTCTGTTAATAAAAAAATTTGTGTTCTAATTTTTTCCTCTATTTTTCCTATCTAGCTTAGCCTAAAGATCACAGTTGGTCTAGAGAGGGGTCTTAAGAAAAAAATATATAATCTTTAAAACATAGATTTTTGTTTTTGATACACGTCAAGTACTATTTACCGTAAAAAGTAAAATCCCCTACGTAGTCCTTTTCCATTAAATAGTAACTCCCTATTTTGACTTCATATTTAAATTCTCGCTGAAATTCTCTTTCCATTGGTACCTCATATGGTTACTTTAGTTTACTAATTTTCGAGATATTGGCTTTCAAAATGTCAAAAATTCAATTTTCAAAGGCTTCTTAGAAACTAAACAAAATATCTGTATTGTGTTTATTATCGATTTTGAGGGTTTTATAAGAGCAAATAAAAAATTACAATAGTTTGATGTCTGCACATTCCTATTTACAGTTTATTGATTTTCAGTGATTTTGACGATATTATTCCAAAAATATGAAGTAGAAGGTCAGGTTGTCAAACTGTTGTCATTTTTTGTTTCCTCGTAAAAACCCCTAAAGTCTATAATAAACACAATAGAGATATTTTGTTTAGTTTCTGAGATATGGGCCTTTGAAAATTGAATTTTTGACATTTTGGAAGCCAATATCTCGAAAATTAGTAAAGTAAACCTTATGATATGGGGTACCACTGGAAAGAAAATTTCAGCGAGAATTCAAATATGAAGTCAAAATAGGGGGTTGCTATTTAAGGTTCCCAGAATATTTTCCAAAAATAGCCCCCCAGAAAAGTGCTACAGAGGGGATTTTACTTTTTACGGTAAATAGTAGTTGGCGATGGATCAAAAACAAAAGTGTATGTTTGAAAGATTATATATTTTGTTTCTTAAAACCCCTCTCTAGACCAACTGTGAGATATGTTGCGTCATTATGTCTTAAAAGCGTCGCAGGCAAAAACTCTATTAAGAAAATTAAACTAAAATTTTATTTTCTATATCTTTTAAATATTGTTAAAATAATTTAAAAAAATTCCTTACAATAAGAGTAAAAAAAATTCCTCTCGATTATTCATAAATTGTCAACTTTCTACAGGGTGTTTGTTTATAACTGGAACACTCAGTATCTTTTTTATTAATGAAAATAAAGGGTACGTATACAGGGTGTGGCAATAAAGCTAATTTTTTTAAATAGAATACCCAGTATATTTTTGTATTTTTGAATTTTTCAAAAAATTAGCTTTACAAAAATGCCAAACACTATTGAAATATCTTATGTTGTTTCTGAGATATTTGCGTTTAAAATTTTATTAAAATGCAAAAATTGTCTTTATTGCCATACACTGTATACCAAGGAGTGTTCCAGTTATAAACAAACAGGGTGTTTATTTTAAAATTGCTAATATTTTGGGCGGACATTTTGGTTCTTTTCTGACCAAATGTCACTAATTGTTTAATATTTTATCAGCAACAAAGTGGTTAAAATTTTTTTTATCGGACAAAAACAGAACAGTCAAAAAAGTATTTTTTTGGGGGGGCACCCTATATAATTTTTAAACAGTGGCACACCGAGGGGAGGGGGGATTGGGGTTAACCCCCCCCCCCCGAGAAGCCTGGTTATGGTCACATTTTTACTTTAAATTAAGTTTTTTTATTATTTATCCCTAAAAATCCCCCCCTCCTCTCGAACTCAATTCCTGGGTGCGCTACTGGTTTAATAGCCGTAATATTGAAATTGGTCCGCAAAAACTTGAACCAATTTTTACTTTTTTCAGCTCTTCCATTTTTCACACACTCTAGCTTATAATGGTTACGAAATTGAGCAGCCAGACGGATCCTTCTCTATGGGTCACTACAGTGAATCAACCGGCAATACCGGCGAGTCAGTTGACAACTATATGACTGGTGCGTCAAGCTGGAACCCCCGCTCCGTTCGTCCAAGAGACGAGCTTGGATTTGAAGTATTAGGGGAGCAGGTAATGATTTGACAAAAAACAAATAAAAAATGTGCTTACGGTGCTTCCCACATAGCAAGCCTTGGATATTGTATATCACAAAGATATTTAAAATTAAGATATACGTTTTGTATGTTACATGTATATTTTATATATATAAGAAAAAAAACATGATTTCGTTTCAAACTAAGGAAATATGAACGGAGATTTACTGTATATTCAGTGTATATGCGCTATCGTACATCTTAAAAATGTGTTTTTTGTATTAAATGCTATATATGCCTTATATTTTTTAACCAAATATAAGTTAATATTTTAAAACAAAACATTGTACGGATACGAAAAGAATATACTTTATAAATATACCATTGTACCACTAAAATTTTGACAAATATATATTTTATATATCTTAATGGATATCGACAGGATATACTATACAGGGTGATTCCAAATTCCCTAGAAAGATTTGAACAGTGGTTAGATATCATTAATCTGAGAAAAGTTATGTGATTATTTTGTTTAAATTTCATTTTTTTTCTCTGAATTTAGGAGCTAAATTTTTTTGAGAATTGCCTTTAAAATAATTTACCAAGCAAGTCTACGTGTGGCTGACAATGACAAGTATTAGGGTTTTTGTCGAGCATTTTGAAGTTGTCAAAGTTTTGTTTTCAAAGATTGATATTTCTACGTACGTAGTAAAGGCTGCTTCTCAGAAAATATTAACAATTTTTAAATGCAAATATCTCTGAAGCGAAAGAGTTTACAAAAATATTTTTTACTAATTCTTGTTCAGAACAACAAATTCTTTCAAAGTCTTTCTAGGGAATTTTGAATCACCCTGTAATAGAAATATAACTCGAATATTTTTGTGGAGCTTACATGTTCAGAATATACTTATAACGTGTGTGTCAGTGGATGTTACCTAATGGGTACCTCTGGATCTAAATTGGATGTTTTTTGGAGGTCCTATGCACATCGGGTAAATATCTGGGTAATATCCAGGACAATATCCTTCTCCGTTTTGGTATATACGCTGGATATACGGCCAAAACTTTTTTCCTATGTGGGTTACTATACAGTGTGTCCCAAAAGTGTGGAATAATGGATTTTTTGGGAGAACTCTGGGTTTTTTCAAAAAAAAAACGTATATAGGATCGTTTAAGGAAAAAAAATCGGTTTCGAAAAATGTATACCCTTTTATACAGGGTGTCCCAAACATAAAATATGGCGCAAACTTATCTTTTTTAAATTGGACACCCTGTATATTATTATCTAATTTTCCGAATCCTTAAAAAATAAGCTTTTCAAAAACAACGCGATTTGAGAAAATATATAAATAAAATTTCTCTGTCTTAATCAAATTACGTTGCTATGTGGGTAGGCTAGACGTTAATAATCCAGTATTATAAAAATCATATGGACATAATTTTTTAACTCTTATCTAAACTTAACGACTCATACACCAATTGCTAGTCAGTTTGTTATTGTTAACAAATATTTTTGGTAAGAGAGTAACTAGTTTTAAAAAAAGCTTTAATTATTTTATCAGTGATTCACTGAGGGGGAGGGTTTGGGGTTAAACCACCTTTCCCCTCCCCGAGAAGCCTGGTTATATACAATTGGCACGATCAAATAATCAAATAACACACAACGTAACTGTACAAACGTAAAATAGTGCAACATATTGCCGGTAGATGGAGCTGTGGTGTATTCTTCTGTATTTTAGTTACAGAGGACGTTGGACTCGCCTACAGTCGGTCAATTGAAATTAGGTACACTAGGCCACATAAAATGCGTACGCCGATTCGATACCTCAGTTGTTACATTTGTTTGTTGTCAAAATGGCCGCCACATAGTTTCAAGGCTCACTAAAACGCGAGTAGATCGAAGGCCTATTACATATCGGAGGCATCGGCCGATTTTATATAGAGTATTATGACCCTCGCAACTCAGTAATCTTTTAGGTATTTCAAATTGACAAAACATGTCACGGTCAGATTTTGTTGTTGTCATACGCTTATATTTAAAAATGTCCCAACTAAACGAATTCGAAAATGCCCAAATTTTGGACGAAACAAGGCTACAATTGTAAGAATAAGAAGGAAGTATCAAGAAGAAGAAACTGTTCGACGAGAGCAAGGCACTGGCTTGACCAAAGTCAGTACGCCTCAGCAGGATCAGCAACTGATCGACTTTCCATTTGCAATGACCCCAGATGCGAAATTTCTTGTTTTGTTCATAATGAGGTTTAAGAATAATTTTTTATAATAAAATGTTGAATAATTTAAAAAAAAATTGTTTTAATTAATAGTATATCAGTTTTTTTAGTAAAGTGTGGCCAGTCTCCTTATGTTTGTGTTTACAATGTCAAAAGATCTAACCTGTAATCCGAAAACGTCAAAGTCAGTTACAATAAGCAACGCAATTAGCAAAACTTAAATTCTGTAGTAGTAGTGTAGTATCTATCTAAAGGCCATTCATAGTCCTTCCTTGGAGGGAGCCAACTCAACCCAACACTTTCTGTGCAATAAAAAACAAGCGCAGCAAAAGTCCTTACGAAAAGCTTGTTGGCATCTTATTTTTCGTCTATGTACTGCCATCTAGCGGCAATGTATTACACAGTTTCCTGTCCCGCCAGGGAAGTAAAAATAAAGGTGGAATGATAATACCCCCTGAGAAATTTCACAAAAATGACCGCCTTATGTGGTGGCAGTTATGAGCCTAAAAGAACGTAGTCATATCAATCGAATCGATTTGGCATATTTTTTTTGATGGTGATAAATGGTATTTTTTTACCATGATTTTTCGTAATATATTAAAGTTTTGTTTTTGAAATTTTTGTTAATAGGAAAAGTAAAGTTATATTATTTCGAGACGGGTTTCAAGTCCCTGTAAACATTATATATATTTGCCTGCTTTTTTTATTAGCCACACACTTGTTTGAACTAAGCCAAAAGTTACTTCGTTGCTTTTTTAGTCAAAGTAAATTGTTTTCGTTTCTTTTTGCGTGTTTTTGCTAAAAATATAGTGTTTTTATTTGTTCAGTGCTATTATACAACCGAAATGACTAGTTTTTTGACTTTCATAAGTGCTGTGCGATAACACTTTTTATTATTAGCCTCAGAGTTAGGGGAATTTTGTAAATACCAACTGATTTAGGCTCACAAATGTCAAGTACATGTAGCTAATCAATGGTAGCGGGCATTTTATTTATAGGACATTATCATTCCACCGTTATTTTTACTTCCGTGTGTCCAGCTGTTTTCGTCTGTATACTGGGTCGCCATCTAGCGAGAATACGTTACACTATTTCACTATTTTTCGTTTGTAAGATTTTGCCCTTGGAACGTTTTAGGACAGTCCGTTATGATCTATTTCGATTTTGTGACAGTACAGTTTTGATAAATTATGCGCACCCCCATTAATCGCTTTTATTCTTTCAGGTTCCCCAATTGATTTCCAACTCGGTGTCATTGATCAAACAAGCGCCGTATTTGGAAATTCTGAAACTGGTCGAAAATATTCTCAAGTTCAAGGGCAGAGTGGGGAACCTCCTGTGGAACCTCTGGAACGATAACACCCATATTATTACGGCGCTCAAAAATACGCTGATTACCAAAATTTCCACGATTCACAACCTAACTTTAACGGCCATCATTATTTTAAGAAAGATTCTCGAATTTGCGTCATCCCTGTTCAAAAACAACATTTTTAGTGCAAATACAGTTTTCTAGAATTTTAAAGTGTGTTTTATTCTTTAGAAAATTATAAAAATCCTGGGCTCTTATACTTCGTTTAAAAGAAAATTCAATAAAAAGGAGTAGCTATTAGCTGTAACGAGCTGCGCGACAGCCAATAAATACGGTCCGACCACATTTCGGTTTAAACATTCCTTTTAGTAAATTTGAACGGCTATGGTTTATTAAACCAGGAATTTATCAGACCGTATTTAATTAAAAAATTCATCGTAAGAACGATTCACCGTAGAAACTGCAATTCGTCAAACCAATTTTTTATCCGAACAAATTCGAAATTTAACAGACCCGTTTTTAATCGAACCATTGCTCATCAGACTCATTCAATATCAAACCCGGAATTCGTAAAACCCGTAGTTTATCAGAAAATGTTTGCTAAAATAATTGCGCATTCGTTTATGGTTTTCATGTTTAATATTTTCTTCCTCAGAAGAATTTGCAATAATATCTTCGTTATCGTTTCTTTTAACAGCTGACACTGGTACCAAAACTAAATCTTCTGCATTATGATTTGTATCAAAACCAATCGGTTCAACTTTTTCTTCATTTTTTTCAAAACTGTTTTGGATGTTGTCAGACGTATCTTTAATAAAAGCATGCTTAGACAATTTTCCTGTAGATATGTCTGAATTTATTGAGATTTCTACAGGCACATCTGCGTGTACGCCTTCGGTTCATGTAGTATTGGCGAATGCGCAATTAATTTGGGAAAAATTTTCTGATAAATTACGGGTTTTATAAATTTCAAATTTGTTATTGAATGGGTTTGAAGAAATGAGGTTCGTATAAAAATTAGTTTAACGAATTGCTGTTCCTATAGTGAATGATTTTATAATTGAACTTTCTTTTATTTAACAAAAACGTTACCCCTTAAATTATGCTAAAATAGTCTGAATTAAGCCTTGAATTACCATCATGGCCGTACCATTAATAAGCATAAAAATAATAGATAAACCAGGCGCTTAAGCGATAAAATTTTGTTGTCTTTTTTTTTTCATTGTCTCTATTTTATTTATACACGACTTTTCGATCAGTACCATCTTTGATCATCTTCAGGTGCAGTGGAAGTCCGAAACACAGAGTTAATTTCAAACACATAATAGTCTCGAACTTTCAAACATACGTAATTTTTATTGTTAACTTTATTTTGTTAATATTTACTTCTGTTAATCCACGTCCAAGTGTTTGTATTTTTGGGATTTTTATTTAAAGAAATATGGGGAATATATTGCTTAATGGGTAAGCGTAAAAACAGTTGGAAAAATAAACCGAAATAACTTTATTCTTGACGAATTGTCAAATAACGATAGCGACAAAGGTATTTTTAAAATTTATTAACACTAAAATTTCAACTGTCCAAATGAAATTTTAACCTATTTAACGTATTTTTATCATTATCCACTTATCCGCAGCAAAATTATCATTTTATAGTAAAAAGATATTTGCTCGTCAAAATCTTTTTAAACCTCTCCTAAGCTTATCACTTTGTAAAAAAATATGTGTTTTCTTTTCAACGCTATTTACTACGGGATTTTTCAAGAGAAGGAATATGAACCAAGACTACATCTTCACTTGCTTCCTCCGAACTATTATTTTTATTTTCCAATTTTAACGCAGGCACCAAAATTAAGTCATCAGGTAATTCTTTTACCTTTTCTACAGATGTGTCAAATTCTTTTGGTGTGCTAAAGCTGACAAAGGCACTAAAATCAATTCTTTTTCTTTGGTATTTTGTTTATGATTTTCATGTTTAATATTTTCTTCCTCAGAGGAATTTGCTATATCTTCGTTATCGTTTCTTTTGACAGACGACACTGGTACCAAAACTAAATCTTCTGCGTTATGATTTGTATTAAGACCAATCGGTTTAACTTTTTCTTCATTATTTTCAAAACTGTTTTGGATATCGTCCGATGTATTTTTAATAAAGGCATGCTTAGACAATTTTCCTGTAGATGTGTCTGAATTTATTGAGATTTCTACAGGCACATATTTAATGTCGTAAGGTACGTAGACTACATCATGTTCAAATTCATTTTCATCAGTTTGATCTGGATCTCTTTCTGCATCTCTATGGGGTTGGATTGGCAGGGAACTGACGTGGTTTAAAATGAGAAGGATGCACAGTCTTTTCTAAAATCGGGAAGAAATTTCTAAAATAAGTTTATTTGCATTATTTTACGTTAGCTTTCTTTTACTATGGTCATTAAACGCGAAGATGAAGTTTGAGGCGCGAGCCGCAGGCGCGTATAATCAACAGAAATGTCATTAAAAATATCAGAAATTATTAAAAATATCAAACGCGAACACTCTTAAGAGCCAGGACCCCCAGGGCAAATAGTATTCTGGAAATCCTGGCCAAACAAAAAGTACTAGAGTGCTGAAATTTTGCACACATACTAATTATGTGGCTCCTAATTATGTGACGTCCAATTTATGTAATAATTTTGGAATTTACTTTTTTTTAGATAAAGGTTTTTTCTCAAAAAGCTCTCTGTAGCGCATTTGGAAGTGAAATTTTTTAGGCTTGCATGCAAAATCTCATTTCTCTAGTATTCTCCAATTGGCTAGGATTTCCATAAAACGAAAATTGCTATTTTGCACAATATGGCAACCACTGTTTAAGGTATCTGATACACTGAATTAGGATTTAATTTTCTAGATGTAAAATCTCAATTTTTAAGCGAATTTCTTATTTAAAATTCACTTGGTTTGTCTACACTTTTATTCCAACCATAAACAAAAAAAAATAAAACCCAGATTATCAGTGTACTTAACATGATAGTGGGTGGAAAATTTGTGAATAAAGTATCCTTATTTCCGAAGGTGTCACCAATGTGTCAGACATTTTCGGTGCGATTTTGTCAGTGATCGAAATATTACCCCAAAACGCATCAATATTTTTTTTTTTGTTATTTTGGTGTGGCCCTTAATATAATAGAACTAATCAGAAAACAGATGAAATGATCCCTTTAAGGAAAGCCTCACCACCTGAGCATCATAATATGTTTACTTAATTCGTATGGACGTAATCATACACCTCAATTGCCACCAACTCTCTATCTAAAAGTTCACATAGATTTATGTGTGCGTTACTATAGCAATAAAAATGTTGGCTAAACAAGGCTTGGGTTGTAGTTTTTCTGAAACGTATCCTGTTCAGAAATACTACAAATCTCCCACAAAATACCTGAGGTCACAATTTCGACTTACCGAAATGATTTTACACAAAAACATTTTTCTGTGGACAATTTTAGATTTACTCAAGACAATATTCTTTGGTATTGCACCACACAAAATAATTACTACTTTTTTATTTTTGGTTGTCGTATTTATACCACCTTTGCAAAAGGTGCTAACTTTATCAAATAAGTTTGCTTTACTTGAAAATATTTTTGTTTGCTTTTTTGATTATCAGATCGGGGCTAAATTTGATTTTTCCTGTATTTGTTTGCGAATAAAATACGCTTTTAGAAAATACCAATATTATGATGCTCAAAAGTACTTTGTTTCAGAGATACAGGTAGACTTAAAATGAAAGGGTGTAAAAAGTGCGAGATTATTTTTGTTAAAAAAAAATAAAAGATTAAACATAAAAACATGTAAACATCTGGTGCCGAATAAAAAAAAAGATTTTAAGAAAATGAAAATTAAGAGGGCTTTTTTTAAATATTTTTTTTATTAAAAGAAAGCCTTTAAAAAAATCTCCACATTTTTATAAAAATTTGATAAATTTTTATTTTCTTCTTGTCAGTGGCGGTCCCAGGGGGAGGGCGGGGGGGGGGGGGGGGCGATCGCCCCCTTTTTGCTCCGGAAAAAAGTAGACAACAAAGATGCTGGTTGTAACCCTGAAGTCTTTAAAGACATTCTAGAATCCCTCCACAGTATTTTGGGACAGTTTGAAACAGACGAAAACCACGATATTAGAAATACAGAAAAGTATTATAGAGTTTCAATTTATAAAAAAGTTTTAGACAAAATCATTTCGGACATAAAATCAAAGTTAAATAACGAGAAGTAATTTTGACCTGATCATATTCATACCAAGTTTTATTCAACGTGAATCTAAAATCAGGACCAAATTAACTAATGTCGTTTCCAAATATTATAAACTGTTTCATTAATACAAAACACAAATTCTTGAACTTTTATTGGGAGAAGGGGCGGCGCGAAGCCTGGCAACTAGGCCTCCCTGGGCCCTTTCTGCCCTACCTCGAGCCTGCTCCTAATCCACCTCCTGCACCACTAGTCTGGCAGTCTGCTCATTTGGTTTCACTGTTCTTTTTGCAAAGTCCAGTATTTTGTCCCATTTGAGCATGTGCAGGTTCTCCTCATCCAGGGTCGGAAAACCGAATACCTGATATCTCGTCCTCTGGTATGCCTCGCAGTTCGCTATAACATGTCGAGATGTCTCTTCTGCCCGCCCGCAGGCCCGGCAGGTCGAGTCATTCTCCACCGCGATCCGGGTCATGTGCTTCCTTAGTCGGTTGTGACCTGTTTTGATACCTATCAGCAGACCAGCGTCCCTTCGCGATCTCCCCAGAAGCCATTTTTGTCTGGCTACATCCGGGCCCTTCACGAAGTCCTTGGTCTGTCTGCATCATGTTCCTGCTCTCCAAGCGGTCGTCATGGCATCGTTGGCCCATTTATTGAGTCGCCTCTTGGTTGTTCTTAGAAGTGGTTCCGGCCCTACATACTGGGTGCTTGCCCCGATCCTGACGAGCTCGTCGGCCATCTCGTTACCCGGCACCCCCATATGTCCTGGTACCCACATAAGTGTCACTTGTTTGCCCTCTCCCAAGGATTCTAGTGCATCCGCACATTCCTCCACCAGGGTGTTGTTGATCTTGAGCGCCCTTAGTGCCTTTAGGGCTGATTGGCTGTCGGAGCATATATAAACATGCTCCTCCCTACCGTTCTTTATTTCTTCCATGGTTGCAGCCATTATTATGCCTGAAAGACCGTGGCTTGCTCTCCGAGCGGGTAGCTCTTTCGAACCTCCTGGTCTTCCACATAAACCTCCGTTTTCGAGGCAATGAATAAGTGTGGCGATATTTTTCCGTTGATAAAAACATTCTTGGATGTTTGTCAGTAAGTAATGCTTTGTCAGAAAGAAGCTTCTCCTGCCTCAGAACAATGAAAATATAAGTACTTAAAAACACTATGAGGGAAATTCGTCTGACGGGCTTAGCGTTACTGCATATCAACAGACATATTGAAATTGACATTGAGCGAGTCATTGACCGGTTTGCCGAAAAAAACTGGAAACGAACATTTTTTTGAGATAGGCATCCACGGATGTAGAAACCTTGGATTGCTAATACCTATGGGAAATTTTCATGAAAATCACTGCCGCGTGTCTTCCGCCATTTTCGCCGCCATGTTGTGGAGATTTGGGTTGGCGACATTAGTTTCCTTAATTTTAAATAGTAGTGTGGGAACACTGACTGTCAACAGTGTCAAAATATGATTGAATTTGAAATTTTTTTGAAAGGATATTTTTGTTGTTGTTTTTTAACACAAAAACAAAAAGGTAAAGAAACAAGTCATAAACAAATGCTCCAACGGTCACGCCATTTATCTCTCTCATTTGGTCTGGAGTATGTGCAGGTTTCGAACAAATAAATCTCAACATGGAAACATTGCCCACCAATTTATAAACAAGGGTACTGTTAAGCCACACGTTATAAATTGTATTAAAAGCTCGGTTCAATCATTGCTGCTGGCTCTCCCGCTAAAGATACGCCTTGATTACGTTGATCTGAATCTGCACAGGGACTAAAACAGCTACGAACAGAAGCACCATCGTGATACAGACTTTCATAATAGCATATATCTCTCAGCTGAAAGCCAGAGCCATGGCAAGTCAAGCAACATCTACTGATTACAGAAAAAGTACATCTTTGGCACATGGAGTCGAGAATGGATTTTTACAATATTTGAAGACTTTGGAGGGAAAACCTATTAACTAACAACTGTGTCGACCATACCTTCCCTAAGTTAACAAGTTATTACTAAGATATCCTTGAGTTTTGGTAAGTTTTCAGCATTCAATATTTTTTTTGTAGCTCTATCTTTTATAAAGGATGTGGGATTTTGCTCAAAACTGCATATGTTGTAGGTTTCATTGTCCTGATAAAAATCTATCATTGCTCCATAGTGATCTGGTATGTGGTTTTTAAGATACTGCGTTCAAAGTTAAACATTTTAGTATTCTGGCTTTTTCCTAAAATCAGTTTGTTGCACTTTTTGTGAAAATGTAAATCATATTTATTAACCAAATTGTAGTATTAGAATAAGTAGCAGAAAAATATAAGATGCGTCGCACTGGCATCACAAACATAAAAAATATTAAATTCATATGACCAAGAAATGACTTTTTTAACAAAAGGCAAATTTCAATTGTTATTTTGCCACTTAGTATTTAACAAACATGCTACAAAACAAAAACTTTTGTAACATCTTTAGCCATTTTTGTGATTTGTTGCTATGGGGCAATGATAGATTTTCATCAAGATCACACAGAAAGCCAGTTTCCATAAGGAAAGTGCATTATCCTTAAAAAACGAATCTACAAAAAAAATGTCAAATGCTGAAAAATTATCAAAACTTAAGGATATCTTAGTAATAACTTTTTCTGCTTAGTTCTTCAGAATCAGAAAACTTTTATTACAAAAATTTTTAACAAAAAACATTGTCACAATTGAATAAATAAGCGTCAAAAATTAACATTAAGGAAAATTTAACCTAAGAATGTCTTCAAAATGTCATTTAGATATTAAAAAATGTTAACATTAAGGTTTTGTTAATAAAGATTAAAAAATAAATATTGATTTTTCTTTATTTCTAGTAAACTATTAAAACATCTTATAATTACTGGTCTTAAAATAAAAATATACTGGCAACAATATCACAAAAATTGACAATGGAATCTTAAACTACTTACTTAAAATTACATATTGAAAGTTACAAACACATGGAAATGACAACAAGAAAAAGAATAAAAATATACTGATAAAATACATATTAAAATTAATTTTTTTTAATGTTCTTTTTAAAACTCATGAAGTATTGTTCTAATTTTGTAAAACTCGATGTGCCAAAGATGTACTTTTTTGTAATCGCTTGCCATCGCTCTGGTTTTCCACTGATCCATATATACTATTATCAAACTCCGTATCTCCCTCTATTCATTTATTTTTCTTGTCTTCTAGGCCTATAACAACCTCGGATTTATAAACTGTTGGCGCATATCTGTCCCTAGACGTTTTAGTTCCTGTTTCAGATTCAGATCAACTTAATGAAGGTTTATGTTGAGCGGGAGCGCCAGCAGCAATGGTTGACAGTACCCTTTGAGTTTATAAATTGGGGGTAATGTTGCACATTCCCCAGACCAAATGAGAGAGATTATCATGGCGTGGCCGTTCAAGCATTTGTCTGTCTTTTAAATGGTTTTTATTGCTTGGTTCTTCACTTTTCGTTTTTGTATTAAAAGACAACAACAAAAATAACCTTTCTAGAAACTTCATTTTTTGACACTGTTGATAGTCAGTGTTCCCACACTACAATTTAAAATTAAGGAACCAATGTCGCCATGGCGGCGAAAATGGCGGAAGACACACGGCAGTGATTTTCCCACAAGGGTATTATCAATCCCTTTCTTTTTTACATCTGTGTAGGCATCTTATATTTGAAATATGCAATATAGAAGGTATTGAAAGCTTTTTAGATCTAAAAAAAGTATTTAGCTATCCGTAGTTACTCAAGCGTGAATTTCAGGGAAAAAGATACGAAAATATTTAGAAAACCAAAAGTAGGGCATAAATTGCGGCGTTATAACACCTTTGATATTTACGGTATTAGTTTTTTTGTGTTAACAATGGCATTTGTAGTGTCATTTTCTTAAAAATTTTCGCCTACTGCGCTTTGAAACCACTGATATATTTACAATTTTATTTTAATTTTATATCAAAAAATGCATTTTTCAGTACAATTTTCTTAAAAACTTTCGCCTGCGGCGCTATGACACGTTGATATTTGACTTAAATTTGCCTCAAAAATTGCATTTTTAATGTAATTTTCTCAAATTTTCGGAACATTTAAACATTTTTTTAAATAAAAAAGGATTGAAATAAACAACTTAAAATCTGAGTACCCCCCCTAGATTTGAGGCCAAATCCGCGCTTGTAGTTACTAAGTTTTGTTTGTATATATTGATATGTTCGTCATAAAATTTATGCTTTTATTCTAGTTTTTTTCGTATCGAAACCGCCCCCCCCCTTTTCTTTTCTGCGATAGCCAATGTTCTTGTTAACATCAAATGACTATGTTTATTCGTTGTATAGTATATGATATAACTAAAGAAGAAAGTGACAAATTTCACACGAGAGTGAATGCTGTGAACGAGGCGCTAGCCGAGTGAAACAACACGCGAGTGTAAGAAAGTTACTTTTACTTTCTGTCGAGCTGTGTACACAACGACAACGAGCACTGGTAAACTGCACTAATTTTTGTAATAATTGGTCTTTAATTCTGCAAAAATCAAATGAAACGGCTTTTCCGCACATGTGTGGAAAAGTACTTTGCAACTCGTGTGCGGCAAAGTATGGTGACAGTTAACGTCATCGTACACTTTTCCGGAAAAATTTCTGCACATGGGTAAAATTTAACGTTTTATAAGAATGCAAATCGTGTAAAATCCATCATTTTCATATGTGGCCGTAGGAAAAAATATTTTCCTACGACCACACATGAAAGTAACCAAATCTGCACTCTATAGCGCCTCAGAAAGTTGTATATTTCACACGCATATCAATTTTATTTTCGTCTCTAGAGACAAAAATGTTTTCTTCTCTAGTGACGAAAATAAATGGCAGCAAACCATCCAAACAACGTAGGAATCTAGTAGGCTATGATTTGTAGAAGCGTCGGAAATAGACCGAAACCATTTTCGTCCCTAAAGAAGAAAATACTTTCTTCTCTTGAGATGAAAATGAAAAAAATTTAATAATAATAAAAAAAAACGAATTAAATCCCAAAGTGGTCGTAGGAAAAATTGCGTGCACAACTCGATAGAAAGTAACTTCTCTCGGCTAGCGCCTCGTTCACAGCATTCACGCTCGTGTGAAATATGTCACTTTCTTCTCTCGTTATGTAATATACTATTTGACGCTTTTTTGAGAAAATATTTTCGATTCTTTGGCGAAGAGAAATATCAGTTACGGTGCGAACAAATAACATATAAGATAAAATAGTTTTTACTTAAGACCCAGCTTTTTTTAAATATCACCAAATTAATAAAATCTCATTTATTTATCTATGTATTCTGACCATATTATAGTTTACTACTACTACTACTACTACTACTACTACGAAATTTTTTTTTTAGAAATATAAATGTCAAAAAAAGCAGTGTAACAAATAAAATTAAAAAAAAGTGCAGGGCTTAAGCAAAACGCATGAAATCCACTTTTTAAAAATTAAAAAATTTTTCCTAAAAAATCTCATAGTTATAGTTATTAGCAACCACTGCCGCACGAAAGGTCTCGGGTTCGAATCCCAGCTAGGTGCATGGATATTTCGTGTTTGTCTTTAACTCCGCAGAAACACTTGGCTACACTGGGCATTGATCCTACTATTAATGGAAAAGTCCCAATATTAAAAAAATAATAAAAAAAAATCATTTCTCAGAATTTAATATTTTATTTTTTTTTAAATTGGTTCATTTAGTTTTTGGTTTTGTCCATAAACTTTTTTTGTCTAAAAATAGAAAATAAGATGTATTGAACAAATCTTTATTTTTGGTTCAATAAATACGTTTTTTTTTATTTTGAAGTTTTGTGCCTCTTTGTACGAAATAAATATGCTGCTAAATTTTTGTTTGATTCGGACAGCTATAGTCCAATTTTTTGATAAGCGGACTGACGTCATTTTTTTGGATCTCTATTTGATACATTGTTTTAGACAGCGACAATAAATATGTAAAAATATGTCATGTCGTTGATTGTTTCAACTGTTACTTCAAATTGAAAACAACAAATTATTTGACATGCGAACTGGTGACAACAAAGAAATACGTTTTTAGAGGAAAAAATGACGTCAATCCGCTCATCAAAAAATTCGACTATAGTATGTTTCAATTTTATGAGGGTTCCTTTTCTAGGCCCATTGTCACTGGTGATATTTTTTGCTTTGTTTTATTTTCAAATAAAAATGTTCTAATCATTTTTATTACGGTATAATTAAGCATTAAACGACTTATCTGTAAGGAAGTTCAATCCAAATTATACGAGATTGGTCACATCCTATTAGATACACCAGGTAGTGATACTTCGTAGCACATCATACGCAAGTTTTAGAGATAAGAAAAACATACCGCCATGGCAGCCGGCCTGGGGTCGTATTTTCGAAACCATACGAAATTATTCGCATGCGACTACTTCCTATACCGTATAGAAAAGGAGGCAAAAGATATGCCGATATGCCGATTCATGGGTAGTACGTGCAAGAATAACCGGTTTTTCATGCGAAACAAGACGAATGCCTCCACCCACTCGTTGCAATATTGCGTTAAACCAGTCGAATTCGAACGCGGTCCACACATACCGGCTTATCTTTCGCCTCTCATTTCACACGGTATAAAAAGAGACTGACATAAAAATTGTTGATTATTCAGTATACGTATACGGATATTTTCGTATGGATTCGAAAATCAGACCCCTGATCTCTGCTAGGTACTTCAGCATACGAAGTATCACTACCTGGTGTAACTAATAGGATGTGCCCAATCGAAGTATAATAGCTTATTATTTAATGATATGTGTTATGTTACATTTATAAAAAAAAACTGTCCTATAATATTGCAATTTTTTTATTGAAACAATGAAATTTAAACAAACTACCTTTACACAAACCTGAGGATAATATTACGTAAAACAATTTATTTACAAGCACAATAAATAAAAATAATAATTTAAGGTATTAATATCACAATAAGCAGTCAAGTGGCCAATAACCCACACATATTTCCTAACAAAAGTTGCATAAATAACCTACTAAATAATAAAACAATTGTAATAATAGGAAGTTCCTGGATTAACAATAACTACTCCCACTGCCACGGCCACTTTGGTGGAGAGTTAAAGCGCTTTCCATTTGATTGCACTGCCGAGTTTTGCCATTCTATTTGAAAACGAGTGCAGTTTATGTTGTACCGAGTGCACGTATTCGTGCACGATCGCCAATAGCTCTAGGAGTATACTTTTATAGTTTTTCTTGAGATTTTTGTCCAATATTATCAAAAAAATATAAAGGTGGGCCAAAACAAACCGTACATTTCTTTTCGGCTGTAGTTTTTCTAACGTAATTTTTGTGATTTTAGGTTCTACGAAGAGCTAAAGCTTCATATTATCTGAAACTTTTGTCAAAATTGACATTTTCTTAAGATCCAAGATGGCGCATGATTTTTAAATTTTCCCATTTTTAACACCCCCCGCCAAAATTTTATGTACACCACTGTCCTCTATTTTAGACATTTGCCATAAAGACACGTCTTTGTCGTGCACAGAGAGGTATCACTTCTAAAAATCGAACAAGAAGTAATAAAGCTCAACGCCAATGAAGTAAGTGGTGTTTTAGCCCTTTGTAAAACATAGGTGTAAAAACCTATAGTTTTTGTTCTACTAGGGATTTGTTAAATCTCGTCCAATTCTTTTGAGCTCTGCGAGAAGCTAAGTCTCTCGCCTATATACGCTCTCTGTCAAATTTGACATTTTATGAAAATCCGTAATGTACCTGATTTCAATTATCTGGAGAGCCACATCTTTTTAGTGTACAAAGAAGTATCATTCGTAAAAATCGGACAAGCACTAAAAAAGCTCTGCCCAACGAAAGAAGTGCTTTTTTTTAAACCTGTGTAACATAGATAAAGGAAAAAGTTAAGTTACGTTTTATTACAATTTTAGTATTCTGAACATTCAACAACAAAATACGCCATAAAATGTCAAATTTGACAGGCAGCGTACATAGGCCAGAGCCTTAACTTCCTGCAGAGCTTAAAATCTAAAGAATCGGACTAGATTTAACAAATCTCTGGTAGAGCAAACACTAGCGGTGGGATTTACTAAAAAGGTTTAGTCTATTTTAGAACGGTCCTAAGTTTTAGTAAAATTTTTGGTTTCAAGCATTTTAAACCAACCCTCTTTGAGTTTTGGACATAGTTTGATTTATAAGAAGAATATTAATAAATTTGTTTACTGAATAATCATCTTAACACAATCTTTCGTTGGATTTAAGAGGCAATTTTCAATTTAGAAGAAAAGAAAATAAAAAATTTAAACCCACGCGGGGATTAAATAGTCAACACTGTAGAATAAATTAACATTGGAGCTATAAGGGTAATTCCATTTAACGTAACGGGTGTTACGTTTTAGGTTTTTGACATCCAATTTTATGTTTGATGTTGATAAGTTATTACAACAAAACTCGAATTAACTCATGTGGTCTTGACACATGAAAATCTTTATGCAAAAAAACTCACTAGGAATCACCAGAACAATGTATTTTAGGGAATCGAATACATGTAATCGGGTGTTATTTTGTTTTTTACGTTTTTTCGAAATTGATATGGTTAGGTTTAGTTTTCATAAAAGTTAGCATAGCAACTTATATATTTTTTGATCTTAGTGTATAGCAGAAAAGGCCACCAAAAAGGTTTAATATATTTTGAGTTTTATTAATTTTTACTTCTTTTATTTCCTTTATCCTCAATTTGTAACGGGTGTTATGATTGAGTGTAACGGGTGTTATATAGTAAATTCGTTTTTATATAAGACCTTTTCGGCCAAGAATGGTAAAAATCAATTGAAGTTGAGGACGTATGCTTTATATAATACACCAAAACTACTTTTATACATTGTTATGTTAGTAAAAAAAATAAATAACTACATGGAAGGGGTAACATATTAATTTTAGAATTAATTAACGAGAAAAAAAAAGTAAGTACTAACATAGTACTAAAAAATGGTTACAATACTTTAATTTGGGTCCTTTGAAGTTCATATTTGTAGGTGACTGCTGACAAGATAATATTGGGCCCATCATTTTCAAAATAATGGTTGGATTGTATGTTATCTCTGGCTCTGAGACCTTGCCATCTCGTTTCTAAAACCGGGGTGATTTCTTTTATTTGGCTCTCTGGTATATAGGATACCAAAAGTCCCCCAGCATTCACTGAGAGGAACTCAAAGCACTCTTTACGAGTATTTAATATTACTTTGTAAACATACACCAAAAAATACTGTTGAAGAAATTGTTAAATACTTTTAGAATTATCAAAACGTCAATCAAATTATTTACTTACTCAAGCAATTGTTTTATATTATGTCAAACAGTGAATATACACAGCCTACAATGACTACTTTATTTTTGCAAGCAGCTTTATTTTTTTTTTTAATTTACCTGTAACCGGTGTGACAGTATTTAAATACTGTATTTTTTCAAATTTCCTTGTGGTGACAAACATTTTTTTTTGATACTGTCGAAGCGTATTTCATACTTGTTGTAATAATATAGTTTCGTATAATTTTTGTATTTGCGTGTTTAGTTAGAAACACTTTTTGTATTTTTTTGTAAGGGGTGTGACATATAAATAATGATGAGTTCTTACAGTTACAGATCCTAAATGACGTCTTGCATGTATGAAATTTTATATTTATATTTTAGGCACTAACCACTAGTTCCTTTTAATAAATAATTCAATATGATATATCTTAACGTGTAAGCTAGAACTCATTGTAAACAAAATGAAAATTTTCTGCATTATGAGCCTTACAGCTTTTTTAAAAGATTAAAGTAGAATGCTGAAAGAAACTACATAAATATAGGCAAAGTTTTGGTTGAACCTATCATTATAAGTATTGCTCTCTTTATCGGGGTAGATTTTATAAAGACACGACACCATTGAGTTTCGGGAAAATAAGGTACATTTCTGTCGAAATACCCATATGTCATTCTAATTAAACCTTATCTTTGTTAATTAATTTTTCCAATCAATACTTGATGTCACACAACGATTTAGATGGGTAATAATAAAATAAGGAGTAGATTAATTTTGTATTTATTTAAAAGGTGTTTTTATTTATGAAATTTATTAAAAAAACTTAAATGCAAGTTTTTTTTTACATTTCTGTCACTGTAGAAATGTCAGTTTAGAAATATTAGCGCTGCGTTCAATCAAAAAGCGAGTTCGGATCTTTTACCTCTGCTTGCACATTGGCTTGCACCAACCTCTACTGATGAAAGCGACATCCTTAAAATGAGTGGGCTTTGAGTAAGGAAAGTTTTTTTGACTGAGCTTTTAGATAATCTCAATGTATTAGTTTCAGTTTGTAAATGAATTAATATAGTTGTTTTGAGTTTTTTTGTTTGGTATATTTTTCGTGCACAATCAGTGACCTTCACTTATGTTTGTTTTGCCTCGTAGTGCCCTCATTAATATGTTTTTTGTGCTGAAAACGGGTTCAAAATATGGCGTTTGTCTGGTCAAAATAGAAGGTGTTTTATTGGGTAATGAACAACTTGGGATATTAAATAAGGTAAATTAATCCTTGTAAAAACGTTTACTTAGGGAAATTATAAACGAACTTATTACCAAATGCCACAAAACAATCTTTTCTGGGAGTTATAAATTTAAACCACCCCCCCTGAGGTGGTCTAAAAAATCACCAACTTGATAACCTCAAACACAAATAATGAAGCTATTATGTGCCAAATTTTTGGCGTATTCACCATTTACCATTTTAAAATCTGTCATTAGTTTTAGGGCATTTTCTCCTAAAATATGGTGTATTTTTAGAAAAAAAGCAGTTTTTAAGTGGTAAATATGTGTCTTTTCTGTATGGGTAAGTTTTTCTTGAAAATTGGTTTTAAAATTTAGTACCCCCCACAGGTGTAAATATTTAGACCTGTGGGGGGTACTATTTTAGATCTTAGTAAATCTCACTGTAGAGGTTTTATAAACTGTTTTACAAAGGGTTAAAACACCACTTAATTCTTGCCGTTGAGCTTTATTACTTCTTGTCCGATTTTTAGAGGTGATACTGCACGACAAAGGCATGTCTTTATGGCAAATGTCTAAAATCGAGTACAGTGGCACACATAAAATTTTGGCGGGGGGTGCTAAAGATGGGGAAATTTAAAAATCATGCGTCATCTTCAATTTTGACAAAAGTTTTATATAGTCTGAAGCAAAACACCACCCGAAAAAAAATGTACGGTTTTTTTGGCCCACCTCATATATTTTAAATGTGTATGGTGATGAAGATGAAGAGTTATTTTCTTAAGATGAGCCTGTCGATGGGGATGATCATTTTAATTTATTTATTGAGCTTCACTACTGCGAACATAGGGGGAATCAAGTCCAATTTACTCTCCGTGCTGTACGACCTAGGTGGATTCAAAGCACGCTGCAGTGTTATCTTTTGAAAATTTATTTTGTTTTTATTGTTTTGTTTTATTTCTGCCTTGCTCGAGAAACAGATTGGGAAGTTCTTAAGTGAAATAATACATTTTTAAAACTAAAAATGGATGTCTACGAAGTTGTCGAATAAGTACATATAGTCAAATGGTACTATCAAGGCAGACCATTGAGACTTATTCAAGAACTTTTTTTGGAGGATTTTGTAAATCGCCCAGAACCTAGTTTATCAACGATTCATAGGTTTGTGCAAAATTTTGAAAAGTTTGGTTGTGTAGCGCCAAGAAACCATAAAAAACCCACTGTTTTGAATGACGAGCAGAGGAAGTACGAGGTGTGATGATTTGCGCTGCAGTGGAGGAAAATCGAAAGTTAATTAGCCACCAAACTGCCGAAGCAGTTGATACGTCTTCAGCCACTGTCTTACGTGTTCTCAAAAAGAATGGTTATCATTCTTATAAAGCTTCAAAAACGCACCACTATCGTCGTATGGAATTTTGCGAAACAATGATGGAAAGGGCTAATTGTGCTGAAAACTTTCTGAGATCTATTCTTTTCACAGATGAAAGCACTTTTCCATTATTGAATCGTCGTAACCCAACACACGTTCGATATTGGTCGAGGGAAAAGAAAAGAAAAAAAAAGGATCATTTAAGAGTCTCTAATTTCCTGGAAAATACTTTTTTTCGGGTTCCTATAAAGTACTCTAAAAAAATCTGCTCTCAAACAGTGCATTTCATATTCAATTTGCAATGCACTAATCGTGCACCGATGCAGATGAGGATACTAAACTGCCTAATTCAAAACCCAAGAACTTCCAAAATGAATTTAAAAAATAAGTTTTAAGCCACAGTAGGAAAATTATCTCTATCACTTAAATACCCAACAAGCGCGTGTCTGGGTCTGTAAACTCTTCTTCTACTGACGGCATTTCTTCTAATTTGCACCACTGGCCGGTATACATAAAATGAGGGATAGACTGGTCTTCTTCTGAATTGAGAAAAATCGCTGTCAAATGCTTGCCTTTTTACTAAACTATGTTTTAAAGTAGCTTTTTTACAATCAGCGCCATTTCCTTTGGCTTGTGATAGGTCGGTTAAAGGTTTAACATTTCTGTCATTCTTGTCCTCATCTTCTGATTCTTGCTTGGTAATTTCTGAAGAGTCTCGATATTCTAGTATTTTAAGTTTCTTACCGTCTGCGATTTCGTCAGCTTTGGAAATGACAAAAATTACTTCATCCGAGTTTTCATCATTTTTTATTTCTTGTTGGTGCACTGGTAATGATAGTGCGGTTGAAAGTGACAGTGTGAAAACTATAATCTGTAACAGACAACACCAATTAGTTACTTAAATAACATACGCACTAGGATCCAATATGGATCCATCGTCCGGTGGCCGGCAGTGGAGAGGACCACCATATCCCAAAAGCTCAGAAGCCTGCAAGGGCTAATGTGCAGGAGAATAACCGGCGCCATGAGAACGACACCAATCCAAGCCCTCGAGACCATTCTGGGACTGCCTCCGCTACCGACTTGGATCAAGAAGGTAGCGATGGCGACACATTTGCGTCTGAGAGACTCTGGTCAGTGGAGAGGAAGAGGGGAAGCCATTGGATACCTAAGGGTCGCCCAAATGGCCACCAGGGAGATGCCACTTGCGTCCTTTGAGAACAAAGCAACCCGAATTCCCTGGAGATTCAATAAGAGGTACAAAGTCGAAATTCCCGATAGGGAATTCTGCAGAGGGAGAACCTCCACCAACAGTTCGAGAGGAACGCTGTGATATGCTACACCGATGGCTCCAAGCTATCGGAGAGGCAGACAACAGGGGCGGAGGTCTACGTGCAAGACCGAGAAGTTCGGATGAGCTACCCGCTCGGAGAGCAAGCTGCGGTCTTCCAAGCCGAGGTATACGCCATTATAATGGCGGAAACACTAGAAGAGGTTCGCAATGGTTTGGAGGAGCATGTTTACATATGCTCCGACAGCCAAGCGGCCCTAAAGACACTCAGTGCGCTGGTGGAAGAGTGCGTAGAAGCACTGGAAGCCTTGAGTCAAGACAAAAGAGTTACAGTGATGTGGGTACCGGGACACACGGGAGTGTCGGGCAATGAAAACTATGAACGTATGAACTCGCTCGGATCGGGGCCACCACTGAATACGTGGGGCCGGAACCACTCTTAGGTATAACAAGGAGACAGCTGCAAAGTCGACTCATTGAATGGGATAACGATGTACTGGCAGACTCCTGGGAGAACGAAATAGGATGCAGACAGTCCAAAGAATTCATCGACGGACCGGACGCGGCCAGACTCAAATGGCACCTGGGAAGGACACGAAAAGATATTGACAGGGATACTGACCGGCCACAACCGACTCAGTAAGCATCTGACTCGCATCGGGATCGGGAATTACTCTATCTGCGGTGCCTGCGGGAGGGCGGAGGAGACATCCCAGTACCTCGTTGCGGACTGCGATGCATACTTAAGGATGAGGCATCAGGCACTCGGACAACCGAACCTGGATGCAAAGGACCTACGAGCTCTCAAGTGAGCCAAAGTACTGGACTTCGTGAAGAGAACAGGAAAGCCCGGAGAGCCCAGTACCGTACAAGCGGTACAGGTTGTGGATTAGGGGGCTGGGCTGGTGTAAGGTAAAAAGGGACCGATTGGGCCTACTTGCCAGGCCTTGGGCCGCCCCTAGTTAGTACTACTACTACTTAAATAAAGATGGATATAAAATGAATTTTTTGTAACTAGTGTCTAAAATAGTGCTTTTCAAACGATTTTAGATATTAGTTTATCAAATCTTGCGATTCATTTTTGACACATATCCTGTCAACCGATTTTAATGAAATTTGGTACAGTAATGTAGGTCCCACCACAATACAATATTATGGAAAAATTTGGAGCTTAGGGGTGTAAAGGCGATAAATTCAGAACTTTGTAATGGAAACTTCACTTTCACAAAAAAAAATCGGTTATTTCTAGATACGGGAGAAAAATAACCGATTTTGCCTACGGTATCACCAATTTTAATGGTCTATTAACGCTCTATTCTTTGAAATTAACTCTGTATTTCGGACTTCCAGTATATATATTTTATTTATACACGATGTTTCGATCAGTACAATCCTAATCCTAAGGCTACGTACTTATATACTATGAAAAATCACTCAACCGTGAAGTTTAAGAAGGTGGTTCCGCCCAAGGAGGGACTTCCAAATATTTGGAATTTCAACACTTGGTTTACTAAAAATATGCTGATTCTGCCCAATAAAGGCACCTTCAAGGAATTTTGTAGCAAATTTCAACCATTTTCTTAATATTCTTAAATCTTTTGTTTTAGGACCCGAGGATAGATTTGTCAGTTTTGATGTCGAAAGTCTATATACCAATGACCCGATAAAGGAATCGCTAGATATTTAACTGGTTTTATGACGAATCCCTATATGAACGTACCAGCCTGCCGCTGGAAAGAGTGATGGAGCAACACCTGCTTAACTAAAAAGCCAGTTAACTCATTTTCATTCATACTGTAGCGGTCATATTGACACCCAACTGCCAGAAAATGTTTTATCTGTCAATTTGGATATAAAAATGGCGGAAATCTTTGGCTAAAGGGCACTGAGTTAAATGGCTTTTTAGTTGAGAACGGTGTTGGATGGAGTTGTTGGAGTGCTGTCGACATAAATCCTATTTTCAGGTGAAAGATAGGTTTTTTACTCAGGATGACAGTCTGCCAATGGGTTCATCGCTTTCACCAGTGGTGGCCAATGTTTACATGGAGTGGTTCGAATCACACGCGGTTGATACCGCAACTTATAAACCTAATCTCTGGCTGAGATATGTTGATGATAATTTTATTGTCTGGACCAGGAATGACCGACAACTTTCAGAAATTATTCACCACCTAAATAACATAAAACCCACCATTAAATTCTCAACGTGGTTGAAGCAAAATTGCCAAATTCCTGTTCATGATGTACTTGTGAAACGAGTAGAAAGCGACATCAGATCAACAGTCTATCGTAAATCCAATCCCCCAGGACAGTATTTAAATCAAGGTTCAAATAATTCTGCTACAACCAAACGATACGAACTTTGGATAACAGATCCGTTCAAATTTGTAACAATTCTCATGACTTGGAAATCGAAAAAAGAAACATCAAGAATGGCAGGCAAATTCATTCCTTACAATTCCATATATTAAAGGAGTATCAGAGAAAATTCGAAAAGTAGCGAACAACTTTAATATAAAAAAAGCTTTTAAATCTAATAACACAATTCGAAGCCTTCTTAGTAAAAGAAAACCGGAGAACAAAAAAAAAAGGAATGCATTTACCAAGTTCCTTGTGAGTGTGGTGAATCATACATAGGCGAAACATAAATACCACTATTTGTGAGGCTTGAGGAACATCAGATGAATACCCAAAGAGGTGAAACAACGAAATCAGGAATCGCCGAACATGCATAGTCAAAACAACACCAAATAGAGTGGACAGAAGAAAAAGCTTTGCACAAGGAGTCACACTGGAAGAAACGAAAATTCCTTGAAGCTGCCTTTATTGGGCAGAATCAGGGTATTTTCAGTAAACCAAGTGTTGAAATTCCAAATATTTGGAAGCCCCTCCTTGGTCGGAGCCAATTTGTTAAATTTCACGGTTGAGTGATTTCCCATAGTATATAAGTACGTAGCCTTAGGAATAGATTGCAGTTTGCACCTGAACACGATCAGAGATTGTACTGATCGAAACGTCGTGTATAAATAAAATATAGACAACAACTTTCAAACAAAAGCTCTATTCTTTTATGGGCAACTACCGTGCATAAAATGCAAGCTTATCTTGCATTGAGTCATGTGAGATCGCTTGATGGGCTTAGGAATGGGATTGTACTAATTTGACAGGAAAGAAACCTTGTAATAATAGAAATGGAAAGGCTTAAGTTAAACAATTTTATTAAAGAATTGCACTAAAATGTAAAAAATAAATTCGCAGATCTTTGTTTAATACAGTTAAATCTAGACTATAGTAAACAGAGATCTGCCAAATTATTTTTTACTTTTTAGTGCATTTTTTTAATAAAATTGTTTCATTTAAAAAAAAAATGCACCTCTGTATATTATTTTTGCTTTGTTCGTACTTACATATAAGATTCCTGTTTCCATCTCTATGTACACACCGGCTTTATTTATATCTCTTCTTGCTGAAAAAGTCAAGATTCTCTTCTGCCAAAGTGAACTGCACGAGTACTATTTAATTTTTGACACACCTGCCTATCCAGGCCACATATTTAAACCAAAATTTTCGAAGAGTTGACTCACTTTTCGGTGCTAATTTTTAGGAAAACCTGTTGTTATCGACGCTTCAACGGAAACGGTATGCGTTTTGTTGACTTTTCAATTAGGTGATATGGGGGAAGTCGGGGTGGAACGATTTTCTTTACTAACCGATAAAGTTTGACGGTACCTGCGGGTGAATACCGTATCCCTTAAGATTGACATATGGTTGCCGGCAGTAAAACGTGTGTGTGTATGTGGAAAAACAAAATATTTAAATTCATTTTTGAATGCAAATATGTTCTGTGTCAATTTTTGTTTAATTATTTTCTTTAGCTAGAATTTTGTAAGAAATGTAAAACAATAACTTGCACTGGCAACTGCAAAAAAGTGATTCAGATCTGTTTATTATAACCTCCCTTTTCTCTGTTGTGTTTTTGAGTTTTTAAAGATTATTAATAATTAAAATGTATGGTAAAAAACACAAGAATAAGATATTTTAAATGAAAAATATTATGGGACAAATTCTCTTTGTAAATCTTGATAATAATAAATACCGTATAAAGTCGTCTATAAAAAAATCAAAGGCAAAAACTAAAAATGCTGCCTTAAAAATAATGTGACGTTAGCTATACGTCACAATGCGTTATCAAGCGATAAAGTCACCTAACGGGGATTTTTCATAAGAGATGCACAAGTTCCCTATTAATAACTTTGAAAAACAAAGAAAATAACTTAAAAATCAAATGGGCAAGGCCAAACGCGAAAAATCTACTGCGCATCCAGTCTGCTCGCGCTCAGAGGATTTTTTGGCTCGGCGTTTTTTCCAGGCTAACTTGATTGGGAGAGCTGTTATCGCTAGTTATGTGTTTCGCCCCAACACTTGAGGGGGCGAAGCCAAGAGCCAAACGGTCTGTCTAAAAAATAGAAAAAATTACGGACTGAAAAAGAAAAAACACAATAGTGGTTTTCACAACTAGTAGCCTAGTAAAAAACAAAAGATCAAAAGATCATGGGTGGAAATAACGAAAATTCAAACTTGGATGAGCATCCCACAAGGAACACACAAAAGATCAAAGCGAAAAGAGAAATGATCAAACGGTATTCCGCCCTGGGTAACCAGCGTGGGCTCATCAGTAGTTTCACTGGTCACCCTCCACTATACATCATTAAACACCATCATACACTTTGATTTCCAACTTTGAACCACTCACAAATAGGCATCGTTCCGCACTGGTACTTATCCAAGTTACCTGATACGAATTCGTCCTGGCGTATTAATATTTCCAGCAGGATTATGCTCCTAAGGCATCTGTTGTGTGTTCCTTGTGGGATGCTCATCGGTTGGAGTAACTGATTTGGAGGTTTTTTAACTTCTTTTTTTTATTTTAAAAATCCTGAAGTTCAACACTGAGCTTAAACTGCCAAAAACGAGTCAAAAAAGTTCAATTTTTTCCTACAACATTTAAAACATGTCAAAAATGGCATTCTTAGGATAATTTTCAAAAATTTTTATTCCTGCAGCGCATTAAGTCCAACCCAAAACCTACTAAACCGGCGAGGGAGAGGGGGTCAGAGAAAACTTTAAAAATGGTCTGGAAAACCGGGAAAAGTCAGGGAATTCGGTATTACAAAAAAAGTGGCCACCATAAACCAGCTATGAAGATCAGAAAAGACATTATATACAGGATGTCCAATTTAAAAAAAGATAAGCTCGTGTCATATTTTATTTTTGGGATACCCTGTAAAAAAGGGTATACATTTTTTTTAAACCGCTTTTTTACCAAAAATGATCTTATATAAGTTTTTTTTAAAAAAAACCATAGTTCTCTCAAAAAATTCATAATTCCCAACTTTTGGGACACACTGTATACAAAGTGATTCAAAATTCCCTAGAAAGACTTTAACTGTAGGTAAAATTTACTTTACTACGTGGTAGAAACATCACTTTTTGAAAACAAAACTTTGACATCTTCAAAATGCTTGACAAAAACATTAAAACATGTCATTGTCAGATCACATAGACTTGCTTGATAAATTATTTTTAAGGCGATTCTCAAAAAAATACGAAAATGTTACTCCTAAATTCAGAGAAAAAAAATATTAAATTTAAACAAAATAATCACGTAACTTTTCTTAGATTAATGTTATCTAAGCACTGTTCAAATCTTGGTAGGGAATTTTGAGTTGACCTGTTTAAAGCACTGAGTACATGCGCGAATTGACCAAGAATGAAAGCCCTTATGGGCCGTTCTACCCCGACTTCCCCTGTTGTGTATTGGCTATTTCCTTTTTGCTTACTACATAACATGGTCGAAAATAAATTCCTGAAAATTTATATATTGATGCTAACAAGGTATAGTTACTGCGCAAATATGTAACAATTGGCAGAGTACAATAATAGTTTTTTCTCATACCTTCAACAAAAACTCGATATTAGTCATTGTTCCCAAATTAGAAAAAACGGTTTTTTTTTCTTTTGGTTACCAATGCATTTTTTTGTTCAGGGGAGCACCCAGTAAACACAAACGGAACTTATATATTCTAAGAATATTACTTAAGTTTATGCTAAGTATATTCTAAGAATATTTGTATATATTCGTGTCACATATTCTTGTATCATTCCTGAAATATTCCCTTTTGGATGTTCCTTTGAAATATCCTAGAATATTCGATATCCTTGTAAAAAAATTATCTTTTTGCAATTTTTCTAATATAATTCCCAGTATATTTGGGTAAATAATTTTTTTTTAGTAATCAGAATATTATTCACAATCTTTTGAAATCGACTTTATTAAAGTCATGCTATGACGACTTTATATACAGATGACTCACTATTATTATAATAATAATAAACACTTAAAATATGGATATATTTTTTATAATCTTGTAGGAGTAGCAAAAATGAAATATTCTTTTGAGGTAGAAAGTTGCACATTCATGGAACATAATTTCCAAATACTCTTAGAATATATTCTTGGGAATATTCTATGAATGCTCTGTAAAAATCTTTAAAGTGTTAGTTAAAAAGCATACCTATCTTTAGTGGTTTACATTCTTTGTGTGAACATTCTTTCCTAAGAAGTTCTCTTCTTAGGATAGGGCAAAAGAAGACATTATTAATTAAACGACGATTTAACTGGAAAAGGAAATATTCCTTAAGAATATTTGACAAAATGTGAAATGAACATTCATGAAACTGTAATAAGAATATTCAGAAGATTCTTTGGTTACTTAAAGTATATGCGGGAAGTGTTCTTAGAAAATTATCTGTGTGCTACGATTGTTCTATAAATATATTATTTAACCGTTTCAGTCGCACATTCTCTGGTAGATTTGAGGAATATTCCATTATTTTTGCCAACAAATATTATTTTCATGTTCGAAGAATATTTATTTTACATTTTAAGAACGTTCTAATCACGTGAAAACATCTTGAGGTAAGCTATTCCTTTAACGTTCTGTGAATAAACGTAGAACCTTTGCAGATTATTCTAAAAATGTTCCAATCTTCCCGAGGAATATTCCTAGAAAGTGCTGCGAAATATATTTGTGTTTACTGGGCAAATTTTCTTTTTTTTAGCACAAATGTCGAAAAATGAAATGACCAACAACACCAAAAACCTCAGTACGTGGCCTCCTAGAACAGTGGACCAGGGGTCCTATTTTCTAAACCATACGAAATTATTCGCATGCGACTACTTCCGTCTTTTCCTATACCGTATAGAATAGGAGGCAACAGATATACCGACATGATGATTCTTGGGTAGTACGTGAAAGAATAACTGGTTTTTCATACGAAACCACACCAATACCCTCCACCCACTCGTGCAATTTTGATTTAAACCAGTCGAATTCGAACGCGGTCCACCCATACCGGCTCATCTTTCGCCTCTCATTTCACACGATATAGAAAGAGATTGGCTCTTATTAAGTACTCGCATGCGGACATTTCCGTATGGATTCGAAAATCAGACCCCAGAAACGAACAAAAAGACTTGGAACCAGACCACAACACAGGACCACAACACAGCAAAACAATGGTGAAATTTCCGTCGGCATCACTGGCCGAGGAGATACTTAAGCTCTCGAGAGGTCATCAGAATAGCGATTTTTTTCGTTATTTCCACCCAAGATCTTTTGATATTTTGTTTTCAGGATTTTTATTTTAACAAAAGTGGGTTGGTTGGCTAGTATCAGTTTGGTTTAGTTATCATGTTTAGAAAATCATCTCTCATACTAAAGATGCTATTTTTAACACCTTATATAAAATTAAGAAAAAATTGACCTTCTTTACATTTCCTATGAAATATTTTTAAAAGTGGGTTGGGTTACCTGCCAAGTACTGTGTTGGGGTCGAATCTAGTCTCAATTTTAGATACGTTAAGAAAATCAAGACATTAATGCGCCGCAGGCAAAAATTTGTAGAAAATGATACTAATAATGACATTATTTTTTTTTAAATTAAACGAAAATTTTAAGAATCAATGCCATTATAGCGCCGCAGTCAAATTTAAAAAAAAAACCTGCACGGATAACATGGACCTATGGCCCGCCGTAAAATGTAACCATATATTTTAATGTTTTGAAGATATTGTACCAAAAATCAAAATGGTGAAATTCAAACAACTAAGAGGACTTTTTCTCACAACTTGAATTCTGCACTGGGGCATATCCAGAGTTTTTTCCTATGGTTAATTTAAAAAAAATTACATGAACAAAAGTAAAAAGTTTTTGTGTTTCATTTTCGCTGGTGATTTTTTATAGGTTTAGTCTCATTCAAAAGGTAATTAAATGGCGTAGGTACAATTTAATTTAAAGAAAGCCATAAGCTTTAAAATTTCCTTATTTCTTGCATTGACATTTTTTGTCTATAGGTACTCTTTAAGGGTGGAGAGGCTACAAGGCCTATGCCCGCCTCCCCTTCCAAACTAATAAATATTGACTGAAAGATTGAATTTTCCCCAAAAATTAAGAATAAAATAGTTACCCCCCTCCAAAGATCCTCAGCTTCCCCCTAAAACAACTACTGTTTATGACATTGAGTATAAGCAATGTTTGGGTATCAAGTCAAGACGAGGAAAAGACAGAAAAATGGAAAAAACAGAGGCTGGAAGGTGACTAAGGTTCTTTGGGGTTGATAACCATTTTGCTCTTAATTTTTGGGGAAAATTTAATCTTTAAGATTTAATATTTAATGGTTTGTACCGAAATAATTGGATAAATGTGATAAAAAATGTGAATGCAAAAAATAAGGTTGTCCCCTGTTTTTAACATTTTTCTTATTTATTGACTTTTTAAGACTTATGCCCTCCTTATAAAAAAACCCCAGGGAAAAAGAACAGTCAGCTTTTTATTTTAATTTACCTCATTTTTTTAAAAATTTACCCTCTATACAGTTAATCCCCCGTAAGATAAAACCCTGGATACGCCCCTGTGCAGTATTCAAGTACCTTTTAATTGAGAGCCAAATAGGAAAATCTACAAAGTTCTTTTCAAGTTATGAGAAAAAGTCTTCGTGGGTTTTTGCCAGACATACGCTTTTAGACGGCTCATATCTCCTATCACTGACATACGATCCTCATGGAATTTCACTATTTTGACCTTTGGTACAATACTTTTAAAATATGGTTACATTTTACCGCGGGTCGTAGGTCCATGTTATCCGTGCAGAACTGCAGAGTTCTTTAACCCAAAAATTCTTTAGAAATTCATGTCTTTTCTCAAATAAATATATATGAAAAAAAAGTTGACTTGGGTAAGCTACAAAGCTGAGGAACTGATTTTTTTAATTTTTGTTAGAAAAAAGGGCTTACTACAAAGAAGTCTTTTTCGCCCTATCAAACTCTGGACCCCGCATTTAGCTTAATGGTTTGGCTTGTGTGCCCACCTTATTGTTAAATTATCTCTGTCAAGTTGCCATAAGAAATTTGAAATAAAAAAAATATTCGATTGATTAAAACCTTTTTAAAGAATCAATCAGCATTAAAACTCTGAATTTGTAAAAACAACTTTTTTACAAAGTAGACATTTTTATATAGTTCTGTTGTTTTTAAATTTCAAGAAATTTATGATCCGAAACTTTTTTATTATGCTTTTTGAAATTCCAGATTTTTGTGAAAATTCCCTGACATTTCACTGACTTTTCCCTAACTGTCGAAATTCCCTGACTTTTCCCGGTTTTCCAGAAAATGGCCACCCTCTTTTTCTTTTTTCTTTGTACATCATATCTGATCAGATGCAAAAAACTATAGTGAGTGGGAAAATTTATTTTCATTTACTTTACTAATTTGTAAGTTTTACATCCTTTCTGAGGAAGGTGTATGTTTTGGACATTCCAGATGCAAAAAATATTTTTATAAAACTATAAATAGACATAGTTTTGTATTATTTACTTTACCTATTCGTTGTACGCTATTTCTCAGGAAGGTGTGTGAATGGTGAAAAGAAAACGTTGTCATGGAAAATTTGAAGTTTTTTTCATAAACAGCTGCTAAAATTTGTGCCCACAACTTTGGTATCCACTTATTCATATTCGTTATCTTTGTCGATTTTCACAAAACTTATTGGACAGGGGTTAAAGGCACTGGAATTTTTGGATAAAACCACGTAGGTTAGTGGCGGGCTATACGAACATAGCTTAAAAAACTCGTTTTTTATGGTCATCATTGTTTTTGGGGGTTTGGTTAGATTGGTATGTTGGTTAGTGTTGGGCTGGTTGCCCTGGGCTACTTGCCCAGAGCGAAACATCATTTGATCAATTCTCTTTTCGCTTTGGTCCATTGTGTGTTCCTTGTGGGATACTCATCCAAGTTTGTATTTTCATTTTTTCCACCCAGGATCTTTTGATATTTTATCTGCCAATCCAGTTAGCCTGGAAATAATCCAAAGGCGAAGAGTCTACCAAGCAGGTGCGTCGATTGCTTCAGTAGTAAAGGAAGTGACAACCATGTGACAGCAAAAATTTAGGTAACGTTTTAGATTTTTGTTTGATTTTGTAAAATTTATTAACAAAGTGGACACTACCGTAAAAAATTATTTACACAGTGCTGTCTAGTGTTTCCCGAAATTTCGTATCAATAGAAAATTGTATTCCCCTAGACTTAAACATGGACAAAACAAGATTAGAGAACAATCCTTTGAGGCTTAATTGGTGAGTATAATTATAGAGTTTAGGTCAAAGAAAACTTAGGCATTCCGTGCCCTTGACTTTGCAAGTAAGCCATTTTGTGGGTTAAAGGCCAATTCATGCGTAAGTTATTTTAGTAGGAGAATTCTAAAGGCGCATTTACACAGACAAACTTTCCTTTGATGTTGAAATGCCGACAAACATTTACACGAGCCTCTTGAGCAAAATGTTCAAAGAAATGTTCGAGCAAAATCTCGTACAAAAAAACACACCTAAATTTTGAAGAGAATGTTGAGAAAAATTTGTTTGAAGAATTGGGGGTATAAAAATTTCTTTACAAATTCAAAATATATATTGTTATCGGAATTCATTGAATTAAACTGAAAATAGAAAAACAAAGTTTTGAAATAAGGTATTTTTAATCAAGTGCTTTCCGACGGAAAAACGATTTGATGCCGAAATTCACATTTTACCTCATAAGAAACTTCGATTGATCTGATTTTTATAGGGGATATGCCAGTATACATGTAACTTTTTTTGGGTTGTAAAAAAAACGAGAATAAAAAAATAATAATTGGCACTTATTTATTGTTGTTGCCTGTAAAATATAATGATAAAAATTTACGTTTAAAAGAATATCTCTTTATTTTACTTCCTAGTTTAAAACACAATACAATAATAATTAAGTCTAATTAAAAAACCTATATACATTTTATTAAATCTTAAATATATGAACAAAAGCACGTTCGGTCTAAATAATACCCGTCTATTACCCACTTTTACAACCCTACGATTCCGACCCTTGTCTAAAAAAATATAATTTAGCAGTAATAGACTAGACTTTTGAATCGGAATGTTGCTCCTTTGCATATTGTTTGTTCAGTGTCAGTAATCGACCTTGATTATTACATTGAATTGACAGTAAATATCTATCTTCAGCATTTTCATAAACCTTTTGCTTTTTTAAGCAACCGTTGGGGCCTTAAACTAACTAGGTAAATCTGGTGTGAGGAATTAAAAAACAACAATAAAAGCTAAAGGTAAAGTAAAGTTACAAAAATATGTTTAAAAAAAATCCCCCTCCCCACCACTCCTCATAGTCGTGAGGCGCGGATTACCGCTTAAAAGTGCAATTTTTGAGTTTTTTGCCGATATTTGAAAAACTCAAATTTTTTGGAAAAGAAAAATTTTCCTGGGTTGTTTTTTGAATTTAGGAAAAAACCCTTGGAAATAAAAAAAACTCTCAAGAAAATCCCAAAAAAACCCCCGGGCAAAAAAATCCGGGAAAACCCTGAGAAAAAAATATTATAAGTAACCCTAATCCTAATAATAATTTGCTCAAAAATTTACCCGAACAAAATGTTCAAAGAAAAGCTCACAAAAATGTTCACGCAAAAAATTTTAGATCTTTTGCACGAGCTTTTGTTTGAGCATATTCGTCTGTGTAATTGCGCCTTTAGATGTAAAAAGAGGCCCTGTGCTTCGAAAAAAACGCGACAAAATTTTAAAACACGAGAACACCACAATAACATAAACAAAATGGCGAAACCACACCTCGTCTAAAATTTAAACTTTTCGACGACGCCGAGTTGTGCAAAAATTCCCAGAGAAAAAAATGTTGATTTTGTTTTTGTGCATTTTTCTCCTAGTTCCTTCATAAAATCGGATAAATTTTACTTACGACCCCAATGCGTTTAAAAAGCTCTAAAATGAAAATTATATTGTAGTTGAAGTACATTTAAAGTAACATAAGGGGGCACAGTTGGTCTAGAGGGGTTTTAAGAAAAAAATATATAATCTTTAAAACATACACTTTGGTTTTTGATTCATCACCAACTACTATTTACCGTAAAAAGTAAAATCCCTTATGTAGCCCTTTTCTGGGGGCTATTTTTGGAAAATATTCTGGGAACCTTAAATAGCAAGCCCCTATTTTGACTTCATATTTGAATTCTCGCTGAATTCTCTTTCCAATGGTACCCCATATCATAAGGTTTACTTTACTAATTTTCGAGATATTGGCTTTCAAAATATTAAAACTTCATTTTTCAAAGGCCCATATCTTAGAAACTAAACCAAATATCTCTATTGTGTTTATTATCGATTTTAGAGGTTTTTTAGGAGGAAATAAAAAATGATAACAGTTTGACAATCTGACTTTCTACTTCCTATTTTTGGAATAATATCGTCAAAATCACTGAAAATCAATAAACTGTAAATAGGAATGTGCAAACGTCAAACTCGATAATAAACACAATAGAGATATGTTGTTTAGTTTCTAAGATATGGGCCTTTGAAAATTGAATTTTTAACATTTTGAAAGCCAATATCTCGAAAATTAGTAAAGCAAACCTTATAATATGGGAAACCATTGGAAAGAGAATTTCAGCGAGAATTCAAATATGAAGTCAAAATAGGGAGTCACTCACTATTTAAGGTTTTTAGAATATTTTCCAAAAATAGCCCCCCAGAAAAGGGCTACATAGGGGATTTTACTTTTTACGGTAAATAGTAGTTGTCGATAAAGATTATATATTTTTTTTCTTAAAACCCCTCTCTAGACCAACTGTGGGGGAACGTTGATATTTTTTGTATTATCTGGCATGGCTTTGTAAGTGCATGCGCAATATATTTTTCGCGTATTTTGAATTTTCTTCTTTGTCCGATATGCCACGATATGTTACTTTAATTTCTTCTCTTTCTTTCAAAGTTATTGTTTTTACACATTTTGTGATCCTTGGGCCATTATCCCAGACAGCACAAATTGTCCATGTCCGTGGACCATTTATGGGACATTGGACAAAGGTATTTCCTGATACAGTGAACGACAAAAAAACTGAGTTCAAAGGACTTCCAATTTTGTTCCATAAAGAACTGTTTTTTTTTCAGTTAGTTTATGGATATCCAATGATAACGATTTTTGTTGGTCCATCGGACCAAAAATAAACTCTCTCTGGCGAACGTTCAGTTTGTGTCCAGCAAAAGTGATGTACGTTATATACATTGACTCACATTAATAAATATAGTCATTTATCCGAACTGTTTTGGATATCCAATGGACCATGTTTTTTCTTATTCTTTACCAACAATAACATTTCTCTCACATCTACCCGAATCATTTAAGTAAGTATTTTTCATTATTTCCTTTGCTAGGAACTCCATCCAACGCTTTGGTCTTTTGTGTGTTCCTTGTGGGATGCTCATCCAAGTTTGAGTTTTCTTTATTTCCGCCCAAGATTTCTTGATCTTTTGTTTTTTAGTTTCTTTTCGGTTGAAGTAACTGATTTGGAGGTTTTTCAACTTCTTTTTTGTTTTACCTTAGGAGCATAATCCTACTGGAAATACTAACAAGCCAGTACGAATCCGTATCAGGTAACCTGGATAAGTACCAGTGCGGAACGATGCCTATTTGTGAGTGATTCAAAGTTGAAAATCAAAGAGGGTGACCAGTGAAACCACTGATGAGCCCACGCTGGTTACCCAGGGCGAAACATCGTTTAATCATTTCTCTTTTCGCTTTGGTCTTTTGTGTGTTCCTTGTGAAATGCTCATCCAAGTTTGAGTTTTCGTTATTTCCACCCAAGATCCCTTGATCTTTTGTTTTTCAGACTTATGATGTTGGAGTGGTTTAAATATATAGGTACCTATACAGACCGCTTCAAGCTACTGCGAACATAGGGCGGAAGAAGTCTAATTTGCCAGTGTACGTACATGCAGAGACACCGCACGCCTATCAGTGAAGCAACCAACACTCAGGCTTCCGATCACCATTCGCTGCCGTTCGCCGCCGTTCGCCTTGTATTTAGTACGCCTCTAACCACGGTGCTGTGTGGAGCGTAGTCAATGAAACCGGAATTTGGTCAATAAATACGCAAATTTTTATAACGTAATTTTCTTATTTTTTGTCACTGATAAATAAGAGCGTTTTATTGTCAACTGCTCAGATTTATCAGTGACGACGTGTTACAATGAAAATAATAAGGAAAAACAAAATAAAAGCAAGTTCTCAAAATAAAATAATACATTCTAAAAACCAAAAAGATTCTCCCAGTCAAAAAAAAAATAAAGCAAATGTTCGAAAAGTCCTCCTTGCTCGGCTAGACAATATCCGAGCTTACTATAAAAACCCCTTCTAACGTTTCCAAGCATGTTAGGGGTGATAATTTGAAAAGCTTCTTCAAAAACAGATAGAAGTCATTAGGAGCAAGATCGGGAGATCGAGCTGGCCATAAAATAGTTCCCCGTGTACTTATAACCCGATTAGGAAATACATTATCAAGATATTCCCTAACAAGGCCAACAATGTGAGCGGAACAACCATCTTGTTGAAACCATGTTTCACCAAATCTTACACCTAACAACTGCCTAGCAGTTGGAATAATGTGCTGCTGCAGTAGATCCAAGTATCTAGGACCATTCAAATTGCAATTGCCGTTAATAAAAAATGGCCCAATTACGTGTTCCCCTATAATACCCCCCCCCAAACATTTAGTTTTTAGGGATACTGTGTTCTTACGTCAAAATACAAATGCAAATTTTCCCTCGACCAATATCGAACGTGTGTTGGGTTATGACGATTTGACCATTTGACCATCTGCACTTTTTCGGCAACTTCGTAGACATCCATTTTTAGTTTTAAAAATGTATTATTTCAATTAAGAACTTACCCATCTGTTTCTCGAGCAAGGCAGAAATAAAACAAAATAATAAAAACAAAATGAATTTCCAAAAGATAACACTGCGGCGTGCTTCGAATCCACCTAGGTCGTACGGCACGGAGAGTAAATTGGACTTGATTCCCCCTATGTTCGCAGTAGCTTGAAGCGGTCTGTATACTTATATATTGAAAATATCGCCGCTTTTGACAAAACTGTCCACTGGATATCCATTGGAACAAATAAGTATATCCCAGTTTACTAAGTAAATTAGACTAACGGATATACATTGTAACTATAAATTTTTTCCAACATGAGTGAACCATAAAGATACTTTTTGGATAGACAATGGATAACTCTTGGACAGAATTTCGTTCCACTGGGATACCCAATGGATTTAGTATAGTGGTACAATAGTCAAAATATTGAAACTTTTGGACTTTTTTGGAATGTCCAAGAGCCGTCCAACGTCTTGACAATTGTATTATCCGATGGATATGCCTTGGACAAACTTTCCTACAGACTTGGTTGTCCAATGGACTGCTGCATTGTCCAGAAAACTTTCTCCACTGGACATTTTTGGGCAACAGAGTTGTGCTGTATTGTGCTGGGGATAGTAACTCATAATTATAGGGTGGGTCACAAAATTCCGCATTTTTTGGATTGGCTATAATCAAAAAATATATACTGATATAACTTTAGACATAAGTGCTCGATTTTCAAAGATATTGGTTCTTGAGAAAGATAAAATGTGACACTTTTTCGATTCAGTTGAAAATTTCAAATTTCCTAAAAATCCAAGATGGCGAATTTTCACCCCCCCCCCTGAAAAAAATGTGTGTGCGACAAAAAATTTAATTAAATCGGTTGAGAAATGAAAAAGTTTTAAGCTCAAATTACATGTTTTTCAATTTGCTACCACTTTTGGCCTGATTACTCAATTTAAAATAAAAAAATATTGTTTAACGATATAAAACATGAGAGTCGCGTCCGTTTGTTCAAAATTTGACATTAAAAAAATTCAGGATGGCGAATAGTTTTAAAGAGTTAGGTTTTACACGCCTTATTTTTTTTTAAGTAAGATAATGAATAAAAAATAAATTAGTATTTTCAATTCTCCATTTTTTCTTCGTATATCGAGGTACCACCTAACGAAATCGGATAAAAATAAAAATGTAATGGGTATTTAGATTCTTAGTGGTTTTCTTAATTGAATAATTAGGTCAGAAGATATAGCAAATGGAAAATGTATGTAATTTTGTGATTTTTCTCAATGCAAAGCCAAAACACTCGTATAGTCAAAAAACTTATCACTTTTTTATTTCCTAACTGATTTAATTAACTGATACTTCAATATACACAGAAACAATGAGCGTTTGTAGTGAAAGCTTGAATTTTTAGACGAAGACGAAATATTTCAAAATCGAGTAATCAATCACCCTATATATGGGTTAACCATAGAATGAATGTCCTGCGGTAATTTTTGTGGAGTTGACGAGTGTTCCTTAGGCGGGGCATAATAATATTTTTCTTATTGATTAGTTCAATTTTTCATTAAAACCAATTTCTCATCATTTCTAACATACTTTATTTATAACAATCTTCCACATCTGTTTATTAACTAAGACTAATAATAAGGATGATTAATAATAACAAAGTAAACAGATTTTTTATATAAACAAACTAAAGAAACCAATAATTAAATCAATCATTAAATGGGGTTTATGCACATTTTACAAAATTAGCATATTTCAAAACTACACGAAAAAAAAAACACAGAAATCTACTAAGAGCCAATGGCACTAAAGTGTTAAACTTAGTTTAAATTTAACTGACGATTAGCATGTGACACCTTGGTAATCTAAGTTCAATGTAAAATCACATTCTAAACACCGATTACATTTAAACTAGGTTTATTGGCAATAATAGGTTCAAAAATTAAATATTTTCCTTACATACTACTATGTACGTAACAGGGGCTTTCTTTAAAAATATTCTAAAACCCTTAGACACGTTGATATCTCAAAAACAAATCGATGAATTTTCAGAACAGTCTGATCATTTCGACGAATAATCTTTTCTATTTAAATATTGGCAATTTTTTTTATATTTTATAAACTCTCAAACGTGACGTACCTCAAAGTTTTTCCAAAATTTATCAAGAAATTTCCCTTGTGTAAATCTAACTGTTATATTTCCACTGGAAATACCCCAAGAATACCTGTCACTGAAACACCTTAATTGTATTATTTTTCCTTATGTATCACTATTTTTAAATTTGGATACTTTAATTGTGGCTTTACCAAACTACAGTGGGAAACTTGTCATTTTCCTCTGCGTATCCAGACAGCGCATGACCTCTGTCATTCCCAGCGTTTTCCCAGCTCTCACTTTCATAGGCATCACTGCTGCCATCACCGTCAGATGATTCATTACTTTCTACATATTCTACGTCTCTAGAATTTCTCTTTAGTTCATGGGAGTTTGTAGAATCGGTGTCTGTAAAAAATAAGACCTATAACAAATGTAAATGTTTTTTTTAACTTGTCCTCTTTTGTTAAATTAAATTATGTTTTGTTCAAAAAATGTAAGCTCGTCAAAAATATGGGGTGCTTTAAAATGACCCAACAATTCAAACAGTTCTAAATTGAAATAAGTAATTTAAAGAAGACACCGTTTCTGTTACTTTTTTGCAATTTGCTTAAACTTACCATTGGGCAGTAAAGTAGTTACAGCAGTACCTCCGATAGCGTCTTCTGCTTTATTTACGTCTGTGTAGTTTGCAGAAGGAGTTTCTTCTTTATCTTCACTTATCAAAGGAAAAGATAGCGTTGCAGTTACAGTCAGGAAAAGTATGATTATCTAAAAAAATCGTAGTAGAAGGCTCTTGCTAAAATGAGCGAAAAAAAATGGTGCCTTGTCAGTGACTTTTGTTTGTGACAGGTTTTTGTAAATTTTTACCGTTTTCTTTAAGTCGTTTTTTGTCGTAAGAATATTTCGAACCCATTTCAAAATCATGCAAGAACTGTCATTTTGGCGTTGAACTGGTGTAGTCAAGGTTGAACTTACACCATTTCGAAGGATTTCAAAACGACTCCTCGGACTGTTTCGAAATCGTTTTAATCACGATTTCAATACGGCGGGAGTTGTCATTTGTCAAAATAAGCGAGTAGTGTCGGGTTATGGAGCACCGGCTATTTTTTTTTGTTTTTTCAATAATAAAATGATGGAGTCTGATTTGGTAATGTGCAAAATTCTGCCAGACAGCTTTCGTCAAATAAGTTATTTGGTGGGTTTATACGTAAAAATAACAAAATAACCCGGATTTATAAACAGGGGATTGGGAAAAAAAACAAAACGCTAACAAATATTTTATAACAATAAGTTAGGTTAGGTTTTGTAAAACCGATGACGTTATGGTCGAACCGGTGACGTCACATTTCGAAAAAACGACGATAATTTAGGGTATAAAAAAAGGTTGAAATTTATAGTCGATCCTTAAGGCCTTCCTTCATTGAGAATTCCTTGAGGGCTCCTCATTGAGTCCGTTTTATAAAGTCTTCCTAGAGAAAGGCTTGCTGAAGGCCTCTCTGAGGTTGCGCAATATGTGGCAACGTTGCATTTTTGCTATTTTTTTTTTGTTGTCCGATGTCAGGTTGAGCCAAAACAGGATTTTGTGTGATGAACTGTGGTGGTTGTTAAGAACGTTAGGTTATTTTTTAGTTTGTGTGATTTTGCTGAGTTTGGTAAATTGCATGTTGTAGTTTTTAAAGCTAGGTAAGCCATCAAAAAATGAAAGGAAAACAGAACTCCTTTTTCCAATGAGGAAAAGCACTAGGTACTTGCGTTCAATGGTGGCAAAATTTTCCATATTGGAATCCAAAAAAAAACCAGATGCATGCCACAATTGCCACATCACTTCAAAGAAAACAAAGCGCATGGGAAGAAATAACCAAATAATACAACAGCAATTTTTCTGCATGAATGAATTGAATCATCGGTTTTATCGACAGCCCTCTTCTGTTATCTTTTTTTAATTTATCACGTACAATTGGATGTATATATATAATTTTGATATATATATTTTCAGAAAACCAATATCGTTTTTTGAACGACTTTTCAGAAAACCTCTCAAAAGGGTTGTCAAAATCTCTGAGGTATATTTTTTCAACTCGCTGTTACGGTGAGAGGGGTTCTTCTACTTCTACGATATCCTGAGTTGCAGTCCAAGAAATCTTGAAATTTCTCCATTATTTAGGAAAACAGAAGCCAAAAAAACTACTCTTCAAAAATCACACCAACAACAACACATAAAACCTGAACCTAACCTGAAAAACACAAGGCAAGGCCTCCTTAAGGTAGCTCCCGAGCTACCTTGGCCTTTGCTCAAGCTTAAGGCTTCCTTCAGCGACTATAAAATGCATTTCCGACCGTAAGGGAGCCTCGCCCGATCCTATCCTATGCATCAACCGCCTGGGGCTATGCCGCGCCAAGTCATCTAAAACTCATCCAAAACCTTGAGAATCGCTACAGACGTAACGCCCTTGACCTTCCCTGGCACACATCGTATACTAGACTTATGAGAGACAATAATCTTACCCCATTAACGACCTTTATTTCCGAAAAAGCCCATAATGTATACCAAAAAGCTGATACTCATTCAAATCCCCTTATTCGACAGGCCGTCAGCTACGACGAGAACATCCGACATCGTCACAAGAGACCCCGTCTTCAGCTAGCTCTCTAGCCTTCAGCTAGCGAGCTAGTTCTCACTTTCCCTCCTCCTCCAAATCCCACTTCCCTCCCCTCCCCCCCCCCCCCAACAGCAACAACAAATAGTTCTTTAGAACAGTCACGACATTTAAGCCCTTCAGGCAGCTAGTCTCCCCAAAAATCGACAAAACTTAGGCTACCTAGCGGTAGGGAGAGTTTAAGAGGTTCACTTGAAGGTCAAGTGGGGGTGGAAGCAAAGGTTTGGCAGAGTAATTAGTGTCAACGCACATAGATGTCCGCTAACACTAAGGATTCTTCCAGATCGGGCCCTCTTACCGGGTGTTGTTGTTGTAAGGGATCCTCAAAGACCACTCAGCCTTAAGAAAGCGATCGACTAAAAATTCCAGCCTAAGTTAACTCTTAAAAAATACACTCTTACATTAACATTACATTTTATAAAAATATACTTACAATAACTGTTGACATTTTTATAGCTGGAAAGCGAATCAATCTGGTCGAAAAATACAAAAACGAATGCAATACAACTGAATATAAAGTTTTACAGTAGGAAAAACTTTAATTTAGAGTATTTCACAATGTGGTTTGAGATTTTATTATTTCTTAAATTTGTTTATAAAATTATGACAATTAAATTAAATCGCATTACTTAGTTGCAAATTAAATAATGTGAAAAATATTTACGCAGGATGGAATATTTTTATGTGTAAAAAAATACGCCAAATGGATTGTCTAGATAGATCTGGACAAAACAGTTCTCAAATAAAAAATTGGTTCTAGAAAGCACGGATAGTCCATCATAAAATCAATTATTTTATGTTGAAAGAAAACGAAAATATCTCGAAAACTGTAGCATTATATTTACGAAAACCAAATTCTGAAAACCGCATATCAATAGCTGCTTTACTTCTAAATTTATGATTTTTTATATATTTTAACGTTTTTCTCAAATAACTCGGAAACTAAAGCTCCCACGAATTTAGACTTTTCAGCAAAATTTGTATTCCATATTCATGGAAACTTAAATCTGAAAACCGTATATCGCTACTTGCTTTTGGGCCAAAGTTACAATTTTTTAAAATATTTTATTTCCCTTTTCCCCCCTTCAACCCCCACCACCCTACGCAAAAGTTAATCAGTTCATGGTCAGCCGATAGAAGATTTTTGTACCAAATTTTGTTAAAATCGATTAATGCGTTCTTGAGTTATCGTGTGTACAGACAGACAACAGACAACTTTTTTTTTCGTCGATTAAGGTGTTTTGGAACCTTAGTAACTCATTTTTGATAAATTTAAGAAAAGTCAAAATGGTTTTAAATGCAGAGACACGTGATGCCATGCGTGTCCTTGCGTGCCCACGCATGTCATCACGTGACTCTGCATTTAAAACCATTTTATGATATAAATGAATTCATAAATTACTCTAATAATTCAGACTGAAAAACTTAATTAAATTTCTTCTATACTATAAATAAATATAAGCACACAATAATTAATAACAGATCCTTGCCCTGTATTTTATGTATTTTAAAATAGTCTAGTAATGTCTCTTTGTACTTATGTAAATAATTAATTTTATTGTCATATTGTCTATCTAATTTATATATGCATATTTATTAACAAATTTAACTAACCTATATGTATCGATTTTTAGGAAGTAATTTAATTTACCCTACTTTATTTACTCATGTTTACTTTTGTAATAGTTTATTTTTGACATGTTTTATCTACTGTACTGTAGCAAAAAGATAAAAATAAATACAATACAATACAATACAATACTTTCATATTTGCTCTTAGCAACAACTTTCTTATTTTAAATTGAACACCCTGTATATTTTTGCGTATTTGGATTCTACAAAATATTTTTGGTTCATTTTATGTTTAATGTCCTATACCTATGTTCAACTGTTTTTAAAATTTTGTCAGCTGAAAATTGACATTTTTTAAATTTGACAGCCCTTAACATCGAAACGGTTAAGGATAGAGTAAAACGGTTTTTACATTCCTATCTTAATATTTCACAAGCTATCGTTTTATATCTAAACCCAAGGTTAGTTTAACCCTGGGTTAAAAACAGTATAAAATGATAGCTTCCGAAAAACCAAGATAGGAATGTAAAAATTGTTTTGCTCTATCCTTAACCGTTTCGATGTTACGGGCTGTCATAATTAAAAATTGTCAATTTTCACCCGTCAATATTTTAAAAACAGTTACACATAGGTATAGGACATTATACATAAAATGTACCTAAAATATTTTGTAGAATCCAAAAATGCAATATTTTTGCATTTTTGGGTGTTCAATTTAAAATAAGAAAGTTGTTGCCAAGTTTTTCTGCAAATGGCAACACTGCAATTATGAGAGTATTTCATTATGTTAAAATAGAAAGTTTGAAAAGTTTCCATTCGACAGTTTCCAAAATATTCTAATAGGTTACTCACCTTGGGACACCCGGTACAAGGGTGTGTTCCAATGAGAACAACATTTTTTTCATATAGTTTCTTTTAAATGTAGGTACTACTCATATTTTTTTTGTTGTTTTTTAACTTACTATAGATATTTAATGTCCTTTGTATATCATGTACCGATCGAGGTACCGATTATTATTATGAAGCAAAAAAGAACATCAGACCGATGTTTTTTCACTATCGATGTTGAGTTTCGATGTTGACATCGATGTTCAACATCGATGATTTTTTTCGATGTGCCCATCACTAACTCACAGTACAGGGTGGTCCAAATTCGAGGGGCCTCTATAGCTTTGGGCTTTTGCAGCATAGTTAGCCCAAAACTAATATACATGTTACGGGCTCGATTTTCAAGAGAAGTCGAAAACTAAAAACCGCATTGCGATATGTCAAAGTGTTTCTGAGTTACATGGTGATTCTCAAAAATGTGCGTTTCTAAAAACCCTCTACAATTTTTTTATTTGTAAAGATAGAGATTTTCATTAAAAACTTTTTTTGAAGATTTTTTTAGGACAAATCTACCTGTTTCACCGATTTTGTCTTAAAGGCTTAGGTTCACGAGATATAACACAAAGATACATTTTTTTAAATGGAATACCCCAATTAAAAAAAAAAAATAGTTTTGTAATAAAATTTCCTGTTAAACGATGTGTCATACACCTATTTTTATTAAGTAGTTAAACAGATATCTGCAATTTTTAATAATTACCATAGGAGGCTCTGTTTAACTCTGACCTATGCAGTTTTAGGGTATCTATCTAGGTAGCTATGATCAAATAAAAACAATTGCCATGATAAACGAGCCCAAGTCTTAAAAGTGGCGTCTTCGTCAAGATATAAAAATGATTGAAAACTTTGAAAAATACGACATGATAAAATGTTATATTGAAAGTAACGAAAATCGACAGACGTCGTTAAATCTATATTTCCAGAGATATCCGGAAAGAAGGCAACCCAGCTAAAAAATATTTTTGAAATTAAAACGTCATCTAGAAGAATACGGATCCTTTACAAAATCCCGGCCTAGGACGTATAGAAACCTAGCCAGAGATAGAGAGTTGGGAGAACTAACACCAGATATAACTGCTATTACTGGAAACAGCAAAATCCCCACATTATGGTGGAACAAGCGAATCAGGGAAGGTTCAGTTTTAAGGTATGGGGAGGCATCTACAGAGGACAAATTATTGGGCCATATATTTTTGATGGAAATTTAGATGACGAAAGATAACAACAAATTTTAGAAGAGCAGTTGATTCCGTTTATCGACAATTTGCCACTTCAGCAAAATAATGAGCTATACTTTCAACATGACGGTGCACCTCCTCACTGGATCGGAAATAAAGGTCCTATATATTTTCCCCCTAGGTCTCCAGACCTGACCCCTTGCGACTTCTTTTTGTCGGGGAGAGTCAAAGACCTTGTATTTCGAAATCGCCCAACTACTAGAAGGGAATTGGAAGAGGCACTTCGTACTGCATTGAGGCAGCTTCGTGCGGTAGAACTTCTTAATCCAGAAAATAGCGTCAAGAGAAGATGTAGGATATGTTTACAAGAAAACGGCCGTCAATTTGAGCATGTGTTTTAGAATTAAAGAAAATTGTTAGATGTAGATTTAAGGTGTTACCTAGTTTAATTAATAAAAATTTTAAATAAAAAGTTTTAATAATTTTATTTTTGTTTATTATTTTAGGGTCGGGAATTATAGTAAACTAGAAGTTAACGTTCGAGGATGCTGTGTCCCTTCGTATTGTAGCCAACTTGATTTTGTATGAGAAAAAAAAAACAATAAAATTTTATTTACACATTTAGGGCGCGCACAGCGCCTACTATGGTAAATATCAAAATATGAAAATATCTTTTAAACTATTTAATAAAAATAGGTGTATGGCACATCGTTCAACAGGAAATTTTATTAGAAAACTGATTTTTTAGAAAAATTGGGGGTATCCCATTTACAGAAATATAACTTTGTGTGATATCTCGGGAACTAAAGACTTTAAGAGAAAATCGGTGAAACAGGTAGATTTGTCTTTAAATAAAAAATCTTCATGAAAATCTCTATCTTTACAAATAAAAAAGTTGTAGATGGCCTTTAAAATCGCACATTTTTGAGAATCACCCTGTAGCTCAGAAACGCTTTGACATATTGCAATGCGGTTTTTAGTTTTCGACTTCTCTTGAAAATCGAGCAGGTAAGATGTATATTAGTTTTGGGCTAACTATGCTGGAAAAGCCCAAAGCTATGGAGGCCCTTCGAATTTGGACCACCCTGTACACACACAGTTAAGTTTACACCATATACTTGTAAATTTACACAGGGAAAAATAAACTTACCTCTAAAAGTTTTGGTATCATCCAGAGAAAACATCTGCCTTGGCACTTTCAAACCTTATTAATTTGTCGATCATTAAAACGCGATAAAAAACGCCATAAGATTACATTTTTATTTTGGGCGACACATATTTTTACGTAAAAAACCGGAAACCGCTTGGTTTTTAACCCCCGCCCCCCGAAGTCAATTCCTGGGTGCGCCAGTGGTAGGTATATGCTACCCCCCCGAGAGGTCGCCTCGGATCCGAGCTTGATTGTAGTTGACTTCGCCAGTGCAGTGACCTTAGCAACCACTATGCAGGGCACCTATAGTAATAATGACGTCACGGAACGTCGCGTGCTCAATTTTTCTGTGGCGTCGCGACGCGCTCGCTTTGCAGTAAGATTACAGACGGCGTCGGCGAAGCGTTACACAATACACCGAAAGAAAGTTACGAAAAATTGACGTTAAAAGAATGACCTTGTTACCGTTGAAAAAATGTTAACGTTATCGCAATCAAAAAATTTGTAAAGTTTTTTAAGTAGGCCATTTTTGGACCATCCTCGCATTAACAATGCCACAGTTTGTATTGTTTGATTCACTTTTGATTTCGTTTGTCGTCTAAATGAAAGTAAAATTGTGTGTGTGTGCGTTGAGTGACAAATAAAATAACGCAAATGAAGTGTCGATCATTAATCACTATGATTTTGAAAAGTTTATTTCGACCTAAAATTTCGAGTTTTTAAGGAAAACGAAAGTTTCTTTTTTTTTAAGGAAAAATTGAGGACGTGCGAATTTTTTAAACATGACTAACGCAAGTGTAATGATGCTTGTCAAAAGCGAGGAAATGTTGACGACTGTGATTCGAAGAAATCTGAGAGCCGTTGGTAATGGTAAGCCTTTGAGGGATTAATTATACTGGCCTATTTATTTTTTTCAGTGCTAATGGTACGGCCATGATTTAAGGATGAATTTAAATAAAAAACGCGCTTTAAAGCATTAACCCGGACCCATTTCACGGATTTTGCATAATTTTAAGTTTTTTACATAATTTAATGGTAAAGCCATGATGACCTTTAAAACAATTTAGTTAAATACCTCTTAAATGATTTTTAGATGTGCTTAAATACACTTATAGTAGGACAAGTTTTTTGGTAAATTTAAAGACTGTAAAAAACATTGATTGAAAGAATTTAATACCACCTTATGTCTTTTACGCCTTGAAGTTATGCTTAAAACATTGAAATAATTAAAAAAAAAACCGAAAATCAGATTTGGTGAACATTACTACTATATATTTCCAAAATAAAAGAAGTTAAAATTCATTAAAATTTGGGAACTCTTGTAGCTTTGGATATTGTTTATTGGATTTAAAATTTTATTAAAATATTTAATTGCAGCATGATCCGGGCTTTTTTCAGTAATACATAGTCTATGTTTTGGATATATATAAATTTTGTTTGTATTTCTTGTGTTACAAGTTCTAGTGCCGACATATTTAGCAAAAAGTAGCGGATTTTTTCCCAAATGCACAGCAAACACTTTAAGATATAAACAGCCGGAACAGTTGCCTAGTTATTTCGAAATATTTTCAGCTAATGAGTCATTTGGGCTCATTAGGCAGTAATCACTACACTGTTTTGGTAAGTGCTTCTTATAAGCAGTGTAAAATGTTGATTAGGACACTCAAGTCCTAATCCAGAGAGGGACGTGCAAGACACCCGGCAACGGGCGAATGCTCGGGGCGGCCACCCTTGGGGGGCCGCCAAATAATAGAAAAAATATGTTGTACAAAACCTATTGTTACGCGAGACAAACCCTTGCACGATTTAAACGGACTCGCGGTGCATTATTTCATGATTTTGAAGACAAATCTGGGATCAAAACTAGATCCCACCCGTAACCAACCCTTCATGGTAGCTAACCCAACCTATTTTTTTATGTTTCACAAAAAATGTGAAAAAGATCACATTTTTGATAAATTTTTTACGTCTCCGCAATATGGTCTAGAAGGCCCTTATTTTGGCCAAAAATAGTGTTGTACATAGAAATGAAGAAAAAATTGTATGAATTTGTATAGATACTAATAAATAAACAGAGAAAAAATATTCCAACCTTCCCCCCCCCCCCACAACCCCACCCAAAAAAATATCAAAAGTTGAGTTTTGCTTAGAAATGAAGTAAACACTTGAAAATTATGTTAAAGCGGATAAAACTAATAAGTTAAGAAATAAAAAATATTCTGGCTCTCCCGCCCCCCCCCCCGAAATTCCTAACAAATAGTGTTGTACGTAAAATTGGAGGAAAAAAAAGTTCAAAGTGGATATCAACGAGTTAGTAGACAGATAAAAAATATTTCGCCCTCCCCACCCCCCCCCCCCGTAAAAAGATAAAATAATTTGTAATAAAATTTATTTTATTTTATGTTAAGCCTGTCTCTAAACATAAAACATATCGGGAGAGTAATAACAATTATAAAATAATAATTGATTAGGTGTCACGCTGAAAAAGATCCTTCAAAAATTCAAAAACCGACCACCATCTTGTAAATCGTAAATCAGTATGATAGTGTAAATCGCTCAACTTATAAGCTTAAAATTGGTTGTGTAGTTAGAGTTATTAAAAAGCTATTATAAGATAAATAGGTCAGAGGGGCAGGTAGGGGCAAAACATTTTATATGTTCAAAAAAATAGATACCATGATGAAAATAAATCTTCAAAAATTTCGGTTAAATCTGTTTAACGTTTTTTTGGAAGCCTCCGTAAAGTTTAATTAAATAATTTCTTAAATATTTCTTACCCCTATTTGGAAAAAATTTACGAATTAAAAAACATTTTCTTTTGTTAAAATATGAATGAATGAATGAAAACATGCTTTATTGTCTAAGAAAAATTTTGTGATCTGATTGACAAAGCTAAAAACAAACAGAATTAAATTCACCTACGCTCTGAAAGGAAATCAGTAAATGAATACAGTTTTTGTCATATCTTAAAAATAATTAGATTATGTATAATTGCATCCTAAACCAAAGTTAAAAAATAACATAACAATAACATTTAAAAAAAATACAGACAGCTAAAAATATTGCTAAAATGTCATGGAACATATTACAAACGAACATAGAAAATACAAGTAAAAATGAAAATAAATAGCAAACGAAGTCAAAAATTAAAGTTAAAAGTTTTAAAATGGGTAAACAGTTTTATTATCAAGCAGAACCTCTTTTACTGAGTAATAGGCTTTTTCAACAACAACAACGCATTTAAAAAAGTTAAAAAAATAACGAGTTCTTTAAAGACTACTAACATAGAACATGTTACAATCAAAACATAGAAAATAACAAGTAAAATAAAAATAAATAATAAATAAGTACTATCCAGTTAAAAAAGTAAAGAATTTAAGTTAAAAGTTTTAAAATGTTCAAACAGTTTCATTATCAAGCAGATAATCTTTTACTGAATACTAGGCTTTTTCAACAAGAAATTTTTTGATTATTTTTCTAAATTGTTTATGACTGTTGCAGTTCCTAACACCACAAGGAAACTTGTTGTACAGTTTAAGACCCCTGTATATGAAGGAATTCCCTATAAGTGCAAAATGCAGAATGGGTAACGGTATTTGATTTACTTGCCTTGTCTTTTGAAGGTTTTCATGTTTTGGAAAATATTTGCGATTTTTATGTATCAAACAAGCAGTTTCTAAGATAAAGAGCGATGGTAAAGTAAATATTTTATTTTGAGCAAACTGGGTGGTAACTTGCATAAATACCTAACAGCTCTTTTTTGAAGTACAAAAACAGAATTAAACATGTAATCACTGCAACATCCTCAAAAAGGAAGCCCATAACGTAAGTGGGATTCCACAACTGCAAAGTAAACTGAGCGAGTTTTGTTTTCCCAATATCTCTTACCATTACTTAAAATGCTTATTATAAAAACTTTCTAAAAAATCACCCACTCTCCAAGCAGCCGTGTTAGAACTTAATATAGCAGGTTATGAAATAATAATGAAATAATGACTACTTTGATGTTGCTCGAACTAATGCTGGATGTTTATATAGCAATCCTTTAGTGATCAAAATTACGTTATTGGATATTTTTACTGTAACTTCGATCATATGCATTTTTGGCCCATTTTGATACAGTTTAGACCAAAGCGCTCCCGCGCTATAACATGATTGATTTTTATTATAACTTTCTACACGCGATATCTGGCTTTTATTATTTTCTATAAGTTTACTTTTGTTTATAACAACCATCATTCACTAACTATAGACAATATAAACTTCTCTTTTATTTTAAATCTATTCTAAGCCCCGGGTTTTGTCCATGTCTAAACATTTACAAAAATATAGCTTAGGAAACCACATTGTTTACCTTGTGTATAAACTTTTAATTTTGTTTTGGCCAAACCGCAGTTTAACTAATGCAGCTTTTTGATGTTTAAAAGCAAAAAATTAAAAAAAATTTATGTATTTATCGGTATGGTGTTTACCTGGAGACATTTTTGTATTGTTTACTAAAAAAAAAATTTGGCTAGGTGGAGTTTAACTAATAATGGATCTCTTTGATCTTAAGAAGCAAAAAAATAAAATTTTTCATTTGTTTAGAGCAGATTTTCATTAAATAGTGTATTACATAACTAATGTAGAAAGTGACAAATTTCACATGAGTGCGGATATTTTTGCGTGAGTGAAAAAACACATTAATTTTATCGGACTTTTATTTTGTACAAAATGGATTGAAACTACTAACGCACATGTCTGGAAAAGTACGTACTTTACAACACATGTGCGGAAAAGTAATGTTAAATAACAGCTCGTAAAATGTAACCAAGCAAAAAATCGTTTAAAAATACGAAAATAGCTCGATTTATTAAGTGCAATGGTGCTATTTATAAAATGAGTTATGTCTACCTACTCTCTTTATTTTATGGTTTGAACGAATGACAAACAATAAAACATTGGATATGGAGTTGAATTGGAAAGGTCAGTGCTTAGATAAACTACTTAATTACCCAGACAGTACAAATTGTCCATCAGACAGTCACTTTTTGTCCAAAATCGCCCGCATTGTCCATGGACCATTTATGGACATCCATTGGACAAAGGTTTCTCCTGATACAGTGAATGACCAAAAAACTGAGTCCAAAGGACTTCCGATTTTGATCCATAAAGAACTGCTTTTTTTCAGTTAGTTTTTGGATAACCAACGGATAACTTTTGGACAGAATTTCGTTCCACTGGATAACCAATGTATTTACTCTGGTGACAAAATAGTCAAAATATGGAAACTTTTGGACTTTTTTGGGATAGATATGCCTTGGACAAAATACAGATTTGGTTGTTTAATGGACTGCTGCATTGTCCAGAAAACTCTCTCCACTGGACATCCTTGAGAGGACATCCTACCGCTTCAGTGCCCTTTAGCCTATTGTGGCTGTCATTTTTATAACCAAATTGACAAGTAAAACATGGATTTTCTGTCAATTTGGTGTCAATATGGCGCCGAACATAGGCCAAAGGATACTAAAACGAAAATGAGTTAACTGGCTTTTTAGTTGAGAACGGTGTTGTCTGGATATACCCGATGCTTACGGAGACTTTTGTTATATTATTAGACACTTAAAGTTACATATAAAAAAGGGGCTTATTCCATGTTGTATCTTACTGCGCATGCTCAAAACGCCATACGGCGTCACATCTCACCAATAAACATTTAATGTTGCACATAAAAAGGGTGCGTAGTCGTTGTCGTATCTCAGTGCGCATGCTCAGGACTGCTACAATGCGCTAACTGCTTGCGAATACTCCATGGGTGGTCGTAGAGATAGGTGAGGCCTACTCGCTGTTGTACAGCGTATCTGTTCTGAGCATGCGCACTGAGATACGACAACGACTAAGCACCCTTTTTATGTGCAACTTTTACAGTGGGATTTACTAAGATCTAAAATAATACCCTCCCACAGGTCTACATATTTACACCTGTGGGGGGTAATAAATTTTAAAGCCAATTTTCAAAAACACCTACCCATACAGAAAAGACACAAAGTTAGTGATTATTTTGTATTGTTACTGCCAAATACCACTGAAAAACTACTTTTTTTCTCAAAACATACCATATTTTAGGAGAAAATGCCCTAAAACTAATTTTTTTTGGACAGGTTTCATTCATTATCTGTGTTTGAGGTTATAAAGTTGTTGATTTTTTAGACCACCTCTGGGGGTTAGTTTAAATTTATAGCCTCCAGAAAAAATTGTTTTGTGGCAATTGGTAATAAGTTCGTTTATAATTTCCATTTTTACAAGGATTAATTTACCTTATTTATTAAACCAATAAAACACCTCCAATTTTGTCCAGAAAAACGCCATATTTTGAACCCGTTTTCAGCACAAAAAATATATTTATGAAGGCACTACGAGGCCAAACAAACATAAGTGAAGGTCACTGATTATGCACGAAAAATATACCAAACAAAAAACCCAAAACAACTATATTAATTTATTTACAAAGTGAAATTAAAACATTGAGGTTATCTAAAAGCTCAGTCAAGAAAACCTTCCTTACTCAAAACTCACTCATTTCAAAGCTGTAGCTTTCATCAGTTGAGGTTGGTGCAAGCCAAGGTACAAGCAAAGATAAGAGATCCGAACTCGCTGTTTGTGATTTGAACGCCGCTAATATTTTGAGACTGACATTTCGACAGTAACAGAAATGTAAACAAACCTTGCATTTAAGTTTTTTAATACATTTCATAAATAAAAAATCCTTTTAAATAAATAGAAAATTAATCTACTCCTTATTTTATTATTACCCATCTAAATCGTTGTGTGACATCAAATATTATTTGGAAAAATTAATTAACAAGGGAAGTTTTAATTAGAGTGACATATAACCCAATGAGCATTTTTGTCTATATAAAAGTTACAGCAAATAATATAAAACCTTCATAAAATAACCAAAAGTTATATTATTTAGTGTTGGTGATAATTTTATAACTCTAATATATCTCTTAAATGAGTAAAAAAGACTTGAAAAACAACTGCTCAACACCAGCTTATAAAAATTTATGGTACATAGCAATGGATAGAAAAACAACATATAGATTTTATAAAACTTCCTTATGAGCCCTCAAGTATAGAGATTATTATAAAAAGGTTTTACAACTGTTCTAACAACACTACATAACAAATTAAAGGATTATGGATTTAGAAATATAGATTTTCCATCTTTCTTCCCTTTGCTGGTTATGTATTATTCTTTTTCTTTTTACAATAAAAACATTTATAAAATGGTGTTTAGCAATCTTCTAAAATAAATAAAAACGAAAGTGAGATAAGCTGAAGCAGAAATATGAATATTTATATACTATAGTCAAATAAAAGCTGTTTTTCAAGTGATCCTACTCTGAAAATCAGCTGCGGTCCCGTGTGTACTGTATAGTTTTTAAATATACTCACGTAAATTTCATGGGCTCCAAAAATACTTGAGAAAACGCGAAAAAAAATATTAATTTAACTATCAGTTTTTTTTTCATACGCGTTTTTTTCTTTCTGGGACAAATATTGAATTTCGTATGTTGTTCTTAACCCTAACAAGCAATATTTCGATTGAAACACATGTTGAAACCCCATAAATAACGTTTTTATTTTTGTAATCCAAAATGGCGAAAATTTCCGACAATTCTATAAAAAAAACAATACAACTATACCACTGTTTACCTCGTCAACACTATTTTATAACCCTTTTAAAAAATGATGCTACTTGGAACAAAGGGCTACAGATGGTGCAGTGTTGAACACTGATGGTCTGTTTCTGCGAGCTTAACATAGTTACCATTGTTCTCTTTTCCTAAATGCATTCCTCGAGAGATCCAGCATACTACACATACCAGGAAAAATACACGCCTCCACACACTTCAAGCCCGCATAACTATCAGAGGTAACTATCTCAAGAATATAGTTAGATTGCGGGGTCGAAGGGTGTACAGGCGAGTATTTTCCGGGGTGTTCACATTTGCCGCCGACCAGCAGTATCAGCGTATGCGCTCGACGTTTCACGGTGCGTTTTTGCGACCTTAACACGGTTACTATATTGTTCTCTTTTTCTAAAACACGGTTCCCATCTATGCGTTTCTCATTCGTTGGTCCCCCGAATCAAAACACGTATCACGTGGTCTAAGCGAGATTTGCCTATACAAGTTCATGTCGGACCACGTGATGAGTTTTTTGAGTCAGGGTGACTGCGCATCGGAAACGCTGGTGGGAATCGGGTGTACAATGCATTCGATCCCGATATCTGTCATCGGCAACTATCTCAAGAAGATTTTGATCTCTTATCTCTCTCAGATTGATGTAATTAAAACAAGATAATAATGGTATGGTATCTCGCAAAAACGCGCCTTTTGATGTCGCAAAAACGCTCCTTTTGATTTCGCAAAAACGCGCCTTTTGATGTCACAAAATTAACCTTAAAAAATCTTGTTTGTTTTGTTATTATAATTGCCAAAATAAATTAAAATTGTTTTTTTTGTTCTAAAAACAGTTATATTATAATCACTGTATAAAGAAATTAATAACAACATTATAGAAAAAACCTTATGGGCAAAAAAGGTTTATGAATGAGTTCATAAGAATATTACAGACACCAATTTATATAACTATTGTGTGTGAGTTCCCAAGTTTTTATAAGTGTCTCTCGAAATATTTTCAATCTTATCTTATATAAATTTGTTGTTGGTTAATTAAGTTTTATAAGTGGGTTTATAGCAACATTTTAAAAACCAATCTATTATATATCTTTAATTGATAGTTACTTACGGTTTTATAGGTGGGTTGACAGAAAGATTTCAAACACCAATTTATATAACTTTTGTCACTGATGACTTATATTTTTATAAATATGTTGGTGGAAACATTGTTAACACCAATTTATATAACATTTGAACCGATGACTTTAATTTTTATAAAGATGTCCGTGGAAATATTGTTAATGCCAGTTTTATGTTACTTTAGGGTACCATCAATTTAGAGCCTTTAATAAAACAAATATACAAACTCAATTCTTGTAGGAAATATCTAAATACCCTAGGGTATCAATGGAACCCTCTTTATAATAATTATATAAATATCTGTCACCAGAAGTTTCTGAAAATGCTCATTGGGAACTCCCATTTTAATTTGTTCTGCAGAGTGTTTACTATTTAAACCCCAAGTGGTTTTTAATTTTTTAATTTTCTTCCCTTTTAAGTTGAAACTTTCTTTTTAAATCCAACAAAAGATTGTGTTAAGATGACTATTCAATAAACAAATTTATTAAAATTCTTCTTATAAACTAAACCGTCCAAAACTCAAGGAAGGTTGGTTTAAAATGCTTAAAACCAAAAATTTCAATTAAAATTAGGACCGTTCTGAAATAGACCAAACCCTTTTAGTAAGTCCCACAGTAAATGTTTATAGGTGAGACGTAACGCCGTATGGCGTTTTGAGCATGCGCACTAAGATAGGAGAAGGAATAAGAACTCTTTTTGGGTGTAAACGATATAGTCATTATTTAAATGGGTGATAGGGAGGGACAAAACAAACAAAAAGTTCATATAACATGGGCGTCAAAACTTGTTGGTTTCGGAGATATACGACTTTTAAATTAAACACAGTTTGGCAACAATGCGCTTTCAGGTGCGAGAAAATTAAAGAAGATATCATTATAGAGTGGCGCGGCGCGGCGCACACTGGTCGAGGATTCTACAGGGTTCCTAAGATTTTCCTTAGGGATAGGATTTCAATAAATCAAACAGAAATGGCATAGAAAGTTCTGCGCGCACAAAAGAAACAGGTATATTGAGCAATGGTGCCAGTTTGTTATTATCTCCGGACTGCTTTCATGAGAAAAAATTGTCGCCACTCTTTCATTGTGAGCATAAATCATAGTTGCAATAATAACCGTTGACAAGATGTCTGCAAATTCCGCTAGATGGCGGCCACACCATGTCGATCTGTGTGATCGAGGAAAAACTAGATGTTTTCAGGTCCAAACCACAGCTTTTTCTTGCTTAAAGGAGGCGGCAGGGTCCATTATTTACGATACTGAGCGATAAACTCGTGAGGTTATTACCATTAGAAATAAATATCTTCGCTTTTAATTAAATTTTCTTCCATTCTGTTCTACTAGTGACATCTATCCGGAAACGGCCAAACCATGCAGCTAGCACTAGCAGCCAAAGAAATCAATAAACGGCGCTGTTTTTCCTGCAGAGCTCTTTGCTTGCGATATTATTGATTTTAAATAAAGCTGGCCCTACACTACATTTGATATTTTCGAGGTGTTTTATGACATGATCTCGAAACATGTAGCGAACCAATTCTTCAAAACTAGCGGGAGGGTAAAAGCGAAAAATAAGGGGCTGCCAATATTTGTAACACCCAAAAAGGGGTGAAAAGATTTATTTTGCTCTGTTTCTTTACAAAAAGCGTTTTTTTTTTACGAAAAACTTGAGCTCTGCCACTTTTTTTATTTTTTTCTTCAACTTCCTCGAAATTTTAGTCATACCGTAGAAAAAAATTATTTCCCCCATGGTCATACCCTACTTTTATTCGAAAAAATTTAGAAACAGAGACGGAATCAGTTTTCCTAAAACGGGGGATCTTGGTTTCGAGTGAGAAGATAAAGGGCGCCGCAGGCAAAAATTTTTCAATTAAATTAGCCGAACGCAAAAATGTTAGAAAAAACGTAATTTCGGGAACGCAAAGAAATAGGTCTAAAGAGTATAATTTTTAAGAAAAAAAATATCAATTTTCTCGCTCTCCTCCACTGGGACTACAGGGGCCGTGCACAAATTACGTAATGGTCATAGGGGGGAGGGGGGTTACAAAACGTTACGTCAAACTAAGAAAATTTGGAATTAAAATAAGTGAAAAGTTTTTTTTTTGGGGCGGGGGTAGTGGTCTTGAAATCGTTACGTAATATTAGGGGAGTGGCGTGCCAAACCGTTACAAAACATTACATAGGGAGGGGGTCAAAAATTGGTAAAATCACCGTTACGTAATTTGTGCACGGCCCCACATCTGACCGTTCCTCCTTTTTGATTTCGAATCAAAGTGCAAAACCCGGATTGGACGTTCGAAGGCGTCAACCCGTCCTATTTGCTTGATAAAGTTTCTACGGAAATATCTCAGTCGATTTCTCCGGCCGCGTATGAACGCTTTAGGTTAGGCATTTGCATGTATCTCAGTCCCCAGCCTGTAAACAGTGCGTAAGGACAATAGTTACAAAATGAAAAGCCGAAAAATATTTTTTTTTACGATATCTTTCTCAGTTTGGTATTAAAGTCGAGCAAAAACAATTTTTATTCCAGTCCTAAAGGTATGAAAATGGAAAACATTAGAAAACAACAACCTGGAATGGATTTACTACGTGTAAGATGTAGTGACAACATCGCCCCATGCCCATCCTTTTCTGCCTAATGTGCTTTTCCGTTTGTCTGCGTCTTATACACGGCTGCTTGGCCCCCTAAGGATTTGCTTAGGAACCCTGTATATGAAGGCTCGCGTCCACTAGCAATTAAATTTGCCTAGAGTACTCTCACAACAGCAGCGCTAGAGAAATTTTGCTGAAAGTTTACTCTCGGGCCAAGTACTTGCCGACTTTTTAGAGCTTGTAGTGTACACGGCTAATCTAAGCAAATTAGTTTACACTTTTTTATTTCGAGACTGTTTCGAAATATTTGCAGCAAGTAGTGAAATTTTGTGAAACTATTTAAAATTTTTATTTCATTTTTTGAATCTGAATTAAAATTCTGATTTTTTTTTCAAAAATGGAGGAACGCCGTGTTTGGAATAGGAAAGAAACTCTTCTGTTAACTGAAAATTTTGAACTCTAAAATTCAGAAAAAAATCAAAATCTTCCGCAGACATTCGTAGAAAATGTTTTTACTGCTGTGGATCTTCCATTCTCAATTCAGAGAGCAGCTTCTCATGTATACCTAAAGTAGATCTCCGCTGAATCCATTTTCTGACCCAAATTTTTCCACGCTTTTTGTCATTTTCCTTTTCTTCTATTTGTTTTTTTTTTTTTAACTGAATATATGTCACAACCGCAGCAGCCACTTGCTGAGTCGACATTTCGACATTTTTCTGGAAGTGTGTGTACACGTTACTCAAGCAAACGAACTTGCTACAGTAATTTGCCTCAATAAATTTAAAAACAATTAGACTGCAGTGTAGACACGCCGGCAAGTACTTGGTGAAAAAACTTTCGCAAGTTACTTGCGAGTGCACACGAGGCTTTTCCCCGCGGAAATTCAATTATTTATTAAATTCAAATGAAAACTATTTCGTATGAAATTAACTCTGTGTTTCGGACTTCCATTGTCTATATTTTATTTATACACGACGTTTCGATCAGTACAATCTCTGATCGTCTTCAGGTGCAGTTTGCACCTACTGCACCTGAAGACGATCAGAGATTGTACTGATCGAAACGTCGTGTATAAATAAAATATAGACAATGAAAGTCCGAAACACAGAGTTAATTTCAAACAAATCATTGTCTCAAACTTTCAAACACTATTTCGAATGCTATGAAAATGTTTTTAAATTATTATGTACCCCGACCCCTCCAAACCCGATTTCCTACCCCCCTCCACTTTTTTTCATTTCTCAATTGTGCAGAGGTCAAAAGTAACCAAAATATAATGGTGGGATTTACTAAAAAGGTTTAGTCTATTTTAGAACGGTCCTAAGTTTAAGTGAACTTTTTGGTTTTAAGCATTTTAAACCAACCCTCCTTGAGTTTTGGACATGGTCTGATTTATAAGAAGAATTTTAATAAATTTGTTTATTGAATAATCATCTTAACACAATTTTTTGTTGGATTTAAGAAGAAAAGAAAATTAAAAAAATTTAAGCCCACGCGGGGTTTAAATATGGTAAACACTCTGTAGAATAAATTAACATTGGGGCTATATGTCACTCTAATTAAAACTTACCCTTGTTAATTCAAAGTTTAAGCCGAGGAACTTTGCAGAGTCAAAAAAGTACCTATTTACTTATTTCTTATTATTAAAGTTATTTTGAAATGAAAAATCAAATTTCTGTGTAGGTACAATTTTGTAAATTTTTGATGCACAATTTGGTAATTATTTTTTTTCAAAAATTCTTTATGGGGGCACCTACTAGGGTCCCTAGGAACCCAAATCCGAACCCAAATCCGCCTGCGAGGAAAATGGGTGCCCGGGGGGGTTGTAATGTGTTTTTTTTTATTGTTTTGGGTTGGGTTGGATTAGGTTGGGTTGGACTGTTTTGGATTGGGTTTTTTTAGTGAGAAAAAATTAAAAAAACTAAAAAAAACCAACGAACGCAGGCGGATTTGGGATCCTAGGGACCCTAGTAGGTGCCCCCATAAAGAATTTTTCAAAAAAAAACAAAAATGGCAGAAAACCGTATACTGCATAATTACCCACAATTTATCTGTTCATTGATTATTTTAGCGTCTAAATTCTTCTACCTACATAAAAAAAACAACTGTTTGAAAAAAAAAGTTTTTAGAAGTTTTTTTAACTTTACGATAGTTGGTCAAAAATAGAATAAAGAGTACATTTTAATTTTAGGGTGCCACTTGCCAGATAAGTCAAAATTTGTGTTGTTAAAGATTATTATATTTTAATAGTAGGTATAAATAATAACGACAATGAAAGCTCTTCATTTTCTAGCACCTTCTAAATTACTTTAAAAAAAAGGGAAGTAGCAATAAGTAGCCCAAATTTAAATTTTAAAGGAAAATTATAAAATGTATTTTTAGAGCAGTAAATAAATTAATAAATCCTTGTTTCCAAAACATGTTAGAACAACACCGTTCTTAACTAAAAAGCCTGTTAACTCCTACCGCCTCAGTGCCCTTTAGCCTATCGTGGCTGCCATTTTTATAACCAAATTGACAAGTAAAACATGGATTTTCTGTCAGTTTGGTGTCAATATGGCGCCGATCACAGGCTAAAGGATACTAAAACGAAAATGAGTTAACTGGCTTTTTAGTTGAGAATGGTGTTGGTTAGAATCGACGAAATTTTTCCTCATTTAACCACCTGGATCCCACCTACGACTCTCGTGAGTGCTCATTCACGCGTCATATGATGTCAATATGAAATGTTCATGTGACGCGTGATCGGACACGCACGAAAAAGTTGTAGGTGGGAACCGGGTGTAAGATAAGAGTTTTTTTTTCACATCTTACAAATTATAAATGATTTAAAAATAGTAAAAAGCAAAACAATAAATGTGTACTTACCGAAAATTGGTTTTAGCGCCTCGTCTGGTTGTGAAAGTTTATTTGAAAGTCTTTTTCGGTATCGACATAAAGTTTTCCTCGGTTCACTTTCATTATAAAAAGGTACGACACCTGTCACACAATTTTTAAAGGTCTTTTTAATTTGTAAAAACTCTTTTTTCATTAATTTCTTTTTGGCAAACACTTAAAAAACCACTTCTTTTAAGTATTTGTTTGTACATTTGTAGGGCACACTCCCTTTATTTAAAATTAAAAAGACATGTCACAACGTGTTTAAACTGTTTTCAATTTGTACAAAAAAATGTTTTATTTTGAAAAACACTCAAAAAACCGAGCAAAAAACAATTTTTTTAAGCGGCTGGGGAAATCTATCGCGACACTAATAACTAATATACTAATAGCATGTCAGCGTAATCCTGATTTTTAGAACTTTTTTAATTCAGTTTAATTTCACACCAAACTGCAAAAAACTCGCGAAAATAATGGCGTCAGGTTCGCGCGACTGACAACATACACAACGGAAAGCTGAAAATGCACTATGCACTGTGCTGTAAAGAGGAGAGAGGGACGGAGGTCAGAGAATCACATACAGTATATTTTTGTTTCTCCCTAGATTTTTGGCGACACTGATCACAGTATGGACAGTGCCTCATTCAGAAAATTTTCAATTTTGTTTAGTTTAAATTTTATCATGAGTTCATTGTAATAGAGGGTTTTTGAACCATTTTTTTGCCATTTTGTTTTTGTTATCGTAAGTCAATTGATCACAGTGTACTAGATACGGCCAGGGCCGCAAGTGTTGATCCATACACAAATCCCTTAAGGCTGCTACAAATATGAAGTTTTTAGATAGTTGTTATGAGTTTATATCTTTGGATCAAAACTTATGAATTTTCACATATATCAACCCCCTCAACCACCCCCCAAATTATTTTTTTCTCAAAATTAGAAAACATTAATTTTATTATTAAAAGCTTTTATGTAACTTCACCTCTATTATGTATGTATGTTTCTATGTTCAGTTCAAATCTTGCAATTCAATTTTGACTAATTTGTATAGTCCGATTGAATTCAAACTTGGTACGCGATTATAGTTCCGGTGACAATAAAATAATATTGTTAGGCACCCCCTGGAGGGAAGAAAACGCTTAAGTTTTTCCGATTTCAGCCAAAATTGGTGTACGGGGGTCTTTGGGGATAAGGAATACGAATTTTTGATCAGATTTTAAAAATTCAATATGGCGGATTCAAGATGAACGATTTTTGGTCTTGTTTTGTTAACCAATTTTAACTGACTTATACCCATCTGATTGTCTTCAAATTTGTTATGCGTTTATATTTCCGATGACAATACAATAATATGGTATTATCCACCTCCCCCTAACGACGAACGTGGAGGGGTAAAAAGATTTAGTTTGTTCGATTTCAACCAAAATAGGTATACGGAGGTTTTTGGGGAAGGGAATTATGAATTTTTGATCAGATTTGAAAATTTCAATATCAAATTTAAAAATTTAAAAATAATTTTATCTAAAAAAAAGCTTTTCAAATAGAAGTTTTTATAAAATTAGGGGTTCACGGGAAAAGGGTGAAATGTCACATTTTTTTCAGTTTTGAGTTAAATACGGCAACAAATTTGCTATTAGTAGGAGATTTATATGCCGAATTAAAAAACCCACATAGAAAAAAAATATAACACGTATATGTTATAAATGTACCAAAGAGAAACAGTATATTTTAAAAGAATATATGAAGTATGTACATGTATGTTATGAATATACAACTTACAATATTCCAAGCAAATACTTTTTGCATATTATATTAAAGTGCAGAGGAAATAAAGCAGGTATATGTGCAACACATACCAAAAAAAAAATATTTTTGGAAATCACTGAGCAGAGCACTCTTCTGAGGAGGAGGAGGAGGAAAGTCTTGCAGAGAAGTGTTTATACATCTCCGTAATAAATCCCAAGTTCGCAATTGCCATTTCGACTTTGTAAATTTTAAATATCTTCATTGCTTATATGTATAATATTATTAGGCAAGGCCAAGGAAAAATATTGAAACAAGCGCCATCTATGGCATTAAGTTGCAAACCATTAATATTAAGCGGTAGATGTACATAGATAATATAGCACTTACGTCCTCTATGGTATAATCCAAGAATATCTGATCAGACCATTAATGTCCAAGAAGTTTAGACATTTACGGGATTAAAATGGGATATATCAGAGTACTGGATAAAACATCATATCAAAAGCAAACAGAATATTCAGATATAAATATACCCCATACGTATGGTAAATATGAAAAGGTTATTAACTATTGATTTATTTTATGGATAAAGCTTTTAACAAAAAACATGTGGTGCTGAAAACACAAATTTTGCATAAACATGCTTCATTTTTTAAAAAGAAGCCCAGAGTGTCAATTACTAGAACAGTGTCAATTACTGCTGCGTTTACCCTAGTGCGGATATGTAAGAAAATTTTGAAAAAGCATACAGAACAAATATTCAGGTTTAAGTATACCGTATATCAAGGGAATATGTATGGAATCTTATCAAAGACAAATTGAATATTCTGATTTAAATACACTTCTAATGTTGGGTAAATGTCTAAAGATTATATTCTTTATTGAATATTTTAGTATATAACAAAAGAATAGACAATGTATATGCATAGAATATTCTGAAAAGCTTAACAAACTCAAAATAAATTAATTACATCCAATTCCAAAGTAATATTCTAATTGTTTACTCCAGAATATATAAAGTGAACATTTATTTATATTTAGCTAATATTCAAAAAATATATCCTTAGTTGACTATCCTGGTGTATGTATAAATATTTTTCCCCCTCCACTGATAATACCATATTATTGTATCGTCATCGGAACTATAAACTCATACCAAATTTGAAGACAATCGGATTTGCATAAGTCAGTTAAAATTGGTTAGCAAAACATGACCAAAAATCGTCCATCTTGAATCCACCACATTGAATTTTCAAAATCTGATTAAAAATTCGTATTCCCTATCCTCAAAAACCTCTGTATACCAATTTTGGTTGACTTCGGACAAACTTGGGTGTTTTTCCCTCTCCACTCCCCTCTTAGGTGGGGGATGGAGCTGCCTAATAATACTATATCATTATATTATTATCGGAACTATATACGCATACATGTGTATAATTCAGTTAAAATTGGTTAGCAAAACATGACCAAAAATCGTCCATCTTGAATCCATCATATTGAATTTTCAAAATCTAACTAAAAATTCGTATTCCCTATCCCTAAAAACCTCTGTATAACAAATTTTGGTTGACATCGGACAAACTTAGGTGTATTTCCCCCTCCACTCCCCTCTTAGGGGGAGAGGGAGGTGCTTAAAAATACTATATCATTATATTGTTGCCGGAACTATAGACACATACCAAAGTTAAAGACAATCAAACAAGTGAGTTAAAATTGGTTAGTAAAACATGACCAAAAATCGTCCATCTTGAATCCACCATATTGAATTTTCAGAATTTGATTAAAAATTCGTATTCCTTATCCCCAAAAACCTCTGTATACCAATTTTGGTTGACATCGAACAAACTTAGGTGTTTTTCCTCCTCCACTCCCCTCTTAAGGGGGGAGGGAGGTGTTTAATAATACCATATCATTATTTTGTTACCGGAACTATAAACGCATACCAAATTTAAAGACAGTCGTATATGTATAAGTCAGTTAAAATTAGTTAGCGAAACATGACCAAAAATCGTTTATCTTGAATCCGCCATATTGAATTTTTAAAATATGGTCAAAAATTCGTATTCCTTATCTCCAAAAAACCCCGTATACCAATTTTGTTTGAAATCAGACAAACTTAGGTGTTTTCCCCCCTCCACTACCCTCGAAGAGGGGAGGGAGTGGCAAATATTACCAAGTTATTGTATTTTCACCGCAACTTTAACCGCATACCAAATTTGAGACAGGCGAATGTGTATAATTCAATTAAAATTGGTTAGCAAAACACGAATAAAAATCGTCCCTCTTGAATCCGCCATATTGAATTTTCAAAACCTGATCAAAAATTCGTATTCCTTATCCTCCGTATACCAATTTTGGTTGATATCGGACCATCTTAGGTGTTTTTCCCCTCTACTTCCCTCTTAGGGGGGAGGGAGGTGTCTAATAATACTATATTATTGTATTGCTACTGGAACTATAAACGCATACCAAATTTAAAGATAATCGGATATGGATAAGTCAGTTAAAATTGGTTAGCAAAACATGACCAAAAATCGTCCATCTTGAATCCACCATATTGAATTTTCAAAATCTGATCAAGAATTCGAATTCCATATCCCTAAAAACCTCCGTATACCAATTTTGGTTGATATCGGACAAACTTTGGTGTTTTTCCCCTCCACTCACCTCTTAGGGGGGAGAAAGGTGCCTAATAATACTATATTATTGTATTGTTAACGGAACTATAAACGCATACCAAATTTAAAGACAATCGGATTTGTATAAGTCAGTTAAAATTGGTTAGCAAAACATCTTGAATCCATCATATTGAATTTTCAAAATCTGATTAAAAATTCGTATTCCTTATCGCCAAAAACCTCTGTATACCAATTTTGGTTGACATCGGACAAACGTAGGTGTTTTTCCCCCTCCACTCCCCTCTTAAGGGGGGAGGGAGGTGCTTAATAACACTATATCATTATATTTTTACCGGAACTATAAACGCATACCAAATCTAAAGACAATCGGATGTGAATAAGTCACTTAAAATTAGTTAGCAAACATGACCAAAAATCGTCCATCTTGAATCCACCAAATTCGTATTCCTTTTCCTCAAAAATCCCCGTATACCAATTTTGGTTGAAATCGGACATCTAGAGGTTGGTAAAAATTGAGTTGCAAGATTTGACCCGAAGTTAAATAAAATCTTGTAATAAAAATACGCAAAATTTAAAGCCGGTCCTATTTTTAAACGTCTAAATTGAATTTGAATTGATTATTTTTTGGGTGACTTCGCTCATCAGTCTGGGTCTCTCTCAGACATATTGGATCTGCTTCGCGTTTTCTTTGTTATGTTCGGTGTATAAATAAAAACGAATATCATGGCCGCCTTAACAGGCATATTCGTTTTCTATCGTTCTATAAACTATCTCTGGCATCATGTTGTTTCACTCTGGTGCATTTGATTGATATGAAAGCGTAATATAAGGAGTTATTCGGAGTGATTTAAGGTTAGCAGTGTAGTTATAATGCCGATTACTAAAAACCTAGGGTGTTTGATTTTGGCAACTTAAAAATCTGAGGCGTTTTCTCAAATGCAACTATTTCAAAAAAGTTTCAAAACAATGACGTCGCATACTACGTCGTAGTTTGACAAGGGGCTTGTGGCTCGAATAAACTAATTTTTTATCGGCACCATCTTAAAAAACCAAAAATATAGAAGGAATCTTTTCACAAATATATTTATATAAAAGCTCTTTGTGGAAAAGGTGGAAAAACAAAAATAAAGAAGCTAAGAGTTGACGAGAAGTTAGTCACAGTATTTAACAGTTAACTAATGCGTAGTCTACAATCCAACGTCTTGGCACTGATTTCTATTTCTCTCTTGGTCGAAAAGAGTGAGAAGCAATAAATGGCAGCGGCACAAAATTTCGATGTGGAGTCTAGGCAAAAGACGCATGCGCTAGTTCGAAACGAACAAAAAGCTCGTTTCGAAACCATTCAAATTGGTAGAAAAGTGACGTCATTTATAACGAGCGAGAAAAATTAACATTTAAATTGATTCTATAAATAATTTAAAAAAAAACAAAACCTTTTTAATTTTATGCACTAATAACACGAGATTTCAGAGTTGTGACGTCACTAATCAATGACGTATTTATTGAAAAGGTTTTTCAAAACGGGTTCAATGTGACAAAACGACTCTGGTTTTTGTTCTATGGAAAGTGAGGTTATGTTTTGTCTAAATAAAAATAGGATGGACTGTATGCAACGAATTGCGTTGTTGCCAAGTGTTTTTTAAATCTTTAACTCAGAGAAAATCATTAATATTTTTTTTATTAATTTTTTTAAATTTAGAAGAATTAGAGGAAATATTTATTTTTATTTATTTGGAAATGGCCCTATTGTAAAATGGTTAAAGTTAGACATGAATATTTGTAAAATTCTGGTAGATATAAGCACCTAAATTTTTCAACTTTAAAGTCATTAAGACAAAAATCTGTTGAGTTTTGCCCTATAAGCCCTGAACTTTTTGACTTGTTTTGACCCCTTCTTTCATCAGTTAAAAGGATGAATATGGTATTGTTTACACCCTGTATGTAACTTTGTGTAAGTTTTCATACATCGCTTAACGGCCCAATTACATCGTTAAACCGGCAACGCTGTTGGGTCTGTTTATTAGGCAATTCTTTTTCCGCATGTTTCTCGGAAACGGAACTTCCAAATGGCCTGAAATTTTGCCTAAACTGTTTATTGGACTATGTTTTTCCATCAAATCTTGGTACTTTTTTAAAATTTTGTTTATTTTTTGAAAAAAACTGTTTTAGCTTTTGTGGTGTTTCAAAATTGGCGCGCCCATATTACGTCAGAAACAGTCAGAAATACCCTTTATAGAGACCTGTAAAACTAAATTGGAAATATTTGTAATTTTCCAAATAATGGACACCTAATTTCAAAAACTCTCTAGATTGTATTAATAAGCTTTGTAATCCTCTTCCTCTAATAAAAAACAAATTGAGTATTATTTTCCTCTAAAGCTAAAACATGCGGAAATGTAAAAACATGGACTATACTGGTTACCTATCAATATTAGTTATATGCCTAGCATCAAAAAGTACTTAAATGGTTATATTATAGATACCGCCACCATCAAAATTAACCACCCACGTCTTTTTTTTGTGAGCTTACCCTAGGCATAGTTTCTAGTGTTCTCCTTTCCTATATGTATTCGGCTAAGAGAGAGCATATATACCTAGGTAACACCCCTTACCAGGAAAAAAAATTTATGCCATGCAAACATCGAAATTGGTCGACTCACTGTATTTGCAACTAACCAATGTCAGTGTGTCTGCCTGACATTCTTCATAACCTTAGTTTTGTCGTTTTGTTTTGGAGTTCGTCGGCCTGGTTTTTGTGTTTTATTTAATAATTTTTCCTTTGGTGAAAAGCTACTTTTTAGAACCCTTAAGTGGTCTGTGTATATGGCCATTTGACTAGTTGTCACTGCTCTCAATTCGATCACCTAGGTGATAAATAAACAATCCCCCATAGGGTCACTGGATCCTGAGACCTGCGGTCCCAGCCGCAGGTTTTAGGATCCAGTGACCCTAATCCCCAATGATTCGCGGCGCAATCTGTGAACAGGAGAATACAGTAAAGAAACCAGAGATAGATAATGAGTGGTAGATGACGTATTGAAATCGATTGACAAATTTATATTATCTCTGGATTGTTCTTGCGCCGTTAAGTCATTTTTTAAAATGGAAAATAACTTAGTAGCCTGGAGGACAGAGAGGCCCATCTGGCGGTCGAGGGACTTTCGACGAAAGAGTTGCCCCTCCTAAGACTGTCAGTGAAAGCACCGCTTAGACCATCGAGGTTCGATAAAAAGTACAAGGTCACAATACCAGAACGGAATGAGTGGCAAAGGGAAGAATTCCAAAGGGAATTAAGCAGAGAGGCGACCGGCGGTCTGCTACACGGATGGCTCTAAACTGTCAGCCAGGCAGACAACAGGCGCAGGAGTGTACGCGGAAAACCTAGAAGTTCAGAAGAGTTATCCACTACGGTGTTTCAGGCGGAGGTGTGTGCCATTATCATGGCAACAACCCTACCCGAGGTCAGAAATGGCAGGAGGGACATATACATGCTCCGACAGCCAGGCTGCCCTCAAAGCTCTAAGTGCATCCAAAATAGTCAGTAGTCTGGTGGAGGAGTGCGCTGAAGCACTGTAAACACTGGCTTAAGACAAGGTCATGAGGGAATACCAGCGACGAGAAAGCGGACGAACTTGCCAGACTAGGGGCCGAAACCCAATACATTGAACCGGAACCTCTTCTGGAAATAACAAGGAAACAGGTACAGAGTGAGGTCAACAAATGAACTGAAGACGTCCTGGAGGCAAGAGTCCAAGTGCAGACAGTCCAAGCTATTCGTGGATGGTCCGAATGTAGCCAGAACTAAATGGCTCTTAGGCAAGACCCGAAAGGACATTGGACTGCTAACAGGGATGCTGACTGGGCACAATCGGCTGAACAAACATCGGACGCAGATAGAGAGATGATAGCAGAGTGTGATGCATATGCCAGATCAAGGCAGATGAAGTGGGGATTTCCCACGATAGAGGAAGAGCTGCACTCGCTCAAATGGACCGACATATCAAACTTCGTAAAGAAGACAGTGAGGCGCGGAGGGGTGCAGTGGGGTATGGCAGAAAGGGCTCATGAAGAGGCCTAATTGCCAGGCCCACGGGCCGCCCCTATACTACTACTACTACTAGTAGCCTGCCAAGAAATTGATGGAAGTGTCTAATGGAAGCTTTAGGTATAAAACATAACCCTCATGAATGGCGACTTTTCATAAAGTTTTACTACATTATGGCAACAGATTTCGATCAGTTCCAATTGGTTATGCTGCTTATATGAAAGCAACATAATATACCGGTATGAAGCTATTGTTGGAAATATACTAAAATATACTAAATAGGGTTGGCAAATTTGCGCAGATTTGAAGGTACACTCCATTCCAAATTGCTGCGGACCAGTTTTCTGATACTGACAATGACAGTTCCATTTAGTTAAACTTCCAAATCAGTTACAGCAACCGAAAATAATCTAAAAAAGAGAAGATCAAAAGATCTTGGGAGGCAAGAACGAAAATTCAAAATTGGATGAGTGTCCCGCAAGGAACACAAAAAAGACCAAAGCGAAAGGGGAAACAATTAACAATCTATTTGTGAGTGATTCAGAGTTGGAAGTCAGAGTGTGTGATGGTGTTAAATGATGTCTGGAATGAGGGTGACCAGTGAATCCACTGACGAGCCCACGCTGGTCACCCCGGGCGAAACATCGTTTAATTGTTTCTCCTTTCGCTTTGGTCTTTTGTGTGTTCCTTGTGGGACACTCGTCCAATTTTGAATTTGCGTTCTTTCCTCCCAAGATCCTTTGATCTTCTCTTTTTTAGCTTCTGTGTTTAATTGTCAGCCGCCATATTAAAATTGGTCCGGAGAATTTGGAATGAGGTAGAATAGCTGTTTTACATGAAGTTGGGGTATACAAAATACTATTGTTTTCTATGCAAATGGGATAGCCGAGCTACAAAAGGTCACTGTAAAAAAAGAAATTGACCACAAAGACAATCTTTTATAGTATCCTATAGTTTCTTCAAATTTAACTTCTGCTGTTACTATCAAACTTGGCTAATTTAAAAACTTCATTAAAGTTATGACTAGAGATATTCCTGACTTCAATCACATAAAACAAAAATTCCCCAGAATAAGTGAATTCGAGATTGAAGACAGAATTTTTGTGGGACCACAAATAAGAAAGCTTGTCGTCGATTCGGGATTTGACAGTGTGCTTGAGTGAAAAGAAAAAGAGGCATGGGAAGCCTTTAGAATGGCGGTGACCAAATTCTTGGGAAATAAAAGAGCAGAAATTTTTCCAGAGATTGATTGTTTTATAAAATACACAGGAAAAATATTTTTTACATACACAAAAAACGTTTAAAAACAAAGAATTAATAATGATGATTATAAAAGTCCGTTACACTGCACTATAAATACATTAAAGTTTGTTTCAGAAAAAGCGGTTCACAAATAAAAAATGTCCATGTTTTACTTATAAAATGTACTACTAGTCAAAATTCAGCTTGATTGCAAAATATTCTTCTAAAGGCCATTTTTGAGCTAACGGCCTGGGGTAGGTTGATAAAAATAATAAACTCAATATTCGCAATTAAACCTGGAAATTTCCCGCTACCTATCTCTGTCGCACCCGTGTAATTATAGATAACGTCATCTCTCTCTCTCTTTAAACCGATCTGGCCCGATCTTCCAGCTGAACTGAGAGAGACAATGCCTATCCACACTGTGCAAGTGCGAGAGAAATAAAAGTACATGTACAGTACTTACTACCATTACTCTATAAAATAGTCACTTTGTTTAAGGCCACAAAAACGACATAAATTTGACAACAATGCTTTGCTTGAAACGAAATCTGTTGAAATTTGTCAGGAATCTTTATTTTTTAATTCCTCACAACCGTATCCAGACAGTTTTTTGCTGGACTCTTTCGTTCCCGAAATAAAATTAACACGGCTAACAATAGTCAAAAATCTTACCTGGCTTTTTCGTTAGCCTCGTCGATAATACAGTAATCCGTAACAGCAATTTTTGGATATTTTTCTTTTTTGGAAAAAATACAGCAAATTTTGAAAAATTCTTTGGATACGGTTGTAGATTTTTATAAATCCTATTATCTGATAACAAAAAAGTTATGTTTTTTTTCTTTATAAGCCAGATTCTGCCGGAATTCTGAAAACACCAAGGTCACGTAATTTGGTAGGCCGAAGGAAACTGAGTACTTAAGTTCGATTGGAGTATTGGAATTCGGGTTCCACATAGCCACCGGCCACTTGTCTAATAGAACATTCGGCCAATAAATTGACACATGTCAAGTGGTAAAAATAAGAGTACGGAAATTTGTTAATTTCCTTTTAAGTCCAAATAAGTTATACTTTTCCTCACATGGTGTTCGCACCATGTTCTAAACACTGTACGATCTCACTCGAAACGGCATTAGTGATGCCAACTATTGTTGATCTTTCAAAAAAATAGGAAAGCAGTGTTGTCATATCTATGCCGTTTTTGTGGCCTTAACGGCGCAAGAACAATCCAGAGATAATATAAATTTGTCAATCGATTGTCTGACTGTTCACAGATTGCGCCGCGAATCATTGGGGATTAGGGTCACTGGATCCTAAAACCTGCGGCTGGGACCGCAGGTCTCAGGATCCAGTGACCCTATGGGGGATTGTTTATTTATCACCTAGGTGATCGAATTGAGAGCAGTGACAACTAGTCAAATGGCCATACACACAGACCACTTAAGGGTTCTAAAAAGTAGCTTTTCACCAAAGGAAAAATTATTAAATAAAACACAAAAACCAGGCCGACGAACTCCAAAACAAAACGACAAAACTAAGGTTATGAAGAATGTCAGGCAGACACACTGACATTGGTTAGTTGCAAATACAGTGAGTCGAACAATTTCGATGTTTGCATGGCATAAATTTTTTTTCCTGGTAAGGGGTGTTACCTAGGTATATATGCTAGATCTCTCTTAGCCGAATACATTTAGGAAAGGAGAACACTAGAAACTATGCCTAGGGTAAGCTCACAAAAAAAAGACGTGGGTGGTTAATTTTGATGGTGGCGGTATCTATAATATAACCATTTAAGTACTTTTTGATGCTAGGCATATAACTAATATTGATAGGTAATTAGTATAGTCCATGTTTTTACATTTCCGCATGTTTTAGCTTTAGAGGAAAATAATACTCAATTTGTTTTTTATTAGAGGAAGAGGATTACAAAGCTTATTAATACAATATAGAGAGTTTTTGAAATTAGGTGTCCATTATTTGGAAAATTACAAATATTTCCAATTTAGTTTTACAGGTCTCTATAAAGGGTATTTCTGACTGTTTCTGACGTAATATGGGCGCGCCAATTTTGAAACACCACAAAAGCTAAAACAGTTTTTTTCAAAAAATAAACAAAATTTTAAAAAAGTACCAAGATTTGATGGAAAAACATAGTCCAATAAACAATTTAGGCAAAATTTAGGCCATTTGGAAGTCCCGTTTCCGAGAAACATGCGGAAAAAGAATTGCCTAATAAACGGACCCAACAGCGTTGCCGGTTTAACGATGTAATTGGGCCGTTAACCTGAACATTTTTCATTTTTATTAGCATTACGTCTTATGAAAAATAACTTTGTTTACCCTACAGCCCTTTTCATAAAAAATGGATGCTAACCTCGGGTCAATCTTTTGCACATATGTGTAAAAAAAATCAAAATATCAATGGTTTTGAAATTTACGGTAAGTAATAATCGTGTTATTAATCAAGGCAAGTTTATTTTTGACAATCTTTTATTTAACTTGCATTGTATGTATGTAACTAACTATGTTTGTTCGGGTGGAATCTTGCAACTTAATTTTGAACTTCCCGACATCCGATTGGATTAAAATTTGACAAATAGTTGCGGTGACAATAAATGATGAAATTGACCACTTCACTCTAATCGAAGGATTGGAGGGGGTACAGTTGAAGTACGCCCGATTTCGTTGAATTTCTAATCAGATTTTGAAAATTTAATATGGCGGATTCAAGATGGACGATTTTTGGTCATCTTTTGCTGACCAATTTTAACTAACTTATACAAATCCGATTGCCCTCAAATTTGGCATGCGTTTTTAGCTACGGTGATAATACAATAATAGAGACATAAAGCTATTTGTAACTCATCGCGGTATACGTATCCGCATCTAGCGAGAACCAAGCACATTGATTAGTCAGAAACTTGTACCACGTTCGAAAAGAGCAGATATATGCTAATTTAAGGTGTTTCTGAACGCAATAGGTGCTGAGATACGATACGTGTGTCGTAACGATACGTGATACCTAACGCATCTCAACACCTATCGCGTTCAAGAACATTAGATTAGCATATATCTGCTCTTTTCGAACGTGATACAAGTTTCTGACCAATTAATGTGCTTGGTTCTCGCTAGATGCGGATACGTATACGGCGATGAGTTACAAATAGCTTTATGTCGCTATTATGTTATTATTAGGCACCCATCCCACCTACGAGGGGAGTGGAGGGAGGAAAACACCTAAGTTTGCATAAGTTCTAAACAAAGGGCTTAGTGTTATCAGTTTTTAAAATCGGAAGACGATCCATTTTTGTCAAACTGCTATATAACTGTATTTTTTTTGTTGGCAAAATAGACCATTTGAATTTGAATTTTGTCCGATTTCAACCAAAATTGGTATACGGGGGCTTTTGGGGATAAGGAATAAGAATTTTTGATCAGATTTTGAAAATTCAATATAGAGGATTCAAGATGGACTAAATACAATAATATGGTATTATTAGGTACACACTTACCTCTAACGAGGGAAGTGGAGGGAGGAAAACATTTGGCACACAGGGGTTTTTCGGGAAGGGGATATAAATTTTTGATCCGATTCAAAATGGACGATTTAGGGTACAAATCTAAAAATTAAAAAAAAAACCTTTTAAAGAAGAAGAAAATTAAATGTACTCCAAAGTAGAAAATAATTTTTTATCTTTCTTATACCACAATAAAAGCGATGCGTTAACAAAGAGAGAACTACAAAAGAAGAACTAAATTCTTCTTCTTTTCGAATGATAAACATAATGCTTTTATCTAAAGAAGCTGAGAACGGGTGAGATTGCCGTGCATTTGAAAATGTCCTTTTTTTTAATAAAAATTAATTATTACGTGACCCGCAATTGGATCACCAATAAAAACCTGCCGTAATATTCCTGACAAGAAAAATAATTGAGTACAATGTTTTCCATAATATTTTGGAGGTTTGCCTCGGACTTTATTTTCATTGGCACCTCTTTATTTGCCTCTTTCTTTGAAACCAGATAATTTCTGTGTTAAAAATAAACAGCGAAGACGCAATTAGAAACAAAATGTTATTGATTAAACATCACGCAGTACGTTAACATTTGCCAGCTTATAAACATTTAAAGAACCTCTGATAAAGTGCCAACAAACACAACAGGAACGATTCAGAATCTTCTTTAAAATATTAGGATGATTTTGGTGCATCTTTTTGCTACTCGGTTAGCGTATTTAGCTCAGAACGAACGGTAACATGTCCTATTATATAAACACGTAAAGGTCCTCTAGACAGCAAACACATCTGTTACATTAACCTAGTATTTACGTAAATCTAAAGTCAAAGAATTTACATAAAAAAAGTTTTCATAAAATTTACGTAATATTTACATGACATAACTTACGTTTCTTTAATTACATTATGTGTAAAAAAGAGAAGATCAAAAGATCTTGGGAGGAAAGAACGAAAATTCAAAATTGGATGAGTGTCCCACAAGGAACACACAAAAGACCAAAAAGACCAAAGCGAAAGGAGAAACAATTAAACGATGTATTATATATAAGAAGAGAACTTTGTGCATGGCATTATTATTATTATTATTATATTACCTTCTTGTGACATTAGAAGTATATAAATATTATATACACAATATGACTTTAATTTTACATAAATATCACATTCCAATCCGTAATGTTCATATAATATTTATGTTATAAATTTATATAGTACCCAATTTCCAGTTTTTTGTTGCCATGTATTATATTTACGTTATTTTAATGCATATTATTTACGTAAAGTAAAGGGGAACTTTGTGCATGGCATTATGCAGAACATGAAAATTACTTTTTACCTTGATGTGACTTTCAGTTTACTTAGAATTTATGTAACAAAGTAATCATGTGTTGTAACTTTTACGTAATATTTACGAAACGGTGTTGGCTGGGTGATAAATGCCTACCAACATAGAAGAGAATAGAAAAGAATAGAATAGAATAGACTTAATTACCATATTTTATAAACAATACAGATTCTGTATACATGGCGTGTCAATAAATAAAGTTTTTAACATTTATAAAATTAAAAGTTTCAAAAGTTAGATTATTAACCAAATATATGTATAAATATAAATATAAATTGTCTCTAAAAACCTACTTAATGTATAATGTAATAAAATAAAAGTAAAATAAAAAAGTAAAACCAGAAAACACCGTTGGTAAATTGTAGTCAAAACACAAAAAAAAATCCCCCAAAATATACGGCTCAACATTACAAATGTGCAACAAAGCAGCATTTCTAAAAGCATTGTAGCTAATTGTGTTTTTTTATTGTGTCTGGCAATTTGTTAATAGGATAGGATAGGTAATTAAAAAAGTCCGTTTGGTGTTTGTTACGTGTGCTATACATACAGACCGCTTCAAGCTACTGCGAACATAGGGGGAATCAAGTCCAAATTACTCTCCGTGCCGTACGACCGAGGTGGATTCGAAGCACGCTGCAGTGTTATCTTTTGGAAATTCATTTTGTTTTTATTATTTTGTTTTATTTCTGCCTTGCTCGAGAAACAGATGGGTAAGTTCTTAATTGAAATAATACATTTTTAAAACCAAAAATGGATGTCTACGAAGTTGCCGAAAAAGTGCAGATGGTCAAATGGTCAAATCGTCATAACCCAACACACGTTCGATATTGGTCGAGGGAAAATTTGCATTTGTATTTTGACGTAAGAACACAGTATCCCCAAAAACTAAATGTTGGGGGAGGGTATTATAGGGGAACACGTAATTGGGCCATTTTTTATTAACGGCAATTGCAATTTGAATGGTCCTAGATACTTGGATCTACTGCAGCAGCACATTATTCCAACGGCTAGGCAGTTGTTAGGTGTAAGATTTGGTGAAACATGGTTTCAACAAGATGGTTGTTCCGCTCACAATGTTGGCCTTGTTAGGGAATATCTTGATAATGTATTTCCTAATCGGGTTATAAGTACACGGGGAACTATTTTATGGCCAGCTCGATCTCCCGATCTTGCTCCTAATGACTTCTATCTGTTTTTGAAGAAGCTTTTCAAATTATCACCCCTAACATGCTTGGAAACGTTAGAAGGGGTTTTTATAGTAGGCTCGGATATTGTCTAGCCGAGCAAGGAGGACTTTTCGAACATTTGCTTTAATTTTTTTTTGACTGGGAGAATCTTTTTGGTTTTTAGAATTATTTTGAGAACTTGCTTTTATTTTGTTTCTCCTTATTATTTTCATTGTAACACGTCGTCACTGATAAATCTGAGCAGTTGACAATAAAACGCTCTTATTTATCAGTGACAAAAAATAAGAAAATTACGTTATAAAAATTTGCGTATTTATTGACCAAATTCCGGTTTCATTGACTACGCTCCACACAGCACCGTGGTTAGAGGCGTACTAAATACCAAAGGAAAGTCATGCAAGTGGTGATCGCAAGCCTGAGTATTGGTTGCTTCACTGATAGGCGTGCGGTGTCTCTGCATGTACGTACACTGGCAAATTAGACTTCTTTCGCCCTATGTTCGCAGTAGCTTAAAGCGGTCTGTATATGACTGGGTCTGAGGTGTTCAAATTGCTAAATACTTCTCTTTAGATACAGGACGTATTCAAATATGTATACTCCAACCAGAGTCAAATATCTGTGTTGGCGAAAGATGCCTCTGCAGCTCTCTCGAAATTTCGACACAAACATAATCCTGGGGTCCTATTTTCGAAACCAAGCGAAATTATTCGCATGCGACTACTTCCGTCTCTTCCTATACCGTATATAATAGGAGGCAAAAGACATGCCAATATGCTGATTCGTGGGTAGTACGTGAAAGAATAACCGGTTTTTCATGCGAAACAGCACGAATACCCTCAACCCACTCGTGCAATATTGCGTTAAACCAGTCGAATTCGAACGCGGTCTACACATACCGGTTTATCTTTCACCTCTCATTTCACACGGTATAGAAAGAGACTGACATAAAAATTGTGGATTATTTAGTACACGTATGCGGATATTTTCGTATGGATTCGAAAATCAGACCCCTGACTATTATTTTCTGTTGAATAAAAACATTTTGCGCCAACAACCGAATACCATACTTAATGTAAGAGAAGCACATTCCATAATAGATAGACCGAAGACCATAAGAGTTAAGAGAATATAAAAGGTTTTTGGTTTTTGGCCAGTGGGTCACGCTTTCTTTTATTCTGCGCGGGCCTGCCTTCTATTTAAAGAAAGTAAGTAAAAAAAAGGTCTGCAATAAACATAGCTCAGTCTTATACATTTTGACCTGCTCGACTCAAATCCATCGCTTAAAAATATTTTCCGAGGTCTGGTTTACACGATACGGGAAGTATACAGGGTGTTTCAAATTCGATGCTCACCACGAGAATCTCCTAGACGGTAGGAAATACGAAAAGGTTTAAATTAGGGCAAAGTTACGCAATTTGATGCTTCACCCAAAACCAAAAATAAAGTTTACAAAATCCGAGTAGTTCCGGAGATAGGCGAAAAAAACCGAGTTGTCAAAAAATGCTTAAAAGTTTCTATAGACACTTTTTTAAAATCTGCCAGACGAGCTATTTATTTTTAAGATTTGAAATTTCAGTTTGACAGGAGCGCTGTCAAGTTAATTTTTTCTTATGGACACATCCTTTTTTTTCTGGTTTTGTTTCGGACGCAAGGCAAATATCATTTTGAAACATTATTTTAACAGGGAGCTTGTTGTTTCGGGCTTAGTGACCATCATCAGTTTAAAAAAATCTTGTTATACAAGAAAAGCGCTTGTAGTAGTATGCACAAAATTATAGGGTGGGTGGGATGGTGTCTGTCTGGGACAGGATTACTCAAAAACCGCTAAACCGATTTTTATCAAATTTGGCACAAAAATTCTTCTTTTTTTGATAAAAAAAATTATAAATCCCGAACCGTAGCAGCTAGCGACACGCGGTTTTCACATTTACGTAGATAATTATATTTTAAACAAAAAAAATAAACAAAATTGAAAGATTTTGAAAGAAAAAATTGTATTTTTTTTTAAATCTTTTTATACGGGATATTTTTAGACGACATTTAAACAAAAAAAAAATGGAAAATTTTGACATTCTTTTTAATTTTTTTAAGCATTTTTTGTCAACTCTAATAATAAAGGCGGAAAAAAAAGCATCAAATTGCGCAACTTTGCCCTAATTTAAATCTTTTCGTATCTCCTACCGTTTAGGAGATCCCCATGGTGAGCATCGAATTTGAAACACCCTGTATACCGTAAAACGGGCTTACTTTTCGACAGCGAGGGTAACTTCGACATGTATGTAACACTGCATTTCTTTTCAGGATTTTTGTTGTGTTTCAGGTTATCCAATGTGTTTTCATTGTTTTTGTTTTGTTTAATACATTTTTTTAAATTTTTTTAATTTTTTGTTTTTTTTTTAGTTTCCTTCAGTTTTCTTGTTTCAGATACGTTTTATTTATGTTTTTTTTACTTTGATTATTTAGTTTTAGCTTAGTTAGAATATTATTTTTTAGTTCTTCATTCCTATGCCAAAATGCGCCATAGGTACTAAAGTTAAATAAATGACTTTGTAAAATTATTTTTTACTGTCTTATGCCTAATTTAGGCTGCTAAAACTGCTAATACTAGGTTAATAATTTGTAATGATTTTTACTTTTTTTGATATCGTAGTTGACTTCGAGAAGTGTAACTTCGACATCATGCAGAATTAAATACTTTTTTTTTGGCACCAAAAAAAGAATAAAAAAAAGTTATGAAGAACCAGCGCTTCAATTAATCCAATGACCCATGAGCCAAGATTCTCAAGTTAATGGTATTCTTCACAGAGCACGAAGTATTACTAAAACCTGTCGAAGTAACCCCGTTTTACGGTAGATCATTTAAATAAAATATTACTTCCGTCGTTATAGTACAGGAATTATGAACCCTAAAATAATTTAGTTAAATACCTGTTAAATTATTTTTTGATGTGCTAAAATACACATATAGTAGGACACTTTTTTTGGTAAATTTAAAGGCTGTAAAGAACTTTGATTGAAAGAAATTAATACCACCTTATGTCTTACACACTTTACACTTTGAACAATTTCAATTTTTGCTGTTTTATATAAAAATCATGTGCACGACACCACTAAAGATGACCTTAAGTTATTTCCATCTTTCTTTAAAATACTTTCTTATATCCTGCTGTCTGTCTTCAACAACCTTAGATATTTTTCATTTTAACAGAAGAAAAATGTATTTGGCAGTACTTTTTTTGAACGCTTAAAAAACAATGAAAACTTGAAAAATGTGAGTATTTTATTCTAGAAATCGAAAGTTTGGAAAGAAAGCTTTAAAATGTGAGCATAATCATGACATAAAAATATGAAAAACAGTAAAAATTGATTAAACAAAAACTTTACTTATTACCTATCAAACTTGGCTTATTTAATAACCTCGTCAAATCTTCCTGCCTTCAATCACGGGTGTAACTATGGGGTGGGGAAGCTGGGGCCGGGCCCCTTCTAGACCTTTCGAGTCCCCCCCCCAGAAAAATATAGCTTAGTAAGACGGGGCTAGAGTAATCTCTGGGAAACTCTTTCTTTTATAGATAGAGGCATTGTATGTGCATTTTTCGCAACCAGGAAATCATGAAAAACTTAAAAAGGTTGCAGATATCTTGGGTATTAAATTTTTGGAAGTATATAACCTTACTACTACTAGCTGAGCATGTCGATTTAAAAATTGTAAAGCAGTTTTATTAAACTTTGGAGCAATTAAAATGGCACTAGAAAGTGAAGTAACTGATATATAGGATAGACATTTGTTTCAAAGTTTGAGACACTGATGTGTTTGAAATTAACTCTGTGTTTCGGACTTCCATTGTCTATATTTTATTTATACACGACGTTTCGATCAGTACAATCTCTGATCGAAACGTCGTGTATAAATAAAATATAGACAATGGAAGTCCGAAACACAGAGTTAGGATAGACATGCCGTTGAAGCTGTAGGACTATTAGCATGTATTCAAAAAGCCGAGTTTGGCATTTGCCTGCACATTCTATATACTGTTTTATTACATATCAATGTTTTGAGTTAGTAATTTTTAATTTAATAATAGATGGCACGCTACAATCTATAGCCGATAAAGTTGATATTTCTTTAGAACCTATCAAAGTATCAAAACGAAAACGACAAATTGCTGCACAAACTAAGGATTATATAGTGGAAAGCACTCTTCGACAGAAAGTTGCTTAGAATACTGGAAAATAAACATTCACTACCAAATAACGGATAAATTAGCAGCTAATTTTAGGGAGAGGTTTTCAAACTTGCTAATAGCCAAAACGGTAGATACTTTATTTAAGTTAAATATCAAAGAAAGTCAAGAGTTTATTGAAAATTACTCTGGTAGTAAAAAATATGATTACTTGTAAAAATGTAGAAATAAATTTAAAATCTATCAAAGAGTATATTAGACAAGACTTTTGTCCGAACCTCTACAAATTAATTCAGATTGCTATTTTCCTTCCTATTAGTTCTGCTAGTTGTGAACGAAGCTTTTCTGAAATGCGTGGAATAAAAAAGTGAACCTAAACTAGAATGCGACAAACCCCAAATCCAGTGTATCAATTACTAACATCGATAATTATTTAATTAAAGAAGAGATTACAACAGACCACGTTTTGGAAATATTTTCACAAAACACAAGGAAGTTGCAGTTAATTTAAGTTAATTTATATTAAACTGCTGAGTTGAGTTATATGAGTTACGGTTCAAAGTTGTTCACACAACGAGTTAAGGTAATAATGCGTAACATTAAACAGTTTTGAGAAAAACATCATTGTCTTTTATTCCTCACTATCAATCAGTATCAGCTAGGCCCTCTCCTAGCCTCCCCTCCCGTTACGTTAACCGAAGGTAAGATTAAAGAGGGAATTTTTCTGGGACCCCAAATAAAAAAGCTTCTCGTGGATTCGGGATTTGACGCTGTGCCTCAGGGAAAACAAAAAGAGGCATAGGATAGAATGGTGGTGACCAAATATTCGTAGGAAATAAATGATCAGAAAATGATCCAGAGATTCTAAACAAACTTATGCAATCATATGAAAATATGCAATGCAATATGTCCTTAAAAATACATTTTCTACACTTTCACTTAGACTACTTCCCCGAAAACTGTGGAGATGTGAGTAACGAACATGGAACATGGAATATGGAAAAAAGGAACCAAGGGAAGTGGAATGTTTCAACGTTAGCGGATTACTGTTGGATGCTTTGTCGAAAGGAACCAGAGACTGTATATAAGAGACACTTAAAAAGACACAAGAAACGTGATTAATTTAATTTGTCATTATTTTAATAAAACTATAAGTTAATTAGATTTAATATTAGACTGATCATGGAGTATAGTAAATCTTATAATATATAGAGATATGGTAGTTTATGAAAACCCGCATTATTAGTTAAAAACAATGTCAAAACACTAAATGGGACTAAAATATTGTAGTCCTTTTTTATTTACGACCTAAAAAATTTTTTCAAAAAACATTTTGACTCTATTTCAGTCATAAACAATCAAAAATCTCTATTTTTACCCATGACCTTTAAAAAAAATTAAAATATGTTACCTAGTGTAATTAACCAAGAACCAAGCAGAGTCTACTGACAATGACATGTTTTATAGCTTTTGTCAAGAATACTGAAGTTGTCAAAGTTTTGTTTTTAACAATGTTTGCTGATGGTGCTTCTTAGAAAACAGCAAATTTTTAATGCAAATAGCCTCAAAACCAAAGGGTTTGAGTAATAATGTTCAATTCTTGTTCAGGAGAACAAATTTTACCCACAATAAAAACCTTTGTAGGGAATTTTGAATCAATCTGCATTTGGTTCCGCTGAGATGTTCTCTCATATGCAACTATTTCAAAAAAGTTTCAAAACAATGACGTCACATACTACGTCATAATTTGAGAAGGCGCTTGTTGCTCGAATAAACTATCATTTCTATTAAAATATGGAGATTGTTCGTAATGAAACGCACAAGTGTCCTATGATAACTAACTGACTGTTTTTATTTATTATTCAGACAAAGGAAAAGTTCTTATCTTGTATGTATTATTGTTCTCGTTCTTAAACAAAAGAAAACTGATACATCACTCGATATATATATTCAATCGATACTGTATATAGTACCGCATGTTTTATTTACATGCCGTGATTATTATAAGGTCGTAAGTACATATTTATTTTCGTTACATTTTGCTATGTATATGAATATAAATTAAGCTAATATTCCAACAGTTTCAAAAACCAAAAATTTATAAGGAATCTTTTCACAAATAAATTAATATAAAAAATCTTTGTGGAAAAGGTGGAAAAAGAAAAATAAAGACGCTAAGAGTTGACGAGAAGTTAGCCACAGTATTTGACGTAACTAATGCCTAGTCCATAATCCAACTTCTTGCACTGATTTATATTTCTCTTTTTCTCGAAAAGAGTGAGAAATCACGCGAAATCCTTGCGAAATCACGCGAAATCCCGCAAAAGTCTTTGCGAAATCATAGGAAAAATATGTTAAACGCGAAATCGCGTCACAAATTTATCACTAGTGAATACCCCCTCGTTAGAATGATATAGAACTCATACCAGTACCAGTATACCAGTATACTTTTAGGTCAAAAAACTAATTACAGTGTGTAAAATACACAAGTCATAAAATAATATAATAGTCAGTGGTAATTACAATGGCGATAAAGTTTATAACTAATTGTAAGTGTCAAATATTACAATAAAAATCAAAGCTGAACAAATTAAAATTTAAGAAAAAATCAACCTAGATATAAGCAAACTTTATTTAAAAATCGAGACAGAGAATGATGTTTCAAGTAGGACTTTAATTTTACTTTAATGGTCAAGCCATGATGGTAATTTAAGGCTTAAAATATTTTAGCATACTTTAAGGGGTAACGTTTTTGATTAAGCAATTTTTATTATGTGTCCCACATTTTTATGCAATGATTCTGCTCACATTTTAAAGCTATCTTTCCAATTTTCGATTTCTAGAATAAAACACTCACATTTTTCAAGTTTTCACAGTTTTTTAACGTTCAAAAAAAGTACTGCCAAAAAATATTTTTTTCTCTACTAAAAAATATTTAGAGAGAGAGGGCAGAATTTTAGAGGTAGATGGAGATATTTTTATCCAAAAAACAGCAAAAATTGTAATTTTTCAAAAAAAACGTGTCCTACTAAAGTGTATTTTAGCACCTCTAAACAGGTATTTAACAAAATTATTTTAAGGTTCATCATGGCTTTACCCTAAAGCTTCTTAATTTTTGACACTCTTTGGTGCAATAAATAAGAAGTTGTTATTATTTGCACGTCCAAAAAAAAAAACAGGAAAAATTACGAATTTCGCATAAAATTTACACAAAAAAAGGGTTTTTGAGCCAAATAAATATTTGTTTCACATCGTCCAAAGAAGTATTTATTTGAATCAAATAAATATTTATTTCTATCAAGCTAGATTTACTTGACTTAAAGAAATTTATTTTGGCCTAAATAAATATTTGTTTGGTTCAATCAAATATTTGTTAGGACCATGGGAAACAAATATTTATTTAGGTCAAAATAAATTTCTTTAAGTCAAATAAATCTTGCTTGACAGAAATAAGTATTTATTTGATTCAAATAATTACTTGTTTGGACCATGGGAAACAAATATTTATTAGGCTCAATCTGGGGCTCAACTAAATCTTTTTTTCTGTGAATGTATTGATTTCCGGTTCGAGTCGTCAGCTAACCGCGAAGGAAAAAAAATAAACTTTAAATTATGGGGTCGCAACTTTTTCCATAAAGATACAATCACGAACTTCTTTCCTTTAACTTTGCTGATTGTTTTAAATTTGTTTTGCTTCGAAAACTTTTCCAAATGATTTCGTCGTCCGAAGTTTTGACTGTGGATTTGAATAATTTATGCAAAATTTTATTTAATATTTTACTTGAAAGCGAGCGTAAAATACAAGGACCCGGTAAAACGCAAACTATGTTTTGTTTAAAACATAGTATTAAAATGGATTTATAATAGAATAAGTGTTCGTGGTATAAATTGAAATGAATAGGTAAAACTCACCATTTTATATGCGTTTTTCCATACATATATTATAAAACCAGTCAAAACAAAACAAAGATACGCAATAAAAATAGCTCAGTCTTATAGATTATGACCTGCTCAACGTAAATACATCGCCTAAAATATTTTCCAAAGTGTGGTTTACGTGATACGGGAAGTATACTTGTTTACGAATCATAAATCTTTTACACTGGTGCATGCTGTTAAGGTATTGTTCTTTTATGTTTAGTTACTAGCTATATTTAGTTACTAGCTATTATTGGAAACTTATGACAAAAAAAAAGTAACCGTTTTTACAAGGAATAATTTTCCTAATTTAATATCCCAAGTTGTTCATTAACCAGTAAAACACCTCCATAACGTCATATTTTGAACCAGTTTTCACCACAAAAAATATATTTATGAGGGCACTACAGGGCAAAACAAACATAAGTAAAAGTCACTTATTATGCACGAAATATATACCAAACAAAAAAACCAAAACGACTATATTAATTTATTACCAAACTGAAATTAAAACATTGAGGTTATTTAAAAACTCAGTCAAGAAAACTTTCCTTACTCAAAGCCTACTCATTTCAAAGCTGTAGCTTTCATCAGTACAAGTACATGGTACAAGCCAAGGTACAAGCAGAGGTAAGAGATCTGAACTCGCTGTTTCTTATTTGAACGCAGCTAATAATAACATTTCGAGAGTGATAGAAATATAAACAAAACTTGCATTTAAGTTTTTTTAAATCGTTCTATGACATCAAGTATTAATTGGAAAAAATAATTAACAAGTGAGAGTGACATATAACCCCAAATTTTAATTTGTTCTACAGAGTGTTTAATATTTAAACCCCGCGTGGGATTAAAATATTTAATTTTGAAAACTTTCTTCTTAAATCCAACAAAAGATTGTGTTAAGATGATTATTCAATAAAAAAATTTATCAAAATTCTTCTTATAAATCAAACTATGTCAAGAACTCAAGGAGGGTTGGTTTAAAATGCGGCAAAGAGGTTCAATGTGGAGTCTGGTTCAAAACAAACAAAAAGCTCATTTCGACACCATTCAAATTGGTGGGAAAGTGATTGATAACGAGCGGGCAAAATTCATATTTAAACTAATTCAATAAATAATTTAAAAAAACAAAACCTTTTCAATTTTATGCGAATTTTACTAAATTGTTGGGATGAAATACAGAATTTACTGGGTTGTAAATGGTTTTTGAGCATTAATAACACGAGATTTCAGAGTTGTGACGTCACTAATCGATAACGTAATTATTGAAAAAGTTTTTCAAATGTGCGAAAACATCTCAGATCTAACAGCTACTTTTTTTTGTGGCTTTCACTAAAACTTCAGTAAGTATCAAGCCTATATCTCAAATTTTGTAGTCTGCAGGATATTTTAGTTATGTGTTTAAATTGCAATCTTTAAAATTTCAGTAGATACCTGGGCACAATAGGTCTTCAGTAGAGAGCTAACCACCAGTTTTGAATACATACATACAACAGCTAGTTTTAGGTACTATTTTCTACGGATACCAGTATTTATAATATTTTTTTTTATACCTTGATCAAAACCATATTTTAATAATTGTCTGCAGATAACTAAAGCATGGCTTTTTTGGTTACCGATGCAAAAAAAACTTTTTTTTGATCACGGGTGCAAACAAAGATTTCTGTCTGTTTTTTTACACAAAATTAAAGAGAAATAGCGGAATATAGTAATATTGAAAAAATCTAATTGTTCTTGCCTAAAAATTAAGCCATTTCCGCCAGTTTTCAATAAGTATTTACGAAAAAATCATTTAAAAACATCGTCAAAATATCAAACTGTCAAAGATTAAAATGTCAGAACAATGAACGTCCCCGAGTAAAAAGGCACATCGCCATGGAAACCATTGTTATTTCATTTACCAGCCGCCTTTATTTATAGTATAAAGATGGTGTGTTGCCAGAAGTGCTCTTCGTCCGAGATTTTTAAAAGTATTTTCCTGTTTTTCTTGGATTGAAACTGATTGATTGAAAACTACTATTTTTGTAAATTATGCAATACAAAAAAGACTTTTTTGCCACAATAGAGACTTATCGGACATTATAGGCTTAGTTTAAAAAACTCGGCACTATTTTTAACAGTTCCACACAAAGGTAAACAATTACTGCTCAACAAATGGGCGAACAATCAACTGAAGAAGTCCTGGAGGCAAGAGTCCAAGTGCAGACAGTCCAAGCTATTCGTGGATGGTCCGAATGTAGCCGAAACTAAATGGCTCTTAGGCAAGAACCGAAAGGACATTGGACTGCTAACAGGGATGCTGACTGGGCACAATCGGCTGAACAAACATCGGACGCAGAGAGAGAGATGATAGCAGAGTGTGATGCATATGCCAGATCAAGGCAGCTGAAGGGGGGATTTCCCACGATACAGGAAGAAAAGCTGCACTCGCTCAAATGGGCCGACATACTGAACCTCGTAAAGAAGACAGGGAAGTAGGGGACAGCGGAAGTAGGGGCATAGGGGTAAGGAACGGGCTATGGAAGAAAGGACCCATGAAGAGGTCCAATTGCTAGGTCCACGGGCCGCTCCCATACTTTTACTACTACTACTACTACTACAACTACTACTAAACAATTACTACATATTTTTAGGCACTTACACCCGGTTCGCACCTGCGACTTTTTCGTGCGTGCCTGCTCACGCGTCACATGACTGTCATAACATTTAATATTGACATCATGTGACGCGTGAGTAAGCACTCACGAGAAAGTCGTAGGTGGGAACCGGGTGTTACACATTTAGGGGACGGCGCGGTGACAAATTAAATTTAATGCCGTCCTTTATTAAAGGTAGGCACAAACATTATTTTGACAACGTAGCAATCAAAAACGCTCTGGCTGGATAGCTCAAACGTAGGTTTTGAATAGCCTCAGCAACCAAGAAGAGGGCCCTGCCGCGCCGTCCCATAACAGATCTGTAAGTGCCTAAAAATATGTAGAAATTGTTTACCGATAAGTCCCTAATTTCTATCGCTGAAGGATTTGATAGTGCCGTATCCCTCTTTGATCTCAAAAACTAAAGCTGATACGAAAAAAGGGAATTGGCATAATAAAACTATTCAAAATCCGTTATTTTTTCTCCGGCTTCCTGACCATCGTAATCTGCTGTTTGGACTCAATAATTTTTTTTGCGGCGTCCAGGGCCGACATTTTTTCAAGACAACGCATTAAGCTAGCCACTATAATTAGCTCCTTAAAAACAATACATCTGTTTATTTATTTTGGCAAGCATAATGGCAAAATTTTAGTACGCTCTATTAAACCGATATTAGAGACCTTTTGCACCTCTTATCAAAAATCCCCGTTAGGTGACTTTATCGCTTAACAACGCGTTGTGACGTAGCTTTTACTTTTTGCTTTTGATTTGTTTATAGACTACTATATACGGTGTTTATTATTATCAAGATTTAAAAAAAATTCCAACAATATTTTTTATTTAAAATATCTTATTCTTGTGTTTTTTATGGTGAATTTTAACTATTAATAATTCACAAGCCAACAAAATAAAAAAATGTTTTTGGTGCCTGAGATCTAAGAACTGATTTTAGATATACTTAATGTGCTGATTCTAAAACTGGCAGCAGATTTTTTCTATCAGTTCTAGTTTTTGAGATAGAGACTAATTGAATTTAGTTTTAATAAAAGGCAAAAATAAATCAACATCTCTTTAAAATTCAAAATAGAAATTTGGTATTCAAAGGATCTAATTAGCCAAATATACCTGAAATTGTCCGTAAACCAATATTCCTAGACTATTTTATATTTGAAATTCCCTATGATCTGATCTCCCCATACCTGCTCAACCCCGACTAATTGGTTTTTGGAAACATAGTACCTTCTGTCTACCTTTATCCTTCTCGACTTAGTATATTGCGTAGTTTTTGCAAATAAAGTTGTGTCATAATTTTTTGTACATTTTCGTCGTTTTAAGCAGACGTAGCTGTGTAAACCATCCAGATGTTTTTTGTTATGTATGTGGCGAATACACTTTGAAAGAAAGTAGAAAAACTATTTCTGAATTTGTGAAAAGTTCTTATCTTGCCTATTTTGGCGTTCATTTGGAAGATCGAGATCAATCTTGGGCTCCACATGTAGTGTGTAAAACATGTGTTGAACATTTGCGACAGTGGACTATTGGAAAGAGAAAGTAGCTGAAATTTGGTGTCTCGTTAATATTAAAGGCATAAATAGAAACAATCGAGATAAATGGACATATCCTGATCTAGATTCTGCATGAAGACCTGTACCGCACTCTAAGGAAATATCCACTCCAATCTTCAGCAGTCTTCCTGAAATCGACAGTGAATTTGAAGCAGATTCAACAACTCCTCAGCGTTTTAATCAAGAAGAACTGAACGATCTCGTGAGAGACCGATACCTCTCAAAGGAGTGTGCTGAATTACTTTTATCCAGATTAAAAGAAAAGAACCTTCTTTATCCAGGCACTAATGTTACATTTTATCATAAGATAGAAAAGGATCTGCTGCCTTTTTTCACTCTGGAAAATAAGCTGTTATTCTGTAACGATATAAAGGACTCTTAGAAAAAATGGGTTTGCCAGAATACACTTCAGACGATTGGCGCCTTTTCATTGACAGTTCGAAATGCAGTGTAAAATGTGTCCTTTTACATAACGGTAACAAATATGCCTCAATTCCTATTGGACATTCTACTACCATGAAAGAGGAGTATAAAACAATAGCACAAGTTTTGAAACAAATTAAATACGAAGAACATCAGTAGGCAATTTGTGTTGATTTGAAAATGGTGAACTTCCTCCTTGGACAGCAAAGTGGATGTGCAAAATGCCCCTGTTTTTTATGTCTTTGGGACAGCAGAGCTAAATATGAGCACTGGGTTAAGAGAAATTGGCCTTTACGAGATACTATGGTTCAAGGAAAACAAAACGTAGTGAATGAACCTTTGGTTACGAGAAAAAAAATCTAACTACCACCCTTGCCTATAAATTTGGGTCTTATGAAGCAGTTTATGAAAGCGTTAGATCAAGATGGAAATTGTTTTGGGTACTTGTCACGTAAGTTTTCTGGGATTAGCACGGAAAAACTAAAAGCTGGTCTATTTGATGGTCCTCAAATAAGGCAACTTATTAAAGATCCACATTTCATCACATCAATGAATGAGACTGAATCTAACGCTTCATTTGTTCATTTGTCAAGTAGTGAAAAATCACTTGTCACACAGTTGCCAGTGCATATCAATGTTTTACATTTCTTACTAAATTCGAACCAAAGAGAATGATTAAACAAAAATTGACACTTATCTTTACAATTAAAAACGCTACAAAACATACACTATTGGCATCATAAAAGTAGTACACAATACTTTTTGTTGTAATACCTTGGTCTATTTTTACAAACAAAGTCACCCATTATTGTATTTTTCTTAAACTGTCAAAGTATGTCATTCTTTATTTCAGTCTGATAAAGCCCAAGTCCTGGCAAAACTACAATTATGGTCAATGGTCAATTAGGGACGTGGCTAGACATTATGGACGCAGTAAAACCACGATTATAAAAATAAAAAAACGATGCGAAGAAGATCAGACAATAGAGAGAAAACAAGGGACTGGTTTATTGAAAGTTTCAACTTATGAACAAGATTATGACTTTATCGCTTTTATGAAAAAAAAAGGCAAAGAGATTAATCCAATTTCCAGGATGTGTAAGAGTGGCACGAAATCGCATAAGGAAAGGCTCTAATTTAAGATGTCGTGTAGCCGCTAAAAAAATTAAACTTACGAATGCATAAAAAAACAGGCCAGGTTACTTTTTTCCCTAAATTACTCTCTAAAGGAACCAGAGTTTTGGCGAAAGGTAATATTTTCCGATGAAAAAGTTTTCCAGTCCTGTAGTGACAGAAAACAAATTCGGGTGTATCATCTACCAAGAACGCGCTATGAGATCGCGCTGGAAGATTTTCGGTAAATATGTGGGGTTGGATTTCTGCTAGAGGTCATGGTACTCTATTTTGAATCAATGGAAGGCTCAAAGCACAGCTTTACGTGGACATTTAAGAGAACACTATGCTTCCAGCCGTCACAGAACTTTATCAAGACCAGATTATTTTTAAACAAGACAACTGCCCTGCTCATACAGCCAGAATTTGTCAAACTTGGTTTCGGGAGCAAAATATTGAAGTTCTTCCTTGAGCTGCGAAAACCCCAGACGCCAATTCTATTTTAATATTGTGCCGGGAAATCAACATCACTTGGTCCAGTTAATAGTCTATGCATATGAAGAATTGATTGGTGAAAATGAAAACCTTTCTGAAATTTTGGCTGATTCTCTACCAAGAAGGTTAAACGGTATAATTGAGGTGAATGGCGCAATGACTAGATATTAAAATTCATACCTAATAATTTGTTTCTATTGTTTTATAATTTTCGTTACAGTGGTGTTTTTTAATTTTTGTTACAGTTGTTTTATGCGTTAGCGTATTATTGCAATTTAAAAATTATTTTTGACACCAATCTTTGATGTCAATATTTTCACATTTTAGTACCAGTCTGTCACAAAATATAATCCGGTAGTTAACCATACAATTAAAAAAATACCTATGTTTATCACGTACCACTTTTATGATGCCGATAGTGTACTTGCATTCAAAAAGCAATTTAAATATTTTTTTTTATACTTAAAGTTTTACTGTCAGCAACGATGTCAATTATAAGCGATACGGTATTTACCCGCAGGTAACGCCAAACTTTATCGGTTAGTAAGGGATTCCGTTATTACCTCGTAACTGCGCATGCCCCAAATAAGCCATAAAATAATAAGGCATCAAAATTATAGGTTTAGGGAATTATCGAAACGCTAATTGGCAAACCTATATACCCTAAGTCGACTCTATTTTGGGTTACCGTTCGGTAGGAAAGTGACTTAAATTATGTTTGAAGTTAAGAACACATTGGTGGTATTTGTTGACATGACAAGAGTACCAAAGATGGCATAAAATTAATTTCCACCGTTATTTTTGGCTCCTTCAATTTTTGATTTTTTGACGCAAATATCTGCAAACGTTCCTTAAGGGTTGCGATAGTTCTCTATTAGATAATTTTTGGTCGTGCCAATTTACATCCCGATAACTTTAACACTATTTGACAGTTCAAAAAAACCTTTTCGGTTGACTACTACGTTGACGGTCCGGTTATTTGACGTTTGCAATATTTTATTAGTCTTTCTTTCCCTCCCCCCCCCGGTTTTGTTGTTCTTGGCGCCGTTTGAGTGCCCTCATCTATGTATTAACGTTACAATAATGTACAAAAAGTAATAAAACATTTTTATTTTAAGCAGTTTATATCCTTAAGACGCCCACAAATAAAGACTATTTTTAAGCAGTGTATAATAACCTCCGCGAGGCGCGCCGCATTTTGTAACAATTACTGACCAATATCAGTAAACGATAATCGGAAGTCTTTGTCTTTTGCCGTGAAAAAAAAAGATGATTTTCTTGTTTTCCCAATGATTTGAAACAGTGGCAGAAAAGTGTTTATCCTCCTGTGATTTATTGCAAAACAAATTAAAAAATAATTGTGACAAGTTAAAAAAGAAAAAAAAAATCAGGAAATGTGTTCCGTTTAGAAAAGCGAAAAAGGTTGCTTATGGAAAGCGTTGGGCCTCAACAGTCCAAAAACTTAATTGATTTTGTTGTAAATGCTCATAATGTGGAAAAAACATTTCTTCGGGTTTCCCGATTTCATCTTTTAATTCGGATATCAACAAACAAAACGAATGCCTCCAACTTTTTGCACATGGCCTCAGTCAGTGTCCATGCTTCCATGCCATAATATAAGATGCTAAAAACATAACACCGAAGCACACGAATTCGGAGAGTGGTATTAAGATCGCGACTACACAACACTGGTTTCATTTTGATAAGTGATGATCTGGCCAATTCTTGCACGAACTTCTTGCATGTTGTCCCAGTTCTCATTAAGGAGACAACTTAAGTATTTGTATGAATCCACGCGTTCGACTTGCTGCCCATTTACTTCTAACATGCCCGGATGTGCTTTTCCTTTGGAAATTATATTATATCAGGGTTGAAACTGGTCAGGGAAACCTGGAAAACCTGGAAAAGTCAGGCACTAAACAAAACTTTAAAAAACGTTTTTTTTTTATAGTGACAAAACGCTGAATATCCTCTAAACAGTACCCTCTCCAGATAGGCCGATCAACTCATAGCGATTTAGTGTCCTTTTCTCCACCTTCGCCGCCATTTTCACTCAAAAGTGACAGATAATCCATTAGTTTTCTGTCAAAATGGCGGCGAAGGTGGAGAAAAGGACACTAAAACGATAAGAGCTGATCGGCCTATGTGGAGAGGGTATTGCTCTAAATAAACGTACGCATACCAGTGTACTTATAATGATTTTTCGAAAAAAACGTTTACTTATTTAGCGGATATTCAGCTTTTTTTTACTATGAAAATAACGTTTTTTTTTAGTTTTGTTTAGCAGGCAGGGAATTTAAAAATTGATCTGGAAAACTCAGGGAATGGGTCCTAAGCATCGACGTACATCGATGGTCCTAAGTCATCGAAATCAGAGAATTTTTACAGTATGCGGTTTTTATCTTTTATACTTTCCTCACTCTGTTCCTCATATAATGCCAAAAACACATTATTTTTTCTTTGTTCTTCAATGTATATTTTTGTTTTTATTTTAAGAAATTTCCTTCTTAAATTGACTGCGGCGCGATGACATAGTTAGTTATTAGAATGTTAGTTTAATTCAACAGTCTTTGTTTGTTTGTCACAGTTACATCATGATTTTAGAAACACAAAAAAAGCTGCGTTCGTCCCTGAATAATATTTCACAGAAACGTGAAAAATATGAACATTTTTGAAGAATTTACTGCTAAAGTGCAAAAATATTTTGCCTGCTGCGCGATAACATCATTGAAGACGTGTCAAAAGTGACATTTTTAGTATACTTTTCTCAACATTTTTGCCTACGGTACATTTAGGCCATAATTTTGGTAACAAGTCCAGAATGGACACAGGATCCCACCCCAACCCACTTCTGCTTAAATCGCAAAAAATTTACGAATTATTTATAGGTCCACAGCTTGTGAACATTTAAATAAAAATTATTTTTTTAATGGTCAGGGAAATCCTGGACAAGTCAGGGAATTCAAAATTTGAAACTCAGGTAGGTACTAACAACTGTGGCGCCCTTTTGAGCCTTCGCCAACCCTCCCCCCCCCTTTAAGTCACGCTACGTCGCTGCATATCAAACCTCGCGTGAAAATTAGAACCTGCTCTATCTAAATGTTTTTTTTTAAGCAGTGTAAGCACACTAAAGCTCAAACTCATTCTCATGCAGACAAAGGACACTCACAGTGAGCTGAATTCTGTATTAAGGTCATTGATCCCGAAATGCGCATTTCGAGATCAGTGGCTTTAATATACAGGGTTCCTAAGCAAATCCTTAGGGGGCCAAGCAGCCGTGTATAAGACGCAGACAAACAAAAAGCACATTAGGCAGAAAAGGATGGCCATAGGGCGATGTTGTCACTACATCTTACACGTAGTAAATCCATTCCAGGTTGTTGTTTTCTAATGTTTTCCATTTTCATACCTTTAGGACTGGAATAAAAATTGTTTTTGCTCGACTTTAATACCAAACTGATGAAAGATATCGTAAAAAAAATATTTTTCGGCTTTTCATTTTGTAACCATTGTCCTTACGCACTGTTTACAGGCTGGGGACTGAGATACATGCAAATGCCTAACCTAAAGCGTTCATACACGGCCGGAGAAATCGACTGAGATATTTCCGTAGAAACTTTATCAAGCAAATAGGACGGATTGACGCCTTCGAACGTCCAACCCAGGTTTTGCACTTTGATTCGAAATCAAAAAGGAGGAACAGTCAGATGTGGGGCCGTGCACAAATTACGTAACGGTGATTTTACCAATTTTTGACCCCCTCCCTATGTAATGTTTTGTAACGGTTTGGCACGCCACTCCCCTAATATTACGTAACGATTTCAAGACCACTACCCCCCCCCCAAAAAAAAAACTTTTCACTTATTTTCATTTCAAATTTTCTTAGTTTCACACAAATGCAAACGCTGTCGAAAACCCCCCTCCCCCCTACGTAACGTTTTGTAACCCCCCTACGTAACGTTTTGTAACCCCCCTCTCCCTATGACCATTACGTAATTTGTGCACGGCCCCTGTAGTCCCAGTGGAGGAGGGCGAGAAAATTGATATTTTTTTCTTAAAAATTATACTCTTTAGACCTATTTCTTTGCGTTCCCGAAATTACGTAATTTTTGAAAAAAAAAATTGTAAGCGGCGCCATTTTTATTTCGTGCTTTCTTTTTCTAACATTTTTGCGTTCGGCTAATTTAATTGAAAAAATTTTGCCTGCGGCGCCCTTTATCTTCTCACTCGAAACCAAGATCCCCCGTTTTGGGAAAACGGGATCAGCAGAGTCTCTGTTACTAAATTTTTTCGAATAAAAGTAGAGTATGACCATGGGGGAAATAATTTTTTTCTACGGTATGACGAAAATTTCGAGAAAGTTAAAGAAAAAAATAAAAAAAGTGGCAGAGCTCAAGTTTTTAGTAAAAAAAAACGTTTTTTTTAAAGAAACAGAGCAAAATAAATCTTTTCACCTCTTTTTGGGTGTTACAAATATTGGCAGCCCCTTATTTTTCGCTTTTACCCTCCCGCTGGTTTTGAAGAATTGGTTCGCTACATGTTTCGAGATCATGTCATAAAAGAACTCGAAAATATCAAATGTAGTGTAGGGCCAGCTTTATTTAAAATCAATAATATCGCAAGCAAAAAGCTCTGCAGGAAAAACAGCGCCGTTTATTGATTTCTTTGGCTGCTAGTGCTAGCTGCATGGTTTGGCCGTTTCCGGATAGATGTCACTAGTAGAACAGAATGGAAAGAAATTTAATTAAAAGCGAAGATATTTCTTTCTAATGTTAACAACCTCACGAGTTTATCGCTCAGTATCGTAAATAATGGACCCTGCCGCCTCCTTTAAGCAAGAAAAAGCTGTGGTTTGGACCTGAAAACATATAATTTTTAATTAGATTAGATGTGGCCGCCATCTAGCGGAATTTGCAGACATCTTGTCAACGGTTATTATTGCAACTATGATTAATGCTCACAATGAAAGAGTGGCGACAATTTTTTCTCATGAAAGCAGTCCGGAGATAATAACAAACTGGCACCATTGCTCAATATACCTGTTTCTTTTGTGCGCGCAGAACTTTCTATGCCATTTCTGTTTGATTTATTGAAATCCTATCTCTAAGGAAAATCTTAGGAACCCTGTAGAATTCAGCTCACTGTTCCGAGATCAGTGGCCTTAATACAGAAATCAGCGCACTGTTTCTCTTGTAACAAGTTAGGATTTTTATCAAGTGAAAACATACATATCGTCTTCAAATTCATTTATTTAGTAAACTAAAAAAAATAAACTTAACACCCTTTTTGTGCAAATCTTTTTGTAGACTTCGAACCATAGAATTTTATAAGTTTCGACAGTACTGAACATCATCAGCGAGCTCGTCCCATGTACTAGTAATTCTGCCTGGTTTCGAGGCCTCCAATTTCTTTGGTAAATGATCTTTACCAATCTTCCCGACACATTTTCTCCACTCAGGTCTGGGTTATTCGATCGCTGTGCTAACACTTCATTGTTCTGGTTTCGGAATCATGTCTTGCAAACATTAGCAGTGTGCACGACGCAGTTATCATGCTAGAATATGAATTGGTTCCAAGGATAGAGAACTTCAACCGATGGCAACATAACGTCCGAAAGAAGCTTCAGATAACGTACTGTAGTGAGCCGACCATCAATGTGCCAACATACTCCCAGCCCCCGTGAACTAATCCATCCCCACAAGAAGGTCGATAAACTTTTAGTATGTTTTCACATCGTACTCAATACGTATATATTTCTTTCATAGAGCATGTTCTCTGTTTTGACAAAATGCGAGATATATGAAAATACAAGATACTTGATGTCTTGATGTTCGATATGTATTGAGTACGATATAAAAACACACTATTTATTTCTTCTGCGATCTGAAGAGGATTGAAATACTTTTTCATGGTTAAATATTACCCGTGCCCAGTAATCTTCATCACGGTCATGATTTGTGGCAAAAATTACTCTTGCGTTTTTTTGTTCTTGAGTTAATTTTGTTTTTTTTTGCAGCAGTACGGCAAAGTAACTCCGAACCTTTTATTCTCCTACTGGCCGTGGATCAGGATGCAGGAAAATTTGTCACTGAGACTGCGTTCACTGCCGAGTCGAATGGGTTTCCTCTCAAGTGATTGAGCTCCGCTTTGGCTTCTTGTTCACTAGTCTTTTTAACCTTGCCAGTGCCTTCTTTTCTTTCTAAACGGTGTGTAGCCAGACAACGGCTTCTTATTCTGCAAACTGTGGCTTTATTAACACCATAGTGGTCAGTCGTTCTTCTCACCGACCATCGGTCTTCACGAAGTCGCGTTACTATTTGCGTTTTCACAAAAGTAAAACAAAATTATGATTGTTTTCCACAAACCAAAACTACACTTTTTTGCACTCGACGCGCGTTTCGCTAACAACGTTAGCATCATCAGGAGACGATAAACAATGTTGTTTATCGTCATAATTTTGTTTTAGTGCAACCAAAGGTTCCAAATTCCCAACATAGTTCACAAAAGTAGACAAATGTCTCGGCATATTGAATCGCAACTGACAAGACTTCATGTTGGCACCTATTTGTCATGAATGTTTGTCATCTACATATACACTGCTCAGAAAAAAACAATTTTACTATTCCAATGCACGCAATTTATCTGCAAGTTAGTGTACAGGGTGGTCCAAATTCGAGGGGACTCTATAGCTTTGAACTTTTGCAGCATAGTTAGCCCAAAACTAATATGCATGTTACGGGCCCGATTTTCAAGAGAAGTCGAAAACTAAAAACCGCATTGCGATATGTCAAAGCGTTTCTGAGCTACAGGGTGATTCTTAAAAATGTGCGTTTCTAAAAACCCTCTACAACATTTTTATTTCTAAAGATAGAAATCTATCTACCTGTTTCACCGATTTTGTCTTACAGGCTTTAGTTCACGAGATATAACACAAAGTTACATTTTTTTTAAATGGAATACCCCAATTTTTTTAAAAAAATTAGTTTTGTAAAAAAAATTCCTGGTAAACGATGTGTCATACACCTATTTTTATTAAGTAGTTAAACAGATATCTGCAATTTTTAATAATTACCATAGGAGGCTCTGTTTAACTCTGACCTATGCAATTTTAGGGTATCTATCTAGGTAGCTATGATCACATAAAAACAATTGCCATGATAAACGAGCCCAAATGTCAAAAGTGGCGTGTTCGTCAAGATATAAAAATGTTTGAAAACTTTCAAAAGTACGAGATGATAAAATGTTATATTGAAAGTAACGAAAATCGACAGACGGCGTTAAATCTATATTTCCAGAGATATCCGGAAAGAAGGCAACCTAGCTCAAAAATATTTTTGAAGTTAAAACGTCATCTACAAGAATACGGATCTTTTACAAAACCGCGGCCTAGGACGTATAGAAGCCTAGCCAGAGATAGAGAGTTGGAAGAACTAACGGTTCTGGGAGAAATAGAAATTAACCCGAATACTTCCACCAGGGCTATGGAGAGAAACACTGGAATTCCACGCAGCAATGCCGTTCGGGTGCTTAAAAAATACAAGTTTAGGCCCTATCGACCCCGACGGGTGCACCAATTACGGCAACGAGATCTTGCTCCAAGACGTGCATTTTGCAGGTGGTACCTAAATAAAAGCCAAGAAGACCCCGATTTTGCCAAAAAAGTTATTTAGATGGATGAGGCAACGATTTCTAGTGATGGAATATTCACCATATATAACTGCTATTACTGGAAATAGCAAAATCCCCATATTATGGTGGAACAAGCGAATCAGGGACGGTTCAGTTTTAAGGTATGGGTAGGCATCTACAGAGGACAAATTATTGGGCCATATATTTTTTATGGAAATTTAAATCTTGTAAGATACCAACAAATTTTAAAAGAGCAGATGATTGCGTTTATCGACAATTTGCCACTTCAGCAAAATAATGAGCTATACTTTCAACATGACGGTGCACCTCCTCACAATGCACGAGACATTACTAATTTGCTAAATTTTGTGTTTGCCGAAAATTGGATCGGAAATAAAGGTCCTATATATTGGCCCCCCAGGTCTCCAGACCTGACCCCTTGTGACTTATTATTATTTTTGTGGGAGAGAGTCAAAGACCTTGTATTTCGAAATCGCCCAACTACTAGAAGGGAATTGGAAGATTGGAAGGGAACTTCTTAATGCAGAAAATAGCGTCAAGAGAAGATGTAAGATATGTTTACAAGAAAACGGCCGTCAACTTGAGCATTTGTTTTAGAATTAAAGAAAATTGTTAGATGTAGATTTTAGTTGTTACATAGTTTAATTAATAAAAATTTTAAATAAAAACTTTTAATAATTTTATTTTTGCTTATTATTTTAGGGTTGGTAATGAACTTAAAGTTCGAGGTTACTGTGTCCCCTCGTGTCGTAGCCAACTTGATTTTGTATGAAAAAAAACAATAAAATTGTATTTACACATTTAGGGCGCGAACAGCGCCAACTATGGTAAATATCAAAATGTGCAAATATCTTTTAAACTATTTAATAAAAATAGGTGTATGGCCCATCGTTCAACAGGAAATTTTATTAGAAAACTGATTTTTTAGAAAAATTAGGGGTATCCCATTTAAAGAAATATAACTTTGTGCGATATCTCGTGAACTAAAGGCTTTAAGAGAAAATCGGTGAAACAGGTAGATTTGGCTTTAAAAAGTCTTCAAAAAATGTTTTGAATGAAAATCTATATCTTTACAAATAAAAAAGTTGTAGAAGGACTTTAAAATCGCACATTTTTAAGAATCACCCTGTAGCTCAGAAACGCTTTGACATATCGCAATGCGGTTTTTAGTTTTCGACTTCTCTTGAAAATCGACCCCGTAACATGTATATTAGTTTTGGGCTAACTATGCTGCAAAAGCTCACAGCTATAGAGGCCCCTCGAATTTGGACCACCCTGTACATACCTAAGCATTATTCAAAACATTGTGAAAAAGTAAAAAATAAAGACAATGCAAGTTCGAAACTCTAGTTTACTATAAAGTTCAAGATTGCCTACCATCTTGAAACATCAGTCGGGATAGGATGTTTCAGTGGAAGAAATAAACAAAAAGATTCACATCTTAAGGCACAATTACACAGACGAACATGCTCAAACAAAAGCTCGTGCAAAAGATCTGCGTAAACATTTTTGTGAGCTTTTCTTTGAACATTTTGTTCGGGTAAATTTTTGAGCAAATTATTGCTATCTGTTTTGGAAACATATTTTTAAAGATGAGAATAAATAAAATTTCACATCAGTGATCAGTGATCTCAATTCTTTAAAAAAATGGAACACCAACTTTTATTTTAAATTTTTGTGAAAAAAAGCCGACGGCAAGCGAAACATTATTCTTGGCTATCAGTTTTGTCACATGGATTAAGGTTACTTATAATACTTTTTTCTTAGGGTTTTTCCCGGATTTTTTTGCCCGGGTTTTTTTTGGAATTTTCTTGCGAGTTTTTTTTATTTCCAAGGGTTTTTTTCCTAAATTCAAAAAACAACCCAGGAAAAGTTTTCTTTTCCAAAAAAGTTTTGAGTTTTTCAAATATCGGCAAAAAACTCAAAAATTGCACTTTTAAGCGGTAATCCGCGTCTCACGACTGAGGAGTGGTGGGGAGGGGATTTTTTTTTAAACATATTTTTGTGACTTTACTTTACCCTTAGCTTTGATTGTTTTTTTTTTAATTCCTCACACCAGATTTACCTAGTTAGTTTAAGGCCCCAACGGTTGCTTAAAAAAGCAAAAGGTTCATGAAAATGCTGAAGATAGATATTTACTGTCAATTTAATGTAATAATCAAGGTCGATTACTGACACTGAACAAACAATATGCAAAGGAGCAACATTCCGATTCAGAAGTCCAGTCTATTACTGCTAAATTATATTTTTTTAGACAATGGTCGGGATGGTAGGATTGTAAAAGTGGGTAATAAACGGGTATTATTTAGACCGAACGTGCTTTTGTTCATATATTTGAGATTTAATAAAATGTATATAGGTTTTTTAATTTGACTTAATTATTATTGTATTGTGTTTTAAACTAGGAAGTAAAATAAAGAGATATTCTTTTAAACGTAAATTTTTATCATTTCATTTTACAGGCAACAGCAATAAATATGTGTCATTATTATTTTTTTATTCTCGTTTTTTGAAAACCCCAAAAAAGTTACAAGTATACTGGCATATCCCCTATAAAAATCAGGTCAATCGAGGTAAAATGTGAATTTCGACATCAAATCGTTTTTTCGTTGGAAAGCACTTAATTAAAAATACCTTGTTTTAAAACTTAGTCTTTCTATTTTCAGTTAAGTTCAATGAATTCCCATAAAACTATAAAATTAATTTGTAAGAAATTTCTATACCAACATTTCTTCAAACAAATTTTGCTTAACATTCTCTCCAAAATTTACGTGTGTTTTTTTGTATGAGATTTTGCTCGAACATTTCTTTGAGCATTTTGCTCAAGAGGCTCGTGTAAATGTTTGTCGGTACTTCCACATCAAAGGAAAGTTTGTCTCTGCCTTTAAGGCGCAATTACACAGACGAACATGCTCAAACAAAAGCTCGTGCAAAAGATCTAAAATTTTTTGCGTGAACATTTTTGTGAGCATTTCTTTGAACATTTTGTTCGGGTAAATTTTTGAGCAAATTATTGGTATCTGTTTTGGAAACATATTTTTAAAGATGAGAATAAATAAAATTTCACAGCAGTGATCATTGATCGCAATTCTTAAAAAAAAATGGAACACCAACTTTTATTTTAAATTTTTGTGAAAAAAAGCCGACGACCAGCGAAACATTGTTTTTGGCTATCAGTTTTGTCACATGGATTAGGGTTACTTATAATATTTTTTTCTTATTGTTTTTCTCGGATTTTTTCTCCCGGTGGTTTTTTTGGGATTTTCTTGCGAGTTTTTTTTTTATTTCCAAAAGTTTTTTTCCTAAATTCAAAAAACAACCCAAGAAAATTGGGAGTTTTTCAAATATCGGCAAAAAACTCAAAAATGAGGAGTGGTGGGAAGGGGAATTTTTTTAAAAAAATATTTTTGTAACTTTACTTTACCCTTAGCTTTGATTGTGTTTTTTTTAATTCCTCACACCATAGATATAGATATTTACTGTCAAGTTAATGTAATAATCAAGGTCGATTACTGACACTGAACAAACAATATGCAAAGGGCAACATTCCGATTCAAAAGTCTAGTCTATTACTGCTAAATTATATTTTTTAGATAAGGGTAGGGATCGTAGGGTTATAAACGTGGGTAATAAACGGGTATTATTTAAAACGAACGTGCTTTTGTTCATATATTTGAGATTTAATAAAATGTATATAGATTTTTTTATTTGACTTAATTATTATTGTAAAAAACTAAACTAGGAAGTAAAATAAAGAGATATTCTTTTAAACGTAAATTTTTATCATTACATTTTACAGGCAACAGCAATAAATAAGTGCCAATTATTATTTTTTTATTCTCGTTTTTTTACAACCCCAAAAAAGTTACAAGTATACTGGCATATCCCCTATAAAAATCAGGTCAATCGAAGTTGCTTATGAGGTAAAATGTGAATTTCGACATCAAATCGTTTTTCCGTCGGAAAGCACTTAATTAAAAATACCTTATTTTAAAACTTTGTTTTTCTATTTTCAGTTAAGTTCTATGAATTCCGATAACAATATATATTTTGAATTTGTAAAGAAATTTTTATACCCCCAATTCTTCAGACAAATTTTGCTCAACATTCTCTCAAAAATTTACGTGTGTTTTTTTCTACGCGATTTTGCTCGAACATTTCTTTGAACATTTTGCTCAAGAGGCTCGTGTAAATGTTTGTCGGCATTTCCACATCAAAGGAAAGTTTGTCTGTGTTAATGCGCCTTTAAGAACACAATTTTTCAAAGACTATGCCAAAACAAGATTTTTTTTTAAGTTGCCAGTAATTCTTGAAAATTGAACAAAACTTCTCGCACCGTCTGAATGCTCGTGCGAAAGTTCGCGGCTATATTATCGCGACGATAATTTAGACGACTAAAATTAGAATTGTCAGAAACCGGCTTAATATCGCTCTTTTACGATTAAATGGTTTACGTTTTGGCAGGTTGAAAATTTGGGGAGTAAAAATTTTGCCAATAAAAATTTTAATAATGCAAATATTGGTTTTTACCCGTGTAAATTCGACAATTAAAGATCGAATTTTACCGTTTAAAAATCAATAAAAGACACATAAAATGTGGTGCTTTTTTACGATCGTTGTTTTTTTTAAACTTGATCAAATATTGCACAGTCTAGCGGCAAGTTTTAAACACCTATTTTTTATATTATATTATATATACAGGGTGTCCCAAAAGTCCGAGTCCACCCAAATATCTTCTGAACTATTAGAGGTAACTAAACTATAATTGGCATTGATCCATAACATCAAAAGGTCTATTTTTTAAGGGGTGGTTGTGCCGCCCTTGTCTTGGGGGGCGGCATACGGACGGCCATCATGAAAATTTTAAATGGAAACCCCTATCGAGTGATAGCTTGTTTTGAACCCACTTAGCACATTGCAAAATAACGTCATTTAGATAGAGGAAATCACGCTTAATAGGTGAATTTTTAACGTTTTTTTCTCAAATAACGTGTTTTTCACGTGAAAACATGTGATTTTGAGAAAAAAACGTTAGAACGTCATCTATTAAGTGTCATTTTCTCTATGTAAATAACGTTATTTTGCAATGTGCTATGTGGGAACGACTTTGAAAAATTAACATGTCGATGTAACTGTCACTTGTCTATGTCAAACGTGTCAAAAGTTATGGACTGCCAAACTTATTTTTCACAATTTTTGACAAATTTCGAAAATTTGTGTTAGCCAATGAAAACCCATTCGAGTGATAGAAACTAACATTTTGTCGTAACTGTCAATTTTCTATGTCAAAGGCGTCAAAATCTATCATCTACGAAACTCATTGGTTTTGACAAATTTGTTAATTTTCTGGTTTTTCAAAGTTTACCATTTTTGTGTAACTGTCACTTGTCTAAAATAGGGAAAAGACGTATAATATAGGATGATAATTTATAACTTTTTGTTTTTTGAACAGGAGCCGCATATTTTCGATATTTGGTTATTTTATTACATAAAATTTATCGATAATGATACCTGACTCACATTAATTGTTAAATGATAAGAGAATCAAGAAGGCTTTGAAAAAAAAAACAAATAAAATTCAGCAGAATGTCAAGTGAAAACTGCTTTCGGTATAAGTTTTTACGATGCCACGATCAAATGAAGATAAAGTTGAAATTATCTTTTTCTACGGACAAACAAGATGTTATAGACAAGCTAGACGCCTTTTCAACAATGCGTTTCCCGACAGACCTGTATCCCACAGCTACGTAAGAAAAACTGTTCTAAAGTTTAGAAGATTTTTCACTGTAAAAGATGCCCCACGTCACGGGCGACCAAGAGAAGAAACCGAGGAGATCCAGGAGCAGGTGCTAGGGTCCGTTATTGAACAACACAAGCAGTCTGTGAGAACTATAGCAGGTGATCTTGGAATCACTAAGAGCACGGTCCATAGGGTTTTCTCAAGCGGTTCAAATTCCATCCTTATAAGGTGCAGTTGGTTCAAGAGTTAACCGAAGATGATTTTGATCGCCGCGTGCAATTTTCCGAAGAAATGACTGAACTAATTAGAACTGAACGGTATGTGTTGAATCAAATTTGCTTTAGTGATGAAGCTAATTTTTTCTTGGATGGTATAGTCAATAGACATAACTGCCGATATTGGTTGGACCAGAATCCTCATTGGTATGAAGCTCATACTCAAAATCCCTTGAAATTAAACGTATGGGCGGGAATTTTGGGAGATCGAATATTGGGACCATTTTTTATTGATGACAACCTTACAGGCGAAAGATATTTGGAGCTACTACAAAATCAGATCATTCCTGCAATAAGAGAAGCAGCTGGGAATTTATTGGAACCCATCTTTCAGCAGGATGAGGCAACTTCTCAATAATGAAAGAAATTCGTCGTTGGATTGGGCGTCGAGGAACTCTACAATGGCCTGCTCGTTCGTCCGATATGATGCCTTTGGATTTTTTTCTTTGGGGTTACATCAAGAGAAAGAATTGTTGGGGTCTGCCAATCAATAACGCCAGAAATTTTAAGAAACGTTCGTAGTGAGTTTGAAAACAGACTTTTTTACTGTCAGGAGGTTCTTGATCTTGGTGGCCATTTTCAACAGTTTTTGAATTGAATTTTCTAGCTTTCAAGAATATATAGTTAAGTTTTAATTTCATCGTTTCTTTTTTAATTATAAAATTGATAGCTGCTTATTATAAAAAAAGTTTTGGGTGACATAGTGATACACCACTGTTATACCTATCAAAATGTAAGTCGTGAAAAGACCTTTCAAACAAGGTATCACTCAACAATATCAAAAGACAGCTGCCGGTGGCGTTCAAATGTTACTCTTCAAAAGACCTTTCGAACAAGGTATCACTTGATAGGATTTAATAAATTTGTGAAATTTGTCAAAACCAATGAGTTTCATAGACGATAGATTTTGACGCCTTTGACATAGACAAGTGGAAGTTACTTTTTTAAGAAACTTTTAAATAACAAATTTTCGAAATTTGTCAAAAATTGTGAAAAATAAGTTTGACAGTCCATAACTTTTGACACGTTTGACATAGACAAGTGACAGTTACATCGACATGTTGATTTTTCAAAGTCCTTCAAAATAAGCTATCACTCGATAAGGGTTTCCATTTAAAATGTTTATGATGGCCGCCCGTATGCCGCCCCCAAGACAGGGGCGGCACAACCGCACCTTAAAAAAAATAGATCTTTTGATGTTATAGGTCAATGCCAAATATAGTTTAGTTACCTCTAATAGTTCAGAAGATATTTGGGTGGACTCGGACTTTTGGGACACCCTGTATATTATATCTTTAAAGAAACTAATTTAGTTCATCCTAAAACTGCTTTTGTTTGTGAAAAAATATAAACGGACAGAAAAATAATGTTGTTTTTTTATTTTAGTGGCCCCCATCTTGTTTTGAGAATTTTTTTTAATTTTTGGAATGGCTATGTCTTACTTAGCGCAACCCAATATTTTGCCGAGTACTTTGTTTTTAATTAATGATGCATGGGGAGGGTGACCAGTGAAACCACTGATGAGCTTACGCTGGTTACCCAGAGCGAAACATCCTTTAATCATTTCTCTTTTCACTTTGTTACTTTGTGGGACGCTCATCCAAGTTTGAATTTTCGTTATTTCCACCCGAGATCTTTTGATCTTTTGTTTTTTCTTTGGTTTCTTTTCGGTTTCTTTTTTTGTTTTTAATTGCCTTGGGAGCATAATCCTATTGGAAATATTAACACGTCAGGACGAATCCGTATCAGGTAACTTGAATAAGTACCAGTGCGGAACGATGCCTATTTGTGAATGATTCAAGGTTGGAAATCAAAGTGTATGATGGTGTTTAATGATTTATGGGGAGGGTGACCAGTGTTTTTTTTTTGTTTCTTTTCGGTTTCTTTTTTGTTTGTAATTAAAAATTAATTTGTCTCATCCTAAAACTACTTTGGTTTGCGCAAAATTCCTAACGAACGAACGTGCACAAAAATACTGACATTTCTCAAGTTTAGTCGCGGCCATCTTGATTTGGGAATGATTTTTTTTTTGTAATTTTTGAGACAAATTGATATATTGCATGACATTGGTGTAAATACCACACCATAAGGGGAAAATTATTTTTTTCTGGATAGCTTGGTCGCCATTTTGAATATCAGTAGTATAGGCTGTGCAGGTTCTGGATCACTTAGCGTTAACGTTAACGTATGTCCGTCTGTCTGTGCTGAAACTCTCTAATGGCTGAAACTCCCTAATATCACGTGTCTGTAAGTGACGTCAGAAGTGTTATGTGATCACGTGACTTGTGTTCTACAGAGTGAGTCTCTTCGGGGATTCTACAGGGTGCTCTATGTCCAAGAGGGTTGTTAGGGGGTTGCAAGGGAATGCCATAAAGGCTTGTGCGAATAGGGGATGTGATCACGTGACTTATGTTCTACAGAGTGAGTCTGCTTGGGGTTTATACAGGGTGCTCTAGTGACATGCACCTGTCATCTGTCATTTGTGATCTCTAGCCAAGCTGTCAAGTACCACAATAATACTTAGCGTTAACGTATGCCTGCTGAAATTCTCTAATGGTTGAAACTTCCTAATATTAGTTGTCCATTCTCGGTCACAAGTGCCAATGTATAGAGTAGAAAATGACGTATTTCAAGAGTGGCACTATTTGAAAAAATCAGCCGGTGTACCGAAGGTACTTTTTCCGTTATGTCAAATCAAAAGTTTTTTAAAATTGGAGCAGAGACGAACTTATTGCTATTAGCATCTACCAAAATAATTTTTTTTTGTCGTCTATAGGTTAATAAGGTCCCTTTTATTTTTGACATATCAAGCGCCATCTCTGTACCAGCGGCGTATCCAGCCCAGACCTCTGGGGGGAGGTAATTTATTATGCGGGGTATAAGTTCACATTTTGTTGGCGGTCCAACATACAATATGTAATTTTTAATCCAATACCTGGGACCTTGGGGGGATCTTGTATACGCCGGTGCTCTGTACCTGCTTACAAACTCTAATTTTTTTTAATGTGAGATCAAGGAGCCAGTAGGTCAGTAGCTTTAATATGAGACATTAAAAAAAAGTCAACACTCAAAAAAAAAAAAATTATAATCTGGCCGCCACTTTGTTCCAAAGTGACATACAGACCGCTTCAAGCTACTGCGAACATAGGGGGAATCAAGTCCAATTTACTCTCCGTGCCGTACGACCGAGGTGGATTCGAAGCACGCTGCAGTGTTATCTTTTGGAAATTCATTTTGTTTTTATTATTTTGTTTTATTTCTGCCTTGCTCGAGAAACAGATGGGTAAGTTCTTAATTGAAATAATACATTTTTAAAACTAAAAATGGATGTCTACGAAGTTGCCGAAAAAGTGCAGATGGTCAAATGGTCAAATCGTCATAACCCAATACACGTTCGATATTGGTCGAGGGAAAATTTGCATTTGTATTTTGACGTAAGAACACAGTATCCCCAAAAACTAAATGTTTGGGGGGGGGGGGTATTGTAGGGAAACACGTAATTGGGCCATTTTTTATTAACGGCAATTGCAATTTGAATGGTCCTAGATACTTGGATCTACTGCCGCAGCACATTATTCCAACTGCTAGGCAGTTGTTAGGTGTAAGATTTGGTGAAACATGGTTTCAACAAGATGGTTGTTCCGCTCACAATGTTGGCCTTGTTAGGGAATATCTTGATAATGTATTTCCTAATCGGGTTATAAGTACACGGGGAACTATTTTATGGCCAGCTTGATCTCCCGATCTTGCTCCTAATGACTTCTATCTGTTTTTGAAGAAGCTTTTCAAATTATCACCCCTAACATGTTTGGAAACGTTGGAAGGGGTAGTAGGCTCGGATATTGTCTAGCCGAGCAAGGAGGACTTTTCGAACATTTGCTTTAATTTTTTTTTGACTGGGAGAATCTTTTTGGTTTTTAGAATGTATTATTTTATTTTGAGAACTTGCTTTTATTTTGTTTCTCCTTATTATTTTCATTGTAACACGTCGTCACTGATAAATCTGAGCAGTTGTCAATAAAACGCTCTTATTTATCAGTGACAAAAAATAAGAAAATTACGTTATAAAAATTTGCGTATTTATTGACCAAATTCCGGTTTCATTGACTACGCTCCACATAGCACCGTGGTTAGAGGCGTACTAAATACAAGGCGAATGGCAGCGAATGGCGATCGGAAGCCTGAGTGTTGGTTGCTTCACTGATAGGCGTGCGGTGTCTCTGCATGTACGTACACTGGCAAATTAGACTTCTTTCGCCCTATGTTCGCAGTAGCTTGAAGCGGTCTGTCAACTTTTTTTATATTTCTGGATTTCGATTTGATTTTTCTGAAAACGTAGAAAACACATTTTTTTCTTTGACAGTCGCCATCTTGGTTTCTGGAGCCGAAATGGGGGATCCTAGACTGGAATTTTAGCTTATGGTATTAGGTATCACTATGCCAATTATAAAGTAACTGCTTTTTTTTCAGCTGTGTCTTGAAAATCCCTACGAATTTACTCCACTAAATAAATTGAAGGCATAATTTTACATTTGTCTTCCAATGTAAACTTCCCGGTCGGCTGTTGTCAGAAATTTGCATAAAATTAAACACTTACCGCGAGAAATTAGACTTTTGTGTGGGTCCCAATCAAAACAATAAAATTGGGTCTGTTTGGTGTACCCCCTGTTTTCTCTGTTATATGACAATTTACAAAAAATAGTCTTAAGGTCGTAGTTACAATCTGGGGAATTGTTTTTAGCAACACTGTACGGGAAATCAATTTAATTATGTCGACCTGATGTTTTTCAAAAATATTACGTCATTAAATTTGTTTTCCATGGCAACGCGGAGACTTTATTTATGTTTATCCACAGTGGGACGCCAGAGATTTTTTAGCACCGGGTCAAAAATTTGGGGTTAGGTTACTTATTTTGACTTTTCGCGTTCTGCGCCGCTAAAAATCCAAGTAAAATACTAAAATAAAAGAAAACCATTTATTGCAGAATTACCTGCTAAAAAAACGCTACCCAAACACGTATTAAAGTAACTGGGTGTAATGTTTAAAGTTGCATTTACACAGGTGCATTTCTAATTGAATTGGAAACACTCCCGCTAGCTGATACCGACAACAGGTTAACTTAAAAGCATGCAGATTTAAAAATCGGCTATTGGGGCTAGACGAAATAATCTTATTCTATTTTAACCAGGAGCGTTAAAGACTACCAAGAGTCTTTCCAACCTCTAAATGGAGCTTTACTGACCTGTTTTGTTAGTACTCAAGTATCCGTGTGTTTTTGAAACTGAGGTTCTTTGAAACTGAGGTTCTAAAATCTATCCTTTACACTCCAGGATTTCACTAGTACACTTGCACATAACTATGCCGCAATAATTTAAATTAAAAAAAAAATGGTTGAATCAAAATAAAAACAAAATTATGTGGGGTTATGGGCGCCGAATGTTTCTATGCGAATTCCTAGTAATCCCAGCGGGCCAGTAAAGTTCTTTTGGTGGACTCGGGGTAATACCCGCGCAGCGCTAAGCCTTTTTCGGCGGGTGACCGCACACGCGGAGTGGTTTCATATTTGTTTTAAAACAATGTTTTTGAAAACACATTTATGAAAGATAAAAAAAATACTCTTCTGTCTCACTGCGGCCCGATTTAAAGTTTGTTGACAAAACACCTGCACTTACCATGGAATCGTATAAATTCTGCGATCTATCGGCCAACAGTTGAACTGCGTGTGTCTTCCAAATTCAATGAAGTGTGAATGATTGATCGGTTTTCTTTTCCGGAGTGCACAGGCTTTTAGAAAAAAGGAAACTTAGTTTTTATTTTCGCTATTTTTTTTGTAAATCGGGTTTTATTTTGAAGAAAAAATAATTGAGAATTTGTTAAGCATTTAAAAATGATCATTCCTGCAATATTTCAGCTAATTCTGATGTTTGGTTTTCCCTGTGCTCAAAGAACAAGTCGTTGCCAGTTGTACTTTTTTTTTACTTAAAATCTGGGGAGAAACAAAAGTGGCATAACTTTAAGTAAACTATAATTCAATTCAAAAATAACTTTATTGTCTGAATTACATTGAGGTATTCTTTGACAAAGTTTGGCTTATCTATTAAAATTGAAAGTGTCTATTAATAGTATAAAATATTATAAAATTTAAGTTCTAGATTTTGAAGTGCTTAATTAAAAAACAAATAATAATGTATATAAAGAAGTTTAGAAAATACAAATTATTTACACAATACAAAACAAACTTAAGAGAGTAAAACAATTTAAAAAAAAAATTGTAAATAAATAGTCATGTCACAACAACAAAAAATATTTAAAGTCAGATGAAAACGTCTATAAAAAATTACATAAAATATTCATTTAGGTTATAAAATGCCCCAGAAGCTACAAATTCTTTAGTTTTTTTCCTAAAAATTTTTTCAGAGTGTAGTTTCCTTAATTCTATGGACAAATGATTGAAAAATTTTTTCCCATCATATACAAATGATTTTTTTATTACGCTAGAATGTGGAATGGGGAGATATAATTTGTAAGGATCTCTAGAACTGTAGCGCCTATCTGTTGAAAGCTCAGCTCTATATTTTTTTAAAACTAGACACACTGTCTCCAGGATAAGAATGCTACACAAAATCAAGATGTTGTAATTTAAGAAATAAAGTTTAATGTTAAAGAGGTATCTGATCGCTCTCTTTTGCAACACAAAATCAGACTGAAATAATCCCTGAGAGCAAGATCATACACATTCTTGCCAATACCAAAATCAAGATTTTGGGCAATTACTGTTAACGCATAACAGTTTGATGTGATTTTTTGTTTTAGAATATTAAGATGTTGCTCAAATTTTAGTGAATAATCAATAGTTAACCCAAGAAATTTATTTGTGTTTGGATTGGATAATACTTCGTTATCTAAGTTTATGTTGCTTATAGAGCTATTGAAACTTAGCATGTTGGTTTTCGAAACATTAAAGGTCAAGCGATTTGCATGGCATCGTCACAAAAAGTTGTGAATTTACCCGATATAAGCAAATTTGGCAAATTGTTTACAAACAGTAAGAATAAGAGAGGTCCAAGAATAGATTCTTGAGGGACACCTGTACCTATTTTTCTCTCTTCTGAAGTCTGATTATTAAAAGTAACAGACTGTGTTCTATCACATAAGTATGAATGAAACCATTGCAACCCCCTCGTATTCCATATGTTTCCAGCTTGCGCAGCAGTGTTTTATGATCTACACAGATATGTATGTCAAAATTGTCCAATGTCATTGCATATGTTAAATTTAGACAACAGCTTTCTTATTTTAAATTCGTCCGTATTCAAAAAATATACCATATGTTACCTTTGTCTAGAACGGTCATTGAAAAAAATTAGAAAACCGTTGCCGTAAGAGCAATGTGTTAAACAGAGAACCACCTAAACTATTTTTCCTTGGCTAACACATTGCCCTTATGGTAAATTATTTTTTATTTCACTTGAGAACCGCTGAAGATCAACCCCACCTATGGTATATTTTTGGGATCAGGAAGAAAAGATCTATCGAATTTTTAAAAAATATACAGGGTGTTCAATTTAAAATAATAAAGTTGAATTCTATAGACTTAGAGTTACGCAACTTTTGTTAAAGAATATTTTTTGTAAAATGCATAATAACATAGAAAAGAGGGGGTAACATTTATAATGACAGTGGCGCACCGAGGGGGGGGGAGGCTGGTTATGGTCACATTTTTACTTCAAATTAAGTCAGTATTATTATGTATCCCTAACCCCCCCCCCCGAAGTCAATTCCTGGGTGCGCCACTGATAAAAGATAACCCTGTATCGTATCTCCCACCCGAAATTTATACACATTGCTTGACTTTTAGTTTTTCGTTTATTCCTAGATCCCTGGCCATGGCAGCATTCAAAAAATTTTCGATTTCGCATAGTTTAAATTTTCTCACGAGTCAACACCGTTCTCAACTAAAAAGCCAGTTCACTCCTGTCTCTTCAGTGCCCTTTAGCCCACTGTTGCCGCCATTTTTATAACCAAATAAACAGGTAAAATATGGAATTTGTGGCATCGCGTTTTCTTTGTTATGCTCGGTATACAAACAAAAACGAATATCATAGCCGCCTTAACAGGCATATTCATTTTTTATTCATAAGGTATCCCCTCATGTTGTTTTACTATGGTGCATTTGATTCATATGAAAGCATAATATGGTGAGTTATTCGGAGTCATTTAAGGTTAGTAGGGTAGTTACTCACGTAACAATTTTTAGTTGCCTTAGTTGCTATAACTGCCTGCAACGACCGCTATGATGGACGAGAAACCGGCGCCACACCGTTGCTCAGTGGCGGATCCAGCAATTCATTACCCTCTCCACATAGGCCGATCAGCACTTATCGTTTTAGTGTCCTTTTATCCACCTTCGCCGCCATTTTGACAGAAAACTAATGGATTATCTGTCACTTTTGAGTGAAAATGGCGGCGAAGGTGGATAAAAGGACACTAAATCGGTATGAGTTGATCGGCCTATCTGGAGAGGGTACTGAGCAATTTCACCAGGGGGGGGGGGCGCAAGCAATAAAACTTATGTAGGCCGGCTCAAGCGACTACGAACATAGACGTTTGGTGTGGTGGTCGTAGCTTTCCCAAAAGGGTGGGGGCGTGAGATCAAAATTTTGTAAAAGCGAAGAAAAAGTTTTATGCAAAAGTTCTAAAATTAATGTAACTTTTGAGTCAATAGGGCGCCGCAGGCAAAAATTTTAAAAAACTATCAAAAATTTTATGAAAAACAATAAATTGTCGAATAAAAGGGGGGGGGGCGATCATTATGTTGGTTAGTGGCGACCTGACCCTTCCCACCCACCAAACAGTTTCGACCTACATATGTTCATAGTTGCTTGGGCCGTTGGTGATGACTAACAGACACTACCTGATACAACTAATTTATTTTGGCAAAGTTAGTTGTTATACAAATCCTTACTTCTAAAAAACAAAAAAATTCATTCAGTATTAACATTCCAACATTATTATCGTGTTAAAACACTTTTAGTTATGTAATAAAATTAAGTTTTCTTTTTTGCTTTGCAAACTTATCTAGATAGATTCCAAAATCCAGGTTCATCGAACGATATTATATTATATACAAAAGCGCTAAGCCATTAAAGTCTCTTGTCTCCTACCGTGGACCGAAGATAAATTTTCACAAGTCTTAAAGTGGAGAAACTTCTTTCTTCTTTATCTGAAAAAGTATCTCTGTGCGTTTGTTTTGACACAAGCCGGGGTATTTTCATATCTATATCATGCTCTAGGGGTTTTTTTCAGGTATCCGCCAGTGTGTGTTCTGCTTTGGCAATTTTATCCACTTTTTTTTCATTTATTCTAGAGAGACCCGTATTTTCTTAATTGAAACCTAACAGTGTATGGCTTTCTTTCTCACTTTGATAGCGGATATCTCAGAAACTGGTCATAGAAACGAAATAAAAATTACCCATTTTCTTAACTAGCACTAGTTATATAACATATTCAAAATCGAGCGAGATATATGTTTTATAGGAATGTCCTGTGCGTGCTTCTTGAATGTTTTTAAAACTTTGATAAGGTTCAGGGGGGGGCCCCCCCCCCCTTGGATCCTCAGCTGCCGTTGTTATTAACTAGGGTAAATTGGGCAACCCTCTAACAACGTTTATGTTTACTGGAATATTGTGGAGTTTTCAACGACTGCAACGAACGACGGACCAACGACTCCAAAACGTTGATAATTAACTAGACTTAATTAATTTACGTTCTTTTAACGTTTCTCTTTACGAGAGGGAGAATCAATACAATTGCGGCCAGTTTCAAAATACATATCAATACAATACAATATCTGACAAGGGCACTTCCTTTGTCGCAAAACGGTTAGGTTATCATTAAACCAAGAAATTGTTATTGCCGCCATACCGTTTTCTTTTCCTGATTTGCGCCGCTACGCCATTTGTGTAAATCGATAAAAAAAATCTTGTTTTTTTGCTGTGGGTCTTTGCGGTTACGTTTTATCCAAATAAAAATGGAACGAACTGTATATTGCTCCGCCACTGGACATTTACGATAGATATTTCATTTTTAGCACTATTATTATTTCACTAATTTATCATAAAATAAACCGAATACATAGTCCACGTCTGGAAGTTTATTAAATTTTATCTGCACCCGAAACAATAAACACATATTCAAGATGTACACAGCTAATTAAATTTAAGACAAGATTATAAATTACGCGAATCGTTGCCAAAATATTTGTGTTTTTTTTTATGAACAAATAAACTGGCAGCGTGAAGCATAATGATAGAAAGCAATGCCCCATAGTAAGATAAATAATAAATAATTAATTAATTCTTATAAACTTAATATAAACTAAACTAAACCCTTCACTGCGATGGCCGGTGGCATGTGAATGTCACATTTCACGTTGACAGTAGTATTTACTTTTCAAAAACCAAACAGTTTTCGGTTTTTTACGTAAAAATATGTGCCGCCCAAAATAAAAAGGTAATCTTATGGCGGTTTTAATCGCATTTTAATGATCGAAAAATTAATAAGATGTAAAAGCGCCAAGGCAAATGTTTTCTCTGGAGGATATACCAAAACTTTTACAGGTATTTGTTTTTCTCTGTGTAAATAACTTTCGGAATCAAAAGTCAAAACAAGCAAACACGGCGTCAGGAATAACATCAATCCAACGCACTTGCGCAAAACGGCCCTATATCTTTATTTTCATGGCCTACTTGACCATGATATGTTGCTAACAAAATTGCCACAACGCATCGATATCGCTATACCAGAGAGCATATAAATCTAAATAGAGAGGACACGTAATGGTAATATCCGACCAGCAAGTCAACGCGATTCACAGCAAGTTTTTTATTATTAGCTGAATGCGCCAGGATAAACCGGGGTAGTATTTATTTAAAATTAATACGGCAAAAATCCCGCGCGTTGAATGAATAGGAGTGACGTAAACGCAACGTACGTTAGGCAGAGAGGATACGTCGCCCAGTTACGACGAGTTAAAAAAGGCTTAAAGCAACGCTTCTTGCGTATCTTGTAAATTGGTAAGATAGTGGAACAGAGGGCGCTCCCATTTGCTTTTTTTATAAAATAACTTAAAAATTGGCAAAAAAATGTCTTTATTTTTGATGATGTTGATGAAGAAAATGACATCGATTATGCCATCATCAACGAAATGCTCCGTGGAGAGGCTGTTCTCGGGAATAGAGCAGCCCGTTATGGACGGTTCAACTTTGATGAGGCACCTACATACTCATAGAAGAGAAATTTGTAGGACACTACACATCTTTCTTTTGATCTGGGGTTACGTACGAGACGCGGTGGGACGATACACCGCGCGTAAAGCGTATCGTACGTTTGTTGTTCACTGCACATGCGCACTTGATCAAAACTTATGCTACGTCGAGTTACGTGCTGTGGCTTATAACCCCTAATATCGATTTATCACTGGCGTATATACACTTTCCGACACATAAAACGCATACAACCCTTCAGCAGAAGTTAGGCACTATATATTAAAAAGTTTGCTTACCTATTGTCAACACCGTTCTCAACTAAAAAGACAGTTAACTCATTTTCGTTTCAGTATCCTTTGGCCTATGATCGGCGCCATATTGACACCAAACTGACAGAAAATCCATGTTTTACTTGTCAATTTGGTTATAAAAATGGCAGCCACAATAGGCCAAAGGGCACTGAAGCGGTAGGAAATAACAGGCTTTTTAATTAAGTACGGTGTTGCCTATTGTTACCGACTTTTGTAGCTTAACGCTTTTAGAGAACATAAACAAATTTTGTTAAGGAGACCGAACACATTTTTACCGATAGTTACTGGTTCTTTTGTTTTAAGGTTGCTGTGCGAATTTTTTTTGCAATAAACCCCCATACGTTATCGATGGGATTAAAAGTTTTTTCGCCGGTGAGATCTACCTGTCGCCAAAATTCGTTTTCCTGTCTCGAAAAAGTAATCTGGCTAGCTTTTTTTCTTCACTTAGCCGTATCTTTTTAGCTGCATACGACATCTCAGCCTCGACTTCTTTATTCGTCTTAGTGCAGTTCTTACCGTACTGGCCGTAAAAAATGGGTGTTCTTCCAGGAGATTTGTGACTTGCTGATCCTATTGGGGTGTGCTGACTTTGGTAAAGCCAGTTCCTTCCTTTCGTCGAACAGTTTCTTCTTCTTTGTATTTTATTTTTAGTCTTAATATAGTCGACTTGTCTGGTCCATAATGATCGGCGACTCGACCAACAGACCAACGTTCATCTAATTTTGATAAAATTTAGTTATCGAATTCCGATATCTGTCGTGACATTTTTGAGATGGACAAGACTGTGACAACAAAACATGACAATGAGTGGACCCTGACACTTTGTGACAGAAAAGGTTGCTGAATCGTATCGTATCGTTATTACTTGTAATAATTAAGGAAAAAGCAGAGAGCCACATAATTTATGTTTTCTCCGGTAAAAAATAAGTGTTTTTTATTTATTTTTTAAATATTTTACTCATGTTTCTCTCATGTTACTTCAAATTTTAATAACCCCGTCATTTCCGAATGTTTGTAAAATACATGATCAGGAGATTAGAATGGGTGAGCAGGTATGTGAAAACTGAATGGTCCTGTTCTCCTAATGTAAAAGAGGCGGTTGCGACGTAACCGAGTCAATTCCCATCATGGGGGAGTCTTCTGCAAAAATTTTTTAATGATTCTTTTTTAAATTTGACCGCCGAAGACGAAACCTTGTAAAAGAGTAATGTTTCGGGTCTGTTGTCTGCAGTGCGAGCGATCGATATTATGGATAGTTCCCAACGCGGAACCTGTCCAAAAAATACGATTTTCCTGTGCGCCGCCACTGCTTTGGATCGATAAAAATAAGCAAGAGCGAAAGCGAAAGTGGCGCACGAAGTTTCCAAGCCAAGCACCAAAAAAAACGATAGCTGCGCCATTTGGTTTTCAAGTCAGTTGAGCGGAGTCGCAAATTTACCCTTAGGTGTCCTCTCTATTTAGATTTATGTGGTCTCTGGCTATACCTAACGCGTTCAAAACAAACCCAAATGACACTAAATTTCTCACTGTCTATAGACAAGACCCGCTTTCATGGTGGATGCAAGGCCTGAACAGCTGATTGCAATCGTGGCATACGTTAGTAGGTCCGTAATGTTGCGATCCGACATAAGGTAAACAATTTGGCGACAATGCCAGATTGCGCTGAAAGTTGTATCTCCACCCGTAATGTTTTTACGTACATATTATTTTTATAACTTTATCATTTACATGCAATTATGCAAATTCTCCGGTTTGTTTTTTTAAACATGGAGAAACACCTTATTATTATTCAAATATATAAAGAAATTTAGGTATATTATATAATTGCATTTAAATTTCCTTGAATCTTGGTATAATGAACCAACCCCAGCTGCGACATTTTTAAATATCCTATATGAGTAGCAAGAAAATCTAAGAGGTGCGTATGATATTTATTTATAACTACATTCACAGTTTTGATACTATCTGTGGTCAGCTTATTTTTTCTGCTGAGATTTGTTTATAAATAGTACAAGTGTTCCCGGTGTAAATATAAATTTTTAAAACATTATTATGTCAGACACACAGGATAAAGAATGTATGTTTGTTACAACTTTTTATTTATAATATTTACATAGGTAGATACTCAGCATAAGATTTTTTCGTATTTATTAAAAATGTAAGGATACTTTTGTACGTATTAAATAAAAATTATAGTACGGTGTATAAATTCCATTTTTTTTACACAACGAAAAACCATCATATAGTACCTACAATATAAGTATCATCCTTTTTCGAAATACCACTATTTTTAGTCGAATTTGCTTATTTTTTCCACATTGGTTTTTTGGTCATTTGCCTAAACAGTGCGGAAAGTGATACTTTTTTGCACACGATGGCCGTTAAGGGCGAAAAAGGCACTTTTAACACGTTTTTAGTACAACAATTTCCTACTTGCATAAAAAGCTTCTGCCTAAGGTTATATATTTGGTATTTTTAAAATTAAAACCAAAAAATTATTTTGTTTCCATTTTTAATTTAATCTAGTTTATAAATGCATCTAAAAACTGCACTTAGACTTTTACCTATGCTAATTTTTTAATAAAGTTTTGCAGGTCACTTGACATTAAATAGGTAAACAAACTACTTCGCAAATGCGTGTGAAAAAGTCTACTGTTACATATCAATTTTAATGTGGAAAGTTCAACTTCCCACACCCGTGCGTAAAACAATAAGCACGGCGTGCATAAAAAACTGTTATAGCGTGCATGAGAAAACGTTTAACGCACGCAATTTTTTTTTAAATGGTACTTTATGGACTAAATTTTTAAATTTTGAGTTCGAAATGTGTGTTTTAAAAACTACTTTTTGATCAAGAAAGTCATCATAAACACTCGTAAAAAAAAATGTACCTAACCCTTGCAGAAGTGTCTTTCCCGCCCGAACTCCTCGCGTGCGTAAAAGTATCACTTTCCGCACTAATTAGGCAGATAACTATCTGGAGAAAATTTAAAAAATTAATATTTTCTATGTTATATCTTTACATAAATATTTTCACAATGACAAATATAATACCTCCCCATACCTTCGGTATCAATTATTAAGTATAAAAAAGTTAAAGATTGTATTTCTAAAAAAATTTGTCAAGTCTGAAAATAACGACCAAACCTTTTTACATTTATAAATAACCTGCCGCTTCTGGCCGCTGCTAAACATAAGGTGGTTGGAGCATGTGTGAGGAGGAGCATGTCTGGTACAGCGTTGCCAGTGGAACATAAAATTGTTTTCCCTAAATCTAACGACTGACCGCGTTTCAAAGCAATTTATGAATGACTTGATGGGTCTATTTTAGTTAAACGTCTTTGCATCGCATTCATCACATATAAAAGCAGGACTCGTTTGAAACATGACGTAAACAATTGAAAAATGTGCCAGCTTTTTGTACCGGTTAGTCCCGATTGTCGATAAATTTTATAAAATCTTTTACTGACTTAATAGACACAGGCCCAAATAGAAAATGCTTGATTGTAATCGTATCTCAGTGCGCATGCTTAAAACGAATACGTCGTACACCAGCGACTATACGTCTCACCTATCTCTACGACCACCCTTGCAGTATTCTATTGTTATATTCTATTGCCCTCTCACTTTTCTGGACAAGGAAGGAAATAGAAGATGGGCATGAAGTAAAACTGTTGCGATTGTTGGAGGGCTGTCTACATAATTCTTATTTTCAGGTGAAAGATAGGTTTTATCCTCAGGATGATGGTATGCCTGTGGGTTCATCGCTTTCGCCAGTGTTGGTCAATATTTACATGGAGTGGTTTGAATCACACGCGGTTGATACCACAACATATAAACCTAAGCTAAGCTATGTTGATGATACTTTTATTGTTTGGACCGGGAATGACCAGCAACATTCAGAATTTTTTCACCACCATTAAATTCACAATGGAGTTGGAGCAAAATTGTCAATTTCCTTTTCTTGATGTACAGCTAGGTCCTTTAAATTTTAGGACGACTTCAGAAAGTGTTTGATTATTGTGAGCAGTTTATACTGTTAAGTTGACATTAAAGATTTTGTAGGTTATTTACAACTACAGGATGATCTATGTTTCTTTAAGGGAACTGCTTATACTTCTTACACTAAGGTCTTCTTTATTTTTTTAACTTGTTTACTTTATTTATAATACTTTTATACCAAAAATAATAAATACATTTTGTGTGTGTCTATGTATTTGTTATAATAATTACAAAAAACTACAAAAAAATCAATATTTTGTCATGTCTCCGTTTACGTCGATAACGTTTTGTAATCTGCGAAACATTGATTCATAGAAAGACATCGTGAAATTTTCTTGGCCTGCAAGGTCTTCCCATATCGTTGTGATTTCTTGTGGCAAGAACCTGCGTTGTTGGAGTCTATATACAATAACACTCCAAACATTTTCTATTGGGTTCATATCTGGGCTGTAACTTGCCCAAGGAAGCAATTCAACGTTGTTTACTTGTAACCACCTTGTTATGATGTTCGCGGTATGAACCGGACAATTATCTTGTTGATATATAAAATTGTTTTCTGGAAAAAACCTGTTCCACACTTGGCAGCATGACATTGTTCAATATCTCTAAATAGGTTTGTCCCACAAATCTTCTCTCAATTCTCCATATCACCCCCAATCCTCTTGCTGACATCCATCTAAAATGACCAGCTGCTCGGTAGTGACTCACATACTGTGGATTGAATCTGGCATTATCTGGCCTATACACTCTAATTTTGCCTTTGTTTGATGACTGAAAGGTTTTTTCATCCGTAAAAATCACGCGGTTCCAAAAATCTTGATCTCTGTTGATATAATTCAGAGCAAAAAGCAAGCGAGCTCAGTTTTAGTAGCTGCAACACGGCAGTTTAAGTGTGATCTCTTTATCCTCCTGAAAGCAGTTGTCTTGCATCCTGGGAACTGAGACAAAATCTTTGCTTGTTTTGCTGTTAAAAAAGGGTCCTCTTCGAGTCTTTGATTGAGAGCTGCATCTTTATCCTGGCTGGAAACTGCGGGTCTGCCTGATCCTCCTCTCCTCTCTAGCGTTCTTTCTTCCCTACACCTTTTGTTAATCAAGAATACAGTATTCCGGTTGAGATTGAAATGTTCTGCCACAGCTGCAAGAGACCATCCGTCCTCCAGCTTCGTTACAATCCGTGCTCTCAATTCCTTCGTCGTGTGTGGGGCCATGATCTGAGTTTCTTGACTAAATTTAAGAATTTTATATGACGTTGAAAATAAATTTTTGAAGAGAATGACACTATAATTTGACTGACATTAAATTGAAATAAAATAAAATACACTGCTCAAATTCAAGAAAAAACTGCTTTAAGAGTCGTCCTAAAATTTAAAGGACCCAGCTGTACTTGTCAGACGAGTAGAAAGCGAATCAGAACAACAGTCTATCGTCAATCCACTCACACAGGACAATATTTGAATCAAGATTCATTTCATTCTGCTACAACCAAACGAGGCATATTAAGAACTTTGTATAACAGAGCCTTTCAAATTTGTAACAATTCTCATGACTTGGAAATCGACATAAGAAACATTAAGAAGGATCTGCAGCAGAATGGTTGCAGCCTTAAACTTAAAACAGATAATATTTCTAAATTTCAGCAAACAGGACTGAGATTAGAAGACCAAAACCAGGCAAATGCATTCCTTACAATTCTATACATTAAAGGAGCATCAGAGAAAATTCGAAGAGTAGCGAACAACTTTAAAATAAGGAATGATTTAACAAGTTCCTTGTGAGTGTGGTGAATCATACATAGGCAAAACAAAGAGACCACTATCTGTTAGGCTTAAGGAACATCAGACGAATACCCAAAGAGGTGAAACAACGAAATCAACAATCGCCGAACATGCATGGTCAAAACAACACCGAATGAAATGGACAGTAGCAAAGGTTTTGCACAAGTAGTCACACTGGAAGAAACAAAAATTCCTTGAAGCTGCCTTTATTGGGCAGAATCAGGGTATTTTCAGTAAACCAAGTGTTGAAATTCCAAATATTTGGAAGCCCCTTCTTCGGCCGGTGCCAACTTCTTGATTTTCCATAGTATATAAGTACGTAGCCTTAGGAATAGATTGTAGTTTGCACATGAAGACCATCAGAGATTGTACTGTTTCACCTATTTACACAATTTTTAAAAATGCTAATTTCACATTTTTTGTTTTTAGTTAAGGCTATCCTAGGGCCCCAATTGGGGTCCCGGGCCTGGTTCCACGAAACCACGAGTATTTTTTGCCAAAGCTTGACATATTTTACTAAGCCAAAAAAAATCAATCCTTCAAAAACTGCCTGGGGAAATTATAAAGAGATGCAATAATGAAAAAAACTAGAAAGAGAGGGAAATATGAGTTGCCCACCACTGGTAAAAAAACCAATTGTCTCGTACTCGCTGCCAGTTTCCATACTTAAGATTTAATCAAAGCTTAGATGTATTCCTTGTTCGAAAAAATGTTATATAACATTCTGTATTTTTAAAATACAGGAAAATTTTTAGGGCCCTTTTAAATTTGCGGCGGGGTTCATTTTTCAAGTTTATTCTTAAAATCATCTGTTAGACTGTGAGAGAACTATTACTTTTATTTATTTTAATCGTTTTCGTGTGTTAAGTAGGGCACATATTATCACATTATTTAAAAGTCATCACCGGCGACCCCTTGGGGGGGGAGCTTCCCCCCCCCCAATGTTGCTTGCAGTTGGGAAATATGAAGTTTCACTTGGAAAATTTAGGTGCATATTACAAAACATTTTTTTGTTTGAAAGTTTGAGACAATGATGTGTTTGAAATTAACTCTGTGTTTCGGACTTCCATTGTCTATATTTTATTATACACGACGTTTCGATCAGTACAATCTCTGATCGTCTTCAGGTGCAAACTACAATCAATACCCAAAAAGGTGAAACCACGAAATCAGGAATTGCCGAACATGCATGGTCAAAACAACACCGAATGAAGTGGGCAGAAGCAAAGGTTTTGCACAAGGAGTCACACTGGAAGAAACGAAAACTCCTTGAAGCTGCCCTTATTGGGCAGAATCAGAATCCTGTCTTCTTCTTCTTCCAGTGTGACTCCTTGTGCAAAACCTATGCTTCTGCCCACTTCATTCGGTGTTGTTTTGACCATGCATGTTCGGCAATTCCTGATTTCGTGGTTTCACCTTTTTGGGTATTGATTGTAGTTTGCACTTAAAGACGATCAGAGATTGTACTGATCGAAACGTCGTGTATAAATAAAATATAGACAATGGAAGTCCGAGTTAAGTTAAAACATTTTTTATTTCTAATTTCTTCAAACTACAATAAAAACATCTCAAAGTTTCAAGTAACTTGGGATTTGCTTTTAATAGACACTTAAAGTGAATAGACACTTAAAGTAAATATTTCAACGCATCGGTATCGATATACGTAACGCGTTCGAAACAAAGTCAAAATACACTACATTTTTGACTTCTTCATGCCATGTTTCGAACGATGCCTGCTTCTTTGACGGGTGGCATGACAGAACAGCCGATTTCACTCGTTGCGTACGGAGAGATGTACGAAGGTTACGGACCCACGAACGTACGCAACGATTTCTGCTGATTGAAATCATGGCATTTTTCAAAAAAGTAGGCATCGTTCGAAACATTGCATAAACAAGTCAAAAATGTAGTGTATTTTGGCTTTATTTCGAACGCGTTAGGTATACTGATACCAATGCGATGAAATATTTACTTTAAGTGTCTAATATTAGTTGGGAAAATGGCCTTTATCCCCCCTCCCCCAATCAAATACCTTCGAATCGCCGCACAGTGGGCTCCCGGGTCGAATTTTTGGCCAAAACTAATTAAGACATATTACGTAAATAGTCAGTAACAATTAGTTAAGCATAAAGTCATTGCTTTATAATGGCAAAAAGCATTAAAATTATTATTTATAAACGTAGCTTGCTTTAGACATTACTCTAGGAAAAAGGAAAGAGATTATAAAATGAAAAATTGCAGCAAAAATCAAAACCAGGGAATCCGTTACATACATTACATAATAATTTTTGTACTATCTATTAAATTATCAATTCTAACGACAAAAACTATGTTATGCGACATTTTCTTAACATGATTTTAGTAGGCAGGTGCCTTTAGTTGTAAATTTGTATATATGTATGTATGTAACAAATCTAGAAAGTCGATTTCGACTGACTTCCACTTGTCGAGTTGACTTAAAATTTGGCACCCATTTAACGGCCCAATTACATCGTTAAACCGGCAACGCTGTTGGGTCCGTTCATTAGGCAATTCTTTTTTCGCATGTTTCTCGGAAACGGGACTTCCAAATGGCCTGAAGTTTTTCCTAAATTGTTTATTGGACTATGTTTTTCCATCAAATCTTGGTACTTTTTTAAAATTTTGTTTATTTTTTGAAAAAAAACTGTTTTAGCTTTTGTGGTGTTTCAAAATTGCCGCGTCCATATTACGTCAGAAACAGTCAGAAATACCCTTTATAGAGACCTGTAAAACTAAATTGGAAATATTTGTAATTTTCCAAATAATGGACACCTAATTTCAAAAACTCTCTAGATTGTATTAATAAGCTTTGTAATCCTCTTCCTCTAATAAAAAACAAATTGAGTATTATTTTCCTCTAAAGCTAAAACATGCGGAAATGTAAAAACATGGACTATAAGGGTTACCTATCAATATTAGTTATATGCCTAGCATCAAAAATTACTTAGATGGTTATATTATAGATACCGCCACCATCAAAATTAACCACCCACGTCTTTTTTTTGTGAGCTTACCCTAGGCATAGTTTCTAGTGTTCTCCTTTCCTAAATGTATTCGGCTAAGAGAGATCTAGCATATATACCTAGGTAACACCCCTTACCAGGAAAAAAAATTTATGCCATGCAAACATCGAAATTGGTCGACTCACTGTTTTGCAACTAACCAATGTCAGTGTGTCTGCCTGACATTCTTCATAACCTTAGTTTTGTCGTTTTGTTTTGGAGTTCGTCGGCCTGGTTTTTGTGTTTTATTTAATAATTTTTCCTTTGGTGAAAAGCTACTTTTTAGAACCCTTAAGTGGTCTGTGTGTATGACCATTTGACTAGTTGTCACTGCTCTCAATTCGATCACCTAGGTGATAAATAAACAATCCCTCATAGGGTCACTGGATCCTGAGACCTGCGGTCCCAGCCGCAGGTTTTAGGATCCAGTGACCCTAATCCCCAATGATTCGCGGCGCAATCTGTGAACAGGAGAATACAGTAAAGAAACCAGAGATAGATAATGAGTGGTAGATGACGTATTGAAATCGATTGACAAATTTATATTATCTCTGGATTGTTCTTGCGCCGTTAAGTTCCCGTGACAATACAATACACTAAAAAGTTTTCATCTTTCTCTCTCAAATTGGTCCAAAATCGGTATGTAGGGGTTTTTGAACAAATGTAAAATTCGGGGGTAAAATTTTCATGTAACCTGAGTTACCGCCACTCTAACTAACGAAATAAAAATATCTTTTTTAAAAGCGTTCGGTCAATTTTTTATGCATGCCTTTCAGGTGTGACGTAAGATAAGTAACAAGCCAAAACTCGATATTTTTTAACAATTTATAAAATAATGTACAAATAAACGCTATGTTTTAGTTATATGTACACCGGCGCTGATCTACGGGGGGAGGAGGGGGAAGAAGAAATTCCCTTTTTCTGAAATCCCAAACTTAATTTAGTTTTGACACACCGAATCCACCTCCATAAAATACAAAAGGTAATTATGCAGTATACGGTTTTCTGCCATTTTTGATTTTTTTTTTGAAAAATTCTTTATGAGGGCACCTTCTAGGGTCCCTAGGACCCCAAATCCGCCTGCGCCCGATTTTTTTTTTTAACGAGAAAAAAGGGTGCCCAGGGGGGGGTTGTAAAGTGTTTTCTTAATTGTTTTGGGTTGGTTTGGATTAGGTTGGGTTGGACTGTGTTGGTTTGGTTTGTTTTAGTGAAAAAAAAATAAAAAAAAAACAAAAAAATTAAAAAAAAAACTCAATCAAAAATGGCAGAAAACCGTATACTGCATAATTACCATTTCCATTTCCATTTCCCTTCCCCCCCCCCCAGCAGTGATGTATCGTAATATGTCGCCAATTATATAATGGGATGCTTACAAATAAATGGCCACATATCGTTCAAACGCAAATGAACGCAAAAATTTTTGTTTAATTTAAAATCCTTAAAGTATTTAGTTTTACAAAATATAAACCTTAAAGTGGAGGTTTATGGAGAAGATAAAGTTTTATTCCAACATTATCAAAATTAATGTTTTTTTTATTTACCTCTCTGCATTTAAAGATAAAATTCCCTACTGACCGTAGGTCCTTGACAATTTTTTTTTAAGTAATCATTTTTATTATGTACTTACCTTCCTTTACTAAATTCATTTTGTTCTTACGTCGCTATAGGAACCAGTTCTGTAAAAATCTCTGTTAAACTTTCATAAAATATGAAGGAAAATAAAACGTCTTGGAATCAGAAAACACAACATTAAAACAAATCGTCGGTGAAGCGCATAAAACAATATTTTGCTTGTTGTTTCTTGCATTTCCAGGCCTACTGGATTGTTGACTTTAAAATAATGCTAAATTTTCTTACTTTAGGATCACTTCACACTAAGCCATTTTTTGCCAAAAAAATTATGCAGTCTTTATTATTATGGGTGCAGTGGAAAATCGTCGTTGTTTTCATTCTGTCTCTTTTTTGTCATGCTACGGGTAAAGGAAAGAAGCATTTCCCGACCAAAACTTTAAATTTGCGGACATACTCTAGCTTTGATAATTTCCACCAGCTCTGAAAGTGGCTGGCGTTGCGGTGGCTGGTGATTTTTTGTTTTAATTTTACAACAGCAGTGTCTGAAGGTGCAGTTAGACTGTGGTAGTGTAGTCGTCGTTGCTTTGCAGCTGTAGTGAATTTTTTTCCATAGATAATGCAGAACAGGATATTTTACAGATAAATAGTCCACAATATTTTTTGGTACAAGCGTTTTAAACAAATATTGGTGATAATAGACCCTCTTGCAAAATTTTTGAACAGTTTAAAAGATACAGTAGTTTTAAAATTAGGGTTGATTGGGTACCAAAGATGGACAAAATAAAACTTGGGGGAGAAAAAAATGTGGTAATTTTGTATTTGCATACATACATACAGTCAATAGTGTGTTCAGCGGTATTAGCGATAAATTAACAAGGTACTATAATAGTTATATCTGATCCGCTGATTAATCATTCTGATTTATTATAATTGCAAAGAAATTAGAGCCTTTTTTCTAAGTGACAAAAAGCACTTACTTTTAGCATTAATTCGCTTGCATGGACAAATTATATAAAATAATTTACCTCCTTAATCTTATACAGACCGCTTCAAGCTACTGCGAACATAGGGCGGAAGAAGTCTAATTTGCCAGTGTACGTACATGCAGAGACACCGCACGCCTATCAGTGAAGCAACCAACACTCAGGCTTCCGATCGCCACTCGCTGCCGTTCGCCGCCGTTCGCCTTGTATTTAGTACGCCTCTAACCACGGTGCTGTGTGGAGCGTAGTCAATGAAACCGGAATTTGGTCAATAAATACGCAAATTTTTATAACGTAATTTTCTTATTTTTTGTCACTGACAAATAAGAGCGTTTTATTGTCAACTGCTCAGATTTATCAGTGACGACGTGTTACAATGAAAATAATAAGGAGAAACCAAATAAAAGCAAGTTCTCAAAATAAAATAATACATTCTAAAAACCAAAAAGATTATCCCAGTCAAAAAAAAATTAAAGCAAATGTTCGAAAAGTCCTCCTTACTCGGCTAGACAATATCCGAGCCTACTATAAAAACCCCTTCTAACGTTTCCAAGCATGTTGGGTGATAATTTGAAAAGCTTCTTCAAAAACAGATAGAAGTCATTAAGAGCAAGATCGGGAGATCGAGCTGGCCATAAAATAGTTCCCCGTGTACTTATAACCCGATTAGAAAATACATTATCAAAATATTCCCTAACAAGGCCAACATTGTGAGCGGAACAACCATCTTGTTGAAACCATGTTTCACCAAATCTTACACCTAACAACTGCCTAGCAGTTGGAATAATGTGCTGCTGCAGTAGATCCAAGTATCTAGGACCATTCAAATTGCAATTGCCGTTAATAAAAAATTGCCCAATTACGTGTTCCCCTACAATACCCCCCCCCCAAACATTTAGTTTTTGGGGATACTGTGTTCTTACGTCAAAATACAAATGCAAATTTTCCCTCGACCAATATCGAACGTGTGTTGGGTTATGACGATTTGACCATTTGACCATCTGCACTTTTTCGGCAACTTCGTAGACATCCATTTTTAGTTTTAAAAATGTATTATTTCAATTAAGAACTTACCCATCTGTTTCTCGAGCAAGGCAGAAATAAAACAAATTAATAAAAACAAAATGAATTTCCAAAAGATAACACTGCGGCGTGCTTCGAATCCACCTCGGTCGTACGGCACGGAGAGTAAATTGGACTTGATTCCCATTATGTTCGCAGTAGCTTGAAGCGGTCTGTATATTGCTTTAGTACCTTTAGAAAAGTTATAGTACCGTATTATAAGGGGTGCACGGTGGTTGTAGTGAAAAAAACTCGCACAGAGATAGGTAGATATTTTCGGGCGCACATGAAAGAGATGGCATGAACACACCAACTTTAAGCATGGGAGTTATTTCGTGGAAATGCAGACAGTCGATATTTTCAATAAATGAACAAAGTATTATATTTACTTACGTCCCTATCCCCTGACCAGCCGAAGTTAATAATTAATAATGGTACCTACCTACAATAAACAGCGGCGCTATATTACCCCTCTCCCCTTTTCTACGTCAAACTAGTAATTTTCTAAAATTGCTTATAAAACTGTTTAAAAGTAACTTTTTTAAAGAACATTTTCCCTCAAATATTACTTATATTACCCACTAGACATATTACTTTTATTACACACTAGCAAAGAGGATATAAGCTATATATCCTCATTGACACTAGACACCGCCGCGCTGCTTTGCTTGCGGTTTTACCCATTTTTCCCGCTTTTATTCATTTAAATGCCATAACTTTTGTTTCCGTAAACCGATTTTGTGATGAAAGAGAAAAATTTAGAGATAAAAAGTTTGGTCACCTCTACTTGATAACTGTAGGTATTGCAGTATGTATATTGAATATATAAGGCTATAGGTATTTATATTCTTTGGTTTAAAAAATATTCAATGTACACAAATTAGAGATTTACCAATAAATTTTAGAAAATAATAGTTTAATGTAAAAAAATGGGGGGGGGGTTACGGTATCGCCATTGCGTATTGTAGGTAGGTAACATTAATATTATTAACATCGGTTGGTCAGGGGATGGAGACATAGGTAAATGTAATACCTTCTTCATTTTATTTTATTGCAAAGATCGACTGTACGCTTTTCCACGAAATCACTCCCATGCTTAACGTTGGTGTATTCATGGCATCTCTTTCATACGCGCCCGAAAATATCTATCTATAGTCTCTGGGAGTTTTTTTCACTACAAGCACCGTGCACCGCTGATAATACAGTACTATAACTTTTCTAAAGGTTATTACTAAAGCGATATATAAGATTAAGAAGGTAAATTATTTGTTATAATTTGTCCATGCAAGCGAAGTAATGCTAAAAGTAAGCGCTTTTTGTCACTTAGAAAAAAGGCTCTAATTTCTTAGCAATTATAATAAACCAGAATGATTAATCAGCGGATCAGATATAACTAGTATAGTACCTTGTTAATTTATCGCTAATACCACTGAACACACTATTGACTGTAATTATGTATAAAAATACAAAATTACCACATTTTTTTTCTTCCCCAAGTTTCATTTTGTCCATGTTTGGTACCCAATCAACCCTAATTTTAAAACTAAAGCATTGTTGAACTTATATTAAGAAAAAACGGAACTTTCTCAGTTAATACAAAAGAAATATGTAAGGTGGATCTTTTAACATGTTCAAAAATTTTTGTGTAAAACATTAAACAAGATAAATTTGGATTGGCTATTACTTTTGACATAAATGCTCGATTTTTAAAGGTACTAGTTTTTTAGATAGATGAAACGTGATACTTTTTCGATCCAGTTGAAAAATTAAAATTTCTCAAAAATCCAAGATGGCGGACAGTTTTAAAACATGTGTAATTTTCACCCCCCTGAAAAAAATTTATGTACGAAAATGAACAAACTTTAAAGCTTTCACTACAAATGCTCATTGTTTATGTGTATGTTGACGTATCACTTACTTAAATCGGTTAAGAAATTAAAAAGTTATAAGCTTATAGATTATGAGTGTTTGGGCTTAACATTGGAAAAAAAATCACAAAATTACATATTTTTTTAATTTGCTGTAACTTTTGTCCTGATTAGTTAATTTAAAAAAAATGTTGTTTAAAGATACAAAACATGAGAGTTGCGTCTGTTTCTTCAAAATTTGACATTAAAAAAAAATCAGGATGGGGGATAGTTTTAAAAACGGTTAGCTTTTGTATGCCTTATTTTTTTTTTAAGTAAGACACTGGACAAAATAAAAATTAGTATTTCCAAATCTCCCTTTCTTCTTCGTACATCGAGGTATCGCCTAATTAAATCGGATAAGAAATAAAAAAGTAATGGGTATTTAGATTCTTAGTATTTTTATTAATTAAATAATTAGGTCAAAAGATATAGCAAATGGAAAATGTATGTAATTTTGTGATTTTTTTCAATGCGAAGACAAAACACTCGCAGTAAAAAAACTTATAACTTTTTTATTTCCCAACTGATTTAATTAAATGATACTTCAATATACACAGAAACAATGAGCGTTTGTAGTGAAAGCTTTAGAGTTTGTTCAGTGTCGCACATAAATTTCTTCTGGGGGGGAGGGGTGAAAATTACACATTTTCTAGAACTGCCCGCCATCTTGAATTTTTTGAAAGTTGTAAATTTTTATATTTTATCTTTTCAAAAAGCCAATATGTTTAAAAATCGCGTAATCATGTCAAAAGTTATGGCCAATCCAAAAAGTGCGGAATTTTTTAGCCCACCCTATATTAGAAAGTTTGTACCAAAAAATATTGTTAACTATTTATCTGTAAAATATCCTGTTCTCCATTATCTATGGAAAAAAATTCACTACAGCTGCAATGCAACAACGACTACACTACCACAGTCTAACCTCACCTTTATGTGGCCAAAATGATTCAAGAAACGACGACGTTTAAAAAGTGGAAAAAGACCACATAACAAAAGGAAAAGGAAGCAGTAAAATTGCAGCTCACAAATGGGCTTCGTGTGTTAATTTTGCTTTGATTTAAAAATTTATCACTTTATTTTATTGTCTTTTTTAATCACGTTTTATTCATTGTTCTTTAAATATGAACCCTTACAACAAGGCAAACAAAGATAGCCATATCTTTATTTCCGAGATCACAACTACGTTTACATTTGAACGCATGAACCTTCTGGATCCGCTCGAGTAAAAAGTTCGATCGAGCAAGTACTGTCATGCAACAACAAAAGCGAAATATCATAATTACAAAAAATTAATTGTTAGTTAGTAGTAGAGAAGGTGCGGCGCGAAGCCTGGCAAGTAGGCCTCCCTGGGCCCTTTCTGCCCTACCCCGAGCCTGTCCCTAATCCACCGCCTGCACCAATGGTCTGGCAGTTTGCTCATCTGGTTTCACTGTTCTTTTTGTCCCATTTAACATGCTGATTTTTACCAGGTAAACTTTTCGGCAAAAAGTTTTTATGAACGGACCCCCAGAAAGGGGTCTAATCAGATACAACTTTTTTTTTCAAATAAGTAGACCCCGCTTGTGGAACCTTGTTGGAAAGATTATAGAAAAAGAAAAACGCTGGTGTAATTTATTTTTACATTTGTCAATCCACGTGTCAAAATCCTCAAAAAATGATTGTTTCAGACTTCATATGTAACATTGCCCCTAGCGGGTTGGAAATTTGTTTTTTAGAAAAAAACTCCCACCAAGTTCTGATTTCCAAGTTCCTTGACTTTTCCAGGTTTTCCCTGACCATTTTTTTAAAAATACCAGGTATTTTTTGGATATAAATTGCTTGTCTACGTGGATACCAAGTAAATGTAGATTTTTACCATGACAATTTTTGAAAGCTCAAAATATATTAGAAAGACGAAATATGAACGGGAAAAAAATGCTTCAACACCCAACAACATCTATTACAGAAGAGTATTAACAACAAAAATCTTAAGCACGCAGAATGATATAAAGGAAAAAGAGAGACCACCATCTAAATATAATAAGAGAAATGGATGAAAACAGACAAAACAACAGAAAAAGAATCCTTTCAGGGAATAACAAAGCACAAAACAGGATACCAACCGAGAACCGAAAACTTCCTCTCAACAAACAACGGACAACTGATAACCAACAAAAGAGAGATCCTAACCACATGAAAGAACTACTTTTGCGAACTACTCAACGAAGAAGTAAATACCGATACTACACCCATAAGCATATTGACAGCTAAAATAGAGATACCACCTCAACATATGAAGAAACAGTTAAAGTCATAAAAAAGCTAAAAAACAACAAAGCTGCTGGTAGTGATGGCATACCTGCCAAATGTATAAAATATAGTGGAGAAAACACTCCATAGGGCCATACATGAGCTCATCCAAAACATTTGAAACACCGAAATGATACCGGATTCATGGAAGGAAGGTGTGGTAGTCCCCATCCATATAAAAGGAGATTAAAAGAAATGCTCCAATTATCGTGGAATAACTCTGCGAAATACATACTACAAGGTCCTCTCCAGTATCCTGCGAGAGAGAATTGAACCATATAAGGAGGAGATAGTCGGGGAATATCAGTGCGGGTTTAGCCTAAAAGTCCCACCATAGACCAGATTTTCACTGTTAGACAAATAATGGAAAAATGCTGGGAATTTCACGGAGAACTTCACCAGGGGTTTATTGATTTCAAACAGGCATTTGACAGATTATATATAGCAAAATTGTGGGAAGCAAATAAGAAACTGGGGTTTCCAAAAAAGCTCATATCCCTGGTAAAAATATGTACGGATGATACAAGGTGCAAGATAAGAGTAGGACAGAGCTACTCTGATTTTTTTAGTATCAACAATAAGCTTAAGCAGGGTGACTCTTTTTTACCCCAACTCTTTAACATAGCATTGGGATATGCAATTAGGAAAGTCAATATTGAAACACCAACGGCTATATTCCACCAGGACGGACCCAACCTACTACTGGCCTTCGCAGATGATTAGGACATAATTGGCAACATCAGGATTAATCTTAAAGATTCCTTGATCCAAAATATTTCTGCATCCATAATTGATTGCTTAATAAGAAAAGATTACAAAAAAGGAGTAGAACCCTTGGAAGTAGTTGCTGTGGAGATTCCTTCACTTCCAGTAGTTATTGTAGATGTAGGTCCATTGTAATCTTGGGCCAAGACTGATAGTTTTCTTAATTAACAAAGGCAATTTCCTTGAATTTTTTTCAGCCAAAATTGTCAAAATTGTTAGCCAAAATTATGCAATGTGAAAGAGAAACACAAAATATCCATGCACCTAGCCGGGATTCGAACCCGGAACCTTCCGTGCGGCAGGCAGATACGCTGCCCACTGCGCTACTCCACTTACTTTACATGATCACTGCTCTTAAAATGGTTCAAGATGGCCTGACTCCCCATATTACCCAATTAAATAGTTTTTAAACAAAGCTTACAATATACGTGATATTTCTTGGTTTTCACAGCCTATGACACTGCCACTTCGGTGGACTTATGGGAGGAGTTATCCAGTTTAAATTAGAAACTGTTTTTTTAAGGTTAGGAACACAGTACATAAAAAATATTGTGAGATTAGAGAAAACGCTCTAGACTACACTCGAAAGTTGTAACAGAAGATAACGCGATGTGTGCTTAGAACAAGGAGAACTTATACCCGATGATATTTATTATTTCAAAACGACAACCAAATATGTTCAATAAACACAACCTGCCACCCTGGGTAATGATGCGGTTCTTGTCCTACACGTTTTAAAAAGCTTTCCTCTCTTTTCTCTTGCTCTTGGATTTTAGGTGGACTGGAACTGATTGAGCGCGAAACAGAGCTTATATTCGAGGTGAGCAGAGAACTCACATAATATTTTTTGCAAAGTTGGTTTAAAAAATAGGTTGAGAAACAGAAATTCCAGGTTTTGTGTGCCAATTCCCTGACTTTTGAGGATTTTTTGGTCATTACCTGACTTTTCCAGGTAGCTCCCAAAATTCCCTGACTTCCAGATTTTCCAGGTCAGTGGGAACCCTGATAAAATTTTTGTGAACGAACCCTCACAAAGGGGTCTATTGAAATACAACTTTTGTTTTCAAATGAGAAGGCCCTGTTTGTAACACCTTGTTAGAAGGCTTAAGGAAAAAGAAAAACGCTCGTGTACTTTTTTGTAGGATTTGATGTGTCAAAAATCCTCAAAAAATAATTGTGTAAGGATTTAAATGGCGGATTAGAATTTTTTTTTTGAAAAATCAAAATACCCGTTAACTAATATTTTTAGCAATCAAAATTTTCGGACTCAAATTTTTGTGATCCTACCCTCAGAAAGGGGTCTATTCGCATACAACTTTTCTTTTCAAAGGAAAAAATAAATTTCCAACCCGCCTGGGGCAGTTCCATTTGAAGTCCGACACAACCATTTTTTGAGAATTTTTGACAAATGGATTGAAAAATGTAAAAAAAAATACACAGGCGCTTTTCTTTTTTGATAAGCTTTCTGACGGTACGTTCACAAAAGTTGTATGCCGAAAATTTTGATTGCCAAAAATACTAGTTGAAGTGTTTTTAAATTTTCCTAAAAAACAAATTTCCAACTCGCTAGGGGCAATGTTCCATTTGAAGCCTAACACAAAAATTTCTTGAGGATTTTGATGCATATATTGACAAATGTCAAAAAAAAATTACACGAGCTACAAGGGTCGTCTCATTTAAAAAAAAGTTGTATGTGTATAGACCTTTGTTTGAGGGTCCGCTCACTAAAAATTTTAGCTGCTAAAAATCTTAGTTGACGTGTGTTTTTGAAAGAAATTTTTTTAACCCGCTACGGCCAATATTCCATTTAAAGTCTCCACCCTGTATATAGACGTATTTTTAAACGTTTTCACCATATTTGTAACGTTTGGTGCTGGTTTGGTGGAATGACGATAAAATTTCCACGCCGCAACGTTGCTGAAAAAAACGCAACTTATTTTTCTGTAAAGAAACTGTTAAACGTCTATATTTTTAGTAGACAAAAAATAGGTAATAAAAATGAAATTGCAAAAAAAGGGAGCAAAATCTTGGCGCCGTTTTCCCGAGCACGTTTTCACTTAGAGGCTATAAAAAGGCCTTTTATGTGCAATTACTTTTCTTGTTAAATATTAATAACCCCGAAAATCATAAAACCAATAATAGAAAAAACACGTTTGAAATTCGAAATTTGACCGACTTAAAGGTGAGAGGGCATTCATTTCCATAAAACAATGTACTAGGACCGTGACGACACATTTTTTCCTGCTCATTTATTTCTTAGATTTTCCTGGATTGTCAGATCAGTCAAAAAAATTAAATCTGATGTAGTCCACTCTCCGAACTGCTTCGACAAATTGTCTCGTAGAGTCGGGACTTTGGCCTTTGAAGGCCACATTTATCGTTAAATTTGACGGGATCTTACTTGGGAATCTTTTAGTTAATTGTGGGCGACATCGGCAACAGCGTATATCGGTTTCTCAAGTTTATTATCTCTTTCGCTCTGATTTCTCTCCCTTTCTCTCTCTATTATCCCGTTTGGCTTACTACCGTGTTCTGCACATGCGCCGCGCCAACGTCATCGGCCGATCGTTGCTGTTTGACAGAAAGAATTCGGGATTTGTTTACTTACAAACATAAAACATACTAGATTTTTGTATTCTTTACGAAGAAACATAATCCCCTTGATGTTTAACTATAGCTTTCCAAAACAAAAAACCTACCAACTTATGGACCTTCTCCACTCGGTATATCCGATGGTATTGCTCCTTTTTCGTTGTCTGATGTTATCCATAAACACAGCATGTCTGTTTTGCGCAACGTCATCTTTTTTCTAATTTTTAACAGTGAAAAAAACGCGCAGCAAGTCAAAACACGAAATCGAAACAAATAAACCACAAAAATGGCGTCGCCTCGTTTGAAGATGTATGACGTAGGATGCAAGAGGCCAGAGCTAAGCCAATTTCTTTTGTTTTTTGTTTTAGTATTTCCATGGCTGGCTAGATTAATAATAATAATAGGTAACAACCAGAGTTTCAAAGCGACCCTGCACCAAGTTTTACACTTGGGGTACTCTAGCTACTTTTTTCGGATTTTGGTCTTACCTATACAGTGATGCCAGTGTTCCGATTGTATGCATTTTCTGTCAGGTCAAAAAAAATCAATTTAGGGCGGAGCAAATTGGCGTAGCTTTTAGCAATGCTGTCTAATTTATATTTCTACTTGTGAACAATCTTATCCGCCTGCATTTTTTTCAGACCCCGCCTACGCGTCCTCCCAGCTCCACTCTTCCGACAGGACGGCATCCTCCGCCTCGGAACAGGGCCTCAACAGTCAAGGCATAGCCACCTTGTTTGTCATGATCGCAGTCCTTACCATCATCATCTTGTTTTGTTGCTTCTCCGCTCCCGGCATAAGGTCACTGTGCAAACGGTACATCTTTAGATCATGTCGTTATGATGACCCGGATCGAGATAATGGTAAATAGCTATTTTACGATAACAAGTGCGGAAAGTAATACTTTTATGCAAGCACCGGCCCGGGGTTTGCCCGAACGACGCGCCGACGAAGTTCAGGCACCGGTCAGTTTGAAAAAGACGCTTTCCACACGTGTTAGGTATAACATTTTTCCTATACAAGCGTTCGAGGCACTAAAATAATACTTTTCACAACTAGCGGATAAAATAGTGCTTTTGTTTACAAGCGTTGGTTTAAATAACGAGCGCAGCCAGTGTTAAGCTTAATTTATAAATGCGTTCGCGTTTGCAGTTGAAGTTTGCGTTCGGCGTTCGTAGTTGGGAGTTCAGTTCGTTGTTGAAATTTGATTGGTCTTTCCAAGGTGAGCATGATGTAAAACAGCTGACATCAAATCATAAACTAACCAAAAATCGGAAAAAGTTTGCCCGTTTGAAAGTGATTCTTTTTGATAGGCATTTTGAGAAAAAGTTGATAGATAATTCCAAAAACTGTTTGGCTTCTTTGTGGCCACAATTCTTATAGAGACCGCTTCAAGCTACTGCGAACATAGGGGGAATCAAGTCCAATTTACTCTCCGTGCCGTACGACCGAGGTGGATTCGAAGCACGCTGCAGTGTTATCTTTTGGAAATTAATTTTATTTTTATTATTTTGTTTTATTTCTGCCTTGCTCGAGAAACAGATGGGTAAGTTCTTAATTGAAATAATACATTTTTAGAACCAAAAATGGATGTCTACGAAGTTGCCGAAAAAGTGCAGATGGTCAAATGGTCAAATGGTCATAACCCAACACACGTTCGATATTGGTCGAGGGAAAATTTGCATTTGTATTTTGACGTAAGAACACAGTATCCCCAAAAACTAAATGTTTGGGGGGGGGGGTATTATAGGGGAACACGTAATTGGGCCATTTTTTATTAACGACAATTGCAATTTGAATGGTCCTAGATACTTGGATCTACTGCAGCAGCACATTATTCCAACTGCTAGGCAGTTGTTAGGTGTAAGATTTGGTGAAACATGGTTTCAACGAGATGGTTGTTCCGCTGCTCACAATGTTGGCCTTGTTAGGGAATATCTTGATAATGTATTTCCTAATCGGGTTATAAGTACACGGGGAACTATTTTATGGCCAGCTCGATCTCCCGATCTTGCTCCTAATGACTTCTATCTGTTTTTGAAGAAGCTTTTCAAATTATCACCCCTAACATGCTTGGAAACGTTAGAAGGGGTTTTTATAGTAGGCTCGGATATTGACTAGCCGAGCAAGGAGGACTTTTCGAACATTTGCTTTAATTTTTTTTTGACTGGGAGAATCTTTTTGGTTTTTAGAATGTATTATTTTATTTTGAGAACAACTGAGCAGTTGACAATAAAACGCTCGTATTTATCAGTGACAAAAAATAAGAAAATTACGTTATAAAAATTTGCGTATTTATTGACCAAATTCCGGTTTCATTGACTACGCTCCACACAGCACCGTGGTTAGAGGCGTACTAAATACCAAAGGAAAGTCATGCAAGTGGTGATCGCAAGCCTGAGTATTGGTTGCTTCACTGATAGGCGTGCGGTATCTCTGCATGTACGTACACTGGCAAATTAGACTTCTTCCGCCCTATGTTCGCAGTAGCTTGAAGCGGTCTGTATAGGTATGTAGCCCACAAAGTGAAGCTGAAAAACTTAAAAATTTCTCCTAAGAAAATCAACAATCAAAAATGTCTGAAATGACATTTTGATTGGTTGATGCGAATTTCACCAACTACCAACATTAAATTTGATTATCTCTGAACTGGGAACGCAGACGCGAAAGACGAACGCGAACACGAACTTTTATTATAAATGGAATTACATGTTTCAATAAAGTGATTTCCAGCCCTGGAACCACGAACTTCAACTGCGGACGCGAACGCGTTTATAAATCTAGTAGTAGTTATAGTATCTTATAGTTATATGTTTTTTTTCCTATTCTCTACTTATGTTCGGGAGGAGACTATGTTTGCTGTTCGTTTTAAAATAAATAAAACTTTTCAGTTTATACAAGAAGATACAACGGTCCTGCAGCGCACTCGCTCTCAGAAGTTATTACAGACTCGCCAAAAAAAGAGCGAAATAGCGTTGAGGTAAAAAGGTAAAATTGGTGTCTTTTCGATTTTCGTTGTGCGTCAGAAATTGCCTTTTATTTACTACGTCTTCACCAGGAGCTGAACACGTTTTTAATACGGTTTTCATGAAGCGATTTGAACGCGTTTTGAACAAGATTTTTATTTTTATTTTTACTTCTTTGTTTGTTTTTTTTAAAGCCAGTAAGTTTACAACATAATAATATAATTAAAATAAACGTACGTACCTACTTTTTGCACGAATATTGGAAGTGCTGACAGCTTATTATTGGTGTCATCAGTCAGTTCGATACGATCCCCAAAAAAAGCGGTATTGAACTTGGGCAGGGCCAAGCAGAGGAAAAGTTCGATTCGCTTTCAGTTCCACGTGAAAACGTAGTAATTGTGACAGTAACTTATTGTCATCAGTGGTCGTCGTAAAACGCATGGTGTTTTTGGCCTTCTGGTATTGAGTACAGTTTGAGTCAAATTAGGTACCTACTTTTGGAAGGTTTGAGGTACTCTCAGTTGCAGAAAAAATAGGTCAGTCAAGCCATACCCTTCCCCCCCCCCCCGAAAGATATTCGAGTTTTTATATGCTTATTATTTCGAATTAATTTTAAACCACTTTTAAAAATTTTGAACCACACTCCTTCTTGGTTTTTTTTATATTCAAAAGGGGGGGTGCAGCTGGACTTCAAGCCACACCCCCAAAACAAGACGGAGAACTCACTAGTTCAGTTAGGAAAATTGGTATGGTATACCGACGGATCGAAGATGGACAGTGGATCAGGTGCGGGAGTATTAGGCCCCAAGATCAAATTGATTTGCATCTCTGGGGAAATATGCCACAGTATTCCAATAGAGACTTGTCTGCGGAAAATCTGAGAAGAAGATATCTCAACAAAGATATAACAATCTTCTCAGACAGCCAAGCAGCTGTTAAAGCTCTGGCATGCCAACAAATTCACTCAAAATTAGTGTGGAACTGCCTTCAAACCCTCCTAACCCTAGCGAATTGTGTTTCGCTAGAGTTAGGAGGGTTTGAAGGAAGGAGTCAACGTTGCGTGGGTGCCGGGGCACACAGGGGTAGCAGACAATGAACACGCGGATTCTTTAGCAAGAATTTGGAATTCCAAAAACCTCCATACGTGGCAATATCAAGCGATGGGTGCACGAAGAACATCGAAACCACTGGCATTTAATATCGGGGCAAAACCACAGCAAAAGAATGGGGTATCCCCTTCAACACCACTCACCTGTGAAATCCTTAAACTGAATAGGAAAGCAATCAGACAAGTGACGGGGCTATTAACCGGTCACTGCGCACTGAGAGAATACCTGCATAGGCAAAACCCCCTGGAGGACGAGCCCTCCAGAGAAGCTAACTGCCAGAGAAACCTAAAAAGGGGTTCCTGCTCCTCGCAAGAGATACAATAAGCTAAGAAGCTGCAGTGACAGGGATTTCAAGACTTCTTCCTGTTGAGACAAATCAAATCAAATCCTAAACTGTTTGTAATTTCGAAATCCTAATATCACCAAAAACAATTTCGAAAAATCCACTAGTAACCCGGTTTTTTTTAAATATGGTGGGGGGTGCAGGTTGACGTCATGCCACACCCTTCTCAAAAAAAAAATCGATTTTTAATATGCTCATAATTTCGAACTAATTTTGTATAACTTTAAAGAAATTTTAACCACCCCAATTTCTGTGATTTTTTATATTTATATATTGAAATCGAGTCAGTCTGGAAGGAATAGAAATCACGTAAGAAAAAGTATTTCCATCTTTGTTGGACATTTATTGGTACCTATGGGCATGTGTAACGCAGAAACTGAGCTTTTCATTGGCTTAAAAATGGTGCTGTGCTTCTTAGCCACAAATATTTCTTAGACTTAGCTGATGCTTTTTAAAATTCTTTTTGGTGATGTTAGAAGTTCGAAAATTGAAATTAGTTCTTAATTTTCGTATATAGTGAAGGGGCATGTGTAAGTCCGTGGGATTTTTAATGAAGGATTGATAGCTCTTTAGTCACACAATCAAGCGTTACTGGGTGTTTTGTTCGCATCCGTGTAGAAGGGGTTAATATGACGTCATCTTTCACGATGGCGGCCAAAAATCATAAAAAATACAACTTTTGTAACCGGGTCATAATTATACTCGAATATATATAAGTCGAGGACGGGGATTCCAAAAAATCTACTTTTATTGTTATCCGATTTTAAATAACCTTGAAAATCGCAAAAAACAAGATCTTTGCCATTTTCTCTTCAAAAAATCTTAATAATTCGACGTTTTGTCAGACCAACTTCAAACGTACCTCAAACTATTAGATTCGATCCTTAGAGTTTGATGTGGTTTGAAGCTTCATGACCTTGAAAAATACCCCAGTAAAATTAACAAATTACAAAAATAACATACTAAAGGGCGCTATTCATCAACTATCAAAGAGCAGAGGACCAAATTTTGTAACAAAGATAAGAAGATCAAGTCCAAGAATTTTGTTAAAAAAATTGGTTCAGCTATGACGCATTTCAATATGGCGGCTTATATATCAAAATGGCGACCTACATCCACATTTCATTTTATCCAATTTTTTAAAAAAGCAAAAATGACAATTCTTGTTCACTTATTGCCGCTTATTATGAAAAATTTTAAGTTAATTCACGACCTTGATTGGCCTTGAAAATACCATCTACAAGCTTTTTGTTGTTTTTTCCAATTTACCACTACGCAAAAACTTTAAGTGACGGAGATGAACTTAACATCTTAGCCATAGACAAACACTTCATTTTAAACCTCACTATCATTTTTTTTGATCTGGCGTTCCAGATGTTTATGCTATACCCCGGTAAAAATTACCTATCGTTTTTATTAAGTTTCGAAACTGTGAATTTTCTAATTTTATGTTCTACTCACTTGTCTAGCCAACAAAGTCATTTAAGTTACCGATAAGAGAGTTACCAGAAGTTAGATATACATTATCATACATATGGACCACTGAGACCATTCCTGCCGAACTCAGAGACGCCTCTATAGTTACCATTTTCAAAAAAGGCTGGAAAGATACTTGCACGGATACTATCAAACCGATTGATTCCGATTACTGAACAAAATCTGCCAGAGACACAGTGTGGATTTAGGCCCAATCGACGCACAGATGTCATGATCTTCAGTGCCAGACAAATGCAAGAGAAATCTAGAGAACAAAATCGCCCTCTCTTCATGGCCTTCATAGATCTAGTCAAAGCATTTGATTCGGTGAACAGAGAAGCTCTTTGGAAAATACTGGCAAAAGCTGGATGCCCTCAAAAATATATTCAAATTCTTAGACTACTACACGACAATATGAATGCAACAGTCCTGAGCAACGATTGACCAGGAGAGTCATTCCGGATTACGACAGGCGTTAAACAAGGGTGGGTTATTGCGCCCACCCTATTCTCTATATTTTTAGGTGCCATGCTTCACCTTGTTGAGGAACATCTACTGCCGGGAGTGGAAATTCTATATAGATTCGACGGTGGCCTACCTAACCTAGGCAGACTGCGAGCAAAAACTAAGGTCTCGACAACCTCGGTAATCGAACTGCAGTACGCCGATGACAACGTCGTAATGGCCGATACAGAGGAAGGTCTACAACTGGTAATCAACGCATTTAACCAAGCATACAAAAGCATTGGCCTAGAGGTCAATCTTGCCAAAACGCAAATTCTTCACCAACCAGAACCAGGTACGAATCCCCAAGCTCCAAACATTTCCATTTCCATCCTCTGCAGAACGTGGAACATTACCCATACCTTGGGAGCCACCATCATCAAACGCAACTATTGATGCAGAAACACAGCATCGCCTAAAATGTGCTAGCGCAGCGTTCGGACGGCTTTCGGAGAGAGTCTTCAACAATCACGACATCAATGCGGAGACCAAGCTTCGTGTCTACAACACAGTTATAATACCAACTCTAACATACGGATGCGAAACGTGGATCATCTGCAGAAGGCATATCAAACGACTAGAAAAATATCACCAAAGTTGTTTAAGACGAATACTGAGAATCAAATGGCAAGACCGACGAACGAACATAAGTGTTTTAGAAGAAGCCAGAACAACTAGTATAGAAGCCCTTATCTTCAAGCACCAGCTTCGTTGGACTGGTCACATTATCCGCATGCCTGAAACATGTCTCCCAAAGCAGATATTTTATGGACAACTGAAGGAGGGAAAGAGAAATCAAGGTGGTCAACAAAAAAGGTACAAGGACGTTCTCAAAGGCAATATGATCAAGGGTCACATCGATATAAACAACTTCGCGACCACGGCAAACGATAGGGCTACATGGCGCCGAACAGTCCATGAGGGAGCACAAACTTTTGAAGAGCAACGACGTAGACTAGAAACGGAAAAGAGAGAACGTAGAAAGGAGCGACAAAATGGAAGAATGGATGACCAACAACACCCGGCTGCTGCCGGAGACTGAGTGTGCCAGGACTGTGGAAGGGTGTGTGGCTCGAGAATTGGCTTACATAGCCATCAAAAAACGCACAACAGATAGTGACGATACAGAATAGAGGAAAATCATACTCGGTATCGAGTGATTGCCTACGATGATGATGACCATATACTGCACCAGGTGTTTCAGATGCCATTTTCCAAGGTGGCGGTCGAAAAATCATAAAAATTCTAATTATGTCAGTATGGCATGATTATATTTGTTTAGTATCATTCATAATAAAATTCAAGAACAAGGATTTAACAGCTATTTAGTCACACATCCATGTGTCACCGGGTGTGATGTTCGCATTCGTGTAGAAGGCCTTGATATGAATAAAAACGATAGGCAAATAGGTCATTTTTACCGGGGTATAAACATCTGGAACGCCAGATCAAAAAAAAATAGTAGTGAGGTTTAAAATGAAGTGTTTATCTATGGATTAGGTGTTAAATTGGAAAAGAACACTACAAAAGCTTCTTTTTCACTTGTACATGATATTTTCAAGGCCAATCAAGGTCGTGAATCAACTTAAAATAAACAAAAATTGATGGCCACCTTGTCATTTTTGCTTTTTTACGAAACTGGATAAAATAAAATGTGGTTATAGTTCGCCATTTTGATATAGCAGCCGTCATATTGAAACGCATCATAGCTGAAACAATTTTTTTTTTAACAATATTGTTTTACTTCAATATTTGATGAATAGCACTCTTTAGTATGTTATTTCTGCAATATGTTAATTTTACTGGGGTATTTTTCTACGTTATGAGGCTTCAAACTGCATCAAACTCTAAGGATCGAATTTGACATACGTGCCTAATAGAGGTCCATTTGATGTTGGTCGGACAAAACGTCGAATTATTAATATTTTTGAAGAGAAAATGACAAAAATCTTGTTTTTAGTGATTTTCAAGGTCATTTAAGGTCGGATGACATTGAAAGTGAATTTTTTGAAATTCTTATCCTCGAGTTATTTGGAATCTAGTATAACCATGCCCCGGTTGCGAAATTTGCATTTTTTATGATTTTTGGACACTATCTTGAAAGATGACGTCATATCAACCTCTTCTACAAGGATGCGAACAAAACACCCGGTATCACTTGATAGAGAGAGCTATCAATCCCACATAGTCACAAAACTCCTTCATTAAAAATCCCACGGGATAGAAATTATCGACATATGCCCCTACACTAATAGTTGCTTGGAGGGGGTTGTAGCTTGACGTACGCCTGAACCTCCATTTTGAATGTAAGAAAAGACCAGGAAGGAATGTGTTCAAAATTTTTAAAAGTGGTTCAAAATTAGTTCGAAATTGGTTTGAAATTATAAGCATATCAAACTTCAAATATCTTAGGGGAGGGGGGTGTGACTTGACTTGACTCACCTGAAAAAATGCGTACCAGAGATATTTTTAGTCTTGTGATTTACCGGGTGGGCCATAAAAAACCGGACAAAATGATTTCCGGTATAACTTTCGAACCATACCACTGATTTTAATATTAATGTAAAAATATTTTTTTGTCCGCCATTTTAAAATTTAAGATGGCGGTAAGAGCCACGTTTATTCTTATGTTACGGAAAATGTTTGAATTTTTTTATGAATTCGTAAAAAGCTCTATTTCTGCCACGCAGAACGAAGTGCGAATTATTAAAATCGTATAAGTGGTTCCCAAAAAAAAAAATAAAAAAATTTCAATCAGTGTTTTACGGATTATGCGATTGCCGTCTCAATTCTGTCGGCATACATTTTCTCATAAATTAATTATTAGAAAACCGATTTCAATAAAATAAAAGGCAACATGGCGTAAATCGATTGTTTTTTAACCACTGCTATTGAAATTTGCCGCTATCTTAAAATCCAAGATGGCGGACAGAATCAAACTTGACCCTTCAAAGAGGCTCGTTTATTTATATTTTCTGAAAACTTTTAAAAAAACATTTTATTCGTAGAGAAGTTCTGCTTTCGCCACGCACAACGAGGTATAAATCATCAAAATCGGTTTAGTGGTTCTCCGAAAATTAATTTTTGTTTCCATCACTGTTTTCCAGATTATACGATTGCCTTCTCAAGCTTTTGTACAAATTAAAAAAATGTTTAAAAGTTTACAGAACATATAAATAAACGAGCCCCTTTAAAGGAACAAGTTTGATTTTGTTCGGCATATTGGATTTTAGGATGGCGACAAACTTCAATTGCAGTAGTTAAGGAACAATCGATTTTTGCCATGAGGCTTTCTATTTCCTCAAAATCAGTTTAGTACAAAGACGTTTAACTAAAATAGACCCATCAAGTCATTCATAAATTGCTTTGAAACGCGATAAGTGGTTAGATTTAGGGAAAACCATTTTATGTTCCAGTGCCAACGTTGCACCAGACATGCACCTCCTCACACATGCTCTAACCACCTTACCTTTAGCAGCGGCCAGAAGCGGCTCGTTATTTTTAAATGTAAAAAGGTTTGGTCGTTATTTTCAGACTTGTCAAATTTTTTTGGAAATACAATTTTTAATTTTGGTATACTTAATAATTGATACCGAGAGTATAGATAGGTATTATATTTGTCATTGTGAAAATATTTATGTAAAGATATAACATAGAAAATATTAATTTTTTAAATGTTCTCCAGATAGTTATCTGCCTAATTAGTGCGGAAAGCGATACTTTTACGCACGGGAGGAGTTCGGGCGGGAAAGACACTTCCGCAAGGGTTAGGTACAATTTTTTTTCTACGAGTGTTTATGATGACTTTCTTGATCAAAAAGTAGTTTTTAGAACACGCATTTCAAACTCAAAATTTAAAAATTTGGTCCATAAAGTCCCATTTAAAAAAAATGCGTTAAACGTTTTTTCACGCACGCTATGACAGTTTTTATGCGCGCCGTGCTTATTTTTTTACGCAAGGCGTGTGGGAAGTTAAACTTTCCACATGCCGTGCGTAAAAAAATTGATATGTAACAGTAGACTTTTTCAAACGCATTTGCGAAGTAGTTTCTTAACCTATTTAATGTCAAGTGACCTGCAAAACTTTATTAAACAATTAGCATAGGTAAAAGTCTAAGTGCAGTTTTTAGATGCATTTATAAACTAGATTAAATTAAAAATGGAAACAAAATAATTTTTTGGTTTTAATTTTAAAAATACCAAATATATAACCTTAGGCAGAAGCTTTTTATGCAAGTAGGAAATTGTTGTACTAAAAACGTGTTAAAAGTGCCTTTTTCGCCTTTAACGGCCATCGTGTGCAGAAAAGTATCACTTTCCGCACTGTTTAGGCAAATTACCAAAAAACCAATGTGGAAAAAATAAGCAAATTCGACTAAAAATAGTGGTATTTCGAAAAATGATGATACCTATATTATAGGTACTATATGATGGTTTTTCGTTGTGCAAAAAAAAATGGAATTTATACTCTCTACTATAATTTTTATTTATTACGTACAAAAGTATCTTAACATTTTTAATAAATACAAAAAAACCTTATGTGGAGTATCTACCTATGTAAATATTATAAATAAAAAGTTGTAACAAACACACATTCTTTATCCTGTGTCTGACATAATAATGTTTTAAAAATTTATATTTATACCGGGAACGCTTGTACTATTTATAAACAAATCTCAGCAGAAAAAGTAAGCTGACTACATATAGTATGAAAACTGTGAATGTAGTTATAAATAAATATCATACGCACCTCTTACATTTTTTTGCTACTCATATAGGATATTTAAAAATGTCGCTGCTGGGGTTGGTTCATTATACCAAATATAGTGTAATTAATTATAAGTGCTTACCATATTGTTTTTATCACAAATTCGCAAAAATATCCCAAAAAAAACTTATTTCTTTCCTATATTTATTTATACTAATTGCACGCCTATGGCGGCCTATCACAAGATGGCGTCGAAAAAACATATGATCTCCAGTTTTCGTCACACTACGTAGTTTGACACATCACTTTTGCCACAAACACTTAAAAATCTATTAAAAAAATATTAAAAAACTCTCGATTAATCTGTAAAATATACCAAAACCTCGATTATGCTAAAGCTACAACGCCGTAGATAAATTATGAATGGGGCAGCGTACACACGTTTATACAGGGTTCCTAAGCAAATCCTTAGGGGGCCAAGCAGCCGTGTATAAGACGCAGACAAACGGAAAAGCACATTAGGCAGAAAAGGATGGGCATGGGGCGATGTTGTCACTACATCTTACACGTAGTAAATCCATTCCAGGTTGTTGTTTTCTAATGTTTTCCATTTTCATACCTTTAGGACTGGAATAAAAATTGTTTTTGCTCGACTTTAATACCAAACTGATGCAAGATATCGTAAAAAAAATATTTTTCGGCTTTTCATTTTGTAACCATTGTCCTTATGCACTGTTCACAGGCTGGGGACTAAGATACATGCAAATGCCTAACCTAAAGCATTCATACACGGCCGGAGAAATCGACTGAGATATTTCCGTAGAAACTTTATCAAGCAAATAGGATAGGTTGACGCCTTCGAACGTCCAACCCGGGTTTTGCACTTTGATTCGAAATCAAAAAGGAGGAACAGTCAGATGTGGGGCCGTGCACAAATTACGTAACGGTGATTTTACCAATTTTTGACCCCCTCCCTATGTAATATTTTGTAACAGTTTGGCACGCCACTCCCCAAATATTACGTAACGATTTCAAGACCACTACCCCCCCCCCCCCTCAAAAAATTTTCATTCCAAGTTTTCTTAGTTTCACACAAATGCAAACGCTTTCGAAAACCACCCTCCCCCCTACGTAACGTTTTGTAACCCCCCTCCCCCCTATGACCATTACGTAATTTGTGCACGGCCCCTGTAGTCCCAGTGGAGGAGGGCGAGAAAATTGATATTTTTTTCTTAAAAATTATACTCTTTAGACCTATTTCTTTGCGTTCCCGAAATTACGTAATTTAAAAAAAAAATTGTAAGCGGCGCCATTTTTATTTCGTGCTTTGTTTTTCTAACATTTTTGCGTTCGGCTAATTTAATTAAAAAAATTTTGCCTGCGGCGCCCTTTATCTTCTCACTCGAAACCAAGATCCCCCGTTTTAGGAAAACTGATCTCGTCTCTGTTTCTAAATTTTTTCGAATAAAAGTAGAGTATGACCATAGGGGAAATAATTTTTTTCTACGGTATGACGAAAATTTCGAGAAAGTTGAAGAAAAAAATAAAAAAAGTGGCAGAGCTCAAGTTTTTCATAAAAAAAACGTTTTTTGTAAAGAAACAGAGCAAAATAAATCTTTTCACCCCTTTTTGGGTGTTACAAATATTGACAGCCCCTTATTTTTCGCTTTTACCCTCCCGCTAGTTTTGAAGAATTGGTTCGCTACATGTTTCGAGATCATGTCATAAAAAACCTCGAAAATATCAAATGTAGTGTAGGGCCAGCTTTATTTAAAATCAATAGTATCGCAAGCAAAAAGCTCTGCAGGAAAAACAGAGCCGTTTATTGATTTCTTTGGCTGCTAGTGCTAGCTGCATGGTTTGGCCGTTTCCGGATAGATGTCACTAGTAGAACAGAATGGAAAAAAATTTAATTAAAAGCGAAGATATTTCTTTCTAATGTTAACAACCTCACGAGTTTATCACTCAGTTTCGTAAATAATGGACCCTGCCGCCTCCTTTAAGCAAGAAAAAGCTGTGGTTTGGAGCTGAAAACATCTAATTTTTAATTAGATTAGATGTTCAAATCTGTCCCCTTCTTGAGCCTCACAATATCCCAATCTATTGTAAAACTCTTGGCGCGTAGTAGCCAACATTTCAGGGGTGATAGAGTTGCCCGCCTCCAAAATTTTCGCCCTCAACTCCTGTATAGTCGTAGGCCGTAAGTGAGGGTGTTGGAAAATTTTGTCGTGCCAACAATCCCATAGGAAAAAGTCATTTGGCGCAAGATCTGGTGATTGAGGAGGCCATCGGATATTTCCATACGTGGAAATAATTCTATCACCAAATACCTGACGAAGGTAATTTGTAGCCTGGCGTGAATTGTGGGATGAACAGCCATCTTGCTGAAACCACAATTCGTCCAAATTTATGTTGAGTTCCCTCAATCGTAGTAAAACCTGGTGTTGGAGAAGATCAACATTTTTTGGCTATTCAAATTCCCTTCAATGAAAAAGGGTCCAATAATGTGATCCCCGACAATACCGCTCCAAACATTTAATTTTTGAGGATTTTGCGTTCTAACACTTGCGTGCAGATGTTTATTTTCGCGGGACCAATAGCGGCTATTTTGTGGATTGTGAGAGCTATGAAGTTCAAATGTCTTCTCGTCACTAAACAAAACTTTTGATAGGAAATTTTCGTTCCTGTGACATTTATCCCTCATAACCTCACAATATTCTAACCGGCGAAAATAATCACCTGGTTGCAATTCCCGCGACTTCCCAATCTTAAACGACTTGTAGCCGTATTTTTTTAGGATCCATTGGCAAGTACTGTTGGGAATATCCAGTGCCTCCGCAATCGGTTTCGTCGAACATGGTTCATGTGCCTCAACGTAAGCGCATGCCATTTCGTCTCGTTCCACCCTGTGTGGAAGAACGGGATGCTCTGGTATTTCGCCGTCGTGGTAACACTTTCTACAACCATTTATGCACCCGTACCTTTCAAAACGATGATAAATGTTGTAAACAGTTTGAGCCACAGGAACCGGTCGATCTGGAAACGCAAAACCAAAAAGCCCAATGACCTCGTCCCCACTGTCACTTTTTATGTAGTTTTTAATAATAAAAATCTTTTCTTCTCGAGTATACGGCATTTTAAAAACACAAAATTTACGAAACTGAAGCGACTCGAAAGGAAATAAAAATGCAATGCCTGTGAATCCCAGTTTTTCCTCGATCATCTCATAGTGTGGCCGCCATCTAGCGGAATTTGCAGACATCTTGTCAACGGTTATTATTGCAACTATGATTTATGCTCACACATGCAGTGGCGACAATTTTTTCTCATGAAAGCAGTCCGGAGATAATAACAAACTGGCACCATTGCTCAATATACCTGTTTCTTTTGTACGCGCAGAACTTTCTATGCTATTTCTGTTTGATTTATTGAAATCCTATCCCTAAGGAAAATCTTAGGAACCGTGTATGGCTGAACCACCACAAAAGGTTGTCACATTGTTGTAGGTTTTATTGCCGATATATATTGGGAAATAAAAAAAATTATTCTTTCGGCCAAAATATCAGGTATTTTATATGATATTTCGATTGAAAAAATGAGGTATATTTGAAGTACCATAACATGTACCTCCCCATTATAAACTCTTTATTGATTTAAAATTGTGAAGATTCAAGGAAATTTAAATGCAATTATATAATATACCTAAATTTCTTTACATATTTGAATAATAATAATAAGGTGTTTCTCCATGTTTAAGAAAACAAACCGGAGAATTTGCATAATTGCATGTAAATGATAAAGTTATAAAAATAATATATTTTTAAAAACATTACGTGTAGAGATGCAACTTTCAGCGCAATCTGGCATTGTCGCCAAATTGTTTACCTTATGTCTGATGGCAATTGTGGTAAACATAATGTCTCTTATTACCTTTATGGTTTAGTAATAATGTATGCAGACAGAATTGAGACGGCAATCGCATAATCCGTAAAACACTGATTAAATTTTTTTTATTTTTTTTGGTAACCACTGAACTGATTTTAATGATTCGTACCTGGGTCTGCGTGGCAGAAACAAAGATTTTTTACGACTTCATAAAAAAATTCAAAAATTTCCGTAACATAAGAATAAACGAGGCTCTTTGAAGGTTAAAGTTTGTTTCTGTTCCATCTTAGATTTTAAGATGGCGGAAAAAAAATATTTCTAGTCGAAGTCTTGTTGAATTCCCTGCAAGGAACAGTTTGTTGCATTAAAATCGGTGGTATGGTTTAAAAGTTATAACGGAAAACATTTTGTCCGGTTTTTTATGGCCCACCCGGTACAGCCCGTTCCATTTTTATTTAGAAAAAAACCTAACCTCAATGAACTGGACTGAACAAAACCAGGTTTGAAACTTGACCGAAATCCAAACGCCCTAGAATGTAGTTTTTGTCAAATTTTAAGTTTTCAGGTTGGGTTTTTCCATTTATATTTTCGCCATGAAAGACTCGTGAAAATAACATTATTTAAAAATGCCTTACAATTGTGCCACCAGTAAACCTAGTTTGACATGCATTCGTTGTATTTTTATTGTTTGCGCTTTTTGACACTAACATGTTACAACCTACTGGGTGCTCGCAAAAGCATAGCTTGTGCAAGAAAAATTATTCCAGTCAACTGCCCTGGGCTGAGGATTTACAATGTTGGTACCAGTAAAGCATTTCCTCAAGGTAATAGAAAAACTCAGAAGCCTACCATTTACCAGGGAGGGTATATGTGAGGAATTAAGCAGAGATTCCTTACGGTCACCCATCCGAAACACATTCGTATACTTATCTATTTTTCTTTTTCAGCTAGCAACACAGGACGCTCAGACTCATCAACAGGCGCACCAACTGTAATCCTGCTGGCAAACGGGCGAATGCTTGTCGTAGATCGAAATATATTTGGCCGACTTCGAGTCGACAGGACCGGCCTCGACTTTACGGAGCTAACTTCTGAAGTGATCAACGCTCAACGTAGACCTCAACGCTATTTTAGTTCCAGTACACCTAGTGTGGACATTTATATTGATTCAGACAATACAAGTAAAGGGATAACGCCAACGTCTCTAAGGTATTCCCCACCACATTACGATGAAATCTTCAATAAAAAAGAGTTTGATTTGCCACCGAGTTACAGTGAAGTTAGTCTTATGTTAAAGACTCAACCTAACGGGGGTTTACCAGTGTTATATGAGGCAGTTAACGGTAATCAAATTCAAGAAACTGCGTTTAATCAATGTAACGAAAATACGGTAAATGATTATATTTCGGGTAATACAGAAACAATTTTAAATGTGAGTGTTAATAGTGAAGAAAATAATATTATTGTTGATAGGGGAGAAAATATAACTAATTGTGATTTGGGAGTAGTTAATGACAACGAAGAAATTGTCAATAACAACTGTGAAAATATTAATGTATACGATGTTAGTAATAATAATAATACCAAAGAAAATACACAACTCTTATAAATTTGGTCGACTTCAAGTTGACAAGACTGGCCTCGACTTTATGCGGCTAACTTCAGAAGTAGACCACAACACTATTTTATTTCCAGCGCACCCAGTGTTGATAAAGGTATAATACCAACGTCTCTAGGGTATTCTCTGACACGTTACGACGAAGTGTTCAGCAAGAAAGAGTTGGATTGGCCACGAAGTTACAATGGAGTTAGTCTTATGTTAAAAACTCAACCTAACTGGGGTTTACCAGTGTTATATGAGGCAGTTAATGCTAATCAAATTCAAAAAAACTGTGCCTAATCAATGTAACGAAAATACGGTAAATGGTTATGTTTCGGGTAATACAGAAACAATTTTAAATGTGAGTTTTAACAGTAAAGAAAATAATATTATTGTTGATAGAAGAGAAAATATAACTAATTGTGATTTGGGAGTAGTTAATGACAACGAAGAACTTGTCAATAGCAACTGTGAAAATATTAATGTATACGATGTTAGTAATAATAATAATACCAAAGAAAATACAGAACTCTTATAAATTTGGTCGACTTCAAGTTGACAAGACTGGCCGACTTTATGCGGCTAACTTCAGAAGTAGACCACAACACTATTTTATTTCCAGCGCACCCAGATTGATAAAGGTATAATACCAACGTCTCTAGGGTATTCTCCGACACAATACGACGAAGTGTTCAACAAGAAAGAGTTGGATTGGCCACGAAGTTACAATGGAGTTAGTCTTATGTTAAAAACTCAACCTAGCTGTGGTTTACCAGTGTTATATGAGGCAGTTAATCAAGAAACTGTGCCTAATCAATGTAACGAAAATACGGTAAATGGTTATGTTTCAGGTAATACAGAAACAATTTTAAATGTGAGTTTTAACAGTGAAGAAAATAATATTATTGTGGATAAGGGAGAAAATATAATTAATTGTGATTTGGGAATAGAAAATGACAACGAAGAACAACTGTGAAAATATTAATGTATATGATGCTAGTAAAAGTTTTAATAACAACGAAAATAAAGAGCTCTTATAAATTTGACAGGAATGTCCTCGTCTTTATCAAGCTAACTTCAGAAGGGTTCAACGCAGAACTTTATATCGAGTGATACAATACAAGTAAAGGTATAGTATCAACGTCACCAGGGTATTCCACGCCACATTATGACGAAGTGCTTATAACAAGGAAGACTTAGATATATCACCGAGTTAAAGTAAAGTTAGATTTATGTTTTAAAGACTCAACCTAACTGGGGCCAAATTTTTGAATATCAAGAAAGGGATCGCTCACTTGCTAGTCAGTGGAAATCAAATGCAAATCAGAAGATCGTCCATTCCAGTGCTCATTGTTTACCAGTGATATATGAATCAGTTAATGCTAACCAAATTCAAGAAACTACGATTAATAGTTTTAACGAAATACCGTAAATATTAATATATAGTAAAACAGAAACAATCATAAATATGATTCTTAATAGTGAAGAAAATATTGTTATCGTTGATAGGGAAGAAACTGTAACTAATTGTGATGTAGGAATAGTTAATGACAGCAAAGATCTTGTAAATAATAGTAGGAATAATAATAACGAAAGTACAGAGGTGCTTAATTTCTTAAATGACTATGGAATTTAAATACTAATTTATTTTTATCAAAATATGTGCAAAAATCTCCACAAATAAGTTCCACCAATCTGAAATAGGGTTATAAAAAGCAAACTTTTTGTACTTATTTTTAAAAGTTTTTGGAGAAACGGCCATTTGTCTTCACAGTAAGAATAAAACAAGAAAAGAAAACTTTCGTTATTATTCGATTACTTCGTTTGTTTTTATTACTGTTGGAGTCTAACTAAGAGTATTCGTAGATTTATTTGTTAAAATTATTTTATATCGAAGCACACAACAGAACAACCCATTTGAATTTTACGAGAAACCGCAGTGGATTTTTGTGACGTGGTCTTTAACATCATGTGTTGTTAAATTCATACTGTGCACCTGTTGAAAGTTGAATGTAGTCTCAAAAATAACAAAAATGCTAGAGAAAGACAATTTGACCAAAAAATTTTTTTTGAGGATAGCAAAAGAGAAAAAGTGGTTAAAAATAAATTGTGATGTACAAAATATCGTGTTTTGGGTATAAGATAAGTGTCATGTGTAGTTATAGCATTAATATTGCAAACGTCATAACATACCCGATTTGGTTAACGCAAATTTTAAAGGGAAAAACTTGATACATTTGTGATCTCGCTGGCGCGGTTCTTTAAAGAATTATAAAATATTATAAAATTGAATACTTTTTAAAAATATTTTATTATACCTATTTATTTAATTGTGCACTGTAGCTTATAACTTACAAAATAATTGCTGAAATACTGTAAAAGACAAAAAAGCTTTTAAATGACACTTTATCTTTATGCTAAGTTCATGTTTGCTTTTCGAAAAATGAAATATTAATGTTTCAATTTACTGTTTAATTAAATATAGAGAGTTATTAAAGGCGCTAGACTGTATAGGCTGTTTAGATTAATTTTTGCGTCCCTGGGCGCACGTCTAAACATGGGACACAACGATAGTAGTTATTTTACTAAGCTAAAGATGAGCTTTGCCTGACGGGGCCAATTAATTAAACTGCAATTATATTTCTCTCTCTAAAGTACAATGTATATTTTTTTTGTCAGAAAAAGTTCTAAAAGACGAATACTTGCGTAAATTATAACCTAAAACCATATAAAATATTTGTTTTATTTAAGATTAATTTACGTTACAAAGCCTGGAAATGGTCTGCACAAGCCCCGATGTTTACGGACAATGCGACGAAGAAGCCGAGTCCAAAATTTCTAGACAAGTACTTCAATGACATTTCACGGCCGTGTATACGTTTTATTTCATACTGTTTTATTTTTGATAAGACAGCCACACCCAAGTAACAATTTTTAGTTGCCTTAGTTGCCATAACTAAGAAATACACTAAAATTAGTTATTTTTTGCTGGATTTTTTAGTTAGTTTTAATATTTTTCAAGTATTCTTTTAGACTGACTACAGTTTAAAAATAGGTTTAAAGCATTTTTAAAATTTTCAGTATTTAAATAAAAGAATTATTTAGGATATAAATTAGAACGATTAAAGGCCCGCTTATTTTTAAAAGCTAAAATATCCATTTTTGACCGAATACTGAGGTGCGTTGGTAAATTTAGTGGACAGGAAACTTTAAAAAGCCACTTTACCCAGTAAACACCGTTATGTAGAAATTACGTAAAATTTACATTATTGCGTAAATTAGGGTCACTCATAGGTCACAATAAGGTCAAATTTAGGTCACATTAAGGTGGGAAAATACTGCATCCATGTTACGTAACAGTTAAGTAAAAGCTACGTATATTTTACATAACAGGTTTACCTTGTTATGTAAATTTAAGGTCACATAGAGGTCACAATTATTTATTAATAAGGTAAAATTTGGGTCACATTAATGTGCGAAAACACTGCATAATGCCATGCGCAGAGCCCACCTAATTCTTACATAAATATCATATAAATAAAATGACATACCTTTTACATAAATATTACATCCATGTTACGTGAAGGTTAAGTAACAACTACGTATATTTTACATAACAGGTTTAGCTTGAAATGTAAATTTAGAGTCTCAATAAGTTATTAATACGGTAAAATTTAAATCACACTAATCTGCATGACATGCGCAAAGCGTCAACTATCTAATACCGACATAAGCATGCAGCTTGAGGCGGGCCAATGTCGATGATTTACTAAGGTCCGTCGGTGGATGCTTGACACTGTCCGACATTGACAAACTACAAAGTTAACCAGACTGGCTGGTCTAAGTGGCGGAGGCTCTTTATATATACAGGGTTCCTAAGCAAATCCTTAGGGGGCCAAGCAGCCGTGTATAAGACGCAGACAAACGGAAAAGCACATTAGGCAGAAAAGGATGGGCATGGGGCAATGTTGTCACCACATCTTACACGTAGTAAATCCATTCCAGGTTGTTGTTTTCTAATGTTTTCCATTTTCATACCTTTAGGACTGGAATAAAAATTGTTTTTGCTCGACTTTAATACCAAACTGATGAAAGATATCGTAAAAAAAAATATTTTTCGGCTTTTCATTTTATATATATAATTGTCTTTACGCACTGTTTACAGGCTGGGGACTGAGATACATGCAAATGCCTAACCTAAAGCGTTCATACACGGCCGGAGAAATCGGCTGAGATATTTTGGTAGAAACTTTATTAAGCAAATAGGACGGGTTGACGCCTTCGAACGTCCAACCCGGGTTTTGTACTTTGATTCGAAATCAAAAAGGAGGAACAGTCAGATGTGGGGCCGCGCGCAAATTACGTAACGGTGATTTTACCAATTTTTGACCCCCTCCCTATTTAATGTTTTGTAACGGTTTGGCACGCCACTCCCCTAATATTACGTAACGATTTCAAGACCACTACCCCCCCCCAAAAAAAAAAAAAACTTTTCACTTATTTTAATTCCAAATTTTCTTAGTTTCACACAAATGCAAACGCTGTCGAAAACCCCCCTCCCCCCTACGTAACGTCTGCGGCGCCCTTTATCTTCTCACTCGAAACCAAGATCCCCCGTTTTAGGAAAACTGATCCCGTCTCTGTTTCTAAATTTTTTCGAATAAAAGTAGAGTATCACCATGGGGGAAATAATTTTTTTCTACGGTATCACGAAAATTTCGAGAAAGTTAAAGAAAAAAATAAAAAAAGTGGCAGAGCTCAAGTTTTTCTAAAAAAAAATGTTTTTTGTAAAGAAACAGAGCAAAATAAATCTGTTCACCCCTTTTTGGGTGTTACAAATATTGGCAGCCCCTTATTTTTCGCTTTTACCCTCTCGCTAGTTTTGAAGAATTGGTTCGCTACATGTTTCGAAATCATGTCATAAAACACCTCGAAAATATCAAATGTAGTGTAGGGCCAGCTTTATTTAAAATCAATAATATCGCAAGCAAAAAGTTCTGCAGGAAAAACAGCGCCGTTTATTGATTTCTTTGGTTGCTAGTGCTAGCTGCATGGTTTGGCCGTTTCCGGATAGATGTCACTAGTAGAACAGAATGGAAAGAAATTTAAGTAAAGGCGAAAATATTTCTTTCTAATGTTAACAACCTCACGAGTTTATCGCTCAGTATCGTAAATAATGGACCCTGCCGCCTCCTTTAAGCAATAAAAAGCTGTGGTTTGGACCTAAAAACATCTAATTTTTAATTAGATTAGATGTGCCGCCATCTAGCGGAATTTGCAGACATCTTGTCAACGGTTATTATTGCAACTATGATTTATGCTCACAATGAAAGAATGGCGACAACTTTTTCTCATGAAAGCAGTCAGGAGATAATAACAATTGATTTGATTTATTGAAATCCTATCCCTAAAGAAAATCTTAGGGACCCTGTATAATATTATTATTCACTGTACAGGGAACATAGTGACATTAGCGCCATCTGTACCTACTACAAAGAAACTATGAAGCTTTAATTTCTTTCATTTTCATGATATTTTTGTAAATTCTAATGTGACATAAATCGCGTTATAGAGCGTTTATCTCATTTAGACGACATAAATAGTACATAAAATGTTTTATATAATAGTTATGTAATATTTGAAATGTAAACTTATACGGTTCAATTGACTATATAATCATTATGTAAAATTATGTAAAATTTTAATTGTAAACTTCACATTGTTCCATAATTCTTATGTAAATTTCAAAATTTTAATGTGACGTTAATCATTTTTTTGCATAATAGTTATGTAATATTTTGATTGTTATGTAACGTTTACGTAATTTACATTACTTTAATATTACATATAATTTTTTATATAATAAGTATGTAATATTTTTATGTAAAATTAACGTCCCACTATTACGTAATATACAATGCTTATGATGACTTGAATTTACAGTCACAGTTTTGATGTAATTTTTACATAAATTTTTTTGTTAAAATATTTTTATGTGAGATTTACGTAAATATGATGTAACATATTAGGTTATAGTCACAAGTGTGTTTACTCGGTAATGTTACAAACAGCTAGTTATTTTAGAATTAATAATAAATGGTTTTTGGAAATTAGTCCATTTGTGGTTGCAGACGTGGAACTCTGGATTTCAAATCAATTATATTAATGAAAATATTATCCATACGGCACTTCAGTCGTAGTCGCTTCCGCGACGTTGTAGAAACGTTGCACCTTACTCTAGTCGCAACCAACATCAACAAAACTCAAAAAATATCCGCCAAATTCCTTGAGTATAAAATGAATAATCTTAAAGGTGATATATATTTTATAAAGTATTAACAAACTTAAAAAACCTCACCACACTAAGTATAAATCTAAGAATAACAAAAATAAACAAAAGCACAATATAAAATGTGGCAAGTATAGCTTTTCTATTAATTATTACCACCTAATTGTATTTCTTACCTCATAAATCGTCATTTTTATTTTCATTCTGGGAAGGGATACTCGGGATGATCTTTAACTCTGTAAAAAAAATAACTGTAGGTATGACGTTCAAGAAAAGTACAATAAAAAATAGTAGGATGTAACATTCTTTTTTTTTCAAACGACCGGAAAATAGCCACTTTCCGTACGATTTCTAGTACGGAAAGTTCTACATTATAAGTCATGTTCTTTTGAAATATTTCCACTCTCAAGAAAGGACCCTTTTGTTCAATTTTCCGGTCCCTTGATCCTTTTCCGTTCCCATTTTTGGTCAAGTTGGCTATGACTTCTAGTTGACAGCTTTTAGTTTTTGTTTTTTGGGCAGTTTTGACACTTCTAAAAAAGGTCTTTTAAATTTGTTTCAAAAGTTTTGTTTACAAAAATGGACTCTAGAAAATGAGTTGAATCCGGAGGAAATAATAGAAACTGCTCAAGAGTCACATACACCGAAAAATCGACCACACATTTTTAATTCTCAACGTAAGTATACTATAAATATAGGTAAATAAAGAACAAACCTAGAAATCTGCTTTTTATAAGTTCTTTTATCATTTTTTGGTCATCAGTGAATTAGCTGTGTGAAGCTAATAGGCACAATTCTGCACAAGTTAAAAATACATCTTAAAAACTACCGGACTTAGCGGCAATGGCTATCTAGCCAACAAGAAGAAAACATCAGGGGACTGTTCATAAATTACGCAACACGGCTAGGCGTTGACGAAAGTGATAAGTACTAAAATGTTTTTCCTGATCGTTTGAAAAAAAAAGTACGTACGATACGCGACCGGAAAGTGTCTTCACAGGTCTCCACAGTTTTACAGGACTCGCCTGCGGCTCGCTCTGTAAATTTCCTGCGTCGACTTGTAAAGGCCAATTTTCCAGTCTAGTGACGTAAATGCCTATTACCTACGGCCAATGAATAATACTAATTTTACCTAGGATAATAATAAAGCTTAGACGTAAACCACAAGATGGCGTGACAAGCGATGAAACTTTATTTTATAAGAACACTGATAGACGCAAAAATCTGAACTATTATATTATATTTTTAAGACAATAAATATCTTTTAAACGTAAATAAATTTAATATAATTTTACTACCTAACCAAAAATAAGTCCCACTAAATGGACATATTACGCACTTTTAGGAAAAAAAACCGTTTTTTAAAAAAAGATATATGAAAAGTAACCTTATTTGTTTTGACGTTTTGGATAGAACGGTTATGAAGGTTGTTGACTCAAGAGTGTTCGCGTTTCATACTTCTATAATAATTTCTGATATTTATGATGAAACTTACGTAACATAAAAAAAAACAATTTCCGTATTATTTTTATCACTTGACATGTATCAATTTGTTGGCTGAATATTCCACATTAGACGAGTGGCCGGTGGCTATGCGGAACCTGAATTCCAATACTCCAATCGAACTCACTTCAGTTTCCTTGGTCCTACTAAATTACGTGACCTTGGCGTTTCAGAATTCCGGCAGAATATTGCTTACAAAAAAAAAACCATAACTTTTATGTTATCAGATAATAGGATTTATAAAAATCTACAACCTTATCCAAAGGATTTTTTAAAATTTGGTGTATTTTAGTCAAAAAATTAAAAAATGAGAGAGTCCAGCGAAAAACTGTCTGGATACGATTGTGACATACAGATTCCGTTTTCTCGTGTCCGATATTCTGCCCGGTAAAGATTGGCCCAAAAAAAAAACAAAGCAGTGTTGTGAAATCTCTGCCGTTTTTGTGGCCTTAATAGGAAATTCCTCTGGCTAGAGTTTCAGCATATAGGAATAATTCTGAAGTTTAATTTATAAATTCTCCTGTATCTCAAAAATGTGGAAGACGAGATGTATGCATGACAATCAACCATTTATTTGCATATTATTATACAGTGCGTCCCAAATGTTTGGAATAATAAATTTTTTAATAAAGGATCATTTAGGTAAAAAAGCGGTTTAGAAAATGTATAGTCTTTTATACAGGCTGTTCCAAAATGATAAAATATGGCACAAACTTATATATATTATCTCATTTGCTAAGACCTTAAAAAATAAGCTTTCAAAAATATCAAACACTTTGAGTCTATCTTTTATCTTCTCCAAGATATTTAAGATTAAATTTGCGTGGAATTCCAGACAGCATCATTCGTCCCAGGGACGTACATTCTACATCCATTTTACATCTTTACGTCCCGGCACCTACTATAATATACGTACTGAAAAAAAACGTATTTTTGCGTACTTACTACGTTATTAAGTTGTCATAACTTGTGTGTAGTTAATTTATGTAAAATTTCCCTCACTTCTAATGCAAACTTTTGCAAAAGTATTTTTCATTCTCTTAAAATAATTGGTATCACGGTTTTGGTATTGGTATCTTGCATGCCCAGTGTTACCCGAGTTTTTGCAAAGTAAAAGACTGCACCCAGCCGGGATTCGAACCCGAGACCTTCCGTGCGGCAGGTCGATATGCCGCCCATTGCGCTACGGAAACCGGCTAATTTTATATTTTACTTAGTTATGCAACTTTTGTTAAAGACTATCATTTGTAAAATGCGTAAAAACAGAGAAATGAGGGGGTATGGTATAGCATGGTACTTATTTCCCATATCCCAAGGACGTTCCTAAAAGTACAATAGAGTTAGAGTACGTACTATGTACGTACTCATCGCCTGAGTTAGGTATGTGAGATTTGAATTATCTGCCTCTTTCGATATTTCAGATATTTAGCTCGGACACCCTGTATCATACATACCCTTCAAAAACGGCAAAGTCCAACAACCTAACGCCATGATCCAAGCCGTTCATTCGTTCCACATCGTTGCCGTCCAAAGTAAAATCGAAAATGTCAATGTTCTGTTTTAACCTGTCGGGATTGGTGCTTTTCGGAATGGCAACGATGCCTTTTTGCACGATGTGCTTCAGCAGGATTTGGGCTGGGCTTTTGTTGTGTTTCCTGGCGATGTCGTTTACTACAGGATTTTTCAGGATGTTGGGAAGTTCTACTCTGTGAAATTGACAATAAACAAGTTCAAAACGAGTTAGGTTTACGTATACCGGCAGGTGCAACAATAGGTAGTTTCAAAACAGACAAAATATTGATTTTATGGTGGAGGCGTTGACCGATGCTTGCGTGGCTGTCTGTGTAATTGTTCTACTATCGCATTCACCATAAAATCGAGCCACGTTCGGAACATGGCATCGCGATCCCTGACGTATCTAAACCAATTTATTTATTCCTAGGACCCACAGAAAAATATTTGGTCGGTTAAATAAAGGAGAGATACGTTATGGATGCATTTAGGTTGTGCTTTATACCTTTTTTTGAGAGGTCACTTATTTTCTTTCGGATATCGTTCGGATATAGGGTTAGTGTTGAAATTTATGATGTTGCTTTATTTCTCTATTAACCTCAATAGCTTTTTCGATCTACACTGCTCTCAGATCATACTCAGCTAGTAGAATACACAGATAATCTAAAGATAATAGTCAGGGCTGACAGATGTTATGCAAAGAGGAAACTACCAGCTAGAATTAGCACCATAAAAAACCGAAGCCGTTCTACTAAGCGGAAAATGAGACCAGCAAAACATTAATAGTGGGATTTACTAAAAGGGTTTAGCCTATTTTAGACAGGTCCTAGTTTTAAGTGAAATTGTTGGTTTTAAGCATTTTATACCAACTTCCTTGAGTTTTAGACATAGATTGATTAATAGGAATAATTTTAATATTTTTTTTTAGTGAAGAATCATCTTAACACGATCTTTTGGATTTAAAAAGAAAATTTCCATTTAAAAGAAGTTTTTTTTAACCCTAGGGGGGAATCTACATAAATGGTAAACACTCTGTTGAGCAAATTAAAATTGACGTTATATGTTACTCTTATCAAAACTTACCCTTGTTTATTGATTTTCGCGATTAATACTCACTGTCACAAAACCATTTCGATATGTAATCATAAAATAAGAATTAGATTAACTTTGTATTTATTTAAAAGGGGTTTTTATCTATCGAAAGTATGAAAAAACTTTACAAACACAAACCCATCGCAATCGAAAACTACAAATCAAAATACAGATATCCTGCTAGGCTCCACCTACTTCATCCACGGATGTAAAAAAGAAAGGGATTGCTAATACCCTTGTGGGAAAATCACTGCCGTGTGTCTTCCGCCATTTTCGCCGCCATGTTGTGGAGATTTAGGTTGGCGACATTGGTTCCTTAATTTTAAATAGTAGTGTTGGAACACTGACTATCAACAGTGTCAAAAAATGACGTTTCTAGAAAGGTTATTTTTGTTGTTGTTTTTTAATACAAAAACGAAAAAGTGAAGAACCAAGCAATAAAAACCATTTAAAAGACAGACAAATGCTTGAACGGCCAGGCCATGATAATATCTCTCATATGGTCTGGGGAATGTACAACATTACCCCCAATTTATAAACTCAAAGGGTACTGTCAACCATTGCTGCTGGTGCTCCCGCTCAAGATAAACCTTCATTAAGTTGATCTCTGAATATGAAACAGGAACTAAAACGTCTAGGGACAGATATGCATCAACAGTTTATAAATCCGAGGTTGTTATAGGTCTAGAAGACAAGAAAAATAAATGAATAGAGGGAGATAGGGAGTTAGATAATAGCGATCACAAAAAAGTACATCTTTGGCACATCGAGTTTTACAAAATTAGAACAATACTTCATCAGTTTTAAAAAGAACATTAAAAAAATTAATTATAATATGTATTTTTTCAGTATATTTTTTTCTTGTGTTTGTAACTTTCTATATGTAATTTTAAGTAAGTAGTTTAAGATTCCATTGTCAATTTTTGTGATATCGTTGCCAGTATTTTTTTAAGACCAGTAATTATAAGATGTTTTACTAGTTTACTAGAAATAAAGAAAAATCAATATTTATTTTTTAATCTTTATTAACAAAACCTTAATGTTAACATTGTTTAATATCTAAATGACATTTTGAAGATATTCTTAGGTTAAATTTTCCTTAATGTTAATTTTTGACGCTTATTTATTCAATTGTGACAATGTTTTTTGTTAACAATTTTTGTAATAAAAGTTTTCTGATTCTAGAAGAACTAAGCAGAAAAATTTATTACTAAGATATCCTTAAGTTTTGATAAGTTTTCAGCATTTGACATTTTTTTTGTAGATTCGTTTTTTAAAGATAATGCACTTTCCTGGCTTTCTGTATGATTTTGCTTATCTTGATGAAAATCTATCATTGCCCCATAGCAACAAATCACAAACATGGCTAAAAATGTTACAAAAGTTTTTGTTTTGAAGCATGTTTGTTAAATACTAAGTGGCAAAATAACAATTGAAATTTGCCTTTTGTTAAAAAAGGCATTTCTTGGTCATATGAATTTAATATTTTTTATGTTTGTGATGCCAGTGCGACGCATCTTATATAATATTATTTACATTTTCACAAAAAGTGCAAACAAACAAACAATGATAGATTTTTATCAGGACAATGAAACCTACAACATATGCAGTTTTGAGCAAAATCGCACATCCTTTATAAAACTTACCAAAACTCCTGGATATCTTAGTAATAATTTGTTAACTTAGGGAAACAGTTGTTAGTTAATAGGTGTTCCCGCCAAGGTCTTCAAATATTCTAAAACTCCATGCTCAACTCCATGTGCCAAAGATGTACTTTTTTTTTAATCAGTAAATGTTGCTTGACTTGCCATGGCTTTGGCTTTCAGCTGAGAAATATATGCTATTATCAAAGACCGTATCTCCCTCTATTCATTGATTTTTTATTAATGTATCACGTTGGTGCATCTGTTCTTAGCTGTTTTAGTCCCTGTGTAGATTCAGATCAACGATATCAAGGTGTATCTTCAGCAGGAGCGCCAGCAGCAATGGTTGAACCGAGCGTTTATTACAATTTATAACGTGTGGCTTAACAGTACCCTTGTTTATAAATTGGTGGGAAATATTTCCATGTTGAGATTTATTTGTTCGAAACCTGCACATACTCCAGACCAAATGAGAGAGATAAATGGCGTGACCGTTGGAGCATTTGTTTATGACTTGTTTCTTTACTTTTTTGTTTTTGTATTAAAAAAACAACAAAATAACCTTTCAACAAAATTTCAAATTCAATCATATTTTGACACTGTTGACAGTCAGTGTTCCCACATTACTATTTCATGAAAATTTCCCATAGGTATTAGCAATCCAAGGTTTCTACATCCGTGACTTCATCGCATGTGCAACTGTTCCGCGTCATCAAGCAGAGGTTCATTTCATTCGGCGGAGAGATCGAGCAGCTGCTAGCAGAAACTGCGGAAAGAGACCAGGGGCTGTATTCTTGACACCTGTGCCCGTAAGTGTGAACAAACTTCTCACTTCTTACATGCTTTAAACCATGTGAAAAGTAAGAGAGGCAAATATTCACCGATGACTACTCCAGGCCGTCAAGAATACCGACGCTACCTGATACGAATTCGTCCTGACCCAAGATCTTTTGATCTTTTGTTTTTTAGTTTCTTTTCGGTTGAAGTAACTGATTTGGAGGTTTTTTAACTTCTTCTTTGTTTTAATTGCCTTAGGAGCATAATCCTACTGGAAATATTAACACGCCAGGACGAATTCGTATCAGGTAACTTGGATAAGTAAGTACCAGTGCGGAACGATGCCTATTTGTGAGTGGATCAAAGTTGGAAATCAAAGTGTATGATGGTGTTTAATGATGTATAGTGAAGGGGGACCAGTGAAACTACTAATGAGCCCACGCTGGTTACCCAGGGCGAAACATCGTTTATTCATTTCTCTTTTTGCTTTGATCTTTTGTGTGTTCCTTGTAGGATGCTCATCCAAGTTTGAATTTTCATTATTTCCACCCAAGATCTTTTGATCTTTTGTTTTTTAGTTTCTTTTCGGTTGAAGTAACTGATTTGGAGGTTTTTTAACTTCTTCTTTATAGTTTTCTTGTCCAGTATTTTGGCTAAAATTTTTAATAGATTTCCTAAATAGTTTTAATCAATAGTAGCACAGATGGTCTAGAGAGGGTTTTCAAGAAAAAAAATATATAATCTTTAAAACATAGATTTTTGTTTTTGATACATCGACAACTACTATTTACCGTAAAAAGTAAAATCCCCTATGTAGCCCTTTTCTGGGGGGCTATTTTTGGAAAATATTCTGGGAACCTTAAATAGCAACCCCCTATTTTGACTTCATATTTGAATTCTCGCTGAAATTCTCTTTCCAATGGTCCCCCATATCATAAGGTTTACTTTATTAATTTTCGAGATATTGGCTTTCAAAATGTCAAAAATTCAATTTTGAAAGGCCCATATCTTAGAACCTAAACAAAATATCTCTATTGTGTTTGTTATCGATTTTAGAGGTTTTTTACGAGGAAATAAAAAATGACAACAGTTTGACAATCTGACCTTCTACTTCATATTTTTGGAATAATATCGTCAAAATCACTAAAAATCAATAAACTGTAAATAGGAATGTGCAAACGTCAAACTATTATCATTTTTTATTCGCTCTTATAAACCCTCAAAATCGATAAAAAAAAGCTTTTAAAAATTGAATTTCTGACATTTTGAAAGCCAATATCTCAAAAAATAGTAAAGCAAACTTTATGATATGGGGTACCATTGGAAAGAGTATTTCAGCGAGAATTCTAATATGAATTCAAAATAGGGAGTTACTATTTAAGGTTTTAAGAATATTTTCTAAAAATAGCCCCCCAGAAATGGGCTACATAGAGGATTTTACTTTTTACGGTAAATAGTAGTTGTCGACGTATCAAAAACAAAAATCTATGTTTTAAAGATTATATATATATTTTTTTTTAAACCCCTCTCTAGACCAACTGTGAATCGCAGATAAAATTGCACCATATTTTCAAAACATAATTATAAACCAACAACACGGGTTTTCAAAAGGTAAATCATCAATTACTAATCTCTTGATATGTGAAGAAACTTTGTTGGAAGCCTTGGAGAGTGGGTATCAGTTACATGTCATCTATACCGATTTCTCCAAGGATTTCGACAGGGTCGATCATAACCTAATACTTGATAAACTTAAAGTCATGGGTATCCATGGCCCAGCTTTTAACTGGTTTCGAATTAATCTAACTGAAAGAAGCCAGGCATAAAAATAGAGAATGCTATTTCCGCCGAGTTTAACGTTTTGTCAGGTGTCCCTCAGGGCTATCTTCTGCTTTAGAAAACTAACTTTGTACTTCTTGCTGATGATCTAAAATTCTTTAAAATTATGAGAGGTTTGGAGAATTGCCATATTTTGCAACAAGAGTTGAATGGGTTTTCATCATGGTGTGAATATAACAATTTATCCCTGAATGTTGACGTATTTTTATAGAAAATTAAACCATACACACTTTACTTACCAGTTGGATAACTCCAATTTGGAAAATCCTTGCAATTATCATGCGTCTTGGGTGTCTCTTTTGATAGAAAACTCAGTTTTGTTGAACACATAGATATTATTGCAAATAAAGCTATGAAATTATTAGGATTTTTGTTTAAAACATTGAACCGCGGCTAAGAAAAAACAAAGATTTTAATCACTGGCCACTAGATATGAGATTCTGATTTTAATTGGAAACTTTTACCCTGGATTTATAAACTGGACTATATCGGCGAACGGTGACGTTACTGTTATCGCTAGAAGATCAACAATGGAAATGCCATCATACCATTCATAAAGTTTTTGCCGTTATCGGTACGACGGTATCGGTAGGCCGAGATGAACCAACTTTATCTTCGCCGACAACGTCGGGAGCGCGTTCAGATATTCGACCAATGAAACGTCGCGGTTTTTACCACGTGATATCATACTATGGCGTCGCCTGTTTTGACGTTTCATTTTGACAAGGGCTTTGTTTGTTTTTGGTTTGTTTTTCAATAAATTTTTTCCGATTTTTTTTCCCATTTGTAAGTACTTTGGTTACTTTCTTTGGTAATTATTTAAACGGTTTTCTGCTATTTTTGTTTTTTTTTTTTAATTCTTTCTCTGTTAATAGGGCTGGTTTTAAATCTTCTTTTTTTCTTTGTTAGCATGTAAGCCATGGATAAACACAAAAAAACACTCATTAAACCCAACATCTGGGTTTCAGTATCCATATTTTCTCTTTTTTCCAAAAAAATTAAAAAAAAAACAAACACTGAATGAAAACCAATTTCAGGTTAGGTACAATTGTCCTCTTTTTTTTGTCCCTATCTCTGTCTGATTCTGCCGTCGTCGACCAGTTTATGAATGGAAAGCTTAACCACACCGACACCGCTGCCGACGTCTTTCGCCGATATAGTCCAGTTTATAAATCCAGGGTTAGTGCCGATTTCGCTGAAAACTCTTCATCGGGACATTTGGCGTACTGACAAGGGTCTTGTCAGTACGCAGGACATTTTGCTTCAAATCGGGACAGTCTTGACAAATCGGGACGGGTTGGCAACCCTAGACACCAATAATAAGCTGTTAACACAATATTCCCGCAAAAAGTAGGTCTACACCTTTATTTTAATTATATTAATGTGCTGATTGGCATAAACCTAACCTCAAAATACGTCAGGCAAATGTCAAAAGCTCAAATCGTGTTCAAAACGCATTGAAGTCGCTTCAGGAAAACCGAAAAGTGAATCGTATTGAAAACGGAGTAAGTAACCCAACTAGCAATTTTTAGTTGTGCAAGTTGTAAAAATTAGAATTGCACTAATTTTAAACGTTGTTTTACAGATAAAGAATAGTTATCATGGCGACGGTCGACAACGTCGACTATTATATGACGTCTAAACGTTTATCACAACTTCAGTCGCCATCACAACTATTTATGGCCGTCTATTGTACTAACAGTTATTCCTTAGTTGTGAAGGCGCCGACTACAAACCGGTGTGTGCTAAACCAAAAATTGATCAATTTACTCCACGTTTTCTGGCCGGTTTGTTGGAGACGCGGGCGCGCCTGTTTTCATCTAACCAATTTTTCTGTTATGTTTGCAACAAACCAATTTTGGAGCACTGCTGTCTGTCATACAAACCTCAATTAATTCAGTAAAAGTAACTAAGAAGTGTTTTGTAAAGTTTCTATTAGTTTTGTTTGAACATTTTGCACTATGAAAAGGAACAAATGGTATAAATATTCTTCGATATTTTGACATGTGACAGCTGTCATTGAAGGTGATTCCCCAGTGCGTCAGAAAAATAGAGGAAGGTCCTGTGTAAACAACAAGGACGGAAATTAAGTGAGCAGCAGAAAGCCAAACTGTGGAGCTATTTGGATTGGGTAAAAATTGAGGCGTGTTCGCGTCTTTTAAGTTAGGGGATCCGTTCAAAACATAGTTAAGTAGTTAAAGCAGTCGAGACACGGGACTCCTTTGGTTGTCATAGAAACTAATAAGTGCCGCCATGATTGATTGTTAAAATCATTGTATGCTAATTTGTAAACAAACATTAAAAATTATTTTTTTGCTTTTTTCTACAATCAACTAAGATCTTTTTGCATATAAAAATCCGTATTTTGTTCTTAGGAATCCTAAGCAACATCTTTAGAGGATTTTCGAAGCGATTTTTAAATCATGATTTTTTTTTTAATTTCATAAAATCATCTTAATCGAGGGCGCGCTTGTTTTTTAGAGCTACGAACTGTACATTTGACAGTAAACTACCGTCTGTTTATATATTTTGGCATTGGTTCGCATCTTATGATGATGCAAAACATGATATATGACATAGAATATCATTTTATTTTAATAATATTATGGTGTTAGAAATAGTTTAATTTGTAGTCGAATAGGGTATTTATCATTTTACGTAATGAATAATATTTTGAACAAATAATTGTACTCCAAAACCCATTGAACTATTCCTTCAACTGTAGTCGCGATCGCGACGTTGACTCAACCAAAAAATCATCCACCAAATTGGTGCAAAAGTGGGTGGTGTTTGAGTAAAAGTAAACGTTGCGACGCAACGTTGGCACGCAGTGCACAACGTTGAGACGTCGACAAATTGCTAGTTGGGAAACGTAGTAATTATTAACAAACAAATGCAGACTATCAAAAAAAGCTTACTTTTTTCCAAATTTATCCAGAAATGCGGCTAAACCGGGATTTCCCAACGGTGAGTAGGCTGTAACCACAATGCCGTTCTTTTTGCAAAAATCGACCAATTGATTTTGCTGATGATAGGCATGAAGTTCGATTTGGAGGTTGGCAGGCGGTATTCTCGCATTGTCTAAAACCCTTTGGATTTGGGAAACGTTGAAATTGGAGAGGCCGATTGATTTGGTAAGACCTGCGTCCTGTTGTTTTTCCATCGCCTGGAAAAAAATTATTTACCATATTATTAATACGTCCGGAAAGCAGTAATTTTTTCAGCGGAAAATAATGAAAACAGCACTTTCACATGTAGGTAAAGTCCTTTCCAAGATATTTGGTTTCGACTTATGGAATGCAATAATTTTACCTGATATGACACTATCTATTACCCTATTGTGACAGCTCAGTCAAGCTACATCCGCGCCCCCCTCAACGAAACTCAATTTGGATATTGTAAAAATTATGTACTAACTTAGTTTCCTTTTAAAAAATTTTGTACTTAATGAATAACGGAGTTATTCGCACTTAAAAGAGGGAGGGGGTGTGGCTTGGCGCTAAGCTGCATCCCCCCCCCCATGCTTAGGAGATAGATTTAATGAAATTTTGTGCCAATTATGTACTCTTAAAGCAAAGTTCTTTTAGTTTACAAAAACCATCGGTTCCTAAGATTTTTCTTTGTTTGTTATGGGGTGTGTAGCTTGATATCAAGGCGCACCCCCCTCTGCCTGGGAAAGAGATTTGAAAAAAAATAATAATGCCATAATTTGCTACTAATTATGTACTAATTTCATCCCCTTCTAAAAAATTGCCTAGGAAAGAGATTTCAAATAAGTAACTGTACCATAATTTGCAACCTATTATGTACTAATTTTGTTTTCTTTTAGAAAATTGCCTACTCTCAAGATAACTGTTTTTTTGTTTTTATGGGGTGTTACACCCTACAAAATATAAAAAATCAAGATATCTTGAGAGTAGGCAATTTTTTAGAAGGGGACAAAGTTAGTACATAGTTAATTATAAGCAAATTATGGCTTACTTTTTTTCAAATCTCTTTCCTAAGCAGAAGGGGGTGTACCTTGATATTAAACTACACACCCCACAAAATAAAAAAAAAATCAATTTATCTTGAGAGTAGGCAATCTTTTAGAATGGGACGAAATAAGTACATAATTAGTAGAAAATTATGGCATAGTTTCTTTTTGTCAAATCTCTTTCCTAGTCAGAGGGGGGGGGAGTGGCTTGATATCCAGCTACACACCCCATAACAGACAAACAAAAATCTTAGGAACCGATAGTTTTTGTAACTAAAAGTACCCTTATTCTTTAAGAGTACATAATTAATTGAAAATTATGACATATCAACTTTCATTAAATCTATATCCTAAGCATGGGAAGGGGGGTGCAGCTTAGCGCCAAGCCACACCGACGTCATTTTTTTTGGATCTCTATTTGTTACGTTGTTTTAGACAGCGACAATAAATATGTAAAAAAAAGACATGTCGTTGATTGTTTCAAAACTGTTATTTCAAATTGACAACAACAAATTATTTGACATGCGAACTGTTGACAACAAAGATAGACGACACAGACACAATTTTTTAAAAGGGGACCTAATTAGTAAGTAATTAGTACATAATTTTTACAATATCCAAATTGAGTTTCGTTGAGAGGGGGGGGGGTAGCTTGACTAAGCTTATTGAGATTCATTATTTTTTAAATTTATTGTATGCAGAATTAAGAAAGTAATTCAAATAGATTTATTTTTTGAGAAAAAAAAACAATAAAAGTATGATGTTTTAATTAATGTTATTACAGAAAATGACGTGAATAATAGAAAATCTTAAGTAGTAGGTACCTACCTAGTTATTTATTTAAATTTTAACATGATTCCTACTCTACAGCTAGGTAGTTAAGTTTCGCTGTTATTATCATCATGAATATTTATTAAAATCGGTTTAATTGTTTTATGATCCAAAATAATGTAGAAATTTTCTACAGTTATTTTCCTGAATTTTTCCAACTATCCGCGGAAATTTCAGTAAAACATTTTCATATCAATTCTACAACACTACGGCTTAGAAAGAAATATTTTCTAACCTAACCTTAGATTTATAATAATAGGGTGGAAGTCTTAGCACTGTATGTCCCATTTAATCTGCTAGTGCCTCACAAACATATTCCTTTTTAATGCAAAATGCTTTTAAAACTTGTAAATCCCCCTTCCCTTTATTTGATGGAGCTTTTGTGCTGCATTTACCGGAAGAATCCAACCATCGTTTGGATGATGCATATATTAAGGAACTATAGATCCGTCACTTCACCTTCCCGCCAATAATTATTTTTCGCGAAAAGTGCGGTTATGTTTCCGCGTGCAAAGGAACTGCCAACATAATAATATTTAGGTTGGCAATATTCTTTCTAGAAATCTGCAGCTCCTCCTCTAACCCCTTCTAGGGTTCTCCGTCAGAGGGCACATTATGACAAAAGTGACAGAATGTCGGTTATGACTCATAACTTATGACTTCCATTTTGAAAACTGAGGTTTGCCAAGGTTTTTAAAAAGTGATTTTGTGATTATTCTTGTTCAAAAAATTGTGATTTTATCCTTCGATTACAATGGCTGAGAAACAAAGAGTTAGAGTGTGTTGTATTCAAAGCTGCGGAGACCGTGCCATGATCCCAATAAAAAAACGGGGAGACATCGTTTCCCCAAAGGCAATCCTGTAATTTTTCAGAAGTATAGTGAAGCCGTTAAACGCGAATAAACTAAGTGCTGATGAAATATATAACAGATTTTACGTGTGATAAATATTTTGCTCCAGAGGACATTTTGCAGACTGGACGCAGAGGTCTTAGAGAGTGATTTCCCACACTTGCATTTGGACTCCATTTAACTATTTATACCTATGTGTTAAAACACTCTTTCCTTATTTCATCAAGTTTAGTATGGCTAATTTTTGTGGATATCAATAATAAGTTAGAAAATGCGACACTTGTGTATTCCAAAACAGGGGTATTAATATTATTTACACCAAGACTTTTTCTAATGTGTGGGTTTACCATAAATTGACCCACATATACAGTAAAATTTTTTTGAGATTAAAATTATTTTTTTCTGTTTCACAAATTTAGTTTGGAATACAAAAGAGTGGCATTTATTGTTTTTTATGTACTAAAAACAAGATATAAACATTTTAAAGAAAATTATTTAATATTTAAAAAAGCACAAACAAGATCATATTGTAATATTTTCTTTATTGTGAAAAATATAAACTAACATGTTTCGAAATATGCCATAATCTTTTATAATAAAACAACCAGAGGTTTTGTACTACAAGTGCATTATTATGGGTAATTTGTATTTATTTCTTAAAAATATGCTTTTTTATTTTAACTTAACATAAGTAACAATTTTGTTTTGTGCCTAGTAAAAAAGCATATTTTTAAAAACTAAACATAAATTGCTATATGTTGTAGTACTCAATAAACAAAGCACAAAAATAAAAAACCGAGATACGGAGCAGCTTTCTGAGATATGGAACTTTAAAGTTGACGTGTTTTAAGGCTATATCTTTGGACATGTTCTAATTTTTTTTTCACAACTTTGTAGATTACCGCCAAAATAAAATAATTCGTTTCTGTATTTGTCCTGAATGAATATGGGTCCTTTGGTACCACCAACCAACCGGCGGTAATCAACAAAGTTGTGAAAAAAAAACTTGTACCATGTCCAAAAATATAGCCTAAAAACACGTCCACTTTAAAGCTATATATCTCAGAAAGTAATCCTGCTCTCTATCTCGTTTTTATTTTTGTGCTTTGTTGATCGAGTACTACAAAATATGAAAAAATTATGACATTTAGCCGACAGCCATTTTCAATGTAATTTGTGCAGGGTCCTTAAAAAAAAGCGAAAATTTAAGCGAGCATCATCTAGTGGTCATATTACAAACTAACAAAAAGTCGATAGTACGGTTATCGCGAATTTACCCGTGAGTCATCTAGTGGTCGTATTACAAATTAAAAAAGAAAAATCAATATAAAAGTATGGTTATTGGTCACGTGCATATCTGCGCAGACTCGCCAAACTCCAAATAGTTCCGAACCGGTTAACACGTAACTGTCGTATCTATTGTAGCTCCTTAACCTATGGGATGATGTTTCATGTTTATTGAGAACCACGTCTCGTTGAGATAAATTATAGGACGATTTTCAGAACAATACCTTCTTATTAAAGTTATATACTTATGGCGTCATTTTCGAATTCAATGAGATTCCATAAGTACTTGCTTTTTGTTAATTGTGCGATACTTAAAGCCCATTTTAGACAGGACTCTCCAAAGACTAGTGACGCTACAAAATTTATTTGGCTTTTATCATCAATGAGCTTCATGCGCAATTTACAACTCATAGTTAAACGCCAAACCTCAGTTTAAACGACAGATGTCGACATTTTTACGTTTTATAGGTGCAGTTTACCAACAAACTTCGGTTTAACCGTTACCGGCGGTCTGGGGGTCGGTTAAACTTCAGTTTAATAATTACCGAAAGATTCTAACCTCAAAAGTTAATTAAAATTTATTTAAAATTTGTTTTTGGTAAAAAAAACTGTGAATATTTAGTGAAATCGCTGTGATCGATGACTTAGAATTTATTTTTGATCAACTGGATAAAGATGATGACGAAATTATTGACATTTTCGAAGCACCAAGAAGACCAAAAATTATTCGTCCCAGAATATATTCTTTAGATGAGTATAACGATGTAGCTTTTGAAAAAGAGGTTTAGATTATCTAAAGAGACATGCAAAATTGTACACGACAAGAGTTAGAACATTCCACAGACCAAGTTTTTGGCGTTTGGCTGTATGCTTGTCTGTAACCAACGCTGATATCTAAAAAACTACTTGACTGATTTTTATCAAATTTGGTGACCACGATGTGTTTGGCTCTAGTTGGTGCCTTTTAAAGATATGGTTAAAATAATCAGAAAAAGTAGTCTTTTTAAACTAGAAAAGAACTTATTAGGCTCCTAATCCAACAGCTCTTCTTTTCTTTCTGGCTGTGGTTTGACTGCGACTTATAAAATTGAGCAACTTGTTTACCAATGCTTTAATCCAAAGATTAAACTGAAGTTTAAACTAAGGTTTAATCTGGAGTTTTACCTTTGGTTGTAAAATTAGCCCTCAGAGCTTCTAATGTAAGCAGAAGTTGCTCTTCGTGCATGGTGTAGATTTTTCGTCTTATCAAGTCTTTTTCACTTTTGTCAAACCATTTGGTGGAACTGGTAGTCTCTGCGCTTTCTTCTTTGACACGATTCTCCTCACTGTAGTCACTAAGGGACTCATTATAAATGCTAATCCCTTACCCTAATAATCACCTATTTTTCGGGGTGTGAAAATAAATTTAAAAAAAGCTGTAAACATGCTATCATTTCTGAGAATTACAGGTGCGGATTTAAAAATGTGTAATTATTTCTTAATAAGTACACGTTATTGGTTGAATTATAATAAAGTTGATTATTTGTATAAAAATTAATTTTCTTAAAATAATTAGGACACGCTTAAGATACCAAGCTGATTTGTAGTTTTGAAAATCAGTTAGCAGTTGGTGTTTGGCTACAAAAGAAGTTATTTGTTGTTAATTGTGATTGTATGAAAAATGTTTCATCCGTGAGAGGAACAACCGAGTACGTCATGTGGAGATACGGGGAATAATGGCGCTACAAGAGAAATAGGTGATAAAAAACAATTTAATCGCGATATTTTGTCACTTGATACAAAAAAAGTGATATTTGACGCTTTAACACGAAGATCGATAAAAACAGTGTGGCGTGTAGTAAATAAACCAATAGTTGGGAGAAGAAAAAGGAAGGATTCTAATACTTTTAAGAAATCGGACATGGGTGGGACATTCGTAGAAAAACATATCAAATGTATAGGGAACAAATGATTCCTACTTTACAAACCTTGATTTAAAGATTAAAGAAAGATGATACAGGGATAGTGTTGCCGTGAGACACTGAGAAAATGTATTTTAAAAAACGGTTTTAAAATAAAAAAAAATTAATAAACGGCAAGTGATTATGGAATCCCCGTTTAAAAAAATGGAGGATGGAATATTTAGTTGCAATACACGAGTATAGAGAAAGTAATAGAGATATTGTTTATCTCGATGAAACTTACACTCATGAAGTTCCAGATAAAGGTTGGGTAGATTCGGCAAATAAAGGAGAGCGTATCACAATAATTCATGCTGGAACAAAAATGGGTTTATACCAAATGCGTTCGCCTTATCAGCTAAAAATATAAAGGATTGCCATACTGACTACCATGACGATACCACAGCGGAATTATTTGAAGACTGGTTCGAGAATAAACTGTTACATAATATACCTCCAAATATTGTAATTGTGATGGATATGCGAGCTACCACAGTAGAATTCTAAATAATATTCCGTGTTCAAATGACACAAAACTTACCATTCAGGACTACATGTTAGAAAATAATATGCATTTTGAGGATAGCTACACCAAAAAGCCTTAACCTTGAATTGCTTCAAATAATTAAAGCATTTTCAGTACAAAAACAAAACTATTGTGATACAGTGTTGAGACTTCCTCCTTACCATTGCATGTTTAATCCAATTGAACACATATGGCATGAGCTAAAAGCAGAGGTTAAAAAAAATAAAGTTTCGCCAACTTTAAATATTTCTGTGGTAGCTTTAATTAGGTCGGCGGAGCAGGATATTTTAAGTAAAAGCTGGGAAAATTGCATAGCTCATGTCCACAAAATAGAAAAATCATATGTAAATAGAGATCTGCTACCCAGAGAAAAAATTATCATATGCTTTAATGACGACAGAGACAGTGAAACCGAATTAAGTTAAAATTTGTTAATTTTCTTACTATCCCGTATTTTTTTGTACTATATATGTATGTACCTGTTACACTCAATTTTATAAATTTAACTTATATTTGCGTTTTTTATTCTATTAGCAAATATATTTTGTAGGTGTAGGATGTGTCTATTATATTAAAATAATTTTTTCATTAAAAAAAAAATTGTAAGACCGAACCATCCATATAACATTTATCTTCTTCACTTTAAGATGATCCGTGGTAGAAATTCACTGATCTATTACAACTCTAAGTGCGTCCTTGCTTCCATTCGAACACCCGCTGAGTCGCAATAAATGCTTATCGGCCATGAATAATAATGAGTCTGCTAGATCGATGGTCAGACTATACCTTAGTACCACAGGTTTCAGTCACTGCACCTTTATACAGGGTTCCTAAGATTTTCCTTAGGGATAGCATTTCAATAAATCAAACAGAAATGGCATAGAAAGTTCTGCGCGCACAAAAGAAACAGGTATATTGAGCAATGGTGCCAGTTGGTTATTATCTCCGGACTGCTTTCATGAGAAAAAATTGTCGCCACTCTTTCATTGTGAGCATAAATCATAGTTGCAATAATAACCGTTGACAAGATGTCTGCAAATTCCGCTAGATGGCGGCCACACCTAATCTAATCTAATTAAAAATTACATGTTTTCAGGTCCAAACCACAGCTTTTTCTTGCTTAAAGGAGGCGGCAGGGTCCATTATTTACGAAACTGAGCGATAAACTCGTGAGGTTGTTGACATTAGAAAGAAATATCTTCGCTTTTAATTAAATTTCTTTCCATTCTGTTCTACTAGTGACATCTATCCGGAAACGGCCAAACCATGCAGCTAGTACTAGCAGCCAAAGAAATCAATAAACGGCGCTGTTTTTCCTGCAGAGCTCTTTGCTTGCGATATTATTGATTTTAAATAAAGCTGGCCCTACACTACATTTGATATTTTCGAGGTGTTTTATGACATGATCTCGAAACATGTAGCGAACCAATTCCTCAAAACTAGCGGGAGGGTAAAAGCGAAAAATAAGGGGCTGCCAATATTTGTAACACCCAAAAAGGGGTGAAAAGATTTATTTTGCTCTGTTTCTTTACAAAAAACGTTTTTTTTACGAAAAACTTGAGCTCTGCCACTTTTTTTATTTTGTTCTTCAACTTTCTCGAAATTTTCGTCATACCGTAGAAAAAAATTATTTCCCCCATGGTCATACTCTACTTTTATTCGAAAAAATTTAGAAACAGAGACGGGATCAGTTTTCCTAAAACGGGGGATCTTGGTTTCGAGTGAGAAAATAAAGGGCGCCGCAGGCAAAAATTTTTCAATTAAATTAGCCGAACGCATAAATGTTAGAAAAACAAAGCACAAAATAAAAATGGCGCCGCTTACAATTTTTTTTCAAAAATTACGTAATTTCGGGAATGCAAAGAAATAGGTCTAAAGAGTATAATTTTGAATAAAAAAATATCAATTTTCTCGCCCTCCTCCACTGGGACTGCAAGGGCCGTGCACAAATTACATAATGGTCATAGGGGGAGGGGGGTTACAAAACGTTACGTAGGGGGGAGGGGGGTTTTCGACAGCGTTTGCATTTGTGTGAAACTAAGAAAATTTGGAATGAAAATAAGTGAAGTTTTTTTTTGGGGGGGGGTTGGGTTGAGTGGTCTTGAAATCGTTACGTAATATTAGGGGAGAGTGCCAAACCGTTACAAAATATTACATAGGTAGGGGGTCAAAAATTGGTAAAATCACCGTTACATAATTTGTGCACGGCCCCACATCTGACTGTTCCTCTTTTTGATTTCGAATCAAAGTGCAAAACCCGGGTTGGACCTTCGAAGGCGTCAACCCGTCCTATTTGCTTGATAAAGTTTCTACGGAAATATCTCAGTCGATTTCTTCGGCCGTGTATGAACGCTTTAGGTTAGGCATTTGCATGTATCTCAGTCCCCAGCCTGTAAACAGTGCGTAAGGACAATGGTTACAAAATGAAAAGCCGAAAAATATTTTTTTTACGATATCTTTCATCAGTTTGGTATTAAAGTCGAGCAAAAACAATTTTTATTCCAGTCCAAAGGTATGAAAATGGAAAACATTAGAAAACAACAACCTGGAATGGATTTACTACGTGTAAGATGTAGTGACAACATCGCCCCATGCCCATCCTTTTCTGCCTAATGTGCTTTTCCGTTCGTCTGCGTCTTATACACGGCTGCTTGGCCCCCTAAGGATTTGCTTAGAAACCCTGTATACACTTTTTATAATTTCTTTAGCAGCGACAGATAATGCTTTACCGAAACACTAGAAGATGGTTTATAACTATTTTGCCACGGGTGGCGCCAAATAATTCTGTTTTATACTTGAGTGAAATTTGACTGATAAAATAATATCTAAACCACAACTAAATATTTCTCGTCTGAAATAAAAGCCTGATGGAACCAAATTTAATATCATAATAATACCGGTTACGTTTTTAAGTCTATTCATAATTATTCCAGACCGGCCTTTCAACCTCATTAAGGCCACAAAAACGGCATAGATTTGATAACACTGCTTTGCTATTTTTTTGAAAGATCAACAATAGGTGGCATCACTAATGTCATGTGCGAACACCATATGTAAGGAAAAGTATAACTTATTAGGAAAGTAACCATTTATTAGTGCTTCTATAAAAGGTTTTGATGCTCGGCTTCGTGCTTCATGGATTGCAATGTCTCGAAATTAAAAATAATCAGAAGAAAAATCATTATTCTACATTAAAAAAAAAACAAATTTCCGTATTATTTTTATCACTTGACATGAGTCAATTTATTGACCGAATTTTCCATTAGACAAGTGGCCGGTGGCTATAATCGAACTCACTTCAGTTTACTTGGGCCTACTAAATTACGTGACCTTGGCGTTTCAGAATTCCGGAAGAATATCGCTTATAAAGAAAAAAACCATAACTTTTTTGTTATCAGATAATAGGATTTATAAAAATCTACAACCGTATCCAAAGGATTTTTCAACATTTGGTGTACTTTTTTCAAAAAATAAAAATATTCCAAAAATTGTTGTTACATGTTTCTGTATTATCGACGCGGCTAAAGAAAAAGCCAGGTAAGATTTTTGACTATTGTTAGCCGTGTTTATTTTATTTCGGGAATGAGGATACGGTTGTGAGAAATTCAAAAATAAACATTCCTGCCAAATTTCAACAGATTCCGTTTTCTCTTTTCCGATATTCTGCGCGGTAAAGATTGGCCCAAAAACAGCAAAGCAGTGTTGTCAAATCTATGCCGTTTTTGTGGCCTTAAGGAGTTTTATGGCCGAGACGAGTGTACACAATTGTTTTATATCATAGGTAAAATTATTGCGGTTAGTAAGGGCCAAATTTATAGTCGTCTTTCAAGGCTCCCTTGTTCCTTCAAGGAGGCCTTCGGTCCAATTTGGTATTTATAGTGGTGAAAGGCACCCTTGAAGGAATCCTTACATCAAGGTAGCTAAAGAGCTACCTTAGGCCTTCCTTAGCAAATATGTGAGGTTAAAAAAACAAAAATATTGTTGGGTTTGTTTTGATAATTGGTTTTTTGTCATTTTGAGGTTTGCTTTTTAAGATATCCTGAAAATAATAGATGATTTTTTGGAATTTATGGATCGAGTGGAAGAAGAAGTCTCTGATCATCATGGTCGTCTTCCAGAGGGATACATACAGTACATGCAGAGTCCCTGGTTCTTTCCCTTTCTTCTTTAATGTTAGAACCTCGTTCTTGTATTGATGTTTATTATATTTTAAATAAAACACTTGTTTAAAATCAGCGAGGGTTATAATATGTACTTAATTCTACCGAGGCCCGACATAGAGAGACCGCAAAAATGTTCCTAGGCACCAAAAGATACCATGCATATGCAAAAATACACAGTCCGTCTTTACACAATTTGAGAAAAGAGTTTTTGGCCAAATTTAATCACCCAAACAACCGGCGTCTTCCAGTGTCCCCAATGTTGGCCTGGCTATGTACCCTATGGTATTATTATGGCACTGGAAGTATTCAAGTAGGTAGCTAGGTAATATAAGTATCTTTTTTAAAGTTGGATTCATAGTTCTTACATAAATTTGTTTATTCATACATAACCGCAATGTATTCTTATATCTTTGAATCAGTTCAGCGAGGAAAGCCTTTTCCTGGCTGGTGTAGGATCTTTAGTCGGATTCAGAGTTCCATAAGGTACGGTATAAGGTAAGACAGCAAGGAAAATAAACTATTTCAAACGCATGTTGCTGTTCACAGTGTTCCGTAAGTCGCAAGAAGAGCAGCATGCATTTGCATTTGCGTCTTACCGCATATGAGGTATGCGCTTACCTTATGGAACTCTGAATTCGCCTTTATAATGCCCTGTTGAATTTCATTTTTATTCATTTTTTATGTCAGAAAAAATTAAAATATTTTAAAAATAGCAATACTATAACCCCAAAAATAAGAAGAATGAAGTTATTAGTAGTTTATTTGCACCATCTCACCATCATTTTTGCGACGTTGCCGGTGCAATCCTAAATTGAAATATTCCTTCCTGAAGGAAGGGACTATAAATAAAAAATAAAACGACGCCTTGAAGGACACCTTCGTCAAGGAGGCTTCCTTCGACGTCGGACTATAAATTTGTCCCTAAGTCGAAACCAAATATCTTAAAAAGGACTTTACCTACGACCAACTAATAATAGTAATTTTACGATCATCTCAACACTAACTTACGGTCAACACTAACTTACGGTCCTAGGATAATAATAAAGCTTAGATGTAAACCTCAATATGATTGACGCAAAAATGTTAAATATTTTTCTGTATTTTTAAGACTATAAATATGTATTAAAAGTAAATAAATCCAATATAATTTTAGTACCTAACCAATTCTTCCGTTAAAAAACCTTAGGCGCATTTCTGCGAGCTTGACATAGTTACTAATATTCTATTTTTCTAAATGCATTCATCTGAGAGAGACCCAGCATACCAGGAACACACCGCCTGTACACCGTTCGACCCCACTGTCTAACTACCTTTTTGAGATTTATCCCCTGACAGATATGCGGAGTCGAAGGGTGTAAAGGCGGGTATTCTTTGTGATGGTGTAGTATGCTGGATCTCTCTTAGACGAATGCATTTAGAAAGAGAAAATAATAGTAACTATATTAAGGTAGCAGAAACGTTTTTAAAAAGATACATGAAAAGTCCCTTAGTAACCTTATTTGTTTTGACGTTTTAGATGGAACGTCATTGAAACTTCAGCTCATGAAGGTTGTTGACTTACGAGTGTTCGCGTTTTTTCATGGGTCGTAGGTAAAGTATAGCACACTATCACGCATGTTATGGTCATTACACGCTTAGATAAATTAAGACACTGGACTGCGACTCACGTCTCATTCATAGATTCAATCATCTTCGCGTTTAATAACCATCATAACATGTTATGTTATGCATAAAAATAAGCTTGATCCTATTAAATATTGTGTACTTCTTGGATAAAAAAAAAGAATTATAAATCTCTCTAACACACAAAACAAAAGTGATTTTCTTTTTTACAAGCTTTTATTTAACTTGCATTATATGTATCAGTAGGCCGATCAACTCCTACCGATTTAGTGTCCTTTAATCCACCTTCGCCGCCATTTTCACTCAAAAGTGACAGAAAATCCATTAGTTTTCTGTCAATATGACGGCGAAGGTCGAGAAAAGGACACTAAAACGGTAGGAGTTGATTGGCCTATGTGGAGAGGCTATTGTATGTATGTAACTATGTTTGTTATGGGATGGAGATAACGAATTTCTAATCAGATTTTAACATATCCGATTGCCCTCAAATTTGTCACGCGTTTATAGTTCCAGTGACAATACAATAATATGTCATTATTAGGCATCCTTCCCTTCTACGAGGGGAAACATCTAAGTTCGTCCGATTTCAACCAAAATTGGTATACGGAGGCTTTTGGGGATAAGGAATACGAATTTTTGATCACATTTTGAAAATTCAATATGGCGGATTCAAGATGAACGATTTTCTGTCATGTTTTGCTAACCAATTTTAACTGACTTATCCACATCCGATTGTGTTCAAATTTGGTATGCGTTTGTAGTTCCGGTGAAAATAGAATAATATGGTATTCTCAGGTACCCATCTTCTTCTAACGAGGGAAGTGGAGGGAGAAAAAGATTTAGTTTGTTCGATTTCAATCAAAATTGCCATACAGATGTTTTTAAAGAGGGGATTATGAATTTTTGATCAGATTTGAAAATTTCAATATGGCGGATTCAAAATGGATGATTAAGGTTACAAATCTAAAAATTAAGGGTGTGTGTTCAAATTTGGTATGCATTTATAATTCCGGCGACAATACAATAATATGGTATTATTAGGTACATACTTTCCTCTAATGAGGCAAGTGGAGGGGGAAAAAGATTAGTTTCTTCAGATATGAATTTTTGATCAGATTTGAAAATTTCGATATGGCGAATTCAAAATGGACGACGATTGAGGGTACAAATATAAAAACTAAAAAATTTATTTTTATAAAAAAAAACTTTTAAAGAACAAGCTTTTATTAAATGCACTTAAAAGGAGAAAAAAAATGTTATCTTTCTTATACCATAATAAAAGCGATGGCCGCAAATTAAAAATTTTAAGTTTACGGTGACAAAGAGAGAACTACAAAAGAAAAACTAAATTCTTCTTATATTCGAATGATAATCATAATGCTTTTATCTAAAGAAGCTGAGAACGGGTGAGATTGCCGTGCTTGGCAAGCCTTTGAAAATCTCCTTAGGTTATAGAGTAATATAACTGTTTCTTAGGTGAATCGTCGATGTGACCGATATACGATACGAAGCCACTGACGATACCTAAAGTTAAAATTTTTAATTTGCGCCCTTCGCTTTTATTATGGTATGAGAAAGATAAAAAATGATTTTCTCCTTTTAAATGCGTTTAATAAAAGCTTGTTCTTTAAAAGTTTTTTTAATAAAAATTTATTTAATTTTTAATATGAATCGGATTTCGTGACGGAAGTAATTAAAGTGGAATATACGGAGGCTTTTGGGGATAAGGAATACGAATTTTTGATCACATTTTGAAAATTCAATATGGCGGATTCAAGATGGATGATTAAGGTTACAAATCTAAAAATTAAGGGTGTGTGTTCAAATTTGGTATGCATTTATAATTCCGGCGACAATACAATAATATGGTATTATTAGGTACATAATTTCCTCTAATGAGGGAAGTGGAGGGGGGAAAAGATTAGTTTCTTCAGATATGAATTTTTGATCAGATTTGAAAATTTCGATATGGCGAATTCAAAATGGACGACGATTGAGGGTACAAATATGAAAACTAAAAAATTTATTTTTATAAAAAAAAAACTTTTAAAGAACAAGCTTTTATTAAATGCACTTAAAAGGAGAAAAAAAAAATTATCTTTCTTATACCATAATAAAAGCGATGGCCGCAAATTAAAAATTTTAAGTTTACGGTGACAAAGAGAGAACTACAAAAGAAGAACTAAATTCTTCTTATATTCGAATGATAATCATAATGCTTTCATCTAAAGAAGCTGAGAACGGGTGAGATTGCCGTGCTTGGCAAGCCTTTGAAAATGTCCTTAGGTTATAGAGTAATATAACTGTTTCTTAGGTGAATCGTCGATGTGACCGATATACGATACGAAGCCACTGACGATACCTAAAGTTAAAATTTTTAATTTTCGCCCTTCGCTTTTATTATGGTATGAGAAAGATAAAAAATGATTTTCTCCTTTTAAATGCGTTTAATAAAAGCTTGTTCTTTAAAAGTTTTTTTTAATAAAAATTTATTTAATTTTTAATATGAATCGGATTTCGTGACGGAAGTAATTAACGTGGAATAGATCCTTGTTTGTTTTTTTTTTACCTTCCAAATCGCCACATGATCAGTTTTCATTTCGAACAAAAACTTGCCATCTTTCATGGGATGCAGATCGCCGTCGATGTCCTGGAATTGAAAGGGCACGTGAACCAGGTAGAGATCGACATAATCCACTTGCAGCAGGTGCAGAGATTTTTTCAGGTATTTCGCCACTCCTGCGGCGTAGTTGCCTCCCGGCGGGACTTTGGTGACCAAGAAAATATCCTCTCCTACCAAAAAAAAAAAAAGATTTGAATTAGTTGGGTTAGATGGAAGAACAGATCATCCGTTTTTCGTGGAAAATGGATGATCTGAATCTCGCCCTATTAATTATATGTATTTATTTACCTAAGATGTATTTTTGAAGATCAATAAAAGCCCTTTAATAATAATAATAATGATAATAAACTCTGTGAAATAAAATTAGGGTGGTCATTGTGACGGGGGTGAAACTTAACTAACGTGCAGTTGCATTGCTTCTACCGTTGTATGAACAGCTCTTCTACTGAATTTGGTTAAACTCAGACTACCTAATTCTAGGAACTAAACTGGGCGCACTATGAAACGTATATTTTATATTTAGGAAAGTATTTTAAACCTCTGCAACTTTTTTAGGTTTTATTATTTTTAAATGGGGTTTTTGGTATCGTACAGCTGATATTTTTTTCTAAGAAAAGGTTAAAACCATAGTTTGCCATTTTGTATTTTATTCGGTATACAAGGTGTGACAAAAAGTACTGTTTTTTTGCCAAAGTTTAAAGTTAACGAAAATTAAAAAAAAAAATTGGGAAAAATTTAAAATTATTAAATTGGTTATTAAATCTTTCTTAACAAAATTAACTCCCAGATTTTTTATTTTTCTTTTGTTTTGCAGATATGATTTTTTTCCAAAATTTATGCTTATTATACATTCTTTTGCCTCGTGGATTTGACCAGATTTCGAAAATAATTTCAAATATGCATTTTCGCAATCTCTGTAAGGACTATTAACAATAAAACATACCCAAAGTTATTTTGAAAATTAATCTTGATTACCAGTGGCGTCCAAGTTGTGAATTGTAACAGATGTTTACAAAAAATACTTTATACGTTTAACATCAATTTTCTCGCTATTAATTAAAAAAATTTATTATTTTTTTCAGTTATAAGTAATTAGTGACCATTGTTACCCAAGCGGTTTTTTATTTTTTTAAATGTTAACCATGGGCGGAGCTAGATTTTTTTCAAAATACACTTTTATTGATAAAAAATGGTTACATAAATTAGAGGAAGCATGTTCAGCTTATATTTTTTTTAATTAATATGTAAATATTTTTCTTTAGAACAAGCACATCAGGGACGTGCATATTTTTTTATTTTAAAAAATTTTTATTTCAAAATATTGTTAGTTCTGTGTGATCCTAAAGTGAATTAGGGAAGCCAATCAAATTTTGGTATCATTCGAAAGGTCCATTTTGCTCAATTTTGCACACCTATTTTGAAACTTTGCACACCCCATGGGAACCCGCAATAGGGTTCTCGAGTAACGAGGCTCATCCCCCTACCATTTTTAAAGATAGGTGTGCAAAATTAGACCTTTCGAATGAAACTAAATTTTCAAAAAATATCATCGGGGGGGGGGGGGGCAGCCTCATTACTCGAGAACCCTTTTGTGGGTTCCCATTGGGTGTGCAAAATTGGACCTTTCGAATAATACCAAAATTTCAAAATGGGTGTGCAAAATTAGACCTTTTAGAAATTTAGAATGGTACCAAAATTTTCAAAATATATCATCTGGGGGGGGCAGCCTCGTTACTCATGAACCCTATTGCGGGTTCGCATATAGGGTGTGAAAAATTTCAAAATAGGTGTGCAAAATTGGACCTTTAGAATGAATTTTTTCAAAAAATATCTGGGGGGCCAGCCTCACTCGAGAACCCTATTGCGGGTTCTCATGGGTTGTGCAAAATTTGAAAATAGGTGTGCAAAATTTCAAAATAGGTGTGCAAAATTGGACCTTTCGAATGAACCCAAAATTTTCAAAAAAGTCTTATATTTTATGATTGAACAGAACTAACATAATATTTTTAAATAAAAATTTTTTTAAATAAAAAAATATGCAAGCTCCTGATGTGCTTGTTATAAAAAAAATTATTACAAATAAATATAAGCTGAACATGCTTTCTCTAATTTATGTAACCATTTTTTATCAATAAAAGTGTATTCTAAAGAAAAATATAGCTCCGCCCATGGTCAACATTTAAAAAAATAAAAAACCGCTTTGGTAACAATGGTCACTAGTTACTAATAACTGAAAAAAAATAATAAATTTTTTTAATTAATAGCGTATAACGTATAAAGTATTTGTTGTAAACATCTGTTACAATTCACAACTTGGACGCCACTGGTAATCAAGATTAATTTTCAAAATAACTTTGGTTACGTTTTATTGTTAATAGGCCTTCCAAAGATTGCGAAAATTATTTTCGAAATCTGGTCAAATCCACGAGGCAAAGAATGTAAAATAAGCATAAATTTTGGAAAAAAATCATATCTCCAAAACAAAAGAAAAAATTAAAAAATCTGGGAATTAATTTTGTTAAGAAAGGTTTGATAACCAATTTAATAATTTTAAATTTTTCCCAAATTTTTTTTTTTAAATTTTTGTTAAATTTAAACTTTGACAAAAAAAACCAGTAATTTTTGTCACACCTTGTATTTACGGGGAGAATTATTATCACATTCTGCATGCGGTTTTTTTAGCATTTACCATAGATATAAATTGAAAAATAACCTTGAATTAAATTATAGTATAATTGCTACAAAACCTTTTTATAGAACAAATTACTGACAATTTTTCACGATGGCGTGTTTTCTATAATTTAACATAGAATAAAAAAAATGCGAATAAAACAGTAATCTTGAAAAAACTTTGGAACCGACATTCCTCGATTTCTATTCTATTTCTATTTCTTAATAGACCATCAAAAAAATAAAAAAAACTCGCAAGAAAATCCCAAAAAAACGTACGGGCAAAAAAATCCGGGAAAAACCCTAAGAAAAAAATATTATAAGTAACCCTAATCCATGTGACAAAACTGATAGCCAAGAATAATGTTTCGCTTGCCGTCGGCTTTTTTTTACAAAAATTTAAAATAAAAGTTGGTGTTCCATTTTTTTAAAGAATTGAGATCACTGATCACTGATGTAAAATTTTATTTATTCTCATCTTTAAAAATATGTTTTCAAAACAGATAGCAATAATTTGCTCAAAAATTTACCCGAACAAAATGTTCAAAGAAAAGCTCACAAAAATGTTCACGTAAAAAATTTTAATCTTTTGCACGAGCTTTTGTTTGAGCATGTTGGTCTGTGTAATTGCGCCTTTAGAGATTTAAAAATGACATTTTCTTGAGTGAGGAACATTTCATAAACACTATAACATCATTTTTAGCTAGTAGGTAATATTATATTATTTTTCTTTCTTCTTTCTTCTTGGTGTTAGAGGTGATGTGAACTGTGTTTGTTTTAGTGTTTGGCATAATTTTATTGTGTTAAAAATTGAAATTGCAATAAATCATATACAAACTTTGTAATAAATTTATTTTGTGTAAAACCACTACAAACATTTATTATTAGGGAGCTTCCAGAGCTCAAATTAGCAGAATAAGTTTTTGCATGTTATTTAAATTATTTTGCAGATTTCATATTATAGTAAAATTTTAATAATATAATTCATGTGTAAATTAATATTTAAGTAGGTACGCCACTGGCGTGTTTACCGTAAACAACAGAAAGGTAAACATTGTTCCATATAATAATATAACCAAAGTCTCCGTAAGTGTCAGGTATCTTGTCTCTTCTTAATCTAAGGCTCTGATAGTAACTTAACACATATTTAATTGTTTTATATTCCTTTTTTTGTAATTGTGCCTGATTTTAGATATTTTATTTAGTTACAATAAGTCTAGACATTTGTTACTTGACGAAATATTCATGATGATATTCATCTGTGCAGGGTGCAATCATGTGTAATAAACCCATAAGTGTTAAGAAAAAACAATAAAAAAAGTTTGTGAAGTAATTTTGTGATAAGTATTACGTTTTAACTTTTCATTAAATTTAGTATTTTATTATATTACCTACTTAAAATGTTCCATTTGGTATTATACTGTAGAGAACTCTTAAATAAATAAATAAATAAATAGTCTATACATATCATAAGTTTAATGTTAGATTTAATTCGACAAATATTTTTGACTGTGTGAATCACAGAACGCTGCTGCGGAAGCTTGAAGCCTATGGTTTTCGCGGAGTTGTTCTGAAATGGTTCGAGTCTTATCTGAGGCGTTTTCTGGCGTTGAAATTGTTTAAAATGTTTTTAAAAAGTTTGAAACATTTGTTTTCTCGCGTTGCAACGGTGACGTCACATCGAAACGGGTTAAAAATATTTTGAAACGAAATCCACTCTAGTTTCAAAACTGACGCGTGCGTAGAAGATACGTCAAAATTCTACATTCTTGTTTTAACCGATTTTTTTTTGTTTTTGCGTGAAAATGTATGAAAAATCGTATTCTAGATATCTTGTTAGCCATTCTTCATGGTATCCCTGTGGTCTTATATGATTTTCTGGGCTTAAAAGAACATTAAATAAAAAACTTCAATATCCATGTAGCTTCCATTGCTTGCCATCGATGCTACTAAAACGGGCCGTACACTCGAAGGTTTTGTTAGATTAAACAGTAGTTGATCCATTTTAATTTTAAACACCAAAAAAATAAACAGAAAAACGAAAAAAAAGTGAGGTTACACTAAACTACGTCAGCGTTTTGAACTACTCATTTTTTCTCGGTTCTAAATGATGACGTCACATCTAAATAGTTTCAAATAATATTTCAAAATAATTTCAACGCGAGAAAACGCCTCTGTCCTATCGAAGCCAATGTGTTGCCGTAAACGGAAAATGTTCCCCCATGCAGCGGATACATTTTGGAGTTCCGCAAGGATCAGTCTTAGGACCAATCCTATTTCTTATTTACATTAATGATCTTTTGAACCTTCACATCTCTGGAATTTTTGCTGCATTTGCAGATGATGCAAAGGTAGTATGGCGTGGAGGATTTATTTCAGGTGATATCCAATGACCTTAAGCAGATTAACTTATGGTGTGACGCAAACGGGCTTTTGCTAAACTTTAATAAAACACAGGTACTTGACACACATACTAAGTTTCTTGGCCTTCAACTGGACACTGACTTTAAATTTCAGTCTCATATCATCACCCTTAACAAAAAGCTTGCCTCGGGATGTTACTGTGTAAGAGCGGTAGCAACAAATTTAAACGCCTTTATTGCGAAATCTGTGTTTTTTTGCAGTCATCCAATCACACCTTTCCCATGGGGCTTCTGTTCACAATATCTCTTTCATTCTGTGTTTAAACTTTAAAAACGTGCATTTCGTTTTATGGTCGGTGCTTCTCCGAGAAATCACTGCAGACCTCTTTTCCTAACTAACTCTTCCATGTCTCTTTATCCTAGAATCAGTAAGTCTTATCCATAAACATAAATCCTCATTTCCAGAGCACCAAACCACTTATCAAACACGTCAAAGATACACCGTGCCACTTATCATACCACACACTACGCTTGTAAAGAATTCTATAATCTACAATGCCATAAAATTATATAACCATACAACTATGAACAGTATCATTGATTTGTCAAAATTTAGAAAAGAACTAAAAAATGTCCTACTCAAACAAGCCTTTTATACTATCGAGGAATATCTAAACTTCTCTTTTCAACAGCAAATAAATTAAACAATTTACTTTAACTAACTAACTAACTAACTAACTATATTAGTATTAATTAGGTATCAAATCCTATAAGCAATAAACTGTGATAATGACCAATGTTTTTGTTTTTTCTAGTCCTATATTTGTTATATTTTTATGTTTATTTTATTTCTGTATTTATTTTCATTCTAATTTTAAGCTTTTATTTTGATTTTAATCTCAGGCCTTTACGCAAGACTAATAATTTGTGATTGATCACGATTTTTAATCCTATCTCCCCTCAACCAAAGAATAAAGTGTACTAAACGGGATGGGTCCTCTATCTTTATTTAAACTATTTCTGGATTTAATGATTTCCATACTTTCATATGCATTAAAAAGTCTTTTGTTTGGTACACTTTTTAGAAGCTTTAGGTTATCTAATGTGAATCTATGATTGTTTTCAAAAGCATGCTCGGCCACACTTGACTTTTCTGTTCTTCCGTATTTTAAGTGTGCTAAGTTGATTTAGTGCAACCAAAGGTTCCAAATTCCCAACATACATGAGATAGTTTTAATTAGCCTAGGATCCCAGATCAAAATATCACGTAATGCTTAGATTTACCTACCTTACAAAATTTACTGATGATCCTGATAAGGTTTGCTTTATCAATAAGGATTTTTTTTGTATCTTTGGACAATAATTTTGTTTTCCTTATTTGTTTAAAGTCTATGTGAAGATTGCTTACTTTTTAGCTTTCCAGCAGATATCCATTTTTTCAAAACTCTGCCAACGACAGCTTCGTTTTCGTACGCGTGCGCGGTGTCGATGTGTCTGTAGCCAGCTGTGAGGGCAGCTTCTAAGGCAGCTTCGAGCTCGGCATCTGCGGACTATAATCAAATTTTCAGTCAACCAATTTACAAAAAAAAAAAGAATTTATGATTTATTTTCTAAAGTCTCGGATTCGAATCCCGGCTAAATGGTATATAATTTACCTGCCATGTACCATATCCCAACACCGGCATCTTCAAACCGTTCTTAAGATTAACACTTGGCACACCAACCATTTTTTCCAACCAAATTTTCCGTTTCGAAAATTATATCGTAACAAAAAACGGAAACTGAAGCAAACGAATAAGGTATACAAATATCTGTTCGCGTTGGAGGCCGGTTTTTAAAACGGTAAATATAATATAAACACGCTGGCGAGCGCGCAGCTTAGTAAAAGTATACTTAACAATAAAATTTTTATTCAAATGCACATTATACACGGCAGGATGCTGTTCCAATGACGGATGCAAGGTGGGGGCAAGGAAAAGAAAAAACAGCGTCAAAATCATAATGTGAACTTTTAATACCTGTACCAACAATAATGTCGCAACCAAAAATTTAACAAATAGTGGCGGTCGCAGAGAATTTATTTAATAAATGGCCGGTTTTTCATCAAAACAGTCAAATTTTTGATAGGTTTTCAAAAATGTTACATTAATTTTAGAACTTTTGCTTTGCTTTTACAACCTCACGCCCCCCCTTTTTCGGAAAGCTGCGACCGCCACTGAACAAAAAACCAAACGTATTAAAATAATACGGCGCGCGCAGGGGCGCAATATGACCCTACTTTTTAGTACAACATACCAATATGGTATGGGGGACTATTAAAATCGTGAAATTTTGACTTTTCTTAATTTTATCAAAAACGAGTTACTAAGAATCCAAGACACCTTAATCGACGAAAAAAAGTTGTCTGTCGGTCTTGTGTGTTGTCTGTCTGTAAACACGATAACTCAAGAACGCCTTAATTGATTTTAACAAAATTTGGTACAAAAGTCCTCTATCGGCTGACAATGAACTGATTATCTTTTGGGTAGGGTGGTGAAGGGTTGAAGGGGGGACAAGGGGGATAAAATATTTAGAAAAATTGTATCTTCGGAACAAAAGTAAGGAGCGATATAAGGTTTTCAGATTTGATTTTCCATGAATATGGACTACAAATGTTGTGATAAAGTCCAAATTCGTGGGATCTTTAGTTTCCGAGTTATTGGAAAAAAAGTTAAAATATATAAAAACAATTGGTGCAGCAAGCACGGATAGTCCACCATAAAATCAATTATTTTATGTTTAAATTAAATGAAAATATCCCGAAAACTGTAGCTTTTGAAGATTTGAACCTATAACAAAATTTTTGGGTAATATTTACGAAAACCAAATCTGAAAACCGCGTATCAATAGCTGCTTTAGTTCGAAAGTTATGATTTTATTTATATATTTTAAAGTTTTTTTCAAATAACTCGGAAACTAAAGATCTCATAAATTTAGACTTTATAACAACATTTGTAGTCCATATTCATGGAAACTTAAGTCTGAAAACCTTATATCGCTACTTGCTTTTGTGCCAGTTACAATTTTTTAAAATATTTTATCACCCTTTTCCCCCCTTCAGCCCCCCACCACGCCATCCAAAAGTTAATCAGTTCATAGTTAGCCGATAGAGGATTTCTGTACTAAATTTCGTTAAAATCGGTAAAGGCGTTCTTGAGTTATCGTGTATACAGACAGACAACAGACCGACAGACAACTTCTTTTTTTCGTCGGAAAATAGTAAAAAATATCAAAATATTTGAAGAATTGGGTAAAATCTCTCTATAATCTATTCCATAAACCAGCGGCGTATAATAAGTCAATGGGTAAATCTGGTTTTTTTTAATTCTTAAAGCGTCCTTATCGGAAAAATTAAAAGAAAACTTTCCGGAAATCCATCGTTTTCCAAGAAACTAAAAAACCATTTCACCCAGGAGAAACCTGATACAAAAAAATGATAACGGTTTTTCAATCTAGGCAACCCCCTTATTGTAACCGTAATAAGTAAACCTTGCGGAATTGCACCGTTTTCAACAAAACTTAAAAAAACAGGAGCACACAGAAAAAATCTGAATAAAAAAAATGATGACTCAACCCGATGCAATCCGACCCAATTTTTAGTAAAATATCAAAGATTAAAATTTTCAAGTTTTAACTTATTTGCGCTAATAGATTTCCCTCCCATTATCTCGCTTTATAATGCATTTCCGCAAAAAAAAACGAATGTCGGGCTGATCAGGACCATTAGTAAGATTGTTTAAGTATGGTTAGCTTTTCCCATATAACTATGAGCTACTATAACGGCCCTGCCCTTGCATTTTCCGAAAAAAAGCCGTACCGATAATAACTCTCTTCAGTACCCTCTCCATACAGGCCGATCAACTCCTACCAATTTAGTGTCCTTTAATCCACCTTCCCCGCCATTTTCATTCAAAAGCGACAGAAAATCCATTACTTTTCTGTCACTATGGCGGCGAAGGTCGAGAAAAGGACACTAAAATGGTAGGAGTTGATTGGCCTATGTGGAGAAGGTATTGCTCCCTTAATCAAGTTAGCCTGGAAAAAATGCAGACCCAAAAACTCTTCTGGTCGCGAGCAGTCTGCGTCAGGCATGCGCAATAGATTTTTCGTCTTTGGCCTTGTCCAGGGCCAACCTTAATTTTTACATTATTTTATTTGTTTTTCAAAGTGTTTCCCTACAAGATTGCCCCAAAAATTTTGTCCTCGGCGCTGTAAAATAGTTTTAATTGTAACAATTTTTTTAAAAAATTAAGCATGTAATGTTTTAATGCAAGTTTTGTTTATTGTTTATACATAACCGTCCAAGGAACAATTTGTCGACGTTTTAATGTTGCCAAAGGCTACTTAACGATGCGTGAAAACGGCGTATAAACGTTCTAGCAACTCGCTTTTGCTTAAACAGCTGTACCGATTTCAAGAAAAATTAAATGAAGGACTAAACGCTATTGGGAAATCAAGATAAGCAAAGCGCCCTCTAATCTAAAGCCCCCAACTATCCTAAGGCCCCCGATACCATGGCAATTGCAGGTGTTTTGTCAACAAGGGCCGCAGTGGGGCAGAAGAGTATTTTTACGTTTTCTGACAGAAAATCAGTCGAGGTTATGTTTATCTTTCAAAAATATGTTTCTCCGCGTGTGCGGTCGCCCGTCGCCTAGCTAGAAACAGAACACAACGCCTATAACACATAATTTTGTTTTTATTTTTATCCGATAATTTTGTTTTAATTTAAATTATTGCGGCATAGTTATGTGCAAGTTTACTAGTGAAACCTTGGAGGGCAGAGGATACATTTTACATCCCAACCTCAGTTTCAAAAACACATGGATACTTGAGTATTAACAAAGCAGGTCAGTAAAGCTCCATTTAGAGGTTGGAGAGACTCTTGCTAGTCCTTGACGCTTCTGTTTAAAATTGAATATGATTATTTCGTCTAGTGTCAGCAGCCGATTTTTAACTCTGGATGCTTTTTAAGTTAACCTGGTGTCCTAAAACCAGTGGTAGCAGCTAGCAGGAGTGTTTCCAATTCAATTATAGATGCACTTGTAAATGCAACCTTAAACATTACACCCAGTTTTTTTTTCAAGGGTATCAAGGGGAAATCTTGCATAAGACGCCCGAACTACTTTCCTGCCAGAGTCATTTCTCCTCTACCAGAAGAGCCCGGGTAGTGTCGGATTCCTACCGACTAAAACCCCTCGATTGTGACTCCAACCTGCCAGGTGGCAAGCCACAGTCACTGCACTGCAGCCATTACTGGCTTATTGTGCACTCTCTTAGTTCCTAGGCTAACCACTCCATTAGTTTTATCCCCTGCGCAAGTTTGTACAGCTCCTTAATGGAGTAGTCCCCAGTCAATATTGGGTCTAGTTTAACTACCCCAAATATTAGATGCCTTTTGCGATCCAGTGCCTCGCATTGGCATATTACTTGTTCTACTGTTTCTGGTTCCTGATTGCATAGTTTGCAGCTCAGGTCTCCGTGATACAGGCCCATGTTGTTTAGGTGAACTTTAACCGCCATATGGCCGGTCATAATTCCTATTATAGTTCTCACTTGCATCCTACTATACTTTAGCAGGTCTTTGGCGAGCTTAGCATTTAGGCCTCTGATAAAGGCTCTGCTGTGTCTTAGCCCCTGTCTTCTCAGCCAGTGGCTTTCATGTTTTTCCATTATCCAGAGTTTGACCTGGGATCTTATTGTACACTTTGATACCCCCAGGGCTGGCTCTGGTACACCCAGTTACTTTAATATGTAGTTGGGTAGCGTTTTTTTAGCAAGCAATTCTGCAGTAAATGGTTTTCTTTTATTTTAGTATTATTAGTATTAGTATTTAGTATTAGGGAATATATTGATATTTATTGCATATTTTTCGAGTCTGCATATTTTTGGAGCAAAAGTAAAAAAAAACTTATGTGTTTTAGCGGCGCGGAATGCATAGTCAAAATAAGTAACCTGACCCAAAATTTTTGTCCCGGTGCTAAGAAAGCTGTGGACAAACATAAATAAACTCTCCGCGTTGCCATGGAAAACAAATGCAATGACGTAACATTTTACAAAAAAATCAGGTCGCCACAGTTAAATTGATTTCCCAATCAATGAAATGAATGTTCGGTACAAGAAGACAGATGCGAACAAACTAAACATTCATACGATCAACGCCTATAAAATCATAAGAAACTTTGTTGATGACGTCATAGACTACCCACAAACGAATACTAAATCTAAATAGTAATCACTTCAACTTCAGACAAGACTTATAAAATAAAATGATAAAAAATAGCAGCCGAAGAGCCGCTATTTTTCATGGTTTGGCGGAGATTTTTTGAGTTGTGTTGACGTTGCCTGCGACTAGAGGCGCGTGCAAGTTTCCACACCTTCGCCGAAGTGACTACGACTGAACCGCCCTCTGGATAATATTTTTATTAATACGATTGATTTAAAATCAAGACTTCCACGCCTGCAACCACAAATGGACTAATTTCCAAACACAATTTATGAATCATTCTAAAATACGTAGCCAGGTACCTTATAGTTAATTTATAACATTAAAGTGGCTTTATTCTTGAAAAATTACATTTGCTTTAAGTATATTATTCTTAGTATAAGAATAGGGATCATTAGAATTAAGCAATTACTTATTCTGGATTTACGAAGGCTCTTATACTTAAATAGAAACCAAATATACTTTAAATAAGAAGAGGCTGTAATTTAAATCAAAACCAAAGCTATTATTAAACCAAATAACTTCTAGAGGTAAACCGATAAGAGTTTATTATTATTTCAAAAAACAGGTAGTTTATTTGGACTAAAACCAGAAATTCTTCTTTGAAAGCGAAAACATATTAAAACCAAGTCGAAAAAAAGATAAATCTTGACCTAAAATATGTTACGAATTGATTGAATCATACTTTAAACTTAGTTTAACTGCAAAGGTTTAATTTGGATCAAGTCCTTTTATTATTGCTATAAAGCCTTAGTTATTTTTAAAATAAGAACTGTCGCACCGTAAGGCCGCTTGGCTAATCCATTCTCCCTCTTTGTTGTTTGGTATGGGGGGCAACAAAGACTCAATGGCCTTCAGTTTCAGGTTTTTATCTCAACATCTATCATTTAATATAGGTAAAACTATGCTCCTATATCTTTAGTTTAAAGGTTCGGATTATTATAAACGCCTAAAAAGTTGAATACTTCCTTTATATTAATAGGAGAAACCGAGTATCATTATGTATACCCACGGTTGTTAGGAAGTGTGGATGAAGTGGCGAAAGCACCTATTTTTTAGCACGGTCTTGACCGCCTCTTTTGCAAGAATGTGGTCATAACATCTCGCTGGCAGCTTGCGGAAGTTTTCTGATATATGCGTGAGCCGCAGAAATGCAAGTACACCACATAATCCGCCTATGGAAATGTGAAGTCTTTTCAATTTGTATCCAATAATCGTGTTGATTTGATTCTGCTACGGGACATGGTTATAGGAGTAAAATAACATTACTATATTAGCATATATTATACAGGGTGCCTAAGATTTTCCTTAGGGATAGGATTTCAATAAATCACACAGAAATGGCATAGAAAGTTCTGCGCGCACAAAAGAAACAGGTATATTGAGAAATGGTGCCAGTTTGTTATTATCTCCTGACTGCTTTTATGAGAAAAAATTGTCGCCACTCTTTCATTGTGAGCATAAATCATAGTTGCAATAATAACCGTTGACAAGATGTCTACAAATTCCGCTAGATGGCGGCCACACCTAATCTAATCTAATTAAAAATTAGATGTTTTCAGGTCCAAACCACAGCTTTTTCTTGCTTAAAGGAGGCGGCAAGGTCCATTATTTACGATACTGAGCGCTAAACTCGTGAGGTTGTTAACATTAAAAAGAAATATCTTCACTTTTAATTAAATTTCTTTCCATTCTGTTCTACTAGTGACATCTATCCGGAAACGGCCAAAACATGCAGCTAGCACTAGCAGCCAAAGAAATCAATAAACGGCGCTGTTTTTCCTGCAGAGCTCTTTGCTTGCGATATTATTGATTTTAAGTAAAGCTGGCCCTACACTAAATTTGATATTTTCGAGTTGTTTTATGACATGATCTCGAAACATGTAGCGAACCAATCCTTCAAAACTAGCGGGAGGTTAAAAGCGAAAAATAAGGGGCTGCCAATATTTGTAACACCCAAAAAGGGGTGAAAAGATTTATCTTGCTCTGTTTCTTTACAAGAAACGTTTTTTTTACGAAAAACTTGAGCTCTGCCACTTTTTTTATTTTTTTCTTCAACTTTCTCGAAATTTTCGTCATACCGAAGAAAAAAATTAATTCCCCCCCCATGGTCATACTCTACTTTTATTCGAAAAAATTTAGAAACAGAGACTCTGCTGATCCCGTTTTCCTAAAACGGGGGATCTTGGTTTCGAGCGAGAAGATAAAGGGCGCCGCAGGCAAAAATTTTTCAATTAAATTAGCCGAACGCAAAAATGTTAGAAAAACAAAGCACGAAATAAAAATGGCGCCGCTTACAATTTTTTTTTTAAAAATTACGTAATTTCGGGAACGCAAAGAAATAGGTCCAAAGAGTATAATTTTTAAGAAAAAAATATCAATTTTCTCGCCCTCCTCCCTGGGACTACAGGGGCCGTGCACAAATTACGTAATGGTCATAAGGGGGGATGGGGGTTACAAAACGTTACGTAGGGGGGAGGGGGGTTTTCCACAGCGTTTGCATTTGTGTGAAACTAAGAAAATTTGGAATGAAATTAAGTGAAAAGTTTTTTTTTTGGGGGGGGGTAGTGGTCTTTAAATCGTTACGTAATATTAGGGGAGTGGCGTGCCAAACCGTTACAAAACATTACATAGGGAGGGGGTCAAAAATTGGTAAAATCACCGTTACGTAATTTGTGCACGGCCCCACATCTGACTGTTCCTCCTTTTTGATTTCGAATCAAAGTGCAAAACCCAGGTTGGACGTTCGAAGGCGTCAACCCGTCCTATTTGCTTGATAAAGTTTCTACGGAAATATCTCAGTCGATTTCTCCGGCCGTGTATGAACGCTTTAGGTTAGGCATTTGCATGTATCTTAGTCCCCAGCCTGTAAACAGTGCGTAAGGACAATGGTTACAAAATGAAAAGTCAAAAAATATTTTTTTTACGATATCTTTCATCAGTTTGGTATTAAAGTCGAGCAAAAACAATTTTTATTCCGGTCCTAAAGGTATGAAAATGGAAAACATTAGAAAACAACAACCTGGAATGAATTTACTACGTGTAAGATGTAGTGACAACATCGCCCCATGCCCATCCTTTTCTGCCTAATGTGCTTTTCCGTTTGTCTGCGTCTTATACACGGCTGCTTGGCCCCCTAAGGATTTGCTTAGGAACCCTGTATATATGCTACTTTTGTTTTAATTACAATTGGTGTTAAGTGAAATATAATGTCGGTTTCAGTCAAGTATCAGAACTATTTGAGGTAAGTATAATTGTTTCTTAATAAGTATAAAATATTATTTGATAGAAGTATAGTTACTTTTGCGTTAAAAACATGTTATTCTCATTCGAATAGCATTTCACATCAATACAACCTAAAGCAGTGTTCGAAACAAGCTTAAAGTAAAAAACCACATTGTCTTAAAATAAGTATAGACCTATATTTGAATCGTCATATAAATTACACTTGTCTCAAAGCTAGTCATGCATTATATTTAAGAATAGGATATTACTTGGATAAAGAATAACTAGAGTTGAGGATATCGAAGATGAAGCTATTCTTGGATCAAGATTAATAATCTTGTTCCAAGAAGAGCTTTTTTCCTTGCATCCCCTAAATTTACCAACGCACCTTAGTTTTCCGACCAAAATGGATATTTTAGCTTTAAAAAATAAGCAAGCCCTCAGCCCTCCTTATTTTTTTGTCGCGTAAAAAGAAACGTTGAAAGAACGTAACTTAGTTAACTCTAGTTAATTATCAACGTTTTGGCGTCGTTAATCCGTCGTTCGTTGCGGTCGTTGAAAACCACTTAATATTCCAGTAAAAATAAACGTTGTTAGAACGTCGCCAAATTTACCCTAGTTAATAACAACGGTGTGGCGTCGATTTCTCGTCCATCATACCGGCCGTTTCACAAATGACTAGTTTTTGTACTTTATGCAACGTTAATTTTAGTGCTTTTCCTAGTTATTAATTATTAAAATTAATTCTTGCTTACACCTTACAAAACTGTTAAGCGGCCTCTGAGAACAAACTTTCCCCAGTTCTGATGTCAAAAACTGTAAAAAATATTAATTTCGTTTTTTTGTCGTACCTGAAATGGGTTCTGAGAGGCGTACCAAAAATAATTAAAATCCTGTTTATCGCTAAGAGTTTTTAAATTTTTTGGCGACCTGTATAATTTCCCTTTCACTCTTTTGTAATGCATTTCTTATTTATAAACAATAAGAAGCAGTAGGCATTGTTTAAAAACGAACTAGGAAGAGAAGGTTTTAGACCAACCTTGTAAAACAATTATAAATTAATAGTATTTTTATTATTGAAAAAAAATAAATTCTATTAACGGTTTAGACAGTACTGTAGTGTTCAATAACTCTAGGCGACAAATTTAAATTTTTTTAAAGGTCGTGGGTAAATGACTGAAATAGAACTCAATGGCCAAAATGTATTTCGAATAATTTTCTTAGCTCGTAATTTAAAAAAATGGTGCTAGAAAGCTCGGATAGTACACCATATAATCAATTATTTTATGTTGAAAGGCAAAGAAAATATCTCGAAAACTGTAGCTTTGAAAGATTTCAACATTATATCAAAATTTTTGGGTAATATTTACGAAAACCAAAATCTGAAAACCGCATATCAATAGCTGCTTTACTTCTAAAGTTATGATTTTCTTTAATATATTTTAAACTTTTTTTAAATAACTCGGGAACTAACGCTCCCACGAATTTGGACTTTATAACAAAATTTGTAGTCCATATTCATGGAAACTTAAATTTGAAAACCGTATATCGCTATTTGCTTTTGTTCAAAAGTGACAATTTTTTAAAATATTTTATCCCGCTTCTCCCCTCTTCAACCCCCCACCACCCTACCCAAAAGTTAATCACTTCGTGGTCAGCCGATAGAAGATTTTTGTATTAAATTTCGTTAAAATCGATTAAGGAGTTCTTGAGTTATCGTGTATACAGACAGACAACTTTTTTTTTCGTCGATTTTGGAAAAATATTTGTGATAAAATTAAGAAAAGTCAAAATTTCACGATTTTAGTAGTTCCCCATACCATATTAGTATAGTAGACTAAAAATAGTACCACCACAATATTTTAGTGCCATTTATTGCATAGACACGCCATTTGAGAATTTTAGTATGTTTTTAACTAATAATTCGGGCTTTCATAAACTACCGTAGTAAAGTAAGCTCAAGTTGTACAGTACAATGATAAAATGTGTTATTAACAAAAGCAAAGTTAACGTGTCCCGGGATATCTGAAAAAATTAAAAAAAAGATTAAATTAAAAATTTTTGCATTTGTCCATGCAACTGTGAAAGTGAATATCTCAGAAACGAATCAATATATTTTCGAAATTTTTACACGATTGTCAAGACATTCAGGAGACCTTCGAAACAAAATATAACTCGGTAAAGTTTACCCCTCAAAGAGGATGCGTGCTATAAAAATTTCAAGATAGCCAAAAAGTATCCCATTTACAAAAAAAATCGATGTGTTTCAGCATTTTCTCCCCTTCTTGAAAAAATCCAATTAAATGGAGTACCCTGTATAACATCGTAGTTAATGTAAATTTTGCGCTATAGTTTCGTAAATATATACTTTACGAAAATAGGATCTAATTTAACCTCAAATGCCTGCATTAAAAGGCATTGTATTCTTCTTATGCAAGCGGGGCCGTTTGACCTCAAAGTCGGCATCCCTTGTGGTAATTGAAACTCAAGAGGGTGTCACGTTACAAAAGAAATTAAATCTTACTAAGCCAGCTTACCTTCGAATGCTTTCCAAAACAGCAACCAGTGACGGCGCACATATGTAGAGGAACATGCTTATAATTTCGAACTAATTGTAAACCACTTTTAAAAATTTCGAACCACACTCCTTCCTGTTTTTTTTTTAATATTCAAAATGGGGGGGGTGCAGCCGGACGTCAAGCTACGCCCCCCTCATTTAAAGCATAGAGAAAAATGAGGGGGGCGTACTATCCCAAAATTCAGAACTTAGTTCGAACTCCCAATATCTCCAAAAATAATTTCGAAAAACCCGCTAGTAAACCTGTTTTTAAAAATAAATATGGTGGGGGATGCAGGTTGACGTCAAGTCACACCCCCCCCCCTCCTCCCACCGAAAGATATTCGAGCTTTGATATGCTTATAATTTCGAACTAATTTTAAACCACTTTTAAAAATTTTGAACCACACTCCTTCCTGTTTTTTTTTTAAATGTTCAAAATGGCGGTGCAGCCGGACGTCAAGCAACTATCCCAAAATTCAGAACTTAGTTCGAACTCCTAATACCACCAAAATGAATTTCGAAACAACCACTTTTAAAGTGGTTCAAAATTAGTTTGAAATTGGTTCGAAATTATAAGCATATCAAAACTCGAATATCTTTCGGGGGTGGGGCGGAGGGTTTGACTGACCTCATTTATAAACCTGAGACAACAAATTAGTCGTCACACCAAATATTTTAATGGCGTCAGCATTGCACCATTCGGGAGTTATTCTGCAACAGGTGTTTTAGTAGGTATAACCACTAAGGACCTTCGTTGATAGAAGTTTTTACATTTAAGTATGAGACTGTTTCTGTAGTGCAAATTTACTTTCCCTTAAGTATTACTTGGATTTGCTTTCAATAACTTATGGTTGTCTTAAGAAGAACCTAAATATCCATCCAAGTAACCCTAGATTAGATGCATGTCTTCATTCATTCAGGCAGAAGCACGAGAGGTAGCCTACAGGCTAACGCGGGGTCAAGCACCCATTATCAGTTCACATGGAATTGAGCATGGAAGACTTGTAAACGAGCTCCAAAAAGAACCTATACTGGTATTGCCGAGTCACGTAATGGTCTAAAGAAATACAATGTCAAAATTCCAGATAGAGCCGACTGGCAGGGAGATCCTCCTCTCGGAGCGGAATCCATCTGGACACAGACGGCTCCAAGACCGACGAGGGTGTAGGAGCTGGCTATACGGGCAAAAATACGAGACTTTAGTCTCTATAAGCCTGACAAACGATTGCAGAGTGTTCCAAGCTGAAGTAGCGGCAATACATCACTGTGCTGAAGAAATACAAAGAGTAGAGGAAAACTCTCATTCAGTAGTTATATATTCAGATAGTCAAGCTCCACTTAAAGCTCTAGAAGCAGTGCAAGTGACATCCAAACTGGTTTGGGACTGCAGGACAGCTCTAAAACAGCTGGCAAGCAGCAAAAGGGTGACACTAGTCTGGGTCCCAGGACATCGGGGACACTCTGGAAACGAAAAAGCCGATGAATTGGCCAGCTAGCCAAGCAATCTATTAAAAAGTGGCTCACCAAAGAGACGAACGGTCTGTGGGAGCAAACGCCTGGACAAAGACAGGCGAAACAGTTCATTAAAGAACGTTCACCAAAGCTGACTGCAGAACTTCTTAGAAAGGAAAGAAAGCTTGTCAGGCAAATATTGAGGTTCTTAACAGGTCAACATGCCGCTTCTGCAAGAAAGAGGAGGAAACCTCATTACATGTCATACTGTCAATGTGAAGGCCTAGTTAGAACCAGGCCTTACTGGGGACCCTAGAATGTCCGCGGCCAGAAAGCTATATACACTCCCGGGCACACTGCCAAAGCTGCTGGGTTTCATGACAAGAACGGAGCTGCAGCTTGTTTTATAGTTCTAGCAAAGCAGGGCAGAAGAAAGGGGAACCACAATAGATTTGAGAAGGTCGAGGTGGACAGGTGTCTACACCACTCCATTCTAATCTAATCTAAGTAACCCTAATAACACACTTTGTTCCCGGGACATCCCCTCTAGGTGACGTAGGTCAGTAACATCGCCGACCCAAATAGTACGTGCTAGGAACGTTCCCAGCAGCGGTCTACGGAACGTTCCGAATGAAACGTCTCATATTGGTAAATAATTTGACGGAAAAATGTAAGCTTTAAAATGTACGTCCTGTGAACGTTCCCGCCAGCGGTACAAGAAACGTTTCAAATAGAACGTTGGGGGAATGTCTGTTTTGGACTTCAGAAGATAAATCTCGCGGGCCGTTTTTTTAGAAAAGTTCTAACTAATCTAACTTTTTTAACAATTTAATAGAAATTATTTTTTGCGTACCTATAACCTATGGACGCCCTCTTGTCGGCCTTGAAATTTTGAATCTTTTTGTTTCAGAGTAAGATGACGTCATAGCATAATCCCTCTAATCAATAAATTTACCCTTTAAATTCATTAGATATTCGTTTCGTTCGGCTAGTTTGTTATTGCTCTTTATCTGACACATGACATTTGGTATCTCGTCTTCTCCTACTAAATCTGTTGTAGAATCGTTCTCTTATTCCCGATTAGGATCGATTTTTTGTGACATTTACTCTGTGATCGTTTAAATAACCAAAAGTGTGCTATCTTTTTGACCAATAATGGAGGTCGTTTCAACAACGTCTATGTAACGTTCCAAAGGACGTTTCCGAAACATCGCTAGTTACCCGAACGTTCCCGAAAGTTATGGTGCAACGTTGCAGGTACGTTCATGGAACGTACTCGTGTTATTAGGAAAGTTGTGTGTTTTAACGACTTACTAATATTGAAGACAAAACCAAGTTATGCTTGGATCAACATGCCCTCTTGGTACCAGTAAAAAGGACCAATTGTCATACTGATGGAGACAATCCCCATTACCACATCAAAAGAAAGAGCTTCTAGATATGAACCGAAGGCATTAACATAGTCATCGGAATGCCTATCCGACACTACTAGAGACGTTTTCTAACATTGAACTACAGTTTTGAAAAACATTTTCAATAATTACGTCATCGTTATTCTTAATGCTCAAAACCCGTTTACAACCCAGTCAATTCTGTATTTCTTCCCAACAATTTGTTGAAAAGGTTTTGTTTCTTCAATTATTTATAGGATTAGTTTTAATATGAATTTTTGTTTATATAAATATATTTGTGGCAAGATTCCTTCTATATTTTTGATTTTTGGAGATGGAGCCGATGAAACATTAGTATATTCGAGCAACAAGCGCCTTGTCAAACTATGACGTAGTATACATATGTGACGTCATTGTTTTGAAACTTTTTTGAAATTGTTGTATATGGGAAAACGTCTCAGGCGTCTGATGGCCAGCTGAAATAGCATCTACAACGAGCAAAGAAAACGACGACTAAGGGCCATTTGCACCAACGAGTTAAGTGGCCTCTCAGTTAAGTCGTCGGTTAGAATGTGACTTGCCAAATTTTGGCGAGATGGTACAAGTCACATTTTTACCGCATACTTAACTAAGTGACCGCTTAACTCGTTGGTGCTAGATTTCGCAAAAGTGCGACTGAAACCGCAAAAGATCGACTTACTACGCAAATAACCCTGCCTTACTCTGCCAGAGGCTCAAGTTCCTCGAGGAAGTAAATGGTATCGGCACAAGAGGTGGGACAACCATCTCCTTAGAAAATAGCGTCCTGAGGAACAAGTCTTCAGAAGGTTAAACTCCACAAAGTGATTGTGTGATAGTGAAAGAGCGATTGGTTCATTATTTTTTGAATTTAAGCTGTCTGACTGGCTCCCGCTGAAACTGACATTACAAGGATATCTGACAGGCAATTAGAGAGCTTATTACCTTTAGATTTGCAAGAGAAAAGTGTGGCGATATTTTTGCATTAAGTGCTTTTTTTTCTACGCCCATGTACCAATCGGCCTGTACAGATTACATAATGTAATAAGGATTAATGCGCCCTTAACCGACTTACGTCTTAATGAAAAGGGAATGAATTGTGAATTAAGTCGGAAAAAGATAGCCAAAATAAGACCTTTTGACAAAAGAGATAAGGTTGCTCATATGACATATAGTCGTCTTTTGGCTGCCGACTTTTTGAATTAGGTATATTCTATATAAATATAAAGAGAGCATTAGATTTTGGTCAAAGATTTAGTATAATTTTTTTTAAATAATCAATTAAGAGCTTTATTTGTAAATTTTACGAGCTCCACTAAACTTTAGCTCGATTTTTTACTAACTCAGTTAATTTTTGGTTTCTCTAATAGGTAACCAGGTATTTTCGACTGATTAAAAACATGATTTTAGTAACTGTGTGCAGATAACTAAAGCATGACTTTTTTGGTTACCGATGCATCACATTGATCATGGGTGCAAAAAAAGATTTCTGTCCATTTTTTACCCAAAATTAAAGAGAAATAGCGGAAAATAGTAATATTGAAAAAATCTAATTATTCTTGCCTAAAAATTCAGTCATTTTCGCCAGTTTTCACTAAGAATTTACGAAAAAATCATTTAAAAACATCGTCAAAATATCAAACTGTCAAAGATTAAAATGTCGCAACAATGAACGTCACCGAGTAAAAAGACACATGGCTATGGAAACCGCATTGTTATTTCATTTACCAGCCGTCTTGATTTATAGTGTAAAGATGGGGGTTGCGAGAAGTGCTCTTCGTTCGAAATTTTTAAAAGTATTTTCCTGTTTTTCTTCGATTTTTTAATAGAGGTATTAAAAAAATAGTGTTAACAACTCGCGGCTAAAGCTGCGCTCGTTATTTAAACCAACGCTTGTAAAAAAGCACTATTTTAGCCATTAGTTGTGAAAACTACTATTTTTTTATACCTTCATCAAAAAGATGATTTTAGTAACTGATTGAAAAAAAAATTGAAAAAGTCTAATTATTCTTACATAAAAATTAAGCCATTTTCGCCAGTTTTCACCAAAAAATCATTTAAAAACATCGTCAAAATATCAAACTGTCAAAGATTAAAATGTCGCAGCAATGAACGTCACCAAGTAAAAAGGCACATCGCATTGAAAACCATTGTTATTTAATTTACCAGCCGCCTTTTTAAAAGTATTTTCCTGTTTCCCTTGGATTTTTTGATTAAGGTACTAAAAAAAAAATAGTGTTAACAACTCGCGGCTCAACTGAGCTTTTTTTTACTCGCGTTTTTAATATCTCGCTGCGCTTGCGCTCATTATTTAAACCAACGCTTGTAAAAAAAGCACTATTTTAGCCACTAGTTGTGATAACTACCATTAAAAATCTCGAACGAAGGGCACATCTCGCAACATACCATTTTTACATTATAAATCGAGGCGGCTGGTAAACGAAATAACAATGATTTCCATAGCGATGTACCTTTTTATTCGGTGACATTCATTCTTTGCGATATTTTAATCATTGACAGTTTGATATTTTTAACATGTTTTTAAATGATTTTTTCGTGAAAATTGGCGGAAATGGCTTAATTTTTATGCCAGACTAATTACATTTTTTCAGTATTACTATTTTCCGCTATTTCTCTTTAATTTTGGGCAAAAAACGGACAGAAATCTTTTTTTGCACCCGTGATCAAAAAAAGGTTTTTTGCATCGGTAACCAAAAAAGTCATGCTTTAGTTATCTGCAGACAGATACTAAAATCATGTTTTTGATGAAGGTATAAAAAAAAGTGTTTTTGAGTGATTAAAAAGGATGGGAGATGTGGAGATGTGTTGGAAGCAGTGGTCTTGGTGGAGGGTGGAGATGAATTTGTGGGATTGTAACACATTTATTTGGGGTTCTAAAGGGATTTTGTTGAACTTCTTGTAGCAAACAAACATTGTCTTCATCGGTAAAACGAAGACTTTATTTATTTAGGCCTTGCTTTTTTGTGCCCAATTTTTGTTTTTTTTTTGGCCGTCACAACACAAAAAATTCTTGAAAGTAGGGTTAAGGTAAAAAAATGGCGAATAGATGTCAAAAACCACAAATACGGCCAGACAAAGCAAAGATACGACCCAGTATAATTTCTCCACAAATAAGGGCAGGCTCATACCTTGTTAGTTGCGTCAAATACTGCGGCTAACTTCTCGTCAACTCTTGGCGTCTTTATTTTTGTTTTTCCACCTTTTCCACAAAGATTTTTTTTATGAATAATATATTATTTTTGAAGATGAAGCCGATGAAACATTAACTTATTCGAGCCACAGGCGCCTTCTCAAACTACGACGTAGTATGTGACGTCCAAGGTCGGTATACTTTATGACGTCATTGTTTTGAAACTTTTTTGAAATAGTTGCATATGAGAAAACGTCTCGGATTCTTAGAAACTAATACAGGGCTCCTAAGATTTTCCTTAGGGATAGGATTTCAATAAATCAAACAGAAATGCATAGAAAGTTGTGCGCGCACAAAAGAAACAGGTATATTGAGCAATGGTGTCAGTTTGTTATTATCTCCGGACTGCTTTCATGAGAAAAAATTGTCGCCACTCTTTCATTGTGAGCATAAATCATAGTTGCAATAATAACCGTTGACAAGATGTTTGCAAATTCCGCTAGATGGCGGCCACACCATGAGATGATGATGAGAGAAATTAGATGTTTTCAGGTCCAAACCACAGCTTTTTCTTGCTTAAAGGAGGCGGCATGGTCCATTATTTACGATACTGAGCGATAAACTCGTGAGGTTGTTAATATTAGAAAGAAATATCTTCGCTATTAATTAAATTTCTTTCCATTCTGTTCTACTAGTGACATCTATCCGGAAACAGCCAAACCATGCAGCTAGCACTAGCAGCCAAAGAAATCAATAAACGGCGCTGTTTTTCTTGCAGACCTTTTTGCTTGCGATATTATTGATTTTAAATAAAGCTGGCCCTACACTACATTTGATATTTTCGAGGTGTTTTATGACATGATCTCGAAAAATGTAGCGAACCAATTCTTCAAAACTAGCAGGAGGGTAAAAGCGAAAAATAAGGGGCTGCCAATATTTGTAACACCCAAAAAGGGGTGAACACTTTTTTTTTTTCAACTTTCTCGAAATTTTCGTCATACCGTAGAAAAAAATTATTTCCCCCATGGTCATACTCTACTTTAATTCGAAAAAATTTTGAAACAGAGACGGGATCAGATTTCCTAAAACGGGGGATCTTGGTTTCGAGTGAGAAGATAAAGGGCGCCGTAGGTTACAAAACGTTACCTAGGGGGGAGGGGGGTTTTCGACAGCGTTTGCATTTGTGTGAAACTAAAAAAATTTGGAATGAAAATAAGTGAAAAGTTTTTTTTTTGGGGGGGTAGTGGTCTTGAAATCGTTACGTAATATTAGGGGAGTGGCGTGCCAAACCGTTACAAAACATTACATAGGGAGGGGGTCAAAAATTGGTAAAATCACCGTTACGTAATTTTTGCACGGCCCCACATCTGACTGTTCCTCCTTTTTGATTTCGAATCAAAGTGCAAAACCCGGGTTGGACGTTCGAAGGCGTCAACCCGTCCTATTTGCTATAAAGTTTCTACGGAAATATCTCAGTCGGTGTCTCCGGACGTGTATGAACGCTTTAGGTTAGGCATTTGCATGTATCTCAGTCCCCAGCCTGTAAACAGTGCGAAAGGACAATGGTTACAAAATAAAAAGCCGAAAAATATTTTGTTTACGATATCTTTCATCAGTTTGGTATTAAAGTCGAGCAAAAACAATTTTTATTCCAGTCCTAAAGGTATGAAAATGGAAAACATTAGAAAACAACAACCTGGAATGGATTTACTACGTGTAAGATGTAGTGACAACATCGCCCCATGCCCATCCTTTTCTGCCTAATGTGTTTTTCCGTTTGTCTGCGTCTTATACACGGCTGCTTGGCCCCCTAAGGATTTGCTTAGGAACCCTGTATAAGTTTTTGTTTATAGTAACATTTATTTATTTATTAAATATTGGTTTTTCTAGGAATTTTTGTTCGTTTAAGGATAAAATAAAATAAATGTGCATTCGTAAATTATGTGCATTATTTTATTTTTAATCCACAATCATTACAATTTTTATTTTATGCATAAATTTAATTTGTTTTAGGAAAAAGTAGCACTTTTTGCTTAGAAAGTGACAAAATATCTTTTCTCAAAAAAAAATTAAAAACTTTAATCTAGTTGTTTTATTGGCAAGTTTACGTTAAAATAAAAAAATAGTACCACAGACGAGAGAAAATGACTTGGAAGTAGACTGAATTGATGAATCTTTAGATGGCTTGATTCAACACTTCAACCAAAAAACCAGTTAACTCTTTTTTGATACAGTATCCTTTAGCCTACTATAGAGGCCATAGTGACACCTACTGAAAGAAAATTCATGTTTTACCTGTCAATTTGGTTATAAAAATGGCGGCAATAGTAGGCTAAACGGCACTGAAGAGGTAGGAGTTAACTGGCTTTTTAGTTGAGAACGGTTTTGCTCGATTACAAAAGAAATTTGTAAATTATCAGTCTCAGTATCGCTTAAGCATTGTAGATCATAATGTGAACTTTGATTGATTCTTGTAAAGTGGTGTCTAGATCACGATGTAATGCTGGGTTCATACAGGCAAATCAAAATTAAAATAAAAGTTGAATGAGCTTATGGGGAACAGTGTAGGCATTTATACAGCAGAAATAAAAAGATGGGTAACTTTTAAATTTTATTTTTATCTTAAAACGGATTTGAGCATGCCCCTTTGACGCACATAACCTCACTTTCATTTGTTGTTGTAATTTAAATGGGGATTTTTTGCATTTTTTGGTTTGTTTTTAACAGATATTATTAAGGAAAACAGCATGATGGAGTTTAGCTTAATTATTTCAACTATTGGTGTCATTCACTTTTGTATACATGTGCAGAAGCTGTGTGCTGATCGGTTGAAAATTATTTGTATTTGGCTATACAAACCAGAATTATTACCATTATTTTTTATTTTAATTTTTATATGCCTGTATAAACCCAGCATAAATGACGATTTTTGGTCGCTTTAGTGGTAGTTCTGAACATTTTTAAGTCTACTCTAAGGCAATCTTATTTAAGAACAAAAGAATATGAGTACTTACGCAGTATCGGCTTCCACATCCATGGTGACTTGAAACTCAAACTAAATTTAAGCCAATTTTAAAAGAAAACTTGCAAAACACAAAAAACAAACCACGAAAAGGAACTCACATAGGAAGATTCCGCAAAATATTATAAATGGCGTCGGCAAGTACGTCAAGTTGTCAACCGCACGACAGATGTCAATCGCGCGGGAAATTTAAAAAATACGGCGTTCAAAAGACACGATATCCGGCAATGCGTTTGATCGGACCGGAAAGGTGGTTTAGAAATGCATGCAATTTTTAAAGGAAATATTGCGTTGCACTTGGTATGTAAAACACGTTTTTCAGTTATTGCCAAAATAACATAAATTTGCCAATACATCAGCACTAGTAAATAATCATTGGCAAAATAGCGCAATTTTGCCAATAATACTACTGTACTAAATAACTAATGGCATTCACTTGCCAATAATGCCAATAAAGCAAATACACCTTACCACCTTTCATTGTTTGTGGGGTTGTTTACCAAAAAAAACGGTAAAAAAGGCACCCCACTACTACTATAAACACGGGTAACAAAAAAATAAAATCCAAATACACAAAATTTTTGTAAATCAAAACGAACGGCACGAAGTAAACATGTGCATCAAGTACTCAACAAGAATCGGTCTTACGTCATACATCGTAAGCACAACTTTAACTCTCAGAATAAAGGTAAGGGTACTATACGACTTACCCAACCATTTTTAGTCTGTGCTAAAGATAACCACAAAAATCGTTATTCCCATTTGGCGTAATAAAGTCCGTCGTTATCCTTATATGCGCAGCCGCATAAATAACGACAACCACAAAAAATGTTATTTTAAGTGGTCCAAATAAATGTCCCTTTTTTACCGTCGACTTCACGACCAAGCGTTAATAAATTGTTTTGACAAATCTTGAATAAACTATTACTCGCGTCCTCATAATCCGGTTCGCTAACCATCCCTTAATCTCGATTACCACGAGAGGCGGTTTCACCGGCGCGCCACCCCTCAAAAGTATCAATTTCACCATTTTATAATAAAGGAATATCATTTAAATTTTTATTAACCCGAGGCCGCCATCAAAAATAGGAACAGTAGTTTATTAAATGGCGGGTAAATTAGATCAGGAAAGCTGATGGGAATCGGACCACCGGGCTTGCTTCTGTTTGATCGTATTAGAGACGCCTTTTTGAGCAATATAATTAAAAAGATGCTTTATAAATAAAGCATTTTCGGTTGTTTAATGCCGTGGCTTTTTTTGTAAATAAACACTTAAGTTTTGCACAAATAGAGAGTGCTTTATCGTTAATCGAATCTCAGTGCGCATACTCAGAACGAATACGCCGTACAACAGCGACTATACGTCTCACCTATCTCTACGACCAACCCTTGCAATGTTCGTACGCATGCTAGCGTATCGTAACCATTTTTTTATCTGTGAGTTTTCATAAATGCCTGATCCCCATGCAGTTTCACTCCTATTTTCCATTCTGTTGCCCTCTCACTTTTTTCGACAAAGAAGGAAATAGAAGTGAACGGCACGAAGTAAACATGTGCATCAAGCACTCAACAAGAATCGGTTTGGTTACATCATACATCGTAAGCACAACTTTAACTCTTTTTGACTTTACAAGCTTTTATTTCACTTGCAATGTATGTATGTATATATAGGGTGGTCCATAAATTTGTTACCACTTGTTTGATTTAAAAAATTTTTGTTTTATTGGAAAGCTAAAGCTTCAGACTACAGGATCCCATCACCAGGATTGACATTTCACTGAAATTCAAGATGGCGGCTTTAAGTGCGACACTGTCGTTCCTGACTAACGTCAGTTAAAGGACCACACCCTGGACGTGTTCAAAAAGGTATCACTTGTTAAAATTGGTCATGAAATACGAAAGATGTAATAAAATTAAGAGGGTGAGTTTTTGGCCTCTAAAAAATGAACTTTGTGTTTAAGCATACAGTTCTACTACTATACTTTGGAAAAATTAGCAGAGATATGTTGGTGAATCAGTAGATTCCTGTCGTGCCAGTAGTCAAGAGAGTAGTTTTTTGGTTTTGCTAAAACGTGGATTTGGATCTATTGTCAATGTAATGTCAAAAACACCCAACAACTTTTAATAAGAGGCCAAAAACTCACTCTGTTAATTTTATTTCATCTTTTGTATTTCATGACCAATTTTAAAGAGTGATATCTTTTTGAACACATCAAGGATGTGGCTTTTTAACTGACGTTAATCAGGAAAGACAGTGGCGCAGACAAAAAATTGGCAGGGGGGGCGAAAAATTGGCATTTTTCAAAAGCGTCCGCCATCTTGAATTTTTAGCTTTCCAATAAAACAAAAATTTTTGAAATCGGAAAAATGGGTACGAATTTATATCATAAAAAAATATGGGGTTTTTTATAGGCCACCCTTTAATTATGTAACTAGATATGTTTGTTCGGTTGGAATCTTTCCACTTAATTTTAACCAACTTCCCGACATCGGCTTCAAATTTGACATGCTTATATAGTTGCGCTGACAATACAAGAATATAGTGTGATGAAATTGACATCTCCCCCCTACTCGAAGGGGGTGGAGGGGGATACAGTTGAAGTACGTCCGATTTCGTTGAAATTAAGTGTGTTGGGGCACAGATTTTGAAAATGAAATATGGCGGATTCAAGATGGACGATTTTTGGTCATCTTTTGTTACCAATTTTAACTAACTTATACACATTCGACTGACTTCAAATTTGGCATGCATTTATAGTTCCAGTCACAATACAATAAAATGTCATTATTAGGCACCCCTCTCCCCTACGAGGGGAGTGGAAGGGGGAAATCATCAAGTTTGTCCGATTTTAACCAAAATTGGTATTCGAGGGCTTTTGGCGAATTTTTGATCAGATTTTGAAAATTCAATATGACGGATTCAAGATGGACGATCCACATTTGATTGTGTTCAACTTTGGTAAGCGTTTATAGTTCCGGTGAAAATACGGTAATATGCTTTTCTCAGATACCCACCTCCTTCTAACGAGGGAAGTCGAGGGGGAAAAGGATTTAGTTTGTTCGATATCAATCAAAATTGGTATACAGGGGTTTTTAAGGAGGGGGATTCCGATTTTATCAGATTTGAAAATTTCAATATGGCGGATTCAAAATGGATGATTAAGGTTACAAATCTAAAAATTAAGGGTGTGTGTGTTCAAATTTGGTATGCGTTTGTAGTTCCGGCAACAATACAATAATACGGTATTATTAGGTACACAAATTCCCTCTAACGAAGGAAGTGGAGGGGAAAAAGATTTAATTTGTTTGATTTCAATCAAAATTGGCATACAGGGGTTTTTCGGGAAGGGGATATGAATTTTTGATCAGTTTTGAAAATTTCAATATGGCGGATTCAAAATGGACGATTTAGGGTACAACTCTAAAAATTAAAAAATAAATATTTATTAAAAAAATCTTTTAAAGAACAGGCTTTTATCAAACGCATTCAAAAGTGGAAAATAATTTTTTATTTCTCTTATACCATAATAAAAGCGATGGGCGCAAATTAAAAATTTTAAAACACGATGAAAGCATTATGTTTATCATTAGAATAGAAGAAAAATTTAGTTCTTCTTTTAGTCACCGTAAAGTTAAAATTTTTAAATTGCGCGCACCGCTTTTATTATGGTATAAGAGAGATAAAAAATGATTTTCTACTTTTGAGTGCATTTAATAAAAGTTCGTTCTTTAATTTAAAAGTTTTAGTATAAATATTTTTTAAGGACGCTTTTACAAACGAATCAAGGATACGCTAACAACAAGGGATCAAAAATAGCTTGTCAAATTTGTTACCCTACTTTGCGTCCAAGAGACGATCACTTTGCAGGTTAAATTTTTTATCAAAAATGCGGAAAAGTAAGTTGTGAAAACTCGCTTAAACCTGCTGACATATAATTTTATGATTCATAAGCTGTTCATACAACGGATTCAGAGAATGCAAAAAAAAACAAAAAAACGATCTTTTTTTTTGGTCTGTGCAAACATTTTTATTTGTTGATATAGCTATAGATTAATATACCTACGGAATATTGCTTTATGATATAACCATGAAGGTATGAACGTCTTTGGATATAACAGATTTTTTGGTGTGGATTTTTGTCACAAAAAACCTACGAAAAGCTGATTATACGAGGGAACAAATTTCAACTTGTTTTTGTTGTGAGTTTAACCACACCCAAGTAACGAAAGAATAACAATTGAAGATTTAAGTTGACTGGCAAAAAAAACTATATTATTTGTTACAAAATCTATAGGCATACAATGAATATACAAAATACACATAATCATATACAGCGTGGATTCTTTAAATGAAACTTCTAGCGGCTTTAGGGAAGAGGTATTGAAAAAAGCCAAAAGCGAATCTTTATTGATTTTTGACGGACTTTCGGCCCCCAACTGGAGGCCCAGGGCCCACCAACTATTTTTTCTTAAATAAGAAGGTACCACTTGTGGCACCTTTTTGGAAAGCTTGTTAAAAAATAAATCTGTCATCTGTCAACTAATGTGTCAAAAATTTTAAAAAAATTATTTTTTTGGCAATTGTTTTAGATTCAAAATAAACTACATATTTCTTTATTAACTAAGCGGAATAAAGAAAATACCACAGGATATTATTGGCGGCCCATTTGGGGGCCTTTACTGAAGGCCCAAGGCTTAACAACATTTTTTTCATGAGGAGGTACCAACTTGTGGCGCCTTTTTGGAAAATTGGTTAAAAAAGAAATTCGATTAAATAACTTTTTTGACATCTGTCACCCCATGTATTAAAATTTTTTAAAAACCTATTTTTTGTCGTTAAAGATGGTTGAGGTAAAAAGAAAATCAAGGTGTGCTTTAAATCTATTTCCCTTTTATCTAATATCTAGTAAATTTAAAAAAAGGTAATAAGGCTGCGCCCCCAAATAAGGCGCCAATAATATCTTTCTCTGGTAATTTATTTATTCCACTTAGTAAATAAAGAAATATGTAGTTTATTTTGAAGCTAAAACAATTGACAAAAAATTGTTTTTTTTTAAATTTTAACAAATGGGTTGACAGATGTCAAAAAAAATTAGTGGGCCGCTAATAATGTTCTTGTGAGGTATTTTCTTTATTCCGCTTAGTAAATAGGGAAATATATAGTTTCTTTTGTCAATAAAACAATTGAAACATTGGTTGACAGATGTCAAAAAAAACTAGTGCATTAAAATTACTTTTTAACAAGCTTTCCAAAAAGGTGCCAAAGTGGTACCTTCGTATTAAAAGAAAATAGTTGGTGGTCTCTGGGCTTCCGTTTAGGGGTCCCTAAAATGTTTTTCTATCATAGGCGGAAAGTCCGTAAATAGTAGCTTTCACAACTAGTGGCTAAAATAGTGCTTTTTTTACAAGCGTTGGTTTAAATAACGAGCGCAGCGAGGTATTTAAAAACGCGAGTAAAAAAAGCACAGCTTAGCCGCGGGTTGTTAACACAATTTTTTTTTTAATACCTTTATCAAAAAATCCAAGAAAAACAGGAAAATATTTTTAAAAATCTCGAACGAAGAGCACTTCTTGTAATACACCATCTTTACACTATAAATCAAGGCGGCTGGTAAATGAAATAACTATGGTTTCCACGGCGATTTTCCTTTTTACTCGGTGACGTTCATTGTTGCGGTATTTTAATCTTTGACAGTTTGATATTTTGACGAAGTTTTTAAATGATTTTTTCGTAAATACTTGGTGAGAACTGATGGAAACTGCTTAATTTTTGGGCGAGGGTAATTAAATTTTTCCAATATTACTATTTTCTGCTATTTCTCTTTAATTTTTGGTAAAAAAACGGACATAAATCTTCTTTTGCAGCCGTGATCAAAAAAAAAAGTTTTTTGCATCGGTAACCAAATAAGCCATGCTTTAGTTATCTGCAGAAGGTTACTAAAGGTATAAAAAAAATCGTTAAAGATTCGCTTTTAGCTATTTTTAAAACCTCTTCCCTAAAGCCGCTATAAGCACCGTTCGGTTTAAAGAATCCACCCTGTATATATTATGTTATCAAAAATTTTAATGCCGATAAACTAAGATTTTGTCATTTTAATCAAGCAAAAACGGCTAAACCGATTTATATGAAATTTGAAAAGACAGTAGGGTGTAACCTGGATTTTAACTTAAGCTCTACTTTTTATTTAACATTTCTTTTCATAACTTGAGATATATGGCACATAAAATTGAATTTTTAAAGAGTTTTTTTTGAATTTTTTAAGTGATATATATATATATATATGTAGTCAAAAATTTTCGCGCCATTCAACTAAGATTTTTATAAGCTTTCCAAAGAGGTATCACAAGGTGAGAAAAATGATGATAGTTTGTTTGTGTTAGTTTTAGAAAAATTTTGTTATGATTGGTGCAGGGGTTTTTGAGTTAGAGTGGCTACAAAGTAGGCGACCGACAGACAGAGCGACTATTTGGAACCTCAAAATTCGTGGAGTACCATGAAAATCTCGAAGTGCGATTTTTAGATGATTACATTACTTCCCTTAGCGAGGGAAGTAAAAAAATGTAAAGAAATGGTATATCTAGAAACTTATATACGAAAAACTTTCGATTTGAATAGACAGTGACGTATACAGAAAATCGCCTTGGAGAGGGAAAATTGCAAATCTTTCTTTTTTTGTTTTTAAGTTTAAGTAAGAGAATACACTTAGCAGAAACTATACCTATAGTTTTTACAACTACTTAGTGGTTAAAATAATGCTTATTTACAAGCGTGCTTTTTAAGTATGAGCTCAGCGAGTTCGAAACACAATTTTTTTAAGCGATGATTTCGAAAGCACATTTTGAAAACATACGTCACCGTTTCAACAGCAACGTCACCGTTTCGAACCATCGCCACTGATCGCCAAAATTGCAATTATTGAATGACATTAATCAGCTGTGTGTGTGTGGCTTCTCTTTTTTTGGATTTGGAAGTTTTTCTTGTGATTTTTCGAAATGGATGTCCTAGATCCACAAGTGATCCTTTTTTGTCTCCGTCAGATAACCTCATTCTATTTTTCCTAAAAAATTCTCGCAAAAGAATTATTTCGTCAGTGTAGCTGAACCTTAACCTTGTAGGTTTCTCCAATTTATTCACTTTTTCACATAAATTTTGAAAATCCACAAGACAAAAAACTAAAAATGCAAAGGATATTAAAAAATCGTGTCGAAAAACAAAGCAACCATCACTATTATCCGTACAAATTGAGGTTACGTTTAGAGATAAGGGACATACGGTAACTGTACCGAATTAAGGGAACACCGTATTTTATTACGGTTACCTTAATTAAAACGCAGGTCACGCGCATGCTCAGATGTCAAATGTCAATTTTCCTTAATAAGGGAACGCGAACCAAAAACTCCTCTATCTACTATTTCATAGTTGTATGGGAAAAACATACAAAAAACTGGCATACGAAACCATTGGTCCAGATCACCATTTTTGTACTAAATACTTTGTTATTAATATCCATACTCTGTTGGTCATTAAACCAGGCATAAATGATTAAGAAACCCCTCTTCAAATTCCACAAAACCTGTAAGAATTAAAAAGTCAATATTTTTGTTATGATTCTACATGCCATAACTTTACACCAAAAGGTAAAACAGAAGCCATCATCCGTGAAATATAACAAGAATTAGGAAGAATTCTTTACAATTTCGGACTCAAATCAGCCAAGAGCAGATTGCTAGACAGGAGCCAAAAAGGCTTATACCTTCTCGAGCTTCAACCCTTTTATCTTTTATTTTTGGATTGGCTATAGAATTTTAGAAATGAAAGCTGATCACCTGCTGCCCAAGAACAAAAAACAATCGGTCCATTTTTCGTAAAAATGAAAGAAATTCGATATTTTATTAAATCGGTGCGAGTTCGGTAGTTTGGACGTTAAGTAGCGTGGAAAATTTCAGATTTGTTTTAACCTGTGAAACATTTCTTTCTTTGATGATTCCAATATTTAAACCGTGAGATTTTCTGGAAAAAAAAGGATTTTACCGCATTTTTATGTCTGATTGAATCGAATATTTAGTGGTGGGTCCCAAAAAATGGTCCGATTTAAAAAATTTTGAATTGAAAAGAATGAAGGTACTTCAAAACGGTAAACAATTTATAGCAATATGCAATTGCGATTTTTGAAACTTTTTTGTGCACCATTTCCAGAGAAAAAAAATTGTTGCTAGAAAGCACAGATAGTCCACCATACAATCAATTATTTTATGTTGAAAGGAAATGAAAACATCTCGAAAACTGTAGCTTCGAAAGATTTGAACAAAATTTTTGGGTAATATTTACGAAAACCACAATCTGACAACCGCATGTCAATAGCTGCTTTACTTCTAAAGTTTTGATTTTTTTTATATATATTTTCAAATAAATCGAAACTAAAGCTCCCACGAATTTGAACTTTATAACAAAAGTTGTAGTCCATATTCATGGAAACTTAAATCTGAAAATCGTATACCGCTACTTGCTTTTGTCCCAAAGTTACAATTTTTTTAAATATTTTATCCCCCTTTCAACCCCCCACCACCCTACCCAAAAGTCAGTTCATGTTCAGTCGACGGTCTGTCGGCTGTCTGTATACACGATAACTCAAGAACGTCTTAATCGATTTTAACGTAAATTTCAGCACCGTGCTGATGAGCACCACAAGTGCGAAATCCGGATCTGTGGTTACCATTACCTTGCATCTGCAATACATGCTACGTTTTCATGGGAATTGAGTTCGTTCTGAAAACGATTTCAATCCGATACCGTCCATGAAAACGCCTGTTTTTCCAGTATTCAAATCGATTTCAATCTAGATCCGACCCTGAAAATTTTTAGGGTTGGATCAAGATCGTATTGAGATCGAAATACCGATTTTCCATGAAAACGGGGATTGAGTTTACACATGCGTATTGCGTCGGATTACCAGACAGCCGCCAAATTATATTTTATTGCTCTCACTCTTTTTGAAAGAGAGAGAGAGAGAGAGAGAAAAATAGAAGTGAAACTGTGGAACCGGCATTCTAAAATTTGGTGGAATGTATAGAAAAAAGAAGATTAATAACATAACCTTACTTAAATAACTAAAGATTTTTTTTTAAAGAAGAAAAAATTAATTATGGAAAATAAAAGAAATATTTGGCTGGAAAGTGTATGTGCTATGCGCATATGCCAGTCCAATTTCTTTCTTCACTTCCCCTTGCAAACAGAGTAGTAATTAAAATTTTAAAAAAATGTGTGGCAAGGCCCAACATCATCTTTTGAATAAAATACATTTAAAAAAAAAATTACCAAAAAAACTTTGAAAACCTGTCACGAAAACTCATGAAAAAAAAGTTTTCAAAACATATTGAAAACGAATTCAATATCCATGAAAACATAGCAACAGAAAAGCCAAAAATTGGATCCGATCTGCGAAGGAACGGTTTCTCCAACTACATGGTCAATAAAACTCTTCAAACTACACCAAACCAAAGAATATACTGAAAGAAAGGTAACACTTATAATTCCATACATCAAAGGAATATCAGAAAAAATATGAGGAATAGGCAACCAGTACCATCTTCGGAATGTCTTCAAAACGACCACAATAATAAGAAGTCAATTAACGGTAATTCCATTGTAACGGGTGTTACGTTTTATGTTTTTGACATCCAATTTTATGTTTGATGTTGATAAGTTATTACAACAAAACTCGAATTAACTCATATGGTCTTGACAATTGAATCGAATACATGTAACGGGTGTTATTTTGTTTTTTACGTTTTTTCGACTTTGATATGGTTAGGTTTAGTTTTCATAAAAGTTAGCATAGCAACTAATATATTTTTGATCTTAGTGTATAGCAGAAAAGGCCACCAAAGAGGTTTACTACATTTTGAGTTTTATTAATTTTTACTTCTTTTATTTAACGGGTGTTATGATTGAGTGTAACGGGTGTTTTATAGTAAATTCGTTTTTATATTGGATTTTTTTTAAAGACTTTTTCGGCCAAGAATGGTAAAAATCAATTGCAGTTGAGGACGTATGCTCTATATAATACACCAAAACTACTTTTATATATTGTTATGTTAGTAAAAAAAAATAAATAATTACATGGAAGGAGTAACATAGTAATTTTAGTATTAATTAAGGAAAAAAAAAGTAAGTACTAACATAGTACTAAAAAATGCTTACAATACTTTAATTTGGGTCCTTTGAAGTTCAGATTTGTAGGTGACTGCTGACAAGATAACATTGGGCCCATCATTTTCAAAATAATGCTTGGATTGTATGTTATCTATGGCTCTGAGGCCTTGCCATCTCGTTTCTAAAACGGGGGTGATTTCTTTTATTTGGCTCTCTGGTATATAGAATACCAAAAGTCCCCCAGCATTCACTGAGAGGAACTCAAAGCACTCTTTACGAGTATTTAATATTACTTTGTAAAAATACATCAAAAAATACTGTTGAAGAAATTGTGAAATACTTTTAGAATTATCAAAACGTCAATCAAATTATTTACTTACTCAAGCAATTGTTTTATATTATGTCAAACACTGAATATACACAGCCTACTATGACTACTTTATTTTTGCAAGCAGTTTTATTTTTTTTTAAATTTACCTGTAACGGGTGCGACGGTATTTAAATACTGTATTTTTTCAAATTTCCTTGTGGTGACTAACATTTTTTTTTGATACTGTCGAAGCGTATTTCATACTTGTTGTAATGATATAGTTTCGTATAATTTTTGTATTTGCGTGTTTAGTTAGAAACACTTTTTGTATTTTTTTGTAACGGGTGTGACATATAAATAATGATGAGTTCTTACAGTTACAGATCCTAAATGACGTCTTGCATGAATGAAATTTTATATTTATATTTTAGGCACTAACCACTGGTTCCTTTCAATAAATAATTCAATATGATATATCTGAACGTGTAAGCTAGAACTCATTGTAAACAAAATTAAAATTTTTTGCATTATGAGCCTTAAAGCTTTTTTAAAAGATTAAAGTAGAATGCTGAAAGGAAGTACATAAATATAGGCAAAGTTTTGGTTGAACCTATCATTATAAGTATTCCTCTCTTTATTGGGGTGGATTTTATAAAGAAATACCCTTAACAAACACTAAATCATATCGCCACAACACCAGGAAGTAGAAACCCATGAAAGTTCGACTTACAGAACACAAACGCAAAACTCGACACAACTGAGGCGTTTTCTCGCGTTGAAATTGTTTAAAATGTTTTTAAAAAGTTTGAAACATTTGTTTTCTCGCGTTGCAACGGTGACGTCACATCTAAACGGGTTAAAAATATTTTGAAACGGATTCACTCTACTTTCAAAACTGACGCGTGCGTAGAAGATACGTCAAAATTCTACATTTTTGTTTTAACCTAAGATTTCTTTTTGTTTTTGCGTGAAAATGGATGAAAAATCGTATTCTAGATATCTTGTTAGCCATTCTTCATGGTATCCCTGTGGTCTTATATGATTTTCTGGGCTTAAAAGAACAGTAAATAAAAAAACTTCACTATCCATGTAGCTTCCATTGCTTGCCATCCATGCTACTAAAACTGGCCGTACACTCGAAGGTAATAAACCAGTAGTTGATCCATTTTAATTTTAAACATCAAAAAAATAAACAGAAAAACAAAAAAAGTGAGGTTACACCAACTACGTCAGCGTTTTGAACCACTCATTTTTTCTCGGTTCTAAATGATGACGTCATATCTAAATAGTTTCAAATAATATTTCAAAATAATTTTAAGGCGAGAAAACGCCTCTGGATCGAAAATAGCTCAACATTGCTGAGAAAATCAACATCATAGGGAGTGGAAAAAGGCAAAGATCTTCGCGAAGGAAGAAAATATATTCAAGCGGAAGATTCAAAGAAACAGCATTCACACAGAGAACCAGAATGTATTTTCTCAACAAAGCGCCACCATTAAGGATATTTGAAAACCCATACTTTTCGTAGGTAACAGATTCAACTGAGAAAGGGCGGAAAACCAACCGAACGCGTGCTAGTAGACAAGAGTATTCACCTGATGATGATTGCAGATACATAAGCAGTCGAAACGTTGTAAAAAGTCAAAAATAAAGAAAATGGAAGCTCGAAACTCTAGTGTACTCTTGAGTTCAACATTGTCCACCACCTTCAAACAACTAGTTGATAAACAGTTACTAAATTTAGTTAGAAAAGGACGGAGGAACACTTTTACGCGAGCCAAAATGGCTGCCCTGAACATTGTCAATTAGAAAGACCTATTTTGGGTATGCCCATTTAGAGCTAATTAAAAAACTACCACAGATTTTTATCAACATGCCCATCTTGCATTACACGAACCGCTCTCTTTACCGCAGGGGACCAATATAAAGATGTCCCCATCAGATAAATGTGTCAAGATCTTGTCTGATAAACTAAATACATTTTAGAGGGATGTTTTGAAAACAATTTTCAACAGTTTATTTGTGTCTAATTGTTTCTTTGTAAACGTTTTTGTGTCCGTTTTTCCAACCTAATAAAAGTGGGCCAGACCGAAAAGGCCACTTGAAGTTGAATATTTGCCGCCGTTTAGATATTCGTTTATTTGATTTTTTTTTGAAAGGGATCATAAAGCGCAATTACACAGACGAATATGCTCAAACAAAAGCTCGTGCAAAAGATGTAAAATTTTTTGCGTGAACATTTTTGTGAGCTTTTCTTTGAACATTTAGTTCGGGTAAATTTTTGAGCAAATTATTGCTATCTGTTTTGGAAACATATTTTTAAAGATGAGAATAAATAACATTTCACATCAGTGATGATCAGTGATCTCAATTCTTTAAAAAAATGGAACACCAACTTTTATTTTAAATTTTTGAGAAAAAAAGCCGACGGCAAGCGAAACATTATTCTTGGCTATCAGTTTTGTCACATGGAGGGTTACTTATAATATTTTTTTCTTAGGGTTTTTCCCGGATTTTTTTGCCCAGGGGTTTTTGGGGGTTTTTTTCCTAAATTCGAAAAACAACCCAGGAAAATTTTTCTTTTCCAAAAAAATTTTGAGTTTTTCAAATATCGGCAAAATACTCAAAAATTGCACTTTCAAGCGGTAATCCGCGCCTCACGACTATGAGGAGTGGTGGGGAGGGGATCTTTTATTAAACATATTTTTGTAACTGTGCTTTACCCTTAGCTTTGATTGTTTTTTTTAAATTCCTCACACCAGATTTACCTAGTTAGTTTAAGGCCCCAAGGGTTGCTTAAAAAAGTTAAAGGTTCATGAAAATGCTAAAGATATAGATATTTACTGTCAATTTAATGTAATAATCAAGGTCGATTACTGACACTGAACAAACAATATGCAAACGGGAAACATTCCAATTCAAAAGTCTAGTCTATTACTGTTAAATTATATTTTTTAGACAAGGGTCGGGATCTAAAGGCGCATTTACACAGACAAACTTTCCTTTGATGTGGAAATGCCGACAAACATTTACACGAGCCTCTTGAGCAAAATGCTCAAAGAAATGTTCGAGCAAAATCTCGTACAAAAAAACACATGTAAATTTTGGAGAGAATCTTGAGCAAAATTTGTTTGAAGAATTGGGGCTATAAAAATTTCTTTACAAATTTAAAATATATATTGTTATCGGAATTCATTGAACTTAACTGAAAATAGAAAAACAAAGTTTTGAAATAAGGTACTTTTAATCAAGTGCTTTCGGACGGAAAAACAATTCGATGCCGAAATTCACATTTTACCTCATAAGCAACTTCGATTGATCTGATTTTTATAGGGGATATGCCAGTATACTTGTAACTTTTTTGGGGTTGTAAAAAAAACGAGAATAAAAAAAAAATAATTGGCACTTATTTATTGCTGTTGCCTGTAAAATGTAATGATAAAAATTTACGTTTAAAAGAATATCCCTTTATTTTACTTCCTAGTTTAGTCTTTTACAATAATAATTAAGTCAAATTAAAAAACCTATATACATTTTATTAAATCTCAAATATATGAACAAAAGCACGTTCGGTTTAAATAATACCCGTTTATTACCCACTTTTACAACCCTACGAACCCGACCCTTGTCTAAAAAATATAATTTAGCAGTAATTTAGTAGACTGTGTCGCCGATCTATCATCCCGAGTTTTGGATTTCGTAGGTAGTAGGCCGGCCACTATTTTGAATCGCAATGTTGCCCTTTGCATATTCTTGGTTCAGTGTCAGTAATCGACCTTGATTATTACATTAAATTGACAATAAATATCTATATCTTCAGCATTTTGCTTTTTTAAGCAACCCTTGGGACCTTACACTAACTAGGTAAATCTGGTGTGAGGAATTAAAAAACAACAATAAAAGCTAAAGGTAAAGTAAAGCTACAAAAATCCCCCTCCCCACCACTCTTCATGGTCGTGAGGCGCGGATTACTGCTTAAAAGTGCAATTTTTGAGTTTTTTGCCGATATTTGAAAAACTCAAAATTTTTTTGGAAAAGAATAATTTTCCTGGAAAACCCTTGCAAAATAAAAAAAAACTCGCAAGAAAATCCCAAAAAAAACCACGGGCAAAAAATCCGGGAAAAACCCTAAGAAAAAAATATTATAAGTAACCCTAATCCATGTGACAAAACTGATAGTAGAGGCAATAATAATGTTTCGCTTGCCGTCGGCTTTTTTTCATAAAAAATTTAAATAAAAGTTGGTGTTCCATTTTTTTAAAGAATTGAGATCACTGATCATTGATGTGAAATTTTATTTATTCTCATCTTTAAAAATATGTTTCCGAAACAGATAGCAATAATTTGCTAAAAAATTTAACCGAACAAAATGTTCAAAGAAAAGCTCACAAAAATGTTCACGCAAAAAATTTTAGATCTTTTGCACGAGCTTTTATTTGAGCATGTTCGTCTGTGTAATTGCGCCTTAACAGTATTTCGCATTACGCTATTAAAAAAACACCCTAGTAAAAAATAGGACGCTGTAAAAAATCTTAACTGCCAAAATGCACATTGCTTACATAGATTAACTGAGTATAAAGTAATAAGGTATAAAACAAATAAGAGAACTTTTTCTATCTATTATACTGAATATGGTGTGCCTATTCAATAGATGACATAAAATCGTGGGGCGCTACGAAGTTTTCGAGCCGGCATGTATTGTGCAAGTATCAGAAGGTTCAAAGTTCAAACTTCGGATCGCCTTTAAATTCCAGTATACAAGATGGAACCTTTTTTTGTAATACCAAATTGCCTGACTTTTCCTGGTTTTCCAGAAAATGGCCACCCTGGTATAGAGTCCCCCACGATTTTGTGTCATCTAAAGGCGCATTTACACAGACAAACTTTCCTTTGATGTTGAAATGCCGACAAACATTTACACGAGCCTCTTGAGCAAAATGTTCAAAAAAAAGTTCGAGCAAAATCTCGTACAAAAAGACTCACGGAAATTTTGGAGAGAATGTTAAGCAAAATTTGTTTGAAGAAATGTTGGTATAGAAATTTCTTACAAATTTAAATTTTATAGCTTTATGGGAATTCATTGAATTTAACTGAAAATAAAAAGACTAAAACAAGGTATTTTTAATTAAGTGCTTTCCGACGAAAAAACGATTTGATGTCGAAATTCACATTTTACCTCATAAGCAACTTCGATTGTCCTGATTTTTATAGGGGATATGCCAGTATACTTGTAACTTTTTTGTGGTTGTAAAAAAACGAGAATCAAAAAATAATAATTGGCACTTATTTATTGCTGTTGCCTGTAAAATGTTATGATAAAAATTTACGTTTAAAAGAATATCTCTTTATTTTACTTCCTAGTTTAAAACACAATACAATAATAATTAAGTCAAATTAAAAAACCTATATACATTTTATTAAATCTCAAATATATGAACAAAAGCACGTTCGGTCTAAATAATACCCGTTTATTACCCACTTTTACAACCCTACGATCCCGACCATTGTCTAAAAAAATATAATTTAGCAGTAATAGCCTAGACTTCTGAATCGGAATGTTGTTCCTTTGCATATTGTTTGTTCAGTGTCAGTAATCGACCTTGATTATTACATTAAATTGACAGTAAATATCTATCTTCATCTTAAACTAACTAGGTAAATCTGGTGTGAGGAATTAAAAAAAAACAAGTAAATATCTATCTTCATCTTAAACTAACTAGGTAAATCTGGTGTGAGGAATTAAAAAAAAAACAATCAAAGCTAAGGGTAAAGTAAAGTTACAAAAATATATTTAAAAAAAATCCCCTCCCCACCACTCCTCATAGTCGTGAGGCGCGGATTACCGCTTAAAAGTGCAATTTTTGAGTTTTTGTCGATATTTGAAAAACTCAAAATTTTTCTGGAAAAGAAAAATTTCCTGAGTTGTTTTTTTGAATTAAGGAGAAAACCCTTCGAAATAAAAAAAACTTGCAAGAAAATCCCAAAAAAACACCCGGGCAAAAAAATCCGGGAAAAACCCTAAGAAAAAAATATTGTAAGTAACCCTAATCCATCTGACAAAACTGATAGCCAAGAATAATGTTTCTCTTGCCGTCGGCTTTTTTTCACAAAAATTTAAAATAAAAGTGGGTGTTCCATTTTTTTAAAGAATTGAGATCACTGATCACTGATGTGAAATTTTATTTATTCTCATCTTTAAAAATATGTTTCCAAAACAGATAGCAATAATTTGCTCAAAAATTTACCCGAACAAAATGTTCAAAGAAAAGCTCACAAAAATGTTCACGCAAAAAATTTGAGATATTTTGCACGAGCTTTTGTTTGAGCATGTTCGTCTGTGTAATTGCGCCTTTAGGGTAGTAAAAGTGGGTAATAAACGGGTATTATTTAAACCGAACGCGCTTTTGTTCATATATTAACTAAACTAGGTAGTAAAATAAGAGATATTCTTTTGAACGTAAATTTTTATCATTACATTTTAGGCAACAGCAATAAATAAGTGCCAATTATTATTTCTTTTATTGTCGTTTTTTTACAACCCCAAAAAAATTACAAGTATACTGGCATATTCCCTATAAAAATCAGAACAATCGAAGTTGCTTATGAGGTAAAACGTGAATTTCGACATCAAATCGTCTTTCCGTCGGAAAGCACTTAATTAAAAATACCTTGTTTTAAAACTTAGTCTTTCTATTTTCAGTTAAGTTCAATGAATTCCCATTAAACTATAAAATTTAAATTTGTAAGAAATTTCTATACCAACATTTCTTCAAACAAATTTTGCTTAACATTCTCTCCAAAATTTCCGTGAGTCTTTTTGTACGAGATTTTGCTCGAACTTTTCTTTCAACATTTTGCTCAAGAGGCTCGTGTAAATGTTTGTCGGCATTTCAACATCAAAGGAAAGTTTGTCTGTGTAAATGCGCCTTAGCGATGGTAATATTGCTTTATTTTGATTAGCAAACCTGATTAGAGCACAATTCTGTTCACAGTTCATTTTTTTTAATTGATTTTAAGAAAGAAAATATACTCTTTTCGAAAGTTATATTTTTGTGTAGGTGCCGTCCCTAAATAGTTATTCTGATAAAAATTAAAATGTTCTATATACGTCCTACTGTCAAAAACCTGTCAAAAATATGTCATTTTTTCCCAAACTGTAAAAAAAAAATATTTTAAGAAAATAAAAATTAGGGCTTATAGAGGATTTCATTTTAGACAAAAGAAGTCAAACAAGCATTTTTGTAGTACTAACCATTTTTTTATAAACGTCATTTAAATGTTTGAAAAATGGAAAAAATTGTCACATTTTGAATTTTAATGCTGTTAATTAAAAAAAATATATTTTATGAAAAAGCGATGTGAAACCTGAAAGAGAACATATTTTCGCTAAAATAACGTTAAAATGTTTTTTACATCATTTATAGTTTCTATATAAAAATAAAATTACTTGAAGAAAATGCTAAAGCACCAAGATTTTTCTATAAACCCAAACTTCTTAAAAAATACAATTATGTGCTAAGTAGGCAGTCTTATTACCTATCAAATGACAGTAAAAAAGTTTTGACTTTCTTATGATTATTAAGTAAAAATAAGAAATAACCAAATTTCTGCAACATAAGAAAAATAATTTTTTGAATGACCATAATACTGACTAGTACATGATACTTTGTGCTCTGATATCTTTTTAAATGTTCTATAAGACCCTTCGAACTCACCGGGATTAAGGGGACAAGATAGAAGCAGAAATAAGGGAAGTACCTTATATAGTCAATATTTGTTGTTATTTTATCGTATATAAAAAGATCTCTTTCAGAGAACTCCTCTTATTTAATTCTCCAAGAGGCTACCTTTTCAAATCTAGTCGAAACTTTTTTACTGTCGTTTGATAGGTGATAAGTGTAACTATTTAGCAAATAATTCTTTTTTTTAGAGTTTAGTTTTATAGAAAAATCTTGATGGAAAAAAGTTCAATACAATCAACATGATTTTACCATTTTCTTCAACTTATTTTATTTTTGTATATAGAAACTATAAGTGATGCAAAAAAAAGTTGTAACGTTTTTTTATCGAAAATATGTTCTCTCTCAGGTTTTCCATCGCTTTTTCGGAAAATATATTTTTTAAACTAAAATAATTAAAATTAAAAATGTGATAATTTTTCTATTTTTTAAATATTTAAATTATGTTTATAAAAAATGGTTAGTACTACAAGAATGCTTATGTGACTTTTTTGTCTAGAATAGAATGATCTATAAGCCCAAATTTTTTATTTTTTAAAAATATTTTTTTTACATTTTGGGAAAAAATGACATATTTTTGACAGGTTCTGACAGTAGGACGTATATGGAAGATTTTAATTTTTATCAGAATAACTATTTAGGGACGTCAACTACACAAAAATATACCTTTCGAAAAAAGTAATTTTTTTTCTTAACGGCGCAAGAACAATCCAAAAATAATAAATTTGTCAATCGATTTCAATACGTCATCTACCACTCATTATCTATCTCTGGTTTCTTTACTGTATTCTCCTGTTCACAGATTGCGCCGCGAATCATTGGGGATTAGGGTCACTGGATCCTAAAACCTGCGGCTGGGACCGCAGGTCTCCGGATCCAGTGACCCTATGGGGGATTGTTTATTTATCACCTAGGTGATCGAATTGAGAGCAGTGACAACTAGTCAAATGGCCATACACACAGACCACTTAAGGGTTCTAAAAAGTAGCTTTTCACCAAAGGAAAAATTATTAAATAAAACACAAAAACCAGGCCGACGAACTCCAAAACAAAACGACAAAACTAAGGTTATGAAGAATGTCAGGCAGACACACTGACATTGGTTAGTTGCAAATACAGTGAGTCGACCAATTTCGATGTTTGCATGGCATAAATTTTTTTTCCTGGTAAGGGGTGTTACCTAGGTATATATGCTAGATCTCTCTTAGCCGAATACATTTAGGAAAGGAGAACACTAGAAACTATGCCTAGGGTAAGCTCACAAAAAAAAGACGTGGGTGGTTAATTTTGATGGTGGCGGTATCTATAATATAACCATTTAAGTACTTTTTGATAGGCATATAACTAATATTGATAGGTAACCAGTATAGTCCATGTTTTTACATTTCCGAATGTAAGAGGAAAATAATACTCAATTTGTTTTTTATTAGAGGAAGAGGATTACAAAGCTTATTAATACAATCTAGAGAGTTTTTGAAATTAGGTGTCCATTATTTGGAAAATTACAAATATTTCCAATTTAGTTTTACAGGTCTCTATAAAGGGTATTTCTGACTGTTTCTGACGTGATATGGGGCGCCAATTTTGAAACACCACAAAAGCTAAAACAGTTTTTTTCAAAAAATAAACAAAATTTTAAAAAAGTACCAAGATTTGATGGAAAAACATAGTCCAATAAACAATTTAGGCAAAATTTCAGGCCATTTGGAAGTCCCGTTTCCGAGAAACATGCGGAAAAAGAATTGCCTAATAAACGGACCCAACAGCGTTGCCGGTTTAACGATGTAATTGGGCCGTTAAAATCAATCAAAAAGTAAACTGTGTGTTAGCTTAGTTATAAATACATACAGGGTGTCTCAACGGAAACGAAACAACAGAGGCTTCTTTGAGTATAGAGTATAATTTTTTAAAAACCCTTGAACCCGTCAATTTACTGGTAAAACAAATAACACTAGGCGATAAATTTTAATTTTTTTTAAAGGTCCTGGTTTTTCGATTGTTTATCACTGAAATAGAACTAAAATGTTTTTTGAAAATTTTTTTTAAGTCGCAAATAAAAAATAGAGTGCCATTTATTGCATAGACACATCATTTGATAATTTTAGTATGGCACTGTTTCTTACAGAGGTGGGTGTTCTTGGGTTTACGTTTCGAGTATATTTTTACTCTTCTTCAGAGCTTCAAAAAAAAAAGTTTTGTTGCTATGTAAAAATGCAATTATGTTACCTATAGTGTGTACATTGTGTTTTTGTGCAGAATACTAGGAATTAGGCAAGCTGATAGAATAAAATAAAAAAATATTAATCGTTTTTAAGTAATTTGTTTAAAAAAACAAAAATTAAATGTAGATTTCAAACATTTTACAATATTTTAAATTGTTTTAGTATATCTACCTTACATGTTTTACAGTCACGTTTTATTAAACCGATCTTCTCCCTTTTTGATTATTCTAATAACAAAAAAGTTAACAAAACCTTCGTGTAACAAAACTTTTTCTTTGGAGCTCTGAAGAAGAGTCAAAATATAATCGAAACGTAAGCTTAATTCAAGTGTCTTATTGACGCACCCCCTGTCCTAAGCACAAGAACACTCACGTCTGTAAGAATCGCAAGGACAAGAATCTACTGTTTGTACGACACTGTTTTTAACTAATAATTGAATTATTGAATTGAATTGAATGAATTGAATAATGAATCCCTCTCTAAAAAACTAAGTCGTGCATGCTACGCAGTTAGAGTACTAGTAAAAACCTTTAAAAACAATATCACTTTAAAATCAATATACTATGGAATGTTTTATTCAAATATTAGGTATGGAATTACACTTTGGGGGGGCAGTAGCCATTTGGAGGAGGTTTTTAGGGTACAGAAAAGAGCATTTAGAATAATTTTTGGAATGGGATCATCCGAGAGTTGCCGCGGTATTTTTAATAAGAATCACTATCTTACTGTTCCAGGAATTTACATCTTTGAATGCGTACTGCACCTAAAAAAACATCCTGAAATATTCTCAAAATACCGTTCCCATCATACATACAATACTCGAAACCAAAATAACCTATATATCTATCCTCACCACAGACTAAAGCTGACAGAAAAAGGGCCTATCTATGCCGCCCTAAAATTGTACAATCATTTACCAAAAAAAATACAAACCCTTGACAGATTCAAACACTTTAAAAAGCATTGTTTTGATTTTCTATGTAAAATCGAGCCCTATTCTGTAGCTGAATTTTTAAGCAGTAATCACCACTAAGAAACTGGGATCCTACTGACTATTGGTTTCTGTTGCGGTGCAGCCGCTCCGTACCATTCTACAATGTTTGATAGTTTTATCACGTATTTTCAAACTTTTACTAACTTTTAGTCATTTTGTCAGTTTTCTGTTTTTAATGTATTTAAGTCAATTTTGTCCTACTTTAACTCATCTATTTATTATTTTAAATGTTAATTTGTTATAGATACTAAAAGTCCTTTGTTGTTTTTTATTTTTATGTCACACACATTTCTTCGTAAAATGTTCTGACCTTTATATATAAAATCTGAATAGAAATTATTATTTGTTAGTTTTATTAATAATATGTAATTTTATCATCATATTAATTTATTGACTTACCATATTTATGTAACTATTGTTGTATATTTATTATGGCAAATAAAATCTAATCTAATCTAATCTAATTTGGGTTTTCATAAACTACCATATCTCCACATATTATAACTACCATACTTAATGATGCATCTAATATTAAATCTAATTTACTTGTAGTTAATTAAAATAATGACAAATTAAACTAATCACTTTTCTTATGCCTTTTTACGTTTCTCTTATCAGTAATCATCAATTTTGATGTTTTTGTTTCTCGGTTTATTCGACAGGTGGCGCACACAGTTACTACGTCCCCAAGGATTACAAACTTTTTGTTTTAAATTCTAGAGGTGTGCATGGTCACTGTGTAGCTTCAACTGCCAGGTATAATCCTATGACTCCCTGATGATTCCTAATAAGGATGAAACAGGTCTGTAGGTGTCTGGATTCTCCATTAGACATTGGAGGCCTGGTCGTAATGAAGTGAGAAACAAAAACGCTTTGTCCGATATGCCACGATTTTTACTTTCATTTTTATTTGCGGACACGAGATTCATTTTGTTGTTTTTTAAATACATTTTATTACCTAAATTCAAGTAATACACACACAAAAATCACTTTCTAGCACGTCGAAATCTATGAGACTGAGCTATTTTTATTGATGACCTTTTTTTGTGTTAACTAATGTAATTCTTTGCATTCTTTGAACATAGAAAAATTGAATTAAACAAAGTCTCTTACTGGAAAACTTTACTCTTAATTATTAATATTATTATTCGCAGTGGTCTGTGTCAAAAAAAATTAAGATTTAGCAGCCATTCCACCACGGGTAATATCAGAGGATACGCATTAACGAAAGCATAAATCTACTCTTTGGGAGCACTTATATATTTTTTATTTTGCCTCCAGAGGCAGATTTTCCTTAGGGATAGGATTTCAATAAATCAAAGAGAAATGGCATAGAAAGTTCTGCGCGCACAAAAGAAACAGGTATATTGAGCAATGGTGCCAGTTTGTTATTATCTCCGGACTGCTTTCATGAGAAAAAATTGTCGCCACTCTTTCATTGTGAGCATAAATCATAGTTGCAATAATAACCGTTGACAAGATGTCAGCAAATTCCGCTAGATGGCGGCCACACCATGAGATGATCGAGGAAAAACTAGATGTTTTCAGGTCCAAACCACAGCTTTTTCTTGCTTAAAGGAGGCGGCAGGGTCCATTATTTACGATACTGAGCGATAAACTCGTGAGGTTGTTAACAATTTCTTTCCATTCTGTTCTACTAGTGACATCTATCCGGAAACGGCCAAACCATGCAGCTAGCACTAGCAGCCAAAGAAATCAATAAACGGCGCTGTTTTTCCTGCAGCGCTTTTAGCTTGCGATATTATTGATTTTATATAAAGCTGGCCCTACACTACATTTGATATTTTCAGGGTGTTTTATGACATGATCTCGAAACATGTAGCGAACCAATTCTTCAAAACTAGCGGGAGGGTAAAAGCGAAACATAAGGGGCTGCTAATATTTGTAACACCCAAAAAGGGGTGAAAAGATTTATTTTGCTCTGTTTCTTTACAAAAAACGTTTTTTTTACGAAAAACTTGAGCTCTGCCACTTTTTTTATTTTTTTCTTCAACTTTCTCGAAATTTTCATCATACCGTAGAAATAAATTATTTCCCCCATGGTCATACTCTACTTTTATTCGAAAAAATGTAGAAACAGAGACGGGATCAGTTTTCCTAAAACGGGGGGGATCTTGGTTTCGAGTGAGAAGATAAAGGGCGATGTTAGAAAAACAAAGCACGAAATAAAAATGGCGCCGCTTACAATTTTTTTTCAAAAATTACGTAATTTTGGGAACGCAGAGAAATAGGTCTAAAGAGTATAATTTTTAAGAAAAAAATATCAATTTTCTCGCCCTCCTCCATTGGGACTACAGGGACCGTGCACAAATTACGTAATGGTCATAGGGGGGATGGGGGGTTACAAAACGTTACGTAGGGGGAGGGGGGTTTTCGACAGCGTTTGCATTTGTGTGAAACTAAGAAAATTTGGAATGAAAATAAGTGAAAAGTTTTTTTTTTTGGGGGGGGGGAGTAGTGGTCTTGAAATCGTTACGTAATATTAGGGGAGTGGCGTGCCAAACCGTTACAAAAATTTACATAGGGAAGGGGTCAAAAATTGGTTGTGCACGGCCCCACATCTGACTGTTCCTCCTTTTTGATTTCGAATCAAAGTGCAAAACCCGGGTTGGACGTTCGAAGGCGTCAACCCGTCCTATTTGCTTGATAAAGTTTCTACGGAAATATCTCAGTCGATTTCTCCGGCCGTGTATGAAGGTTTTAGGTTAGGCATTTGCATGTATCTCAGTTCCCAGCCTGTAAACAGTGCGTAAGGACAATGGTTACAAAATGAAAAGCCGAAAAATATTTTTTTTTTACGATATCTTTCATCAGTTTGGTATTAAAAATGAAAATGGAAACATTAGGAAACAACAACAACCTGGAATGGATTTACTACGTGTAAGATGTAGTGACAACATCGCCCCATGCCCATCCTTTTCTGCCTAATGTGCTTTTCCGTTTGTCTGCGTCTTATACACGGCTGCTTGGCCCCTTAAGTATTTGCTTAGGAACCCTGTATAGCACCGCATACCATGATACTTTGCTGTCTAGCTGTATCACGTTCAACGGCAAAGTCTACATTTCGTCTCTCACCTCGAAATCGCCTAATCCTTATTCGTGGATCATGGCCGCCTAAACAAAACCTGGATTCGTCGCTGAAGCTTATGGTATTCCATTCGTCATTCCAGTTTCGCCGAGCTCTGCACCACTCCGAGCCTTAAGTTGTGGGGTCAAAGGTAGCACCAAAAGCGGACGGTAAGCCCTCAGCCCCATACCAAGCAATCTTCGATTAACTGTCATCCTTGGAAACACTCGTCCGGTAGCTGCAACTAGAACATCTCTTACTTGGCGTATATTGTACCGGCGATTTCTGAGAGCGAGATGTCTGAGATGCCGTAAATCACGACCTTGTAATAATCTAGGGCTTTTTACTCTCAAATATTTTTGCACACTATCCGTGAAATAATTGTATAAATAATGTAGGCTTGCTAGTATTACCAAGATTTATTAATTTTGCGTAAATAATTTTTTTTGTAATTTAAATATTGTTTCTATTTAAAGATTTTTTACGCATTTTAACAGGCTTTTTACCAACTAACTAAAGTCGATAAAAAATAAGTTTACATTTGAATTGTTTGAGTACAATTAATATATTTACTTTTTGGTATCAGCGTTAACATATTTTTAGTGCCTAATGCCAATATTTCCCAATGAGCATTTTTGTCTATATAAAAGTTACAGCAAATAATATAAAACCTTCATAAAATAACCAAAAGTTATATTATTTAGTGTTGGTGATAATTTTATAACTCTAATATATCTCTTAAATGAGTAAAAAAGACTTGAAAAACAACTGTTCAACACCAGCTTATAAAAATTTATGGTACATAGTAATGGATAGAAAAACAACATATTGATTTTATAAAACTTCCTTATGAGCCCTCAAGTATAGAGATTATTATAAAAAGGTTTTACAACTGTTCTAACAACACTACATAACAAATTAAAGGTTTTTATGGATTTAGAAATATAGATTTTCCATCTTTCTTCCCTTTGCTGGTTATGTATTATTCTTTTTCTTTTTACAATAAAAAAATTTATAAAATGGTGTTTAGCAATCTTCTAAAATAAATAAAAATGAAAGTGAGATAAGCTGAAGCAGGAATATGAATATTTATATACTAGTCAAATAAAAGCTGTTTTTCAAGTCATCCTACTCTGAAAATCAGCTGCGGTCCCGTGTGTACTGTATAGTTTTCGAATACACTCACGTAAATTTCATGGGCTCAAAAAATACTTGAGAAAACGTGAAAAAAAATATTCATTTAACTATCAGTTTTTTTTTTCATACGCGTTTTTTTCTTTCTGGGACAAATATTGAATTTCGTATGTTGTTCTTAACCCTAACAAGCAATATTTCGATTGAAACACATGTTGAAACCCCATAAATAACGTTTTTAATTAGGCCAAAAACCTATTTTTGTAATCCAAAATGGCGAAAATTTCCGACAATTCTATAAAAAAAACAATACAACTATACCACTGTTTACCTCGTCAACACTATTTTATAACCCTTTTAAAAAATGATGCTACTTGGAACAAAGGGCTACAGATGGCGCAGTGTTGAACACTGATGGTCTGTTTCTGCGAGCTTAACATAGTTACCATTGTTCTCTTTTCCTAAATGCATTCCTCGAGAGATCCAGCATACTATACATACCAGGAAAAATACCCGCCTCCACACACTTCAAGCCCGCATAACTATCAGAGGTAACTATCTCAAGAATATAGTTAGATTGCGGGGTCGAAGGGTGTGCATGCGAGTATTTTCCGGGGTGTTCACATTTGCCGCCGACCAGCAGTATCAGCGTATGCGCTCGACGTTTCACGGTGCGTTTTTGCGACCTTAACACGGTTACTATATTGTTCTCTTTTTCTAAAACACGGTTCCCATCTATGCGTTTCTCATTCGTGGGTCCCCCGAATCAAAACACGTATCATGTGGTCTAAGCGAGATTTGCCTATACAAGTTCATGTCGGACCACGTGATGAGTTTTTTGAGTCAGGTTGACTGCGCATCGGAAACGCTGGTGGGAATCGGGTGTAAAATGCATTCGATCCCGATATCTGTCATGGGCAACTATCTCAAGAAGATTTGAATCTCTTATCTCTCTCAGATTGATGTAATTAAAACAAGATAATAATGGTATGGTATCTCGCAAAAACGCGCCTTTTGACGTCGCAAAAACGCTCCTTTTGATTTCGCAAAAACGCGCCTTTTGATGTCACAAAATTAACCTTAAAAAATCTTGTTTGTTTTGTTATTATAATTGCCAAAATAAATTAAAATTGTTTTTTTTTGTTCTAAAAACAGTTGTATTATAATCACTGTATAAAGAAATTAATAACAACATTATAGAAAAAACCTTATGGGCAAAAAAGGTTTATGAATGAGTTCATAAGAATATTACAGACACCAATTTATATAACTATTGTGTGTGAGTTCCCAAGTTTTTATAAGTTTCTCTCGAAATATTTTCAATCTTATCTTATATAAATTTGTTGTTGGTTAATTAAGTTTTATAAGTGGGTTGATAGCAACATTTTAAAAACCAATCTATTATATATCTTTAATTGATAGTTACTTACGGTTTTATAGGTGGGTTGACAGAAAGATTTCAAACACCAATTTATATTACTTTTGTCACTGATGACTTATATTTTTATAAATATGTTGGTGGAAACATTGTTAACACCAATTTATATAACATTTGAACCGATGACTTTAATTTTTATAAAGATGTCCGTGGAAATATTGTTAACGCCAGTTTTATGTTACTTTAGGGTACCATCAATTTAGAGCCTTTAATAAAACAAATATACAAATTCAATTCTTGTAGGAAACTTCTAAATACCCTAGGGTATCAATGGAACCCTCTTTATAATAATTATATAAATATCTGTCACCAGAAGTTTCTGAAAATGCTCATTGGGTTCATTTAAAATTGAAAAAAGTCGTGCAAATTGTTCCGTCGGTTACGCTGGAATGGCTGACTGTGAACAAACATCGGTAAAACCACGTAGAGAAGACCATCAAGACCAAGTGGATCGTTAAAGGAAATATAAAATATCAAAATTCTAGATCACTGCTCATTTTTAAAAAATTATTGCACAACTTTTTAAAAATAAATGCAAATAAAAATTAAATTTATATGTTTCTTCAATAGGTAGAAAAGCAAACTATAAATTTTAATTTTTCCTGTATATTTTCCCTTAATAATTAGTTAATTATATTAGATACTTATTTACATAAATTGAAGGTCTTTGTTTATTTATTATTAAGTAGAGATTTTCCTACAAACACAAATCGTCGGCATTGAATCGGGCTAATGTCGACAACGTCGGCAGTGTGTCAAAAAGTAAAATTTACACCTCCATTAACCTAGCGACCCCACCTCAAGAAAATCAAAATTTAGTTACACCATAATTATGTGCTAATTTGGTCCCCAATCAAAAAATTTTGTGCTCCTTTGGTTTCTGAGATAATCGAAAAATAAAATGGGGTAGCTAGGTTAATATTAACTTAGCAACCCCACCAGCAAAAATGGAGCCAAGCTAAAAATTATTGGTTTTAAAATTATATAATAATTCTTACACATATTCATGGAGCACACAATACTAGGTTATTACAAATGATGTAAAGTAAATTTTCTGATCCTGGATGAAATTAGCATATAATTTGCAGACAATACTGGTTTTTGAAATTTTTAAATTCCGTGATACCTAGACTTGTGGGGTCACTAAGTTAATATTAACCTAGCTACCCCACCCTTTATTTTTAAAAAACATAATTTAAAATGAAAAATTTGATTCTTTTCTTATATATTCGTCGAGCACATAATTTTAAAACCAAAAATTTTTAGTTTGGCTCCATTTTTCCTGGTAAGGTTGCTAAGTTAATATTAACCTAGCTACAAACGAGCACACAATTTTTTGAATGGGGACGAAATTAGCACATAATTATGGCATAACTATATTTTGATTTTCTTGGAGTGGGGTCGCTAGGTTAATGGAGGTAAAATTTACCATTGGAAATAAACACTATATAATGAAAAATGGTCGAAATTTCGAAATAAACAAAAACTCTCTTTCCATTCACTAAAGCGCACGGTTTTTGACATAAACCACTCTTGACAGCTAATTAATTATGTATTAATTTTTAATTCAACCCGGGTCCAACCGACCAGATGGGCTTTCGCTACCAAAATCGAAAACTGGATATGTGCGAGCCCGTCAAAAATGCGGTAACACTATCCACCCGGGCGTCTTGGCCAATGGTAAACAAGCATAATAGAGGCCCTCGAATGAGCCGCTGTTTTTACGCCTAATTGCTCAAAAGATCTATCTCTGATCCTGATCTATCTACGGACACCAGGGGCGTAGGTAGGTAACAGTAGTTTACGTAACAAGCATGTTATGATGGTCATTAAAGGGGAAGATAAAGTTTAAGACGCGAGCCGCAGGTTAGTGTCTTAATTTATCTGAGCGTGTAATGGCCATAACATGCGAGTTAGTGTAACTTGGGTCCCTATAAAAAACCCGAAACCAAATTTGCATAGAATTAAATTTAAACGAAACATATTTTTATACAAACACAAAATGTTAGAAAATATTTTTAACGAAAATAATTTGATAGAAACATAATAATGCCGAACCACAAAATTGAAGAACCCCAATCTGTACGAAAATGATTTGAACCGACAGCCACGAATTCAATTGCTACGTTGCCAAGCTTACGGCAGGGAAGTGTCCAAGTAAGTTGTCATATCGTATTAATTTACACTTTACATTCTTTAACCACCCCCTACCCCCAAATTTCTTCATAATATTTTATTGTCATCGATTTGATAGACAGTTAGACAGCCAGAAACTGTGAAGTTAAATAAAATCGTTCGATAAAAAAAATCCCCGTGTCATCTTCCAAATCGAGAAACTTGGCAAAGCCGCAATCCAAGGCCTACGGCGCTCCAGAGATTTAAATTTGACGCATACTCAATAGCGATTCGGATGGATTGTGGTTCTGCTCATTTAAACCCGATGCATACCAACGCGTGTCCTTGCATGCCCACGCATGGCATCACGTGACCCTGCATTTAAAACCATTGGAAATATATGTCCAGTCACATGGTGCGTTTTTTGAAGCAGGGTGGGCACGCGTTGGTGGGCACAAGGCTTTAAGGATCGGGCATATTATTTTCTATCATTTTGTGGGTTGAATATTTTTTGTTTCTAGACAATTATTTTCGATAAGTTTGTAATTCTGATATTTTAAGGCTCGGGACAATTATAATCGGTTGAATTATATTCGTGTCTTTTAAGGATCGATTAAATTAAAATTCTATAAAATTATATTCGTCCATTATTTTCTCGGTGTTTTACTTTCCTTCATATTTCATTTCGGTTCACCTGCGACCAACGGAAATGTCATCATAAATATCAGAAATTATTGAAAATATCAAACGCGAATACTCTCAAGTCAACAGCCTTCATAACCTGAATTTTCAATTTTCAATGACGTTCAATCTAAAACGTCAAAACAAAGTTTAAGGTTACGAAGAGACTTTTTATATATCTTTTTAAACACAAGTTTTTTTTTCTTAAAAATGCGTAATATGTTAATTTAACGGGACTTATTTTTGGTTAGGTACTAAAATTTTATTGGATTTATTTACGTTTAATAAATATTTATTGTCTTAAAAATATAGAAAAGTAATTCACATTTTTGGGTCAATTAGTGCTCTTATAAAATTAAGTTTCATCGCTTGTCACGCCATCTTGTGGTTTACGTCTAAGCTTTATTATTATCCTAGGACCGTAAGTGAGCCATTAAAATCGTGTTGAAATGGTAATAGGTATTATTCGTTGGTCATAGATAAATAATATTACAATAGGTGAAACATGATGTCCTACCAAAAGAACTGCAATAAATCTCATAAAAATTACACCTGATTTTTATCAGTTTTTATAAGGTTTATAAGCTTTTGCGAGATAAAATTTTGGGTTTAGGTTTGTAATAATTTAAGAGTTTTATCTTTGATTTTGCCGACATTTTCTGCGGTTTCATATATATCTGTTTTTTACGTGATCCTATAATCCGACAGACTTATAAATATGTATAAAATTTTATAGTTCAAACGTTTTATTTTCAAAAATTTCATAGGTTTATGAAAGAACCGATTACTAAGAGATTATATAATCAAACAGATTTATTAAACCGGGCAGGACCAAGAGACGTACCAACCCAGACAGCATCATTCGTCCCAGGGACGTACATTTTACATCCATTTTACGTCTTTACGTCCAGGGACCTACTAGGTACGTACGACGTACGTACAAAAGTGTGCGTAAAATGTACGTACGCAAAAACGTATTTTTACGTTATTTTTAGGACTCTTTTTGTACGTACTTTTAACGCAAACTTTTGTATTAGTATTTTTCATTCTCTTAAATAAGTAATTGGTACCCATCCTCGCGCCCCACCCCCCTCTAGGCATAAAAAATATTTTGTATTTTATTTATTTACATCCCCCACGTCTTTTATTGATCCACCGCGGGACATACAAAGTACGTACTTGATACGTACACAAATGTACGTACATGGTACATATTTTCCATATCCCAAGGACGTGCCTAAGACGTACATAGCGTTGGAAAGTGCGCGTAAAATGTACGTCCCTAGTACGTACATTGGAGTTAGCGTACGTACTATGTACTATGGAATCGAGCTAAATCCGCACGGAAACAAAGGGTCAAACTTATAAGATCTTTTTTTTTTTCGTCGCGAGATTAAGCACTAGAATTCGGAAAGTGGTATTGATCAAGATTACAAAAAGATAGTGTCACAGAGTCCTAAAAATCTGATAAACAAGAAAAACAAACGAATAAATTGATGCATTGTTTTAATATAATTGGTAGATTATTGCGTTTTCATGGGAATTGAGTTTCTTCTGAAAACAATTTCAATCCGATACCGTCCATGAAAACGCCTGTTTTTCCAGTATTCAAATCGATTTCAATCTAGATCCGACCCTAAAAATTGCTATGTTTTCATGGGTATTGAGTTCGTTTTCAAAACTCAATCTATCTTTTTCTTTTATATAGCGTGTTCTTTATCAAGACCAAGAAGCGTGTTCTTTATCAAGACCAAGAACACGCTATATAAAAGAAAAAGATACAATGAGTTTTGAAAACGAACTTAATACCCATGAAATGTTTAGGGTTGGATCAAGATCGTATTGAGATCGAAATACCGATTTTCCATGAAAACGGGGATTGAGTTTACACATGCGTATTGCGTCGGATTACCATACAGCCGCCAAATTATATTTTATTGCTCTCACTGTTTTTGAGAGAGAGAGAGAGAGAGAGAGAGAGAGAGAAATAGAAGTGAAACTGTGCAACCGGCATTCTAAAATTTGGTGGAGTGTATAGAAAAAAGAATATTAATAACATAACCTTACTTAAATAACTAAAGATTTGTGTTTTTAAAGACTTTAAAAAAATTAATTATGGAAAATAATAATAAAATAAATAATGGCTCGAAAGTGTATGCGCTATGCACATATGCCAGTCCAGCATTTCTTTCTTCACTTCCACTTTCAAACAGAGTAGTAATTAAAATTTTAAAAAAATGTGTGGCATGGCCCAACATCAACTTTTGAATAAAATACATTTTACAGATTCAAAATCGATTTGAAAACCTGTCATGAAAACTCATGAAAAAAAAGTTTTCAAAACATATTGAAAACGAATTCAATATCCATGAAAACATAGCATATATTCGATTGGATCGAAAAACACATTTAAAACGTTTATAAAAAAACTAATATAAATCAAAATTAGTTTTTTCATATTTCAATAAATCAATCAAGTTTTCTTTAATTGGAGTTTTCAAATTCAACAATAATGTGACTGAATTGACTTTAAAACATTGCAGTAAATTTTTAAGCAGTTACATGACAGTTTTTAACAAAATAGTTTATTTTAAGCACAAAAGTTGTGACGCCACTGGTAGCTACCAAAAATTCACCTCAGAAAGAGTGGGGCACATAAATAAGGGTATGAAACTGGTTACACTTTCAGTTTTTCGAAAACGCACGAAAAAAAAGTTGCAAAAACTTCCGCCCGTAAATTTTTTCGATTTTTGAGTTAATAAAAATGATTTCCGAAAAAGACGAAAACATTAGTGAATCTCAAAAACTATCGGACTTCAGTATAGAACACATTTTAAATAGAGCAGGAAGTAGTTTTTCAAAAAGCAGACGCATTAGTGCGGCAGAATATGAAGTTGCAACACCAGTGGGATTGGAGAATTTTCATTGGTTGCAGTGTTCCAGATATTATCCTCCAAAAGTACCAAGTAAGTAAAATTATCAACAAATTAGATACTGCAGGGTATTAAAGAAGTTTTTTAAAAGAAATGGTTAACAGAAAAAAATTTGGTTTTTATGAGTAAATAAAAAAAAATTGGATAATTTTTATTTCTGACGTGCAAAACATTGGCAAACATTTTTATGATTTATGACATATTAACATATTAATTTATACACAAACTAGCTGAAGGCCTGCAGCTTTGCCTGCGGTTTTATATCCGTTTTTCTTGCCTCTAATGATTATAACTTTTATTCCCGTAAATCGATTTTGATGAAATGAAGTTTAAGACAAGAAATAAAAGGATCAACAGTTCATCTTATCGAACATGGTTGGGGGGGAGGAGAGGGATAACAAAAAGTCGTCCAAAAATAATAGAAGAAGTACTTTTCTCCGGACTTTATTTACTTTAGTTTGATACCTCACAAGCCATATTTTAGCCGGTCAATATTTTCATTAAATGTGAAGTTGAGAGGGGGGGACGGGTAATAAAAAATTGTAAAAGTTGGTAGAGAAACGCTAAAACACGTGTCCACCTATTTTATATATAATACTAATTTCTAAACCTCTGTGACTTTTTTCTTCTGAGATACAGAAGATCCCTTTACCCCCTTCGAAATGGAATTACCCCTATTTCTCCAGCTCCGGTTAAAATTTTGAAAAACGCCAAAACACGTGTTTACTTATTTTATTAGTATAATCTATATACCAATGTTCAAACCTCTGCGGCTTTTCGTTTCCTAGATACTTTAAAATTTCAACCCCTATTTTTACCCACTTGTGGGTAAAATTTTCAAAAATCCTTTCTTAGCGAGCGCTTACGTCACAAACGCAGTATGTCCTTAAATTTTCATAAATGTAGGTCAAGTGGTTTGACCTATGCGTTTACAGTTGATCTTTGGTGTTTACATGCTTTTTAAAGTTTTTTTATAACATTTTTGACACACGAAAATACATGCTGAATGTTTTCCTAAAAACTTTGTCTTACCATTTATTTACAGAACGCTGGTGAGGCGCAGTTAATTTTAAATAGGTTGGCGCATTATTTTTTTTAAACAAATATACAGATTGCTGCACAACTTCTGTATAAAAATAAAAGACGTGATTCCTAATACTGGTCGGTGTTTGAAATAACGACTCATTTCGCTGAGATCAAACGTTTACCCAACGAAAAATGTGCCAAAACATTTTCTTCACCTTCGACTGTACATTGAAGGTTATAAACAAACTACCTAAGAAAAAACAATCATCAAGCAAGCAAGTGCGTTGCCCGCCCCGCTCTTATCTCTAAACAAACTATGCAATATTATCTGTTTCAGTTTTTGAATATCACGTCGCGTTGTAGTGCGGAGTATTTAGTTTTTTTAGTGATTTTCTTGTCTTTTATTGTAAAAAATGACATTCATTTATACAGACCGCTTCAAGCTACTGCGAACATAGGGGGAATCAAGTCCAATTTACTCTCCGTGCCGTACGACCGAGGTGGATTCGAAGCACGCTGCAGTGTTATCTTTTGGAAATTAATTTTGTTTTTATTATTTTGTTTTATTTCTGCCTTGCTCGAGAAACAGATGGGTAAGTTCTTAATTGAAATAATATATTTTTAAAACCAAAAATGGATGTCTACGAAGTTGCCGAAAAAGTGCAGATGGTCAAATGGTCAAATCGTCATAATCCAACACACGTTCGATATTGGTCGAGGGAAAATTTGCATTTGTATTTTGACGTAAGAACACAGTATCCCCAAAAACTAAATGTTTGGGGGGGGGGTATTATAGGGGAACACGTAATTGGGCCATTTTTTATTAACGGCAATTGCAATTTGAATGGTCCTAGATACTTGGATCTACTGCAGCAGCACATTATTCCAACTGCTAGGCAGTTGTTAGGTGTAAGATTTGGTGAAACATGGTTTCAACAAGATGGTTGTTCCGCTCACAATGTTGGCCTTGTTAGGGAATATCTTGATAATGTATTTCCTAATCGGGTTATAAGTACACGGGGAACTATTTTATGGCCAGCTCGATCTCCCGATCTTGCTCCTAATGACTTCTATCTGTTTTTGAAGAAGCTTTTCAAATTATCACCCCTAACATGCTTGGAAACGTTAGAAGGGGTTTTCATAGTAGGCTCGGATATTGTCTAGCCGAGCAAGGAGGACTTTACACTGGCAAATTAGACTTCTTCCGCCCTATGTTCGCAGTAGCTTGAAGCGGTCTGTATACGACAATTATAACAATTTATAACGAAGCACAACAACCCAGACAGCACAACTCTGACCCAAGGATGTCCAGTGGAGAGTTTTCTGGGCAATGCAGCAGTCTATTGGACAACCAAATCTGTAGGAAATTTTGTCCAAGGCATATCCATAGGATAATACAATCGTCAAAAAGTTTGCACGGCTCTTAAACATCCCAAAAAAGTCCAAAAGTTTCAATATTTTGACTATAGTATGATGAAATGGTTCGGGTGATATGAGAGAAATATTATTGTTGGTAATGAATAAGAAAAAAACATGATCTATTGGATATCCAAAACAGTTCAAAAATGACTATATTTATTGCCAACTAGGCCAAGCCCAATTTACATAAATGTTTTGATAAATATTCAATGTTTAGTCAATGTATATAACGTACATGACTTTTGCTGATCACAAAATGAACGTCTACTGGACAGAGTTTATTTTTGGTCCGATGGACCAAGAAAAATCGTTATCCATTGGATATCCAAAAACTAACTGAAACAAAGCAGTTCTTTGTGGATCAAAATTGGAAGTCCTTTGGACTCAGGTTTGTTGTCATCCACTGTATCAGGAAAAACCTTTGTCCAATGGATGTCCATAAATGGTCCATGGACAATGCGGGCGGTTTTGGACAAAAAATGGCTGTCCGATGGACAATTTGTGCTGTCTGGGAACCCGCCGCAAAAGCTTACCAAATTTATTCCTGCGTCCCCTAACATTAATAGAGGTATGCCATTATTTGACCTTTATAATAACAGAAAACTTATTTGCAACGTCAACGCATCAGTAAGTAATTTTGGTAAAAAATCAATTATTTGTGATGAAATTAATATACACAATAGAATCCCAGAAGAAATAAAAAATAAGTATATAAAAATTAAATTTAAAAGAGACTTAAAATTATTGTATTTTCGGTTTTCAATAGTTTTATTATTATTATTAGTATTTTTTTATAATTTTCTTTAATGACAATTTATTAATTTATTTATTACCATTTTTACAACTAATAATAATTTATATTTAATAATATCTATAAATATTTACTTAATGCATGTTGTACCCAATTGTCTATGTTTTTTTTTATTCCCTGTAATGCAATGGCGTAGCCAGAAATCGATTCTGGGGGGTTTCATCATTTAATAAAAATCAACTAGAAAATTTTTAAAAATTAGATAGGTGCCTATTGCTTGAGCTCTTGAACTGGAGGTAGGAGAGAGGGACGGTTTAATAGGTTTAAAAATTCTATTTTTTACGCGTTTTAAATGTTGTTTACAAAAGAATTGCTTACAATTAAACAAAATTGTAACAATTTTGACAAAAAAACAATAATTTTGATCTTTTAGGTTTTTTTGTAAAATATTTTTGAAAAAGTAGATTATTAGATCCCAATAAGAAAAGGTGGGTTGCGGTATTTTATATAGATTTGCTTCCAAATCATAAATGCGCCGCAGATGAAAATTTTTATTGTTAGGCCTCCTAGGGGGGTTTAACCCCCCAACCCCCCCACTGCCTACGCCACTGTGTAATGAACTACTCAAGTTAGTTGGGAATAAATACTTATTTAGTTATGAGAATATTCCCCGATTAGGGGTTTGTCACTTTATAAGTATGTATCATACTTCAAGTCAGTCATGTCTTGGAAAAACGTTTTTTAATTGAAACATTTTTGAAGAAGCTTTTGAAAACAACGTAATCGTTTTTTTTTTATATATATTTTTGTATTACTTGTAGACCACTTAATAAACAAGTTTCTGACATAAGTTGTGAAACGCCCTGTATAAAATTCTCAGCAAGTCCACTTTTTGAGATTTTGCACACAGGAAAAATTGTGGTTTACAGATGTTGTTGGCCACCATTGGTGGTCTGGATATGTACAGAAATCATGATTAAAAAACAGTATTTTTCAAAGCCCATTCTTCTTCCAATGCTTTCTCTCTTACTTATCTTCCTTTCCCTCTCTGTTATCTCGACCCAAAGCCACGAAAGTAGCCGATCATTTTTGTTTCACAGAAATAATTCGGTATTTGTCATTTATTTGTTTATTAGTCCACCATACCAATATGGTATGGGGGACTATTAATAAACTATTTTCTTAATTTTATCAAAAATGAGTTACTAAGGTCCCAAAACAAAACACTTAATCGACGAAAAAAAAAAGTTGTCTGTTGGTGTGTTGTCTGTCTCTATAAACGATAACTCAAGAAGGCCTTAATCGATTTTAACGAAATTTGGTACAAAAATCCTCTATCGGCTGACCATGAACTGATTAACTTTTAGGTAGGGTGGTGGGGGCTTGAGGAGGGGAAAAGGGGGATAAAATATTTAAAAAAATTGTAACTCTGGAACAAAAGCAAGTAGCGATATACGGTTTTCAGAGTTAAGTTTCCATGAATATGGACTACAAATTTTATTATAAAGTCTAAATTCGTGGGAGCTTTAGTTTCCGAAGTATTTGAAAAAACGTTAAAATATTTTTAAAAAATTATAACTTTAGAAGTAAAGTAGGTAGCTATTGATATGCGGTTTTTAGATTTTGGTTTTCGTAAATGTTACCCATTGTTATAAGGTTCAAATATTTCAAAGCTACAGTTTTTGAGATATTTTCATTTCCGTTCAACATAAAATAATTGATTGTATGGTGGACTATTAAAATCGTGAAATTTTGACTTTTAGGCCATTTCAAGCGGTTGGACGGGACAAAAAAGTACACCATTACTAGAAAAACCAGCTGTGACTTTTATATGATTAAAATTATGACTATATTTTCTAATAAATAATTTCCTAAAACCATAGGTTATGCAATAAAATAGTTTAAAACAATAAGTTGTAACCAGAACTTATAGAGGGAACCTTTAAACTTTGGGTTGGACGGGACAAGAAAAACCAAAACCTAATTTTAGGAAATTCCTACTTTTATATAAGTATTTAAATTTTTTAGCAAAATGCTGTATCATGGCTTTTCCAAACTAAACAAAAGGCATTGGAATTAAAAGTCAAAGCATGTTGTTAACAATTATGTTAAAAATTATTGTGAACCATGAACCAGTATAGCTTATCTTTTGGCTTTAGATCCGAAACTGTTTGTATATTTCGTCTTTCTTTACATACCAAGAAAAAGTGTTATAGTGGTTTTATGATTTGTAGTTATTTCAAGATTTTTACCAAAAACCAATAGATTGTTAAAGCGTTTTTCTTTTTTTTAATAAAATTATTCATTTGCTTGAAATGGCCCTTTTCTTAATTTTATCAAAAATGAGGTACTAAGGTTCCAAAAACACCTTAATCGACGAAAAAAAAAAGTTGTCTGTTGTCTATGTGTATACATGATAACTCAAAAACGCCTTATTCGATTTTAACGAAATTTGGTACAAAAATCCGCTATCGGCTGACCATGAACTGATTAACTTTTCGGTAGGGTGGTGGGGGCTTGAAGGGGGGAAAAGGGGGATAAAATATTTAAAAAAATTGTAACTCTGGAACAAAAGCAAGTAGCGATATACGGTTTTCAGATTTAAGTTTCCATGAATATGGACTACGAATTTTGTTATAAAGTCCAAATTCGTGGGTGCTTTAGTTTCCGAGTTATTTGAAAAAACGTTAAAATATATTTAAAAAATCATAACTTTAGAAGGAAAGTAGGTAGCTATTGATATGCGGTTTTCAGATTTTGGTTTTCGTAAATGTTACCCATTGTTATAAGGTTCAAATATTTCAAAGCTACAGTTTTTGAGATATTTTCATTTCCGTTCAACATAAAATAATTGATTGTATAGTGGACTATCCGCGCTTTCTAACACCAATTTTTTTTCTCAAAAATCCAGGAATTTTGTGTGGGTCCCACTGAGGAAGAAACATAATCTCGTTGATGTTTAACTGCAGATTTCCAAAACAAAAAGAGCTACTAACCTCTGGACTTTCTCCATTCAATACCTCAGATATTATCGCTCCTCTTTTGTTGTCTGATGTTCTCCATAAACACAGCATGTCTTTTTTACGTAGCGGGATATTTTAACTTACTTTTTTCTCATTTTTAACAGAAAAAAAATGCGCGGTACAAATAAAAACTCGGAAAAAATGGCGTTGCCTCGATTGAAGACGTATGACGTGGCCACGAAGACGACCGAAAACCCTCGGGTCGATAAATTTTCGCGCTTGTACAAAAGGTCGGAGCAACACCTTCTTAACTAAAAGCCAATGAACACTCATTTCAAGATGTCCGCCTAGGTTGGCCGATGTTTTACAGTAAAATGAATAAAAATCCTAACATCAGATTTTTTACAATATGGTAATACTTACCTTTATATACTTTATATACATACCTTTATGTACTTTTATGTTTTAGCAAAGACAAACTGAACATAAGGTCGCAGTGGAGGGTGCAGTATTGCACCACTCATAACAAACCTAAACTGAACATAGTAACTGGTGTATATGAAAATATTTTAAAAAATATATATCTTATGCACTTAAGGGATTAAAAAGGTACTTTTTAATACCTGTTTTTAAGGAATAAAATGGATCTTTGATTCCTGGGATTGAATTTTTACTTTATTTCCCTCTCTGGTTATATACTTATGTAATATAAAACAAAATAAAACATGATTACCAGTCGAGGTATTTTTAATGGGATATCAATAGAACATGTCCAGTACTGGTATAAAATTTGGTTGAACGATCAATTTCAACAATATTAAATTTTACCTAACAGATTATATTTCAAAATCATAAAAAATAATTTAGAGCATATATAAATGTCTACGTTGAGGTCTAGCTGTTCGGACCCGCAAAATTTTTGAACCATCACCATAAACTATTCCAAGGACTATCTTAGTACTGGCATTGATTGAGAGTGATCACCGATAGGGATTTTCCTCCTGGCCTGTATGGTTTATTGATGCTCGATTTCTAATCCTTACAACTTCTAAATGTTTTTTATTAATATTATTATATTATAGGTTACCAACTTTATTATTTTATATTTAAAAAAAAAAACATTTTCACCTTTTTCATATGGTTTTTAGCCATATTCATTTTCCAAGGCATTTTCGTACAAGAAAATCAAAAAATTAAAACTCAACCCTACAAAAACGCGGCTAAAAAATTGGTCTAATAAACCTGAGTATAAATTGACATTAAACAAACGGATAAATTGTTGCAAATCTTACCCTCGAATTCTTCGTAATTGCAGAATCCTTCCTTCTTATAGCATACACTCATTTTTTGGTAAATTGGCGTCTGATGGGAAGTCAAAAACGGAAATCTTTGGCCCCCCATCGGAATGTCCGCGACACTTTGGCATGCAGCACTTCAACGGCATAATGCTTTTACTAGTTTATTATCTTTTTTAACAATTTATAAACCAGTAGAAAATCAATAACACATCAAAACAAATCGACTGAAAACGTCAGACAAATTTCGACGCCATAATGATGACGTCAAATCGAGTGCAGTGGCTTTTTATAGCGTTTTCCTTTTGATGCACTGGTGCGCACTAAGTGTACCTCTATCCTTGTCCATTTTGTATCAAAATAAACGATAGAGGTACACTGCTAGTTGAGTACGGTGTTGGTCGGAGCTAAACCACTGTCTTTTGTTTTAATATTTCCATGGCTGGCTAGATTGTAGATGTTGCTTAAAAGTTTGGCCTGGGTAATGCCCGTGTGCATCACTTCTCCTTACTTCTTCCACTTGTTCAAGTGCCGCTTGAACTGAGGGTAACCCTTGAAATTTACTTGGTTTGCAAAGGTTACGAATATGTTCCACTTGGAAAAAGTAAGGAAATTATTGGCAACGTGGCAGTTACCTACATTTTTTTGTGTTTTTTGTGTGGTGATCATGATTATTACCTGTCAGCTGTCAAAAAAAAACACGTAAAATTTGAGGTTGTTTAAAAAAAACAAATTTTATTGATGATTTATGATCATATGGAGGAAAAGGCAAATAAAATACTATAATTGGTTACCTATAAAACCTGACTATTTATTTAGTATGTTTTCACATCGTACTCAATACGTATTGAAAAAGATTGTCTTCTTTTTCTTTTATAGAGCATGTTCTCTGTTCCAACAAAGAGCGTGATATATGAAGAACAAGATGCTTGATTTTCGCTTGATAATGAATACGATGTGAAAACATACTAATTATTACACCACTAGACCAACCCAACACTTTTTTCAGTTTTTTGCAACGAATTTGCGAAAAAAAGTGGAATTACCCAATGAGCATTTTTGTCTATATAAAAGTTACAGCAAATAATATAAAACCTTCATAAAATAACCAAATGTTATATTATTTAGTGTTGGTGATAATTTTATAACTCTAATATATCTCTTAAATGAGTAAAAAAGACTTGAAAAACAACTGTTCAACACCAGCTTATAAAAATTTATGGTACATAGTAATGGATAGAAAAACAACATATAGATTTTATAAAAATTCCTTATGAGCCCTCAAGTATAGAGATTATTATAAAAAGGTTTTACAACTGTTCTAACAACACTACATAACAAATTAAAGGTTTTTATGGATTTAGAAATATATATTTTCCATCTTTCTTCGCTTTGCTGGTTATGTATTATTATTTTTCTTTTTACAATAAAAAATTTTATAAAATGGTGTTTAGCAATCTTCTAAAATAAATAAAAATGAAAGTGAGATAAGCTGAAGCAGGAATATGAATATTTATATACTATAGTCAAATAAAAGCTGTTTTTCAAGTCATCCTACTCTGAAAATCAGCTGCGGTCCCGTGTGTACTGTATAGTTTTCGAATACACACACGTAAATTTCATGGGCTCCAAAAATACTTGAGAAAACGTGAAAAAACATATTCATTTAACTATCAGTTTTTTTTTCTTACGCGTTTTTTTCTTTCTGGGACAAATATTGAATTTCGTATGTTGTTCTTAACCCTAACAAGCAATATTTCGATTGAAACACATGTTGAAACTCCATAAATAACGTTTTTATTTAGGCCAAAAACCTATTTTTGTAATCCAAAATGGCGAAAATTTCCGACAATTCTATAAAAAAAACAATACAACTATACCACTGTTTACCTCGTCAACACTATTTTATAACCATTTTAAAAAATGATGCTACTTGGAACAAAGGGCTACAGATGGCGCAGTGTTGAACACTGATGGTCTGTTTCTGCGAGCTTAACATAGTTACCATTGTTCTCTTTTCCTAAATGCATTCCTCGAGAGATCCAGCATACTACACATACCAGGAAAAATAGCCGCCTCCACACACTTCAAGCCCGCATAACTATCAGAGTTAACCATCTCAAGAATCTAGTTAGATTGCGGGGTCGAAGGGTGTACAGGCGAGTATTTTCCGGGGTGTTCACATTTGCCGCCGACCAGCAGTATCAGCGTATGCGCTCAACGTTTCACGGTGCGTTTTTGCGACCTTAACACGGTTACTATATTGTTCTCTTTTTCTAAAACACGGTTCCCATCTATGCGTTTCTCATTCGTGGGTCCCACGAATCAAAACACGTATCACGTGGTCTAAGCGAGATTTGCCTATACAAGTTCATGTCGGACCACGTGATGAGTTTTTGAGTCAGGGTGACTGCGCATCGGAAACGCTGGTGGGAATCGGGTGTAAAATGCATTCGATCCCGATATCTGTCATCGGCAACTATCTCAAGAAGATTTGGATCTCTTATCTCTCTCAGATTGATGTAATTAAAACAAGATAATAATGGTATGGTATCTCGCAAAAACGCGCCTTTTGATGTCGCAAAAACGCTCCTTTTGATTTCGCAAAAACGCGCCTTTTGATGTCACAAAATTAACCTTAAAAAATCTTGTTTGTTTTGTTATTATAATTGCCAAAATAAATTAATTTTTTTTTGTTCTAAAAACAGTTGTATTATAATCACTGTATAAAGAAATTAATAACAACATTATAGAAAAAATCTTATGGGCAAAAAAGGTTTATGAATGACTTCATAAGAATATTACAGACACCAATTTATATAACTATTGTGTGTGAGTTCCCAAGTTTTTATAAGTGTCTCTCGAAATATTTTCAATCTTATCTTATATAAATTTGTTGTTTGTTAATTAAGTTTTATAAGTGGGTTGATAGCAACATTTTAAAAACCAATCTATTATATATCTTTAATTGATAGTTACTTACGGTTTTATAGGTGGGTTGACAGAAAGATTTCAAACACCAATTTATATAACTTTTGTCACTGATGACTTATATTTTTATAAATATGTTGGTGGAAACATTATTAACACCAATTTATTATATAACATTTGAACCGATGACTTTAATTTTTATAAAGATGTCCGTGGAAATATTGTTAACGCCAGTTTTATGTTACTTTAGGGTACCATCAATTTAGAGCCTTTAATAAAACAAATATACAAACTCAATTCGTGTAGGAAACTTCTAAATACCCTAGGGTATCAATGGAACCCTCTTTATAATAATTATATAAATATCTGTCACCAGAAGTTTCTGAAAATGCTCATTGGGTAGTCGCTTAGCGAAAAAAACATGATTTTTTTTGGACATTTAAACCTTTTGTAAAAGGTATCATCTCATTCTTTGCAAAATCTAATTCTTCATCTTCGTCGTCATACCAAAGAAGTTCCCCTTAAAGCACAGACCACTATTATAATCACAGAAAGATTTTAAGGCAACGGAACAGTTTTATAACCTGATTAAATTAATGGCTTTTGTTTAAAAACATAATCAAAAAATAGCTCACATAACCTCAAAATGCGCTTAAGCCGAAGTAATTCTGCGGCTTATCTTAACTGCAGCTTAAGTGCTACTTACATGTTATTCCATACCATTGCACACCAAAACTAAAGCTTAAGCTCGGCTTACATGTCAAGCCGAAGCCGTGCACATGGGCATAACAAAATTGTCGCTCCAGGGCGTTTATATTAGGTTTATAAGTATATGGGAACATATTTAAGCTATTAGGTATATGTTTGCAACAATTTCTGAATATGTTATTAGGAAAGGGAATGAAGCCTACCGCAAAAAAATTGCGTATTTTCGCATTACTAAATTTTGGTTAAAAATAAATGTTTTTAAAATTGCCTGCAAGACCAGGAATATTTTTCAAACTTATCACAACTTCTATACCCATTTTCTTTTCACTGTTTAATTTTGTCGTCACTTATTTTCAGGGATCCACAAAAAAGAACCGTCCCAAAAACGTCAAATGGGCCGTCATCCCCGCATCCCGTTTACAAGCAGGCAACTGTCAATTTTGGAACAAAAATTCCAAGAAAGTCCCTATCTTAGCAGCGACGAGGTTACAACACTATCTAGAAAATTGCAACTGGCAGATATAAGAGTGAAAATTTGGTTTCAAAATAGGAGGGCGAGAGAAAGACGGGAAAAAACTCACAGTTCGATCGGTGCCAGAGAAAATAAAGAAGAAACAATAAGCCAAGATAGTGTTAAGAGTGAAGTGAATGAAAATTTTAAAAATCCATACCTTACTGAACAGAATACTGTTGACTATTCAAATAAAAAAGGAGAATCTATTCCAATACGCAGTACCTCATCTACTTGTCAACTGAATAGTTCCACAAATTATTTTTGTAGTCAAAGTATTCCACTTTATATTCCTTTTATAACCTATTCCAATCTAAATCACAGTAGTCGGGATTCGAGTTTAAACTTTAGGAATGAGGGATCATAATTATTCCACTGTTATTTATTACCCTTTTCTTAAGCTTGAACTGCAGACTGTATTTATTTAAATTAATTGTAAGTTTTTGTAAATACACGAAATTATAGTTTAATAGTGAAAGTATACTAAACATGCATATTCTTATCACCATAATGTTGACCATTCAAACACAAAAGGAGAATCTATTCCAATACGCAGTTATCTACTTCTCAACTGAATAGTTCCACAAAGTATTGTTGTTTATCACCAAAATGTTGACTACTCAAACACAAAAGGAGAATCTATTCCAACATGTAGTAGCTCATCTTCTTGCCTAACAAACAGTATTATATAGCAGGGCAAGGGAAATACGGGAAAAAAAGTCACTACTAGAGAAAATAAAAAGAAAAAATAAGCCATGATATTGTTAAAAGCGAAGTGAATAAAAAAATTAAAAATCTATAGCTTACTGAACTGAATACTGTTGACTATTCAAATAAAAAAGGAGAATCTATTCCAATACGCAGTACCTCATCTACTTGTCAACTGAATAGTTCCACAAATTATTTTTGTAGTCAAAGTATTCCACTTTATATTCCTTTTATAACCTATTCCAATCTAAATCACAGTAGTCGGGATTCGAGTTTAAACTTTAGGAATGAGGGATCATAATTATTCCACTGTTATTTATTACCCTTTTCTTAAGCTTGAACTGCAGACTGTATTTATTTAAATTAATTGTAAGTTTTTGTAAATATACTAAATTATAGTTTAATAGTGAAAGTATACTAAACATGCATATTCTTATCACCATAATGTTGACCATTCAAACACAAAAGGAGAATCTATTCCAATACGCAGTCATCTATTTCCCAACTGAATAGTTCCACCAAGTATTGTTGTTTATCACCAAAATGTTGACTATTCAAACACAAAAGGAGAATCTATTCCAACATTCAGTAGCTCATCTTCTTGCCTAACAAATAGTATTACATAGCAGGGCAAGGGAAATACGGGAAAAAAGTCACTACTAGAGAAAATAAAAAGAAAAAATAAGCCATGATATTGTTAAAAGCGAAGTGAATAAAAAAATTAAAAATCTATAGCTTACTGAACTGAATACTGTTGACTATTCAAATAAAAAAGGAGAATCTATTCCAATACGCAGTACCTCATCTACTTGTCAACTGAATAGTTCCACAAATTATATTTGTAGTCAAAGTATTCCACTTTATATTCCTTTTATAACCTATTCCAATCTAAATCACAGTAGTCGGGATTCGAGTTTAAACTTTAGGAATGAGGGATCATAATTATTCCACTGTTATTTATTACCCTTTTCTTAAGCTTGAACTGCAGACTGTATTTATTTAAATTAATTGTAAGAGTTTTTGTAAATACACGAAATTATAGTTTAATAGTGAAAGTATACTAAACATGCATATTCTTATCACCATAATGTTGACCATTCAAACACAAAAGGAGAATCTATTCCAATACGCAGTTATCTACTTCTCAACTGAATAGTTCCACAAAGTATTGTTGTTTATCACCAAAATGTTGACTACTCAAACACAAAAGGAGAATCTATTCCAACATGTAGTAGCTCATCTTCTTGCCTAACAAACAGTATTATATAGCAGGGCAAGGGAAATACGGGAAAAAAAGTCACTACTAGAGAAAATAAAAAGAAAAAATAAGCCATGATATTGTTAAAAGCGAAGTGAATAAAAAAATTAAAAATCTATAGCTTACTGAACTGAATACTGTTGACTATTCAAATAAAAAAGGAGAATCTATTCCAATACGCAGTACCTCATCTACTTGTCAACTGAATAGTTCCACAAATTATTTTTGTAGTCAAAGTATTCCACTTTATATTCCTTTTATAACCTATTCCAATCTAAATCACAGTAGTCGGGATTCGAGTTTAAACTTTAGGAATGAGGGATCATAATTATTCCACTGTTATTTATTACCCTTTTCTTAAGCTTGAACTGCAGACTGTATTTATTTAAATTAATTGTAAGAGTTTTTGTAAATACACGAAATTATAGTTTAATAGTGAAAGTATACTAAACATGCATATTCTGATCACCATAATGTTGACCATTCAAACACAAAAGGAGAATCTATTCCAATACGCAGTCATCTATTTCTCAACTGAATAGTTCCACCAAGTATTGTTGTTTATCATCAAAATGTTGACTACTCAAACACAAAAGGAGAATCTATTCCAACATGTAGTAGCTCATCTTCTTGCCTAACAAACAGTATTACATAGCAGGGCAAGGGAAATACGGGAAAAAAAGTCACTACTAGAGAAAATAAAAAGAAAAAATAAGCCATGATATTGTTAAAAGCGAAGTGAATAAAAAAATTAAAAATCCATAGCTTACTGAACTGAATACTGTTGACTATTCAAATAAAAAAGGAGAATCTATTCCAATACGCAGTACCTCATCTACTTGTCAACTGAATAGTTCCACAAATCATTTTTTTGGTCAAAGTATTTCACTTTATATTCCTTTTTTTTTCACTGTTATTTACTATCCCTTTTCTTAAGCTTGAACTGAAGACTGTATTTATTTAAAAAAATTGTAAGTTTTTGTAAATATACTAAATTATAGTTTAATATTAAAAGTATACTAAAAATGCATATTCTTATCACCAAAATATTGACTATTTAACCACAAAAGGAGAATCTATTCCAACATGCAGTAGCTCATCTAAATAGTTCCATAAATTTTAGAACTGTTCATACAACGACTTTAGTAATCAAATTATTCCAAATTGCAATTTGCAAAAATAAGGTTAAAATTTGGTTTCGAAATAAGAAAGTCACAGTTCGATAAATGCTAGAGAAAATGAAGAAGAAAAATAAGCCAAGATATTGTTAAAAATGAAATGAATGAAAATTTAAAAAATCCATATACTGAACACAATACTGTTGACTATTCAAATAAAAGAGAATCTATTCCAATACGCAGTAGCTCATCTACTTGTCAAGTGAATAGTTCCGCAAATTATTTTTATTTTATTTTTGTAGTCAAAGTATTCCACTTTATATTCCTTTTATAACTTATTCCACTCTAAATCGGAGCAGTCATTGATTGATTGATAAATTTACTAATAGCGTTTTCCTTTTGATGCACTGGAGCAAAACTAAAACTCACCTGGTGCTATCAGAAAATTGCATCGGTGCATGATTAGTGCATTGCAAATGGAATATGAAATGCACAGTTTGGAGCAGATTTTTTTTAGGTTATTTTATGGTAACCCGAAAGCCCGAAAGTATTTTCCGGGCTTTAAAGATTTCATATTTCTTTAGGGAGATAGATATCAAATCCCACAATTCCCAAATGATACGTTAAATTGAATGAAAAAGAAGTAATACATCAACGCCGATGGAAGTGATCTTGTTTCTCATTTGCCTATTTCTTATGTTATTTTATTTCGTATATAAAACCAGTGTAAGTCGACAATAAAACTAGACGTTGTAATCAGATATATGTGCTAAGAAAAATAACTCTTCATCTCATCATCACACAGATTTAAAATATACAGGGTGGATTCTTTAAATGGGACGGTGCTTCTAGAGGCTTTCGGGAAGAGGTTTTAAAAAAAGTTAAAAGAGAATCTTCAACTTTTTTTTTTCAATTAATGCTCAGTTTCAGCCAAGTTTTTGCAAAGTTAAAGACAAAATATCCATGCCACCTAAGCGGGATTCGAACCCGGAACCTTCCGTGCGGCAGGCAGATACGCTGTCCACTGCGCTACGAGAAGGTAATGAGAAGGTACCACTTGTAGCACCTTTTTGGAAAGTTTATTAAAAAGAAACTAAAGAAAAATAAACTACATATTTCTCTATTTACTAATCGGAATAAAGAAAATACTACACAGCCTATTTGGGGGCCCTTACTGAAGGCCCAGGGACTACCAATATTTTTTTCATGAGGAGGTAGCACTTGTGGCACCTTTTTGGAAATTTTGATAAAAAAGAAATTCAATTAAATCATTTTTTTACATCTGTCAACCCATGTGTCAAAAATTTTAAAAAACGTATTTTTCCTCAATTGTTTTAGCTTCAAAATAAACTGCTTATTTCTTTATTTACTAAGTTGAATAAAGAAACTACCACACAAGGATATTATTGGCATAATATCATGGGTAAACACATGGGTTGACAGATGTCAAAAAAAATTATTTAAATAATCGAATTTATCTTTTAACAAGCTTTCGAAAAAGATGCAATAAATGGTACATCCTCATGAAAAAATTGTTAGTAGGCCCCGGGCCTTCAGTGACGGCCCCCAAATGGGCAGCCAATACTGTTCTTGTGTGGTATTTTCTTATTCTGCTTAGTAAATAGAGAGCTAAAACAATTGACAACCAAATAAGTTTCTTTTAAAGTTTTGACAATTGGTTGACAGATGTCAAAAAAAAACTATTGCGTTTAATTTCTTTTTAAACAAGGTTTCCAAAAAGGTGCCACAAGTGGTACCTCCCCGTTAAAAAAAAATAGTTGGGGGGCCCCAAAAATTGTTTTTATTATAGGCGCAAACTCTGTAAAAAATCTTTAAAGATTCGCTTTTAGATTTTTTTAAAACCTCTTTCCTAAAGTCGCTAAAATATTGGACATTTTAAACAAATATATGGCCAAAATCTCAAAAAAACAATAAAAATAAACATGTACTGACGCTACACGAGCTTCTGGCGATAATGCAAGAAAACGTGTACTCAAATGGAATGGCAAAACTCGAGCAGTGCAGTCAAAATGGAATACAAATTTGCACTCGGTGCGCACCAGTGCATCAAAAGGAAAACGCTATTAGTGCCGTGATAATATATCTGTTTGTTCTTGTTGTTGATCCTAGATGGCGCCAAATTAAATACACAATTTAAAATCGTAGAAGACTGGCCTCTCCTCGAGTTTTGGAACACAAAAAAATACGCAAAAGGACTCCAGTTACAAACAAATTTTAATAATAATAAAATAATATTGTAACAAGTTGAAGTTCTAAACTTAACAAAATGGCGACGAATCAACCATTTGCAATTTAAATATAACACACTCAATACTGCAATCTACGAACAACAAAAAAAAGTACGAAGTACTTGATGGTTAATTTAACAAAAAAAATTCACGACGTAGCGAAAATATGATTCTTAGCGTAAAAAAAGGAACATTCCACTGAAATTTAAAAAAGTACCAAAAATAAATTTGTGCTTTTTACCTATTTGTAAACTTTAAGGCATGGGCAACTTCTCTTTTTATCATTATTAGTTTGATACTTGAGAATATCTTAAAATTCCAAAGCTTGCAAAAATTGAAATCTTTACCCTCTCTCTCTCTAATTCTAATCTGATTAAATCATAGACTTTGGAGAAAAAAGGTCTATGGATTAAATGGTTATTGTAAAAACTATACTGACACTGAAAAAAAATCACCACAAATAGTTAAAACTTAATTAAAGTCGGCTAAGTACATGTCTATTGCATTATTGGTTTTAACGACTTTAACAGATCTTAGTCGATGTTGCAATTTTATGTAACGAATTATGGAAAAAGTAGGTGTTTTATGCAGGGGGATGGGGAAAAGATTGTGAGGAAACAATAAGCAAGGGCGGCATACAGAACCTCAAAAAGGGAGGGGTGTCCAGAAACAGAAGGGCGAAAATTATGGGAAAAGTAATAGTCATCGCACATTTTCAACGAAAAAAATTTGTAGGACAAACTGAAAAATTAAAAAAATTTTAAATTAAATTTCCTTCAAAATAAGGCCAAAATTTATAAAATCGACTAAGTTCTGATAAGTTTTGTCCTTAATACCGTACACGCTTAATAATTAAACTTTCTTACATTGTATCACTGATTATTATGTAGCACCAACACAACTAGTCGATTGTGATAATGGACTCCCTACCTTTACCTACGCCGATCCATCTCACTAAAAAGATAAAATAAATTAACAATTAATTGTCATACATAAAAGATTAAAAAAAAGTTGGTTTTACATAAAATGAAATAGTAGTTTACATAACAAGCAGGTTATGATGGTCATTGAACGCGAAGATGAAGTTTAAGACGCGAGCTGCAGGCGAGTGTATTAATTTATCTGAGCGTGTAATGATCATAACATGCGAGTTAGTGTACTATACTTTACGTGCGACCAATGAAAATGTCATCATAAAGATCAGAAATTATTAAAAGTATCAAACGCGAACATTCTTAAATCAATGACGTTCTATCTAAAACGTGAAAACAAATAAGGTTACTAACCCAATGAGCATTTTTGTCTATATAAAAGTTACAGCATATAATATAAAACCTTCATAAAATAACCAAAAGTTATATTATTTAGTCTTGGTGATAATTTTATAACTCTAATATATCTCTTAAATGAGTAAAAAAGACTTGAAAAACAACTGTTTAACACCAGCTTATAAAAATTTCTGGTACATAGTAATGGATAGAAAAACAACATATAGATTTTATAAAACTTCCTTATGAGCCCTCAAGTATAGAGATTATTATAAAAAGGTTTTACAACTGTTCTAACAACACTACATAACAAATTAAAGGTTTTTATGGATTTAGAAATATAGATTTTCCATCTTTCTTCCCTTTGCTTGTTATGTATTATTCTTTTTCTTTTTACAATAAAAAAATTTATAAAATGGTGTTTAGCAATCTTCTAAAATAAATAAAAATGAAAGTGAGATAAGCTGAAGCAGGAATATGAATATTTATATACTATAGTCAAATAAAAGCTGTTTTTCAAGTCATCCTACTCTGAAAATCAGCTGCGGTCCCGTGTGTACTGTATAGTTTTCGAATACACTCACGTAAATTTCATGGGCTCCAAAAATACTTGAGAAAACGAGAAAAAAAATATTAATTTAAATATCGGTTTTTTTTTTCATACGCGTTTTTTTCTTTCTGGGACAAATATTGAATTTCGTATGTTGTTCTTAACCCTAACAAGCAATATTTCGATTGAAATACATGTTGAAACCCCATAAATAACGTTTTTATTTAGGCCAAAAACCTATTTTTGTAATCCAAAATGGCGAAAATTTCCGACAATTCTATAAAAAAAAACAATACAACTATACCACTGTTTACCTCGTCAACACTATTTTATAACCCTTTTAAAAAATGATGCTACTTGGAACACTGATGGTCCGTTTCTGCGAGCTTAACATAGTTCCAATTGTTCTCTTTTCCTAAATGCATTCCTCGAGAGATCCAGCATACTACACATACCAGGAAAAATACCCCCCTCCACACACTTCAAGCCCGCATAACTATCAGAGGTAACTATCTCAAGAATTTAGTTAGATTGCTTGGTCGAAGGGTGTACAGGCGAGTATTTTCCGAGGTGTTCACATTTGCCGCCGACCAGCAGTATCAGCGTATGCGCTCGACGTTTTACGGTGCGTTTTTGCGACCTTAACACGGTTACTATATTGTTCTCTTTTTCTAAAACACGGTTCCCATCTATGCGTTTCTCATTCGTGGGTTCCCCGAATCCAAACACGTATCACGTGGTCTAAGCGAGATTTGCCTATACAAGTTCATGTCGGACCACATTATGAGTTTTTTGAGTCAGGGTGACTGCGCATGGGAAACGCTGGTGGGAATCGGGTGTAAAATGCATTCGATCCCGATATCTGTCATCGGCAACTATCTCAAAAAGATTTGGATCTCTTATCTCCCTCAGATTGATGTAATTAAAACAAGATAATAATAGTTATGGTATCTCGCAAAAACGTGCCTTTTGATGTCGCAAAAACGCTCCTTTTGAGGTCGCAAAAACGCGCCTTTTGATGTCACAAAATTAACCTTAAAAAATCTTGTTTGTTTTGTTTTTATAATTGCCAAAATAAATCAAAATTGTTTTTTTTTTGTTCTAAAAACAGTTGTATTATAATCACTATATAAAGAAATTAATAACAAAATTATAGAAAAAAACCTTATGGGCAAAAAAGGTTTATGAATGAGTTCATAAGAATATTACAGACACCAATTTATATAACTATTGTGTGTGAGTTCCCAAGTTTTTATAAGTGTCTCTCGAAATATTTTCAATCTTATCTTATATAAATTTGTTGTTGGTTAATTAAGTTTTATAAGTGGGTTGATAGCAACATTTTAAAAACCAATCTATTATATATCTTTACTTGATAGTTACTTACGGTTTTATAGGTGAGTTGACAGAAAGATTTCAAACACCAATTTATATAACTTTTGTCACTGATGACTTATATTTTTATAAATATGTTGGTGGAAACATTGTTAACACCAATTTATATAACATTTGAACCGATGACTTCAATTTTTAAAAAAGATGTCCGTGGAAATATTTTTAACGCCAGTTTTATGTTACTTTAGGGTACCATCAATTTAGAGCCTTTAATAAAACAAATATACAAACTCAATTCTTCTAGGAAACTTCTAAATACCCTAGGGTATCAATGGAACCCTCTTTATCATAATTATATAAATATCTGTCACCAGAAGTTTCTGAAAATGCTCATTGGGAAGGGACTTTTCATATATCTTTTTAAAAACAAGGTTTTTTTCTTAAAAATATGTAATATGTCAATTTAATGTTCTTGGTTAGGTACTAAAATTATATTGGATTTATTTACGTTTAATAAATATTTGTTGTCTTAAAAACACAAATAATTAAAATTTTTGCGACAATTAGTGCCCTTATAAAATAAAGTTTCATCGCTTGTCACGCCATCTTGTGGTTGACGTCTATGCTTTATTAGTATCCTAGGTCCGTGAATGCGCTATTAAAATCGTGTTGAGATGGTCGTAAAATTAGTTTTATTAATTGGTCGTAGGTAAAACATTTTATTTTACACCTTTTAATTTTTAAAGTAGGTTCAATTAAGGCTTTTCTAACTTGTTACACCTTTTTTTTATCCCGGCTGTAGCGTCTTTACTTTTTTTACTGTTTTTGGGCCAATCTGTACCGGGCAGAATATCGGAAACGAGAAAACGGAATCTGTTGAAATTTGGCAGGAATGTTTATGTTTGAATTCCTCACAACCGTATCCAGCCAGTTTTTTGCTGGACTCTCTCATTCCCGAAATAAAATAAACACGGCTAACAATAGTCAAAAATCTTACCTGGCTTTTTCTTTAGCCACGTCGATAATACAGAAATGTGTAACAACAATTTTTGGATTTTTTAATTTTTTGAACAAATACACCAAATTTTAAAAAATACTTTGGATACAGTTGTAGATTTTTATAAATCCTATTATCTGATAACAAAAAAGTTACGGTTTTTTTCTTTATAAGCGAGATTCTGCCGGAATTCTGAAACGCCAAGGTCACGTAATTTAGTAGACCCAGGGAAACTGAGTGAGTTCAATTGGAGTATTGGAATTCAGGTTCCGCATAGCCACCGGCCACTTTTCTAAGGCTGGACTTTTCCATAACCAGAAGCTTTTCTTCCGCGCGGATTTTGAAATTTGACCTTGCCTGTCAGTGAGTGAAACAGTGACAGAACTATTGGCACCTTCACTAATGGAAGGCTAGCCTCACATGTGGTGTTCGCACCGTGTTCTGAACACTGCACGATCTCACTCGAAATTTCATTAGTGATGCCACCTATTGTTGATCTTTCAAAAAAATAGCAAAGCAGTGTTGTCAAATCTATGCCGTTTTTGTGGCCTTAAGGATATGATTGTGAATATTTGGAATTTTACAGAATTTACAACAAAAGCTCAAACCTGTTAGTTTCCATGAAAACGAAGTTAATGTTTGATTTAAAAAAATAAAAACACCCTGTATATGTCATTATACCTGATAACGTAATGACATTCTTAATACCTTTGTGTCATACATAAGGGTTGTCTACTTATTAAAAATTATACAGGGTGTACTATAAATGATTCACCAAACAAAGGGGTTCTCCATAAAAAATACAAGTGGGTTTATTTTGTAGTAGAATCGATGTGAAGCCTAGAAGTTAACTTCGTTTTTCGATATCACTTCCGGTAATTTTGAACGTTAAATCCTGCCACTAATTTCGTCATTATACCCTTAGATATAACCACTATTCCTCCTTTTTCAATCTATCATACACCTTGTCTTTGAACCCAAGCAGCATTTGGACGTTATCTTTCGTTAAGCATACACGAAGTCGGCTAGCGATGTCATTTCGACTGACTGACGACCATCATTCACACCTAAATGGGTAATACAGATTCGGTTCGCCTCGACGTCATTGATCCTGACTAGCTTTACCAATTGCCAACGTTATTTTACGTTTAATTTCCCTCACCTAAAATTAGTTACTAAACAAGAATGTTAATTACGTTTGGTTTTGTTTCGACTACTTAAAATATATAAAGTTTTTGTAAAAGAATAAAAATGGATGCGTTTTTTTTTTAAGGCGGATCCTGGTGTGGTATACATGAATAATATATAATTCTTTTATTTTTTTTAAAGCACCTTAAGATACTTCGAAAAAAACCGGGTGCCCTGAAAATTTGAAAGATTTAAGAATATAAAATACTAAAGAAAATTGGATAGAAATATATTTTTTAAATAATGTTGTTAGTTTGTTTTGTTTGTTGTTATAATTATAATATTAACCTAATCTACGTATTACAATCTGAAGTCGTTTTTAGTAGGTCAATCACACCATGTATCGCCTTAACCTCATAGTTTTGGCGGTTTTATTTATTCTTCTTTGTGGTCGTGCCTCGTTATCTCGACATGAGTGATTACTTTTTTTATTTTAAAGCACCTTAAGATACTTCGAAAAAAACCGGGTGCCCTGAAAATTTGAAAGATTTAAGAATATAAAATACTAAAGAAAATTGGATAGAAATATATTTTTTAAATAATGTTGTTAGTTTGTTTTGTTTGTTGTTATAATTATAATATTAACCTAATCTACGTATTACAATCTGAAGTCGTTTTTAGTAGGTCAATCACACCATGTATCGCCTTAACCTCATAGTTTTGGCGGTTTTATTTATTCTTCTTTGTGGTCGTGCCTCGTTATCTCGACATGAGTGATTACTTCAAAATTATTTATACAAAAAAAATGTAAAGAGATGGGGCCCATTCACCACACGTGGAAGGAAAATGGGATATGCTGGTTCCCTACAGCAAAAGAAGATATCCAATCGGATGGTTGAATGGTCATTTTGGCATTTTCAAGAGCACTTGCAACTAGCAATAAGCAGATCCTGGGGATCCAAAAACTTTTGGATGGGTTAAAATTTTCAAAAAAGATAAGTTAGAATCAGAGAAATAAAAATAGTTGTTTAGGTTAGGTCAAACGCCCGAAAATGGGCGTGTTCCAACGAGCTATAGGTTTTAAATTTCAACGGCAGGCAGACGTCGCTTGCAGGCATGTTTAAATTTCCTACGTACTGAAGACGTCGGCTTCGCAGTAAAATCGTACGTCGCTTTGGTCGACGTCGGCATATGGTTTGTTTTGTAACGGATAACTAAGAACGTTGCTTTTACCTCAAAAAGAACGTTGGGCACAAACGTCCTTGATCACAACCTTAATTCACGTCATATCAAGACGGATGTGGTTGGAAGTCAGATTTTTGCTAGGGCAGCCTGTGTAGGGTAAACAAACCGTTTTTCCATAAGACGTGATGCTAATTTTAATCAAAAGTTTAACAAAGTGGGAAAAGATGCAGATTAAATAAAGTGATTTTTTTGGAGTAATCCTTTCTGAATCGGGGAAAAACAAGCAGTTTGCCGAAATTTTATCTTTGTCGCACCCGCGTAATTACAGATAACGTCTCTCTCTCAAATCAGATATCGCAATTGTTTCTCTTGAAGCCGATCTGGCCCGATCTTCAGGCTGAACTGAGAAAGACAATGCCTATCCACACTGTGCAAGTGCGAGAGATGAAAGTACATGACATTGCCTCTTTAAACTGCGAATTTTGAGTTTATTTCTAACATTTCGGCAAAATGACAATTATAGGTACAAGCCAAAGGTTTCGGTGTTTGCCTTTCCAAATGATCCCGATAATGAAAAAATTTTTAGAGTAATGAGCGTTGTGCCGCTCATTTTAAAAACAAAAATAGGTGGTAATATGAAAATTACAAAAGAAGATATGTCTGTTGCATACATTGCGGGGCATGCTTCTCATGCAATTATGAAGAAAATTAAATGTGATTATTGCAACTTTTTTCTACATCAACCAGAATAATCTGTTATAACCGTTCTTTAATATCAGCAAACGACAGGGGAGGGCTGTGTTATCCTAGTGATGATGTCATTGTTGCCTTCGCTTTCAGTTACCTCACACTGGAAAATCTATTGGTTCTAGGAAGGATTCCTAGATGGAGTAGTAGTAGTAGTAGTAGAGAAGGGGCTGCCTTACCCCGAGCCTGCCCCTAATCCGCCGCCTGCACCACTGGTCTGCTCTTCTGGTTTTACTGTTCTTTTTGCAAAGTCCAGTATTTTATCCCATTTGAGCGTGTGCAGGTCCTCCTCACCCAGGGTCGGGGAACCGAATACCTGGTATTTCGCTATAACATGTCGAGATGTCTCTTCTGCCCGCCCGCAGGCCCTGCAGGTCGAGTCATTTTCCACCGCGATCCGGGTCATGTGCTTCCTTCGTCGGTTGTGACCTGTTACGATTCCTGTCAGCAGACCAGGTCCCTTCGTGATCTCCCCACAAGCCATTTTTGTCTAGCTACATCCGGGCCCTTCACCACGAAGTCCCTGGTCTGTCTGCATCCTGTTCCTCTCCAAGCGGTCGTCATGGCATCGTTGCCCCATTTATTGAGTCGACTTTGCAATTGCCCCTTGGTTGTTCCTAGGAGTGGTTCCGGCCCTACATACTGGGTGCTTGCCCCGATCCTGGCAAGCTCCTCGGCCTTCTCGTTCCCCGGCACCCCCATATTCTCGGTACCCACATAAATGTCACTTGTTTGCCCTCTCCCAAGGATTCTAGTGCATCCGCACATTCCTCCACCAGGGTGTTGTTAATCTTGGGCGCCCTTAATGCCTTTAGGGCCGATTGGCTGTCGGAGCATATATAAACATGCTCCTCCGTACCGTTCTTTATTTCCTCCATGGTTGCAGTAATTATTATGGCCTAAAGCTCTGCCTGAAAGGCCGTGGCTTGCTCTCCGAGCGGGTAGCTCTTTCAAACCTCCTGGTCTTCTACGTAAACCCCCGATCCTGTGGTTTACTTCTCCGACACTTTGGACCCGTCGGTGTAGCAAATCACAGCGTTCTCCTCGAACTGTTCGCGGAGGTTTTCACTGTGCCATAGTTCCCTGTCTGGGATGACTACTTTGTACCTCTTGTTGAATCTCCAGGGGTTTTTTGGTCTTTGTGTTTTGATTGCTGCCATTGGAATTTCTATCTCGGCGATTTGGGCAATCCTAAGATGCCCCGCAGCTTCCCCTCTTCCTCCCCATTGACCTGTATCTCTCAGCCGGAGGTGGGTCGCCATCGCTTCTATTCTGATCCAGATCGGAAGCGGCGGCAGTCCCAGAATGGTTTCGAGTGCCTGTATAGGTGCCGTCCTCATAGCACCGGTTATCCCTCTTTCCTAGATGGAAGTAACCAGAGGAATATTTTAACAACTCTAACGTTTAAAATCATTGATCGTTTGGATGTAAGTATGTTTCTAGGGCATTCGCTTACGGAACATTCGATAGACCATGCGGAACGATGTCTATTTGTGAGTGTTTCAGAGTTGGAAGTCAGAGTGTGCGATAATGTTAAATGATGTGTGGATTGAGGGTGATTAGTGAATCAACATCGTTTAATTGTTTCTCTTTTCGCTTTGGTTTTTTGTGTGTTCCTTGTGGGACAGTCATATCCAATTTTGAAATTTCGTTCTTTCCTCCCAAGATCTTTTGATCTTCTCGTTTTTTATTCCATACACTTTTTGTTGAAATCTATTTTATGGCGAATATCAAACATTCTGCTAAATAACTTCTGCAAAAATCAAAACTACCATACCACAAAAAACATAAAGAGAAAAAAAATTGACTGCTAGAGATAACAGCGCAAAATATTATTAAGTAATGAAATTTGGCAAGTATACTTAGTAGACCCTTAGTTAATTGTGCGTTAATAGTATTTTGCAAGGTTGGCTTGATTTCTGCTCTTTATCCTTCGTACTAGAATATAGAATTAGTTATTTATTATTATTAGCTATGTATTACTTTATAACTACTAAATAGATTAAAAGACAAAGATTTTAAAAGTATCTTTAAATTGTTACTTTATAATAATATATACTTATAGGTAAAAAGTATTACTTACTTTATACCTACTTTAAACTGTTTCTTTATAATTATACATACCTGTAGGTAAAAAGTAAAGAATAAATAATGTAAAAACGATTAGCACACTTATAAGCAAATGTCTCATGTGTCCTCAATTATATGACGAACCTCTTATTTTTCATGAAACCCCAATGGACATGGCAATAATATTGGGTAACCTAAGAGACAATTTGACTGACATTGGCTGGAGAAACCACTATCAACAGCTATTGATAGGCTATGATTAGTGACCGAAGGTCAGGTATTACCCAAAAGGTTTGATAAAGCTCCAAAATTGATGACGATATAGTGGCAGGATTTAACTTTCAAAATTGAATATCTCGAACACTAGAAGCGATATCAAAAACCGAAGTTCACTTCTAGACTTGGCATCGATTCTACTTTTTGACGGAGAACCCCTTTAAGTGTAAGCAGCAGATTCTTAGTCTCTGCCCTTACAACTTTTTCCTTGTTTTTAAGTTATTTTGTTTTTGCAATCCAACGCTCTCCGCTGTTCACTTGTTTCAGTCTGGGTAAAAAAATGACTTACCTGGAATTTCCAAAATTTCCTTAATTTTATTAATGTAATTCCTAGCGTTCTCTGGCAAATCCTTGAACTCCCTCACAGTTTCGGTTGTGCTCTCCCAGCCAGGCATCGTCACGTATTCGGCCTGGTGAAAACAAAAAGAAACGTTAACAAATTCTGATATTTGTTTAGGTTAAACCAAGTGTAAGTTAAACTCAGTTTCGGTTAAACAAAGTTTGAGTTAAACCAAGTTTAAGTTAAACTACGTTTAAGTTAAACCAAGTTTAGGTAAAGCCAAGTTTAGGCTAAGCTCAGTTTGGCCTGTTTTCGCGTTTACAAAGGACTGTCCGAGTGCTCACCTCCACCTTGGCCAGAACCGACGCGGTGGACGGCATGTAATCGATCCTTTTTCCGTTCAGCTTGTAGCCGACGGCCAGCTTGACCTCGGGCAGCGTGTCCAAAATGTCCAGCTTGGTGATACAGAGCGAGGTGTAGCCGTTGATTTTGTGCGTGTACTGCAGCAGGAAAGTGTCGAGCCAACCGCAGCGACGTTTCCTTTTGGTAGTCACGCCGATTTCACCGCCTCGTTCTTGCATCAGGGTGCCGATTTCCTGCGAAAAAAAATATTAATTTTATTTATTCACGCCTGTTTACCGTATTTTTCGCGCGAAATTTACGCAGATTTAATTGACGTCGACTCGATCGAGAATTTTCGATCTGGCGTTTGGTAATTTTGTTTCTCCCTAAAAAGAAAGTTGGTCACAGTTGTGCAGGGAAAATATAGTCCAATTTTTTTATGAGCGGACTGACGTCATTTTTTTGGATCTCTATTTGATACATTGTTTTAGACACCGACACAGGGTTCCCACCAAATTCTGACTTCCAAATTCCCTGACTTTTCCAGGTTTTCCCTGACCATTTTTTAAAAAAATTAAATAATAAAAAATAAATGCGTGTCTGTATAAATTTTTTCAAATGCTGGGAATTTGACAGAGCACTTCACCAGATGTTTATTGATTTCAACCAGGCATTTGACAGATTATGTTGAGCAAAGTTGTGGGAAGCAATGCAGGAACTGGGCTTTTAAAATCTGATATCCCTGGTAAAAATGTGTACGGAGGACACAAGGTGCAAGCTAAGGGTGGAACAGAGCTACTCTGATTTCTTTGGTATCAACAATGGGCTTAAGCAGGGTCGTGACTCTTTTTCACCCCAACTCTTCAACATAGCATTAAAATATGCAATGAGGAAAGTCAAGATTGAGACACCAACCAGGAAGGTGATCTTTGCAGATGATGTGGACATAACAACAGCAGGATTAATCTTAGACTCCTTGCACCACAATATTTCTGAATCCATAACTATTTGCTTAATAAGAAAAGTGGAGGTTCCTTCACTTCCAGTAGTTGGTGTAAATGTAGGTCCATTGTCATTTTGGGCCAAGACTGATAGTGTATCAGTTTTCTTGATTTACAGAGGCAATTTCCTTGAACTTTTTTCAGCCTCCACGTACTTTACATGACCACTGCTCTTAAAATGGCTCAAGATGGCTTGACTCCCCATATTTCTCAATTCAATATTTAAAAAAAAAAAGCTTACAATATGCTTGATATTTATAAGTTTTCACAGCCTGTAGACACTGCCACTCTGGTGGACTTATTGAAGGACTTATCCGATCTAAATTAGAAACTGTTTTTTTCGATATTTTGGATTCTCGCTCTTGAAAAAATTGAAAATTCTCAAAATCTCTCATCGCAGTTGCACCCCACATCATTTAAACGTTAGGAATACATTACATGACGAATATTGTCGGATTAGAAAAAATGCGCTGTGTTTAGAACAAGGCAAAATAATACCAGGTGATATTTATTATTTCGAAACGAAAACCAAATATGTTCAATAAACACAATCTGCCACCCTGGGTAATGATGTGGCTCTTGTCCTCCACGTTTTAAAAAGCTTTCTTTTCTCGTGCTCTTGGATTTTAGGTGGACTGGACGCGAAACAGATGTTGAGCTTATATACGAAGTGAGCAGAGAAGAACTCACATAATATTTGTTACAAATTTGGTTTCAAAAATAGGTTGAGAAACAGAAATTCCAGGTTTTGTATTCCAATTCCCTGACTTTTGAGGATTTTTTGGTCATTCCCTGACTTTTCCAGGTAGCTCTCAAAATTCCCTGACTTTTCCAGATTTTCCAGGTCAGTGGGAACCCTGCGACAATAAATATGTAAAAAAAGGTCATGACGTGGATTGTTTCAACTTTTACTTCAAATTGACAAGCGGGGCGGGCAACGCGCTTGCTTACATTAAAATATTTTTATACATAAGTTGTGAGACAATCTGTATATGTATTTTTAAATGTTTTGTAGTATGTTTATATATTTTGGTGCTAAGTTGTCCTTTTTTCGAATTGACTTTTTTATCCCATGCCAAAAGATGTTCCTCTGACAATCCAAATATTTTTTAAGGGCGCACATTCTACGTAAATTTTTTCCCAAAACCTTTGAATCACTGGTTAATTGCATGAATTGTATATGGGATGTTTAGTTTATATGCGCTACAAAAGTAGTAGCGGTAGAATCTGGAGAGAATATATGCAAAACAGTGCATTTCCACAAGCCAAAGATCATAGATAAATAAAAATTTTAAGTGATGCAATACTAGCAGAATTCAATATTAAATAATCGACCAATTTAAAAACTGGTTAAAATTGCGAGAGGTTATAGTTTTTTCAGCAACAAAAAATATGAAATACCAGCCGGCAAACAAAATTCTTGAGAATAAAATGGTTAAGAACAACTTTTTCTGGTTAACTGCGTTAATGATATTTACGTTAGCGTTGACAGTGGACACGTTGCCGTTGGAGTCTCACTATGAAGAGGAAAGATACTATCCACCGTGCACAAATAACGGAATAGCCGTCACAATTAACGGTACGTATGTAGTTATTTACACAATATAGTTATTAGGGATGTTTTGGACCACTTAAAAGAGACCTTTTGCACCTTTATCGCTTAATAACGTGTTGTGACGTGTAGCTAACGACACGTTATTTTTAAGGCAGCATTTTTAGTTTAGAGACGACTTTATACGGTATTTACTTTTATCAAGATTAAAAAAAAAAATTTGACCAATATTTTTTATTTAAAATATCTGATTCGTGTCTCGATTCGTGTGTATTAATAATCTTTAAAAACTCGAAAACAAAACAGAAAAAAAGAGTAACAATAAACAGATCGGAATCACTTGTCACATTGCCACTGCAAGTCAATATTTTACATACATTTTTAACGAAATTCTAGCCAAAGAAAATGATTAAACTAAAATTGACACTTATCTTCACAATTAAAAAGAATAGAGAACATATTTCAGATTAGTAAGCGATAAAGTAAAAAGGCATCAAAATTATAGGTGTAAAAGATCTCTAAAATGTTTTGCGGTTATCGTTATTTGGTTCATTTATTAGGTGGAATATATGACGCGGCTAAAGACGCAAGCATTAGCCGGAAGAGTGGTTCTTTTAATAGTTTTCTGAATCTTCTGGAAAGAAATGGGGCAAGAAGTGACAAAAAAAGGGACACAAAGTAACTCGAGCTTGAAAAATACTGATAAGTGACTTCATCGCTAAAACTGTGGCTTGACATTAGTTTTTCCTTATACTGCATATTTTTTTAAACCAACAAGACAAAGCTTAATTTCCTGGAATTAGTAAGAATTCTTCAAGAAATAAAACTTCAATTTTATCCGAAAAATTGAAACAGGGAGAGTGTATCAAATGCCTTTACCCAGGTAAAAATTTTAAAAATCTATTGATTAGTTTTTGAGATATTTACTTTTAAAGTGGCTTGAACCTATACAATTTGAACCTATGCTTATAAAAAAAGGCACTTAAAAGACCTTTAAAAAAGGTATCATTGACCCACTTTCCCTACTTAAATTTTGAAGGGAAAGCTCACAGACCTAAAAACCATAGACCCTGAATCCCATTCATAAATTCTTATTTGTTTTGCCCCCAAGCTAGCCTGTGTGCCAAAAAAGGACAGAATGATTTTCAGAACGTTGCTCGGCAACACTGCGGTAAAACATATGTATGTTTGTAGACGTATGTCCTAGATACATCCATTTGTTTTACATACTCTACCAGTAGCGGCGAAAAATTAATAAATATGTAAAAAAATGGGTTAAGTACACAAAAGCAGTAATTTGTAGTTTTCACAACTAGCGGTTAAAAGAGCGTTTTTTTACGAGCGTCGATTTAAAATAACGAGCGCGGCGAGTGATTTAAAAAAAACGAGTTTTTTTGCAACGGTAACCATGCTTTTGTAATTTACTGACACTTCACACACGTCTTTTGGATGAAGTTATAAAAACCCACCCCCTTTCTTGTCACCCTTTCAGAAACCCGCCACCAATTTAATTGTGTTATGTTGTTAAATATTTTTTTAAGTGCTAATGGTGAGTAAAAGCTATTAAGGTAATTTTAATAATTATTGTAAAATTTGCTGGTGCAATACCAAAAAAAAATAAAAATTACAAGATAACTTTAATGCAAGGTTGAGGGCAACAGTTGTTTAATAGTCTTTTCTATCAACTGAAGGAAAAAGGCAAAACCTGATGTTTAAATTAAACCCCTGATGAAATATACTAAATCACTTGCATAATTATAAGTTTCAAATATGTCATATAAAATAAGATAAAAGTAAAAATATAATAAAATACCTACTCTTTTTTTAAAGCTAATATTCAATTAAAGCTTTGAGAATTAAAATATTTTACTATACTTAACAATTTCGTTTTACCCATTGTTATTTTACATCGGTGAGGTACACAGAACTTGAAACCCTTAGGTCTGTGGTCAGGTAACTGCTTTTCTAAATTTAGGCCTAAAATACCAAAATACCAGAATAAACAGACAATAAAACATAATAATATTTTGATATATTATTTCTGCCTTTGTTAAGAAATTATAGCCTTGAGCACACCTGCACAGGGTGCTGGTCCTAACAACAAAGCATATTAAAAAAAACAGCGTAATTATGAAGTATAGGGTTTTCTGCCATTTTTGATTTTTTATGAAAAATATGGGGGCACCTGCTAGAGGGTCCCTAGGACCCCAAATCCGCCGGCACCGGTTGTTTGTTTTTAATTTTTTTTGCTTTTTTAATTTTTTTTTTCACTAAAATAACCCAATCCAACACACCCCAACTCAACCTAGCCCAACCCAACACAAAACAATAAAAAAATACATTACACCCTTTTTTCTCTTAAAAAAAACTGGCGCCGGCGGATTTGGGGTCCTAGGGACCCTAGTAGGTGCCTCTATAAAGAATTTTTCATAAAAAATCAAAAATGGTAGAAAATCGTATACTGCATAATTACCAAAAACAGTAATAGCAATAATTGAAAATACAAAACTACAGCTGATTTTGACATTTACCTTTGAAACGAAATCCCTTGATTTGGGTATTCCAATCGTTTACGCACCATCCTATAGTTTTTAACTTCACAAGTTTATAAAAAACACAAAAACCATACAAAACGTTTCGAAATCAGAAATATTTGGACACAGTCGGTATGCAACGCTGCAAAACATATATAATGAATGCAAACCACCAGGTAGTGCGCAGAAGACGGCAAGGTATTGCGACTTGCCAGTTCTTGTTTAGGGATCGTTGGGAGTATTGGAAAAAATATGGGCTTTTTTTTATGAGTTTATTTTTTATCTTTTGTTTTTAAATAAATAAACATTGTTTTCATGATATTTTTGAATATAACTGCTTATAGCTTGGTAAAAAAGCACCAAGATTTTCATGAAATTTCGGAACCAACAAGAAAGTAACCTCAAGTTGGCAACAAAGCTTCATCCTACTATGCTTTCATCATTTGGGGAATACGAGCTTATATACTACATATATGTAATAATTTTCATATCGCATACTGGCTCAGACACATTGTATCTTTTTTTCTCCTGCTCTTTGAGGCAAAGATATTGTATAAAGTGCAAGTTAGGATGACTACAAATATTTGTTTGGAATTATATAAAGAAGAAGAGAACGCCTAATTCCGCCTAAGAGCCAGAGGTGTAGGTCTGTGGGAAAGCTCAAGCAATAATTCGCAATAAAATTGAAGTATTTTGGGATTTTTAAAATTTTTTTCGTTTTTCGAGCAAACCTAAGTGCGTCCTTTTAAATGTAACGCCCTCTATAACAGATTTCTTTTGTTTTAGTAAAAACTTCAGTTTCGGTACACCGGCGGAGAAAAAGACAAATTATATGTGCCCCCTGCCGAGCAGGCTATGTCTTGGTCGGCTTTGCCTGCATAAGAACCAGCTCCAGTTATCGTCAATAATAAACGTGTCCCTAACAAGTTTGATCAAGTGACTTTTTTGGTATCATGGAGCAACATCAACAGTTGCGGTCACAGGAACAAACACACTCCGTATTTTTTTAAAAATATTTCACAAAAAAACATGAAAGATATTAAAATTTTTGTCTCAAATTTTTAAAAAATTACCTGCAGCGATCTAACTTTATTTATTCTTTTAATTTTAGTTTAATTTTAAGCAATATTTGTCAACAGCATTTAAAATTATATTTTTAGCATAATTCTCTTAAAATTTTTGACAAGATCCCAAAGAAAACGGAAGTAACACAGGATGGCGTATTTCGAGAGAAAATAATCGAATATTGTAGGTGTATTTCAAATTTTAAAACAATCACGATTTTAAAACAAAAGATCAAAAGATCTTGGGTGGAAATAACGAAAATTCAAACTTGGATGAGCATCCCACAAGGAACACACAAAAGATCAAAGCGAAAAGATAAATTATTAAACGATGTTTCGCCCTCCACTATACATCATTAAACACCATCATACACTTTGATTTCCAACCTTGAACCACTCACAAATAGGCATCGTTCCGCACTGGTACTTACTTATCCAAGTTACCTGATACGAATTCGTCCTAGCGTGTTAATATTTCCAGTAGGATTATGCTCCTAAGGCAATTAAAACAACCTAGGGCGAAACATCGTTTAATCATTTCTCTTTTCGCTTTGATCTTTTGTGTGTTCCTTGTGGGATGCTCATCCAAGTTTGAATTGTCGTTATTTCCACCCAAGATCTTTTGATCTTTTGTTTTTTAGTTTCTTTTCGGTTGAAGTAACTGATTTGGAGGTTTTTTTTAACTTCTTCTTAATCACGATTTTGTTGATTGTTTTTTAAAAATGTAAATTTTGTATTGAATTTAGAAAAATATGAAATTCCCGGCTTTTTTCTGCTTTAACTGTTTTTTTAAGTCTTTATATATATATATATATATAGGAACGTATGAGATCTCACTATAAGTTGATTCAAGGAGATCACTGCCCCCTTAAATCAAGAAACAAGCCTTTCACATATAAGTTTATTGCAAATTTAAGCAAATTGAAAAAAAGTGCATGTAAAAAATATGTATAATAAAAGTTCCGTGGCTTTAACCGCGCAAGCAAGTTAGGGATTCGCCTCATTAAAATGCATATTTTTGGCTCATTTTTTTTGTTTTGATGCTCCTGCGCGGTAAAGGCCTTTCGAGGTAAATTCTTGCGCGCTAGGCTCCGGAAGAGTAACGTGTGAATTTAGCAATTTTTCTACAATTTTATGAAAGTTAGGAGAGTGTTTGAAGAGGCCGTAAAATAAGGAGAGCAATCGATAACCTTCCTCCCGTCTTGCATTTCTCCCAGACCCTACCGTATGCCTACAGATTGCAACTTGTTGGTTACAAGAGAAGGGGGGGGGGGGAAAGTTCGCAACTATGTTCCGTTACCATTTCTATCTGAAAAATGGTAAAGAAAAAATGAAATAACTAATACTTCAAAATATTTGTTGCCTAATTCAATAAGGGGGGTGGGAGAGGTTTCCAGAAAATATTACAAAGAAAGAGTATCGAAATTAACGGTGGGATTTACTAAAAGGGTTTAGTCTATTTTAGAACTGCCTAAGTTTAAGTGAAATTTTTAGTTTTAAGCATTTTAAACCAACCATCCTTGAGTTTTGGACATAATTTGATTTATAAGAAGAATTTTAGTAATTTGTTTATTGAATAATCATCTTAACACAATCTTTTGTTGGATTTAAGAAGAAAGTTTCAATTTAGAAGAAAAGAAAATTAAAAAATTTAATCCCACGCGGGGTTTAAATAGTAAACACTCTGTAGAACAAATTAAAATTGGGATTATATGTCACTCTAATTAATTCATTTTTCCAATTAATATTTCATATCACACGATTTAAATGGGTAATAATAAAATAAGGAGTGGATTAATTTTGTATTTATTTAAAAGGTGTTTTTATGTTTAAAATGTATTAAAAAACTTAAATGCAAGTTTTGTTTAGATTTGTGTCACTGTCGAAATATTTTAAGATATTGGCTGCGTTCAAATCACAAACAGCGAGTTCGGATCTCTTACCTCTGCTTGTAGCTTGGCTTGTACCAACCTCTACTGATGAAAGCTACAGCTTTGAAATGAGTTGGCTTTGAGTAAGGAAAGTTTTCTTAACTGAGCTTTTAGATAGCCTCAATGTTTTAATTTTAGTTTGTAAGTAAATTAATATAGTTGTTTTGGGTTTTTTTGTTTGGTATATTTTTCATGCATAATTACTGATCTTCACTTATGTTTGTTTTGCCCCGTAGTGCCCTCATAAATATATTTTTTAAGATGAAAACTGGTTCAAAATATGACGTTTTTCTGGAAAAAATTGGAGGTGTTTTATTGGTTAATGAACAGCTTGCGATAATAAATACGGTAAATTAATCCTTGTAAAAACGGTTAATTAGGAAAATTATAACGAACTTATTACCAATTGCCACCAAATCTAAACCACCCCCTAGGGGTGGTCTAAAAAATCACCAACCTTATAACCTCAAACACAGATAATGACGCTATTATGCGCCAAATTTTTGGCGTATTCACCATTTTCCATTTTGAAACCTGTGAAAAAAAATTAGTTTTAGGGCATTTTCTCCTAAAATATGGTATATTTTGAGAAACAAAGCAGTTTTCCAGTGGTATTTTGCAATAACAATACAAATTAATGAATAACTTTGTGTCTTTTCTGGTTTTAAGATTTAGTACCCCCCACAGGTGTAAATATTTAGACCTGTGGGGAGTACTATTTTAGATCTTAGTAAATCCCACTGTAAAATTTTCCAAAATTGGTGTTAAGAGTTATTTACTGAGAAGCAAAAGGCCTTTTTTATTTAAGAAGGTAGGTTTCTCGTCCAAACATCAGCTAAGTTTGTTTTGGCAGTTTTTAATTATTTTTTAATAAAAATACATGAATTCAAAATGTCAATTTTCGTTTCTCATTGTGTGAAGAAGTGTGTCTGGATAATTTTTCCTATATGGACCTTCGCAAATTGAGTAATAAAAAGGGATACACAAATCTGAGTAAGTCACCCAATTAACAGGGACAAGCCCACCGCTAATCTACTTTCTCCATTTTTTTCTCGAAATACCATTCAAACCTTCTTTTGAAAACAATGAAGTTCTTTGACCTCAATTTTGTTTGATCACCCATAAAATTTCTGCACACATAACTTTCACACCGTGTACACACTGCATATAACAAGTCAAAGATCACAGATAAGTAAAATTTTTATGCGATATAAAATTACCAGACTCCAAAATCGACAAAAATAAAATCCATACACAAATTGTGGTTAAAATTAGAATAGGTTAGGTTGTACTGTTTCAAGTTACAAAACAATGTGAAATAACAGCGGACAAATGAATACAATTTTTGAGAATAAAATGATAAATAAAAAGTTTTTCTGGTTTATTGCGTTCATGATCATTATACTGGCGGTATCAGTGGATATGTTGCCGTCAGAGTTTTACTATGAAGAGGACAGCTACTATCCACCGTGTACAAATAACGGAGTAGCTATTACAATGAACACAAAATTAACAGGTAACAAACTAGCTAATAAAATAATTTCGAGGAATTTTTAAACAATATTCTGTGAGATAAGAGAAAAAAAATGTCCGTTATAAAAATGTATTTTCTCTGAATTCAAAAATTCACATTTTTATTGACCCCCATTCCCTTTAAATAAATTTTGATGAGATTTTCTCAACATTTCAAGTTTAGGTAATTAACGGACGTCCCCTTATATTTAAATATTGGGAAGTTTTGCAACCACCAGACTATCTATACTGCCACCGCCACCACCACCAAATTAACGACAAAAAAAAGAGCATTTTTAATTTCTATTTACAACTTCAATGATATTAATTTATTATTATACAGTGTGTGCAAAAAGTCTAGAATAATGTATTTTTTGGGAGAACTATGAGTAGGATTATTTTAGGAAAAACGGTTTCGAAAAATGTACACCCTTTTACACAGGGTGTCCCAAAAATAAAATATGACATAGACTTGTCTTTTTTTTAATCCTTAAAAAACAAGCTTTTCAAAAATAACAAACACTTTGAGTCTATCTTTTATCTTCTCCAAAATATTAGTTAAAATTAATATTGGGTAGTTAATTTAGTAGTTATCTTCAATTTAAAAAAGATGTGTAATATTTTATTTTTGTGACACCCTGTATAGAGAGAGAGTATTAAAATCGTAAAATTTTGACTTTTTTTCATTTTATCTCGTCTGTTGTCTGTCTGTATACACGATAACTCAAGAACGCCTTAACTGATTATAACGAAATTTGGTACAAAAATCCTCTATCGGCTGACCATGAACTGATTAACTTTTGGTTAGGGTGGTGGGAGGTTGAAGGGCGGAAAAGGGGGATAAAATATTTAACAAAATTGTAACTTTGGAACAAAAGCAAGTAGCGATATACGGTTTTCAGATTTAAGTTTCCATGAATATGAACTACAAATTTTGTTAAAAACTCCAAATTCGAGGGAGCTTTAGTTTCCGAGTTATAAGAAAAACCGTATAATATATAAAAAAATCATAACTTTAGAAGTAAAGCAGCTATTGATATGCGGTTTTCAGATTTTGGTTTTCGTAAATATTACCCAAAAATTTTATTATAAGTTTCAAATCTTTCAAAGCTACAGTTTTCAAAATATTTTTATTTCCTTTCAACATAAAATAATTGAATGTATGGTGAACTATCCGTGCTTTCTAGCACCAATTTTTTGACCTAAGTTTTTTTTAAAAACCCATAGTTCTCCCAAAAAATCTATTATTCCAGATTTTTGGGATAAACTGTATGTAATTGATAAAAATAAAAAATCTACCACATAGTAACTTCACAAAAGCTAGGTTGTTTCCTTAAACGAAAATACGTTGTCAACATTATTTTTAAAAGTCTATTCCACCTAGAAGCTAACCTAGGAGTGATTAAAAGGTTTTTAGACGAAAATTTTTACATATTAATTTTTTATTTTATTTTAGTTCATTTCACACGGAGAAAAAGACAAATTATATGTGCCCCATGCCGAAGAGGTTATGTCTCAATAGGCCGCGCCTGCATAAGAACAAGCTCACTGGCCAGAAGGAAACATTACTGACGATTTTTTTAACAGCTTAATCAAGTGACTTTTAATACCACAGCAAACACAGTAAAGCGTGGTATTGATATATGGCTGGGGTCGTTCGGGGAATTTTGTTGTTTTGTTAATTTAAAATAATTTTATATAAAAAAAGACTTTTCAAATATAAGCTTTTATAAAATATAAAGTCCGCTAAAAAGTTGAAAATAATTTTTAGCCTTCTGATATCATAATAATAAAAGCGATGCGCAGGACTTTCCGTTGTGACTCGATCAAGGCCGCATTTATTATGGACTTGATATTTAAAATAATTTTTAGCATTTTTTCCTATTTCAAAAACTACATTTTAGACGATGATGTTTTTTCAGCGAAAGCACTGTTTCCCTTGCTTTCATCGACCGCACGCCGCTAGTGGCAACCCAATGAGCATTTTTGTCTATATAGAAGTTACAGCAAATAATATAAAACCTTCATAAAATAACCAAAAGTTATATTATTTACATAAAAGTTGTGCTTTAGGTCTGGGTTTAAGTTTTTGATTTTAAAGTACATACGTTTTTATAATTCGTTTAAGGGAGTGTGTTGGTTTTTGGTAATTTAGTAACCGAATTATGAGTGAATGTAAATTGTCATAATATTGATTTTTAACCTACTTTAACTTTCAATGTGACATATAATTAATAACGTCAAAAGTTGTTGGTCGACGTATTAATATTTTCTGTTTTTTAATAAAAATATATAAAAGAAATAAACTGGAGCTATTTAACAATAAAATCGGGTAACGGGAAGTATATCAGCCAGGCTCTGCGAAGTTAAATAAAATCGTTTAAAAACAACTTAAAAAGTTTGTTTGTGTAACATCTTCTCGCAAAATAAACACAAAATTAAGCCCTAATTCGTAAAACCACCAGTTCAAACTCAGACTAATAATTAAGAAGAGACCAAACATTCCCTTTGGAAACTCTCTAATGTTTACAATCAAACACCCTTCTAGACAAATACATGAGAAGAAAAGAGACGAATAAAACGACAACACTGTTTAAAGTCGTCGTAAAATAAGTTTGTGGCCAAAATTAAAATACTAGCCACCTAACTAAAGTTAAATTTAGTGATGTCCAATGCTTTTTTACTTCCTACTTCGTGACTCACGGAATAAGGAAGCCTTGCATGGACAGACGAATACTAACAGCGCTTCACTGAAATAGCTTAAAATGTGGTGTCAACGGTCGGGAGTTGTTCCTTGTATCTGCTTAATTACCTACTCTACTTGTCTCGAGACCATTCTGGGACTGCCGCCGCTTCCGATCTGGATCAGAAAAGAAGCGATGGCGACCCACCTCCGGCTGAGAGATACAGGTCAATGGAGAGGAAGAGGGGAAGCTGCGGGGCATCTTAGGATTGCCCAAATCGTCGAGAGAGAAATCCCTATAGCAGCGATTAAAACACAAAGACCAAAAAACCCCTGGAGATTCAACAAGAGGTACAAAGTAGTCATCCCAGACAGGGAACTATGGCAGAGTGAAAACCTCCGCGAACAGTTCGAGGAGAACGCCGTGATTTGCTACACCGACGGGTCGAAACTGTCGGAGAGGCAAACCACAGGATCGGGCCCAATGAGCATTTTCAGAAACTTCTGGTGACAGATATTTATATAATTATTATAAAGAGGGTTCCATTGATACCCTAGGTTATTTAGAAGTTTCCTACAAGAATTGAGTTTGTATATTTGTTTTATTAAAGGCTCTAAATTGATGGTACCCTAAAGTAACATAAAACTGGCGTTAACAATATTTCCACGGACATCTTTATAAAAATTGAAGTCATCGGTTCAAATGTTATATAAATTGGTGTTAACAATGTTTCCACCAACATATTTATAAAAATATAAGTCATCAGTGACAAATGTTATATAAATTGGTGTTTGAAATCTTTCTGTCAACCCAACTATAAAACCGTAAGTAACTATCAATTAAAGATATATAATAGATTGGTTTTTAAAATGTTGCTATCAACCCACTTATAAAACTTAATTAACCAACAACAAATTTATATAAGATAAGATTGAAAATATTTCGAGAGACACTTATAAAAACTTGGGAACTCACACACAATAGTTATATAAATTGGTGTCTGTAATATTGTTATGAACTCATTCATAAACCTGTTTTGCCCATAAGGTTTTTTCTATAATGTTGTTATTAATTTCTTTATACATTGATTATAATACAACTGTTTTTAAAACAAAAAAAACAATTTTAATTTATTTTGGCAATTATAATAACAAAACAAACAAGATTTTAAGGTTAATTTTGTAACATCAAAAGGCGCGTTTTTGCGAAATCAAAAGGAGCGTTTTTGCGACATCAAAAGGCGCGTTTTTGCGAGATACCATACCATTATTATCTTGTTTTAATTACATCAATCTGAGAGAGATAAGAGATCCAAATCTTCTTGAGATAGTTGCCGGTGACAGATATCGGGATCGAATGCATTGTACACCCGATTCCCACCAACGTTTCCGATGCGCAGTCACCCTGACTCAAAAAAACTCATCACGTGGTCCGACATGAACTTGTATAGGCAAATCTCGCTTAGACCACGTGATACGTGTTTTGATTCAGGGGACCCACGAATGAGAAACGCATAGATGGGAACCGTGTTTTAGAAAAAGAGAACAATATAGTAACCGTGTTAAGGTCGCAAAAACGCACTGTGAAACGTCGAGCGCATACGCTGATACTGCTGGTCGGCGGCAAATGTGAACACCCCGGAAAATACTCGCCTGTACACCCTTCGACCCCGCAATCTAACTATTCTTGAGATAGTTACCTCTGATAGTTATGCGGGCTTGAAGTGTGTGGAGGCGGGTATTTTTCCTGGTATGTGTAGTATGCTGGATCTCTCGAGGAATGCATTTAGGAAAAGAGAACAATGGTAACTATGTTAAGCTCGCAGAAACAGACCATCAGTGTTCAACACTGCGCCATCTGTAGCCCTTTGTTCCAAGTAGCATCATTTTTTAAAAGGGTTATAAAATAGTGTTGAGGAGGTAAACAGTGGTATAGTTGTATTGTTTTTTTTATAGAATTGTCGGAAATTTTCGCCATTTTGGATTACAAAAATAGGTTTTTGGCCTAAATAAAAACGTTATTTATGGGGTTTCAACATGTGTTTCAATCGAAATATTGCTTGTTAGGGTGAAGAACAACATACGAAATTCAATATTTGTCCCAGAAAGAAAAAAACGCGTATGAAAAAAAAAATTGATAGTTAAATGAATATTTTTTTTTCACGTTTTCTCAAGTATTTTTGGAGCCCATGAAATTTACGTGAGTGTATTCGAAAACTATACAGTACACACGGGACCACAGCTGATTTTCAGAGTAGGATGACTTGAAAACAGCTTTTATTTGACTATAGTATATAAAGATTCATATTCCTGCTTCAGCTTATGTCACTTTCATTTTTATTTATTTTAGAAGATTGCTAAACACCATTTTATAAATTTTTTTATTGTAAAAAGAAAAAGAATAATACATAACCAGCAAAGGGAAGAAAGATGGAAAATCTATATTTCTAAATCCATAAAAACCTTTAATTTGTTATGTAGTGTTGTTAGAACAGTTGTAAAACCTTTTTATAATAATCTCTATACTTCAGGGCTCATAAGGAAGTTTTATAAAATCTATATGTTGTTTTTCTATCCACTACTATGTACCATAAATTTTTATAAGCTGGTGTTGAACAGTTGTTTTTCAAGTCTTTTTTACTCATTTAAGAGATATATTAGAGTTATAAAATTATCACCAACACTAAATAATATAACTTTTGGTTATTTTATGAAGGTTTTATATTATTTGCTGTAACTTTTATATAGACAAAAATGCTCATTGGGGGGGTTTATGTGGAAGACCAGGAGGTTCGAAAGAGCTACCCGCTCGGAGAGCAAGCCACGGTCTTTCAGGCAGAGGTGTATGCCATAATAATGGCTGCAGGCATGGAAGAAATAAAGAACGGTAGGGAGGAGCATGTATATATATGCTCCGACAGCCAATCAGCCCTAAAGGCACTAAGGGCGCCCAAGATCACCAACACCCTGGTGGAGGAATGTGCGGATGCACTGGAATCCTTGGGAGAGGGCAAACAAGTGACACTTATGTGGGTACCGGGACATATGGGGGTGCTGGGTAACGAGATGGCCGACGAGCTCGCCAGGATCGGGGCAAGCACCCAGTATGTAGGGCCGGAACCACTCCTAGGAACAACCAAGAGGCAACTGCAAAGTCGACTCAACAAATGGGCCAACGATGCCATGACGACTGCTTGGAGAGCAGGAACAGGATGCAGACAGACCAAAGACTTCGTGAAGGGCCCGGATGTAGCCAAACAAAAATGGCTCCTGGGGAGATCGCGAAGGGATGCTGGTCTGCTGACAGGTATCATAACAGGTCACAACCGACTAAGGAAGCACATGACCCGGATCGCGGTGGAGAATGACTCGACCTACCGGGCCTGCGGTCGGGCAGAGGAGACATCTCGACACGTTATAGCGAACTGCGAGACATACCAGAGGACGAGATACCAGGTATTCGGTTTCCCGATCCTGGATGAGGAGGACCTGCACACGCTCAAATGGGACAAAATACTGGACTGTGCAAAAAGAACAGTTAAACCAAATGAGCAAACTGCCAGACCATTGGTGCAGGCGGTGGATTAGGGGCAGGCTCGGGGTAGGGCAGAAAGGGCCCAGGGAGGCCTACTTGCCGGGCTTCGCGCCGCCCCTTCTCTACTACTACTAGTACTCTACTTGTGATCTTGAGTTTACCAACGCATTCGCCAGAACTCTAATATACGTACTGGTGTTGTGATTTAAAACAATTTACTAATGAGTCGAAAATGTTGATATTTTTAAGGTTTCTTGCAATTAATCTCTCACCAACAACACAACAAGTGGGAAAAGTTAAAACTTTTTTGGTGGAAATCGAACCCATGACCTCCCGCTCGTTTAAACATAAATAGTAAATTGCGGGTATATTTCGACGAGACACCATGGCCAGTAGGTATGAATTTTAATTAATTCTTTAGATATTAACTGAGTTCTCGGCAGCAAAGTACAAAGTTGTTTTAAAATACACCTTGCACAAAGAGATTATAATTTTAGATTTAAAATATATAAATGTGCTACAAAACTACGCCAACGACCAAGCTAAAATGAATCAATCTCTTATCTTCAAAATAATAATTCTAGGTAGAAATATTCTGTTCATATCACGCATTGTGCTGGTCCTCAAAAAGACTTTATATGGTTACTTTTTTTAAATAGTCAAAATAAAAGTCAAAAATCACAAAAATCCACCAAATGCCGTTAAAAACACTGCCGAGTCAGCTGTGAACGAAAAAGACTTATCATAATTTATTCACCGGTTATCTTTGATCCAACGAAAATTTGGTTATTAGTCTGAGCTAATTACCTTGTATAAAAATGCGTAACATATAAAAAGCGATTCAAAAACTGTATTTAGTTTTGTTCATACAAAATCCCGCGACAAATTGGCAACTGTGCATTTTATGGGGAAATTAACCTTATGGATGGTTGATCGGGGTAGTATTGTTTACTGTTATATCTATTTTTATTTTTTAAACTGAGGGTTAAAACAAACAAGAACAAGGCATGTTATTTTCACTTTAAATTAGTCACAACCAGTAACCCAAGTAAATACTGTACTTCGATCGACGGTTTAACAATTTTTCTTTAAATCGATTCAAGAGTGAGACCCCTAGTAACAAAAGAAACTTACATCCTCGAGTTCCGTTGGAAAAGGACCATCGCCCACTCTGGTAGTGTAAGCCTTGACCACGCCAATGACCTCTCCTATCCTCATGGGCGCCAGGCCTAGGCCGGTACAAACGCCTCCTACTGTACAGTTCGACGAGGTAACATAGGGATACGTTCCTAAAAAATAACAAAGGAGAGGGCACACTTAACATGAGACTTTGCTTGGCACAGGAATTGAACCAGATTTTGGTATGTTGTAATGTTGAGGTCCTGATTACACTTTAAATTGACCAAAAAATCGGACCACTAGTTTCCAAGATACAGGGGTTTACTTGACAGTGCTAATAAATAAACCAAATGTCAATATTAGCACAAAAAATTGGTTTTGGCTGCAATATTGCTTTCCATAAGAATTTGTGCAACCAAATAAAAATTAAGAGGGCCATAAGGGCCCCAAAAAGTCAGTTGGTATACCAGGGACCCTAGCATGAAAAGTACCAAAAACTTATTCTCAGTAGCGAGGCTTCATAGAAAACAAATATGAGCATTCATCGTTAAAGAAAATTGCCATCAACTAAAGGGGCCCTCCATAAAAAATACAAGTGTTGTTTATTTATATTATTATATTATACAGACCGCTTCAAGCTACTGCGAACATAGGGCGGAAGAAGTCTAATTTGCCAGTGTACGTACATGCAGAGACACCGCACGCCTATCAGTGAAGCAACCAATACTCAGGCTTGCGATCACCACTTGCATGACTTTCTCTTGGCATTTAGTACGCCTCTAACCACGGTGCTGTGTGGAGCGTAGTCAATGAAACCGGAATTTGGTCAATAAATACGCAAATTTTTATAACGTAATTTTCTTATTTTTTGTCACTGATAAATAAGAGCGTTTTATTGTCAACTGCTCAGATTTATCAGTGACGACGTGTTACAATGAAAATAATAAGGAGAAACAAAATAAAAGCAAGTTCTCAAAATAAAATAATACATTCTAAAAACCAAAAAGATTCTCCCAGTCAAAAAAAAATTAGAGCAAATGTTCGAAAAGTCCTCCTTGCTCGGCTAGACAATATCCGAGCCTATTATAAAAACCCCTTTTAACGTTTCCAAGCATGTTAGGGGTGATAGTTTGAAAAGCTTCTTCAATTTTAATCCGAAGTTCTTCCAAATTATTAGCCCTTTCATGCCCGTAAACTTTATTTTTGATATAACTCCACAGATAGAAGTCATTAGGAGCAAGATCGGGTGATCGAGCTGGCCATAAAATAGTTACCCGTGTACTTATAACCCGATTAGGAAATACATTATCAAGATATTCCCTAACAAGGCCAACATTGTGAGCGGGACAACCATCTTGTTGAAACCATGTTTCACCAAATCTCACACCTAACAACTGCCTAGCAGTTGGAATAATATGCTGCTGCAGTAGATCCAAGTATCTAGGACCATTCAAATTGCCGTTAATAAAAAATGGCCCAATTACGTGTTCCCCTACAATACCCCCCCCCCCCAAACATTTAGTTTTTGGGGATACTGTGTTCTTACGTCAAAATACAAATGCAAATTTTCCCTCGACCAATATCGAACGTGTGTTGGGTTATGACGATTCAATAATGGAAAAGTACTTTCATCTGTGAAAAGAATAGATCTTAGAAAGTTTTCATCACGATTAGCCCTTTCCATCATTGTTTCGCAAAATTCCATACGACGATAGTTGTCCTCAGGAAAAATTTGATGCGTTTTTGACGCTTTGTAAGAATGATAACCATTCTTTTTGAGAACACGTAAGACAGTGGCTGAAGACGTATCAACTGCTTCGGCAATTTGGTGGCTAGTTAACTTTCGATTTTCCTCCACTGCAGCGCAAATCATCACATCTCGTACTTCCTGCTCGTCATTCAAAACTTTTCAAAATTCTGCACAAACCTATAAATCGTGGATAAACTAGGTTCTGGGCGATTTACAAAATTCTCCAAAAAAAGTTCTTGAATAAGTCTCAATGGTCTGCCTTGATAGTACCATTTGACTATCTGCACTTTTTCGGCAACTTCGTAGACATCCATTTTTAGTTTTAAAAATGTATTATTTCAATTAAGAACTTACCAATCTGTTTCTCGAGCAAGGCAGAAATAAAACAAAATAATAAAAACAAAATGAATTTCCAAAAGATAACACTGCAGCGTGCTTCGAATCCACCTCGGTCGTACGGCACAGAGAGTAAATTGGACTTGATTCCCCCTATGTTCGCAGTAGCTTGAAGCGGTCTGTATATATTTTATAAGTCTAGAAGTGAACCTTGTGTTTTGATATCACTTCTAGTATGACAAAATATAGTGTAGGGGCATATGTCGATAATTTCTATCCCGTGTATTTTGAATAAAGGAGTTTTGTGACTATGTGGGATTAATCGCTCTTTAGTCACGCTATCAAATTTTTCCGGGTGTTTTGTTCGCATCCATGTAGAAGAGACGTCATCTTTCAAGATGGCGCCCAAAAATGATAAAAAATACAACCGGGATATGGTTATACTTGATTCCATATAATTCGAGGACGAGGATTTCAAAATTCACTTTAAAGGTCATCCGACCTTAAATGACCTTGAAAATCGGTAAAAACAAGATTTTTGTCATTTTCTCTCAAAAAATCTTAATAATTCGACGTATTGTCAGACCAACTTCACATATACCTCAAACTATTAGGCATGTACGCCAAATTCGATCCTCAGAGTTTGATGCAGTTTGAAGTTTTACGAACTTAAAATAATATACTAAAAGGCGCTATTCATCAACTATTGTTTAAAAAAAAATTTATTCAGCTATGATGTGTTTCAATATGGCGGCTGATATATCAAAATGGCGACCTATAACCACATTTTATTTTATCCAGTTTCGTAAAAAAGCAAAAATGACAAGGTGGCCATCAATTCTTGTTAACTTATTGCCGCTTACTATGAAAAAAAAAGTTAAGTTGATGCACGACCTTGACTGACCTTGACAATACGATGTACAAGTGAAAAACAAGCTTTTTGTGTGGTTTTTTCCAATTTACCACTACGCAAAAACTTTAAGTGCCCGAGATGAAATCAACTCTTAGCCAAAGACACTTCATTTTAAACCTCCCTACCATTTTTTTTGATCTGCCTTCCAGATGTTTATACTATACCCCAGTAAAAATGACCTATATGCCTATCGTGTTTATCTATATCAAGCCCTTCTACACGGATGCGAACACCACACCGGTGGCATATGAATGTGTGACTAAATAGCTGTCATGCCCTACTGGCATAATTAGAATTTATTATGATTTTTCGACCGCCACTTTAGAAAATGGTAACTGGTAACTCATTTATCGGTAATTTAAATGACTCTGTTGGCTAGACAAGTGAGTAGAACATAAAATTCACAGTTCAGAAACTTAATAAAAACGACAGGCATATAGGTCATATTTAACGGGGTATAACATAAACATCTGCGACGCCAGATCAAAAGAAATAGTAGGGAGGTTTAAAATGAAGTGTTTATCTGTGGCTAAGATGTTAGTTTCATCACTGGCACTTAAAGTTGTTGGGTAGTGATAAATTGGAAAAAACACTACTGTTTTTCAATTGTACATGGTATGGTATTTTCAAGGTTAAGGTCAAGGCCATGCATTAACTTTTTTTTTCATACTAAGCGGCAATAAGTAAACAAAAATTGATGGCCACCTCGTCATTTTTGCTTTTTTACGAAACTGGATACAATAAAATGTGGTTATATGTCGCCAGTTTGATATATCAGCTGCCATATTGAAACGCATCATAGCTGAACCAATTTAAAAAAAATTATATTGTTGGACTTGTCATCGAATCTACTACAAAATAAACCCCACTTGAATTTTTGATGGAGAACCCCTTTAAGCCTAATTAATTTGTCATTTTGGTGAACTGCCCCACATAATACCTACCGAAATCAATGTCCAACATGGCCGCGTTGGCGCCCTCCACCAAAACCTGCTTGCCTTCTTTGATGGACTTATCCAAAAATGATACGGTGTCGTAGACGAGAGGCCTGATTTTTTCCGCATATTTTTGGTATCGGGCCAGTTCTTCGTTTATGTCTACTTTAAGGCTAGGAAACATTCTTTCGTGGACGGCCACTAAGGCTCTGAATCTGAATTTACAAAAAAAACTCATAAAAAAAAATAGTGGCACATTAGGGACAAAAAACGCATTTTAGTGTCTCATTTGAGGGACTAAAATGCAATTTACGAAGTAAAACAAGGCGTAAAATGAAACTTAACGAGTGAATTTGAATCCTAAAAACAGTTCGTTTACTTAAACAGATAAACCGCACATCAAAAATTAACAAAATTTTGCAAAGCGGAGGCTTCTAGTATCCTCCAGAGACCATTCGCGCGGTTTTTCAAATAATATATATGTCTTGTTTTTACTAGTTTTTTAAAATAACAATCGGTGTCCTCACTTAAATCCATTCTGTGCAATGGTACTTCAGCCTGCAGTGTCCAGTATATAGGTTAACCATTGACCGGATCTCCTGGCTGGTTAGTACAGTAAAATTGTCATAAATAAGAGGGGTACCTCGAAAAAAATCCGAGAGAACTAAAAGTTTTATATTCCAAAAAGTTAGATGGCGCAGAAATTACAAAAAATCAGTTTTAACGTATTTTGACCAACAAAAGATGCTCTTTTTAAAAACTTTTAATGAAAAAGTTGTAGATCTCGGAAAAATCCTATAAAAATATGTATATTGTTTATAATTAATTAAACAGTCTCTGAGCCACAGTGACTGAAAGTCGGTAAAATTCTTTGAGTATCGCTTTCTCAATAGATTTTGTTACAGGTTCAACTCTCTGTAGTTCGTTTTTAAAAAGATAGAGGGCGTTGAAGTTACGAAAATTTTCATGCCGACAGACCGAGTGATTTGTGTAGTGTACATCACAAGCTTTAATTTGATACCTCATTTGTATTGCTCTTACTATAAATAATATATAATCTACAACACGCGACTTCATGCATGTCCAGAAAGCGGTTCTCAAAGAATTTTTAATTATTTATGAATAATTTATATATTTTTATAGGATTTTTCTGAGATCTACCAGTGGCGGCTCGCCCGATGACGCAGGTGAAGCGCTCATATTTGGAGTCTGACTAAATAATTTTCACTTATAATCTCCCTACAGCTTGAATTATTTCCCAAAAATTTTTTCGAGGTGCGAATTTTTTTATCAATTATTAATTTTCCAACTAGGTCACATGACCGAAAAAATTTGCGAAAAATTCGGGTTGTTGCCATAGCAAACTGTCAATAACAAGACATCTGATTGGCTTAAGTTATATAAGTTATTCTTGTTTTTAGAAAACCAAAACTTTCCCCATTTAGTACTTTTAACAGAGCATTGGCTTAAGGTGGGAGAGCCCTTTTATGTACCATATTATTATATATTGACTAAATTCTGCCGAACATCTTTCAATAATGGGGGTACCACCATCCTGATAAGCTCAGAATTTTCATCGAGATCAGATTTCTGCAACTGTGATAAGTTTGACTTTTTATTATCTGAAAAAACATTTGAATTTTCCCTTCTCTACTCAAAAACTCTCAAAACATATATTTTGTGCATTTACCGCTCTCCAAATACTAGTCTCTCAAGCTTTCTAGATAATTTTGAACTTCTCTTATCCAACATACCACCAAATTTCACATTAATCATTGCAGGTGATCTTAATATTGATTTTGGAGACCCTGAAGCATATTCTACCATTCTTTTACTTAATCTGTTAGAATCCTTTAATCTGCAAATGCATGTGAAGAAACCTACAAGAATCACAAATTCCACTGCTACCACAATAGATTATGTTTGCTCCAACCTTACCTCTGATCTTGAGTGTAATGTCACCGATCCCGACCTTTCCGATCACCATGCGGTTTTAACTTCATTGCCGTTAAGAATAAGTCATGTTAGTAATCACAAAAAACAAGGTAGAATATTTAGTAAGAATAATTTTTCCCATTTTAAACAGACTTGTAACAGCACAATTTGGCAACCTATTCTTTCTGAAGTTGATCCCCTTGAAGAATTTCATCTTATTCTAAGTAAGATAGTCAATAAATCTTTTCCTTTAAGGACACTACGCAAAAAAGGGATCCAAAAATACTGGATGACAAACGGATTAAAGATATCTGCGGGCAACTTAAGATCTTTAAATATTATAAAAAATCACTATGTTGACAGTCCGTTTATTACTAATCACTATTTAAAATACCGCAAATTGTACAAAAAGTTAATTCGCACCGCAAAACACTTATTTTACACAAATCGTTTGAACAATGCGGCTAATAAATCTAAAGAAACGTGGAACATCGTGAGGGAACTTACTGGTAAAACTAGTATTAAGCCACGGGAGATCGAGATTGATGCAGATCTACTGAACAGCTTTTACTGCAACGTTGCTGACAATCTAACTGCAAACATTAACTCTGATGTCGATCCTATAGTCTATTTGGAGAGCTTGCGTGTGAATGAGTCTTTTGAGTTTTTACCTACTGATATCCATGAAATCAGATCCACTCTTAAATCTTTTAAAAACCAAACTGCAGCCGGATCAGATGGTATATCTACAAAAATTTTAAAAGAACTACCTGACCAGGCCCTTTATATCTTAGCAGAAGCGATTAACCTCTCCTTTTCTTCTGGCACTTTCCCAACCACTCTTAAACAGGCTCTAATAATACCTATTCATAAAAATGGCGATACTAAAGATCCGTCAAATTATCGACCAATATCCTTGCTCTCAACCATATCGAAGATTATTGAAAAAATCGTCAAAAAACGCATGATAGATTTCTTAATTTCGCACAAAGTTTTTAATCTTGCACAGTTTGGTTTCCTTCCAAAAAAGGGCACCCATGATGCTATGTATAAAGTAATGGAACAACTTTTCAGGCATTTTAATAACGGCTTTGATACTGCAGGAGCGTTCTGTGATTTTTCCAAGGCCTTTGATTGTGTGAGTCACAGAACGCTGCTGCGAAAACTAGAGGTCTATGGTTTCCGCGGAGTGGTGTTGGAGTGGTTTAAATCCTATCTCTCAAGCCGCACCCAGCGTGTCGCCGCGAACGGCGGATGTTCCTCAGTCCAGCAAATCAATTATGGGGTTCCGCAGGGCTCAGTCCTAGGGCCAATCCTATTTCTCATATACATCAATGATTTGTTAAATTTGGATATCTCAGGAGTTTTTGCTGCGTTCGCGGATGATGCAACGGTGGTGTGGCATAAAAAAGGGACGCGGGAGTTGGTCCAGGTAATATCTGATGACATCAGGGTCATCAAGCTGTGGTGTGATGCCAATGGACTTTTACTTAATTGTAATAAAACACAGATACTTGGATTTCGCTGCAGTATTGATGATGTTGATTGTGACCAATTCTCCATTAAATCTTCCCAAAATACCAAGTTTCTTGGGCTTCAACTTGATACTGATTTGAGATTCCAATCTCACATCATTGGGCTTAACAAGAAACTCGCCTCAGGTTGTTACTGTGTACGAGCGGTGGCCAAAAATCTTAATATTTCTATTGCAAAATCTGTGTACTATGCTGTTATTCAATCTCACCTTTCTTACGGTCTACCATTCTGGGGCTGTTGTACTCAATATCTTTTTCAGTCAGTCTTTAAACTTCAAAAGCGAGCAGTCCGATTCATTGCTGGTGTCTCTGCAAGAGATCATTGTAAACCCTTATTTATAAACTACAACATCCTAACCCTACCATGTCTTTTCATCTTAGAATCAGTAAGTCTTATTCACAAGCACAAATCTTCTTTCCCTGAACACCAAATTATTCATGTTACACGTCAAAGGCACCATATACGACTTCCTATTCCACACTCGGCGCTCGTTCAAAATTCCATAATTTATAATGCCATAAAACTTTATAACCATCTTCCTATAGCTATTAAAAATATTGCAGATCTATCGAAATTCCGCAAAGAACTCAAAAACATTTTAGTAAAACAAGCTTTTTATACCGTGGACGAATTTCTTACCTTTTCCTTTTAAACCTACCTATTTATTATCATTTTTTTTTTTTATCTTACTTTAAAATTTATTTTTAACCCTGTCCAATTAAGTAGCCATTTTTGCATTTTTATTTCCTATAGCTTTACAATTAAATTAATTTCTAGGATTTCTCTTGCTTGTGTTACAACAACCCTATGCCAAAACAACTAGATTTATTAAATTGTCTGTGATCTAAAATTTTTTACCTATATATTTATTTAGTATTTTTTTTTACTTTTTTTACTTTACTCAACTTGTTTGTATTTTTTGCTTTAAATGTTTATCTGTTGTGCATATATTTATTTAGATTTTACTTAACCTGTTTGTTCTATTTTCATTATGTTTTTACCATATCTCTGTTACCAACTGATCTGTTTTTTTTTTTTTTATCTTGTGTCGTGCCTGCCTTTGCCAGGTAGTTAATTTTAATTTTAATTTACGTTAATATTGTATGAAATTAGACTTAAGCCTCTTAAGCTTTGTCAATAAGGATGTAGAAAATCTTTGGACAATAAAGCATGTTTACTACTACTACTACTACTAAAACAACGGGTATAAAATTTTAATTCAAATATTTCTGAAAAAATGAAACCTTCCGCTTCCATAAAATAACGTCTCCAAATTTTGTAAATCTTTTATTCGATCATTAGAATCGAGCGGAACAACCGCGTGTCCGAGATGCGAAAACTCTCCAAGCAGCTTCCTCATGTCTTTCAGGCTGCGTTCAGTGTAAATTCCCGGAATAAATCGGTTGCCATGACGACGGCACGCGCGTCTCCTTTCCGCCGAGGTTTGGGCTGGTTTGCATGTGATGCAAACTTTTAAGCTGACTCTATTATAATTTTGTGACTGTATTGACTGTAATATCGAGCGTCGCGTGCCGGGCTACTATTGTTTCTCTTCAGTTGCGGTATTCGTTTTTATTATTTTTTTTTGACAATGTTTAGATTATTAGCGTAAAAGTTTTATTTTATATATTAAGTAATGTATAATGTATATTTTATTTTATATATGTTTGCATACTACAAATGGCAAGTAAAGAGGGGGGGGGGGGGTTCGGCGATGCTGCGTCACCAACTTGTAAAGTCACGAGCCGCCACTGAGATCTATAACTTTCTAAAAGTTTTTTTCAAAGTCACTTTTCCTTGGCCAAAATACGTTAAAACAGTTTTTATGTAACTTTGGCGCCCTCTACCTTTTTGGAAACTAACTACAAAAAGTTGAGCACTGGGACAAAAATGATGATGATGAATGATATTTTTTTTAGACTTTTTCGCCTCCGATCAATAAAAATGGAGAAAAGTCGGGTACAGATTTTTCAAAATGGCGGATGGTTCCCGCGGAGTGGGGGAAACAGAAACTTGTCAGGTTTACTTTCAGACCTCCCGAAAGAACATACCAAAAATTCAGCTTCCCCGGATTTTTTTGACCTCAGATGACAATTTTACTCTACTAGGTGAGCTCAGTGAGTTTCGCGGACCTCTTCCTGCAGGGTTCTGTAATGAACTCTTAAGAATGTGCCAGTCCTGGCAATTCTCTCCAGTATTGGTGGAATTTATGCTTCATCCGCAGTGTTGATTGTGCGGAAGCCACTTCGCGCGCCAAATTGGAAGTCTCATTTCCCCGAGGCCCACAATGTCCTGGAATCCAGCGACACTGTGTTTATTCCTAACCAAGGGTATTCAGTGTGTCCTGGCAGCTCCTATTTTATGAAAATGACTGACTATAAATAACATGTTTGATTCTTTTTGGAAAACATTTTCAACACAGACACAAATCCTAAGTGCAAAAAATAGGATACAGTGGCTCCCAAAAGTTTGGAATAATGGATTTTTTGGGAGAACTATAACTGTATACAGGGTGTGTCACAACTTAGGTCAGAAAATTTTAGAGCGTATTAAGTGGCCTGCAAGTAATACAAAAATATATTTAAAAAAATGTCTTTTAACTAACCTAAAAATGTCTTTTGTTTCTGTTTGTAAAATGTAGAATCAGTTTCTTGTCTGAAGATGCCTATGTAGGCGAAACACGTGTTACCTACCAAATTTTGAATAAATTTTGTATTTTGAGACTTTATGACTTTGAGTTTCCCAAGTTGAAGCATTTTTCAAAAATTTTTCAATTAGGGTACATTTTTCCAAGAAATGAGTTTACCACTAAAAGTATTCAAATCAAGTATGAATGTAAAGTGACAAAAACCCCTATTCGCTGAATATCCTCATAACATATATTGTAATACCTTCTGAGAAATATAATTATGAAAAATCCATCAACCTGGAAAATTTAACCATATCCGAATATGAGTGTATTTCTAAACTAAAAAACAGGTTGGGTACCGGGCCTAACAGTCTCCCAGTCCATTTTTTTTAAATACTTCTTGTGTCCTCTCTCCTATAATATAATATAATATTTCTCTAAAAAAGGGTATTTTTCCATCAATGTAGAAAACGAGTCATACAACACCTATATTCAAGAATGGTGACGGGTCTAACATAGAAAATTATAGGGCTATATCAAAAATGTCAGAACCCTCCAAGATACTTGAGTCAATAGTCTCTGATAAAATCTCACCTCTTTTTAAGAATATTATTTGCACAAACCAACATGGTTTTATGAAAGGTAAATCCACAGTCACAAATCTACTGGTATATGAAAAACACTTGTTAGAGGCCTTGGAGAGTCGAGTGCAGATGGATGTTGTATTCTGACTTCTCCAAGGCCTTCGACAGGGCGCACCATGGGATTCTTTTGACTAAGTTTCAGGCTCTTATATTCCATTCATCTTTTCTAAACTGGTCACAGAGTTATCTTTATAAAAGGAAAAAAGCAGTAAAAATTGGAAACTCACTCTCTTCTGAAATAGAAATAAACTCAGGTGTTCTTCAACCTTTAAACATTATTCTTCAAACTTTTTATAAATGATATTCCTGGCACTCTCTCAAATGCACTTTCACTGCTATATGCAGATGACGGCAGATTCTTTAAAAAAATTAGAACTTATCAGGACTGCTTGGATTTTGGAACTTCACTTGAACGTTGATAAATGCAAGGTGGTTACTTTTTCGAAAATTAAAAATCCTATTCTCTTTGACTTTACTTTAAATATTTCAAGAGAAAATCTTGTCAAAGATTTGGGGATTTGGTTTGATAGTAATGTTACTTTTGACCATCATATCAGTGTAACAAAGAATAGAGCACTTTAATAACATTTACATATTAAAAAAGTATACTGCTCAGTTGTAAGGTCTATTCTTGAGTATGCTTGCATTTGGGCACCTATTACCAAGTGTACAAGGCAGAAATTGAAAAAGTACATGAGTTTTTACGTTTGATTGCATTTAAACTTGACATTCCTAAGGACAAAAATTACAATGAGCTGCTGTGTTTGTTAGACTTAACTACTCTTGCTAAAAGAAGGGAACATTACGATATTTTCTTTATGCACAAATTAGTAATTGGTTATATTGATTGTCTGGAATTATTGTCCTCAATAAATTTGAAAACAACAAGAAGGCTACGACAAAATAATCTGTTTTTAGTTGACATTCATCAAACCAACTATGGGCATTTCCCACCCTTTAGCAGAATGGCTAGGGCCAAATTTAAAAAAACTTTAATACTTTTCGGTGTCACTATACTGTGATATTTTAACCATTACTTTTTTATAGATATGTTATAATTTCATAATCTAGTTCTAAATTTAACCTTTTAAACGTTTATAAGTTTGATAAGGTATTTTTGCTTTGTAAAATGGCTAATCCCTAAATATTCTGTTCTATTCTATACCAACTAAATAAAAAGGTCAAATAATGACATACCTCTATTAATGTACGGGGACACAGGGAATAAATTCGGAAAGCTTCTGCGGCGGGTTGTTGGGCTTCGTTATAAATTAAAACAATGTGTAATGTAAAAAAAAAGTGTCAAGAGTCCACTCATTGTCGTGTTTTTTGTCACAGTTTTGTCCAACCCAAAAATGTCACGACACCTATCGGAATTCGATAACTAAATTCTATCAAAATTAGGTGGAGGTTGGTCTGTTCGTCGGGTCACCGATCATTATATGGATCAGACAAGTCCACTATAGTAAGACTAAAAAGAAAATACAAAGAAGAAGAAACTGTACGACATAAGGAAGGAACTGGCGAATTTTGGCGACAGGTAGCTTTTACCGATGAAAACATTTTTAATCCCATCGAGAACGTCTGGGGACTCATTGCAAAAAAGTTATCAAAATTTAATATTCTACCACGGAATGCTGACCATTTGATGGAGTTAATAGTTAGAGCTTATGAAGAGATTGTTGAAGAAAATCCAAATTTATTTCAAAATTTAGCAAACTCCATGCGTTTTTTTATTTCTATTTGTTTTTTAATATTTTGTTGTTTATAACTGATCCTGTTGATTTCTATTGATCTTTTTTAACCCAAAGCCTTCCAGTTCTTTCTTCTTTGTATTTTCCTTTTAGTCTCACTATAGTGGACTTATTTCATCCATTTTAAACGGCTATTTAACTAAGGGGCCAACCTTCTTGTAGTTCTGCCAAAATTTGATTAAATTGCTTTATTTATATTAAAAATTTTAGTGTTTTATCTTTTTTTTTGTATTTCGTAACAGCAACCTTAAAACTATAGAACCAATATATATCTGTAAAAATGCTTTCAGTCTCCTTAACAAATTTTTTTTATGTTGTCTTACCCCCAGATGCACCGTAAAAATATTCGAATTAGTTTAGGTAATCCATGCTTCCTCTTTGTTCATTTATATGGGATCAAGAGAGAAAAAGGATGGATTAGAAAGCCAACCGCGATTAGATGCCTACGGTGCATTTAGGGGTTAAGCATTAACCTACAAAAGTCGGTAACAATAAGCAAGCAAAATTTTTAATATAGACATGTGCCTAACTTCTGCTGTAAGCATTTTATGTGTCGGGAAGTGTACTTTCTTTATAAGTTTCAATGTACAGTCGAACGCAAAAAAAATTTTTAGCACATTTCTGGTTATTTTTTTGGGAAAACTTTTGAAAAAATTTAAGCGAAAGGAATCGTCCACCAGTATTAGGAATCACATGTTTAATTTTTATACAAAAGTTGTGAAACGCCCTGTATACCATGTGACTTAGTGTCTTTTTATCCCTTAGCGTTGTAGCCTGAGCGAAGCGCCAGTTTGTACTTACTTTTCGGTGAACTGTTCAAAGTCACCCAGTAGGTCGCCAATTCGAATACCATTTCTTGTTGCCTTTGACGAGTAAGTCGGGCCAATTCCTTTTTTGGTGGTGCCCAAGCCTTGTCCTACCATAATTAAAATTATTGTTGAGTAGGTGTGAAAAATGTTAGAAAAATCGGCGCCCACATTTTATCAGAATGGGCAAAATCAAACCCGCTAAAGAAAAAAAAGTCCCATCGTAAAACAAATCACCATAAAAGGGCAATTTTGAAAACCCTTCTTTTAACTGAACCTTTATTTTTCAAAGACGTTCCAGTATTAACCTTGGAATTTTTTTAAAACCCGATTTTAAACAAACCATCTTCCATTAAATCCATTCAAAGTCAAACTCGGAAATTATAAAACCCTTGGGTTTCTTTTTGCAAATCCGTTGTTTATGAAATCCATTCAAAATAAAACTGGTAATTTGTAAAACCCGTTTTTAATCAAACAATTTTCCATCAAATTCATTCAAAATCAAACCCGGAATTGATAAAAGCCTTGGGTTTCTTTTTTCAAATCCGTTGTTCGTCAAATCCATTCAAAATCAAACACCCATTTGATAGATATTAATGTCTGTTCTATTTACCAACAGTTTATTTATTCTAATGTCCTTTTGATAGAAAAAAACATTTCAAATGTCAGGCAGTTTCTTCAGATACTGGGTTGTTTTTCACAATCTTATTATACATTTTGTTAAACTCGACTGTCGATATCTAGCCCGTTGAAAAAGTTATCATGAGTGGTATTTCTGGAAAGAGAATTCAAAAAAATCTACAAAATACATTTAGAAAAATATATAATTTGTACTCAGTCTGTAAACTATAAATGTCAAATGTGACAGAGGTGATCTCGAATGTGACAAAAACTGCCTTCTTTTGAATGCTTTTTGTTTTAACCTCGTAGGACTAATAGTAAAAAACGTTTCTTTAGAGAAAGTTTATAATCAAAGACCCTGTACAATTTAAGCTTACTTTGAAAGTGAAACAAATCGTCATATTTTCGAAATTTTTACACGGTTGTTAAGAATTTTAAAAAGTGACCCCCTCAAGTAAGATTTTGCTAAAATCAGAGCTTAAATACGTAAAAAACCCCGTTTCGTCTTCGTTGCAACACACGATGTACTTATCTCACCTTTTTTGTTGTTCTCCTGCTCCTGCAAGCCGTCGACGCTCTGGTGTAAATCAAACACCAGGTGAGCCCTGTCAGAAATGATAAGGCGGTCTTCCCAGTTCTTCAGCCCTTTCTTCTCGTTTTTCTCGAGCTCCTCGAACAGACCGGGCAAATGGATGACGACGCCATTGCCTGGGAAAAGAAAATTAAATCGTTTATTGTACAGGTTGTCCCATTTAGAAGCATAAGAATATTAATTAAAAAAGTTTAGTCGTTTGTACCGACTCTTCAAAATTATTTTTATTTGGCTTACTTGCACCTCAGTATAATCGGGGGGCACCTCTAGATGCATAATTGCGTAGTTTGGCCCGCTTTTGGGTTCTACCCCTATCGAGTACGAGTGGACAAACATTTCTTCCTCCTCGGAGGAAGTAGAAGAATTGAGGAACAATTCTTTCATTTCAATAAAATTTATTTTTCGGTCCATTTTTTTCTGTTTTGACCCACAAAAAGTTTATAAACAGCAAAAAACTAAGATAACAATGTAGGGTAAACATTTTTTTGCTCTAAATCCTCCACTCTCGCGATTTTGCGGGAGCAGAGATCTGTTTCAAATCCGGTGTAACGGATTCGGAATACTGAACACGCTACTCGAAGCCACCACTCCGCGGTAAAAACATGGGTTTGTACCGCGCAGATTAACTTTTACCAACCTTGCCAATTTTAGTCAATTTGTTCATGATGCAATCAACAACAAGTCACAGGTGGACGTTATTTATACCGATATGGAAAAAGCATTTGATCGTGTTAGACATTGTGTTATAAATGAATCCCTGAAGAATCTGAATGTTCCATTCAATTTGATTAAACTTGTTCAATCATATTTAGGACACAGGTTTCAATATGTTGAAATTAAATCTTTACTTTTTAACAGTACGTCCGGTGTCCCTCATGGATCTAATTTAGATCCTCTCCTTTTTTTATCATCGAACAATCAATCAACATATAACGGAATTGTGGACAAACTTGAAAATGCCATGGGAATTTTGTTTGCTGACGATTTCAAGTGCTTTTTCCAAGTAAGTTCTATCTCGGACTGTGAACCTCCATAAAAAGGCTTTTCTGAGGTGGTTAATTGCTGTCATAATCATAGCTTTAAATTTATGTTAGTAAGTGTACACTTGATTTCAAAAAAAACTCATATAATAAGGCAACATTAGCTTAGTATGCCTGACAGCTTAAAATTCAGTGTGACATCCTTAAAAATGCCACAGATATCAACATTTACAAAAGTTCAAATTATCACTCGAGTTATAGAAGACGGCTCTATAAGAGCGGCCACCCATTTTGGAGTTAATAAAATGACGATAATGCGATGGAAAAAGCGCTGGATTAAAAATAATTTTACGGATAGGAAAGATGGATCAGGACGACCAAAAGTAAGTTCTCAAGTGCAAGATGAGAGACTTATTGACCATCTCAGACAAAATCCTTTGTCAACGTCGGTTGAAGCAGCTAATGTAACATTATTTCCGGGTTCTTTAGACACAGTAAATAGAAGAGTAACGAAATCAGAAGTCTCTTGTCGAGTTGCTGCAAAGAAGCCATTTCTAATAGAAGAACAAAAACAGGCCAGAGTGATTTTTGCACTGAACAACGTTCTTCGTGATAATGACTTCTGGGAGGGTGGTTTGCACTGACGAAAAATTTTTTCAATCATCTTCAAGCAGCAGGAGAATTTTAGTTTATCGTCCACCAAATTCTAGATTTGAACCCTAATATACAAATCAAATTAAAAAAGCTGGACATTTTTCTGTAAACATGTGGGGCTGGTTTAGTGCTAGAGGTTTGAGTTTTTTTTGGAGAATCGAAGGAAGATTCAATAGTGAACGATATATTGAAATCCTTGAAAATGTTATTCTGCCATCTGTACAGGCTTTACATGAAAATAATGATCGTTTATCAGCAGGACAACTGTCCAGTACATACGGCTAATGTTGTTCGCCAATGGTTTTAGAATAATAATATAGAAACACTTCCTTGGCCAGCCAACAGACCTTAACTCAATGGAAAATATATGGGGTCGAATCGTTAAAATAATATACCAAAGGAATTGGAGACCACGAAATGCTGAAGAGTTAAGCGAAGCTATTTATCGCGCATTGGATCAGCTCTCAGAAGACCATCAGTATTTTCAAAATTTAACCTTTTCAATGCCCAGACGTTTGCAGCTTGTAATAGAGAAAAATGGTGATCCTATTAAATACTAAATTATTTATTTTAGTTCTTTTTTAAGTTAAAATAATTAGTATTAAGTTTACCATCGTTTTGTCGTCGAATTGTTTTCAATCCAGCGCTGTTTCCGTCATATTATTATTATTTTATCAACTCCAAAATGGGTTACCGCCCTCTTTATAGAACAGCCTTCGTCCGTTACTCGAGTGTTAATTTGATATTGTTCAATAAAGACTTTACTAAAACATTATTATTGCTGTTTTTTTAGAATTATGTAAAATTTAATATAAAAATAAAGTTGCCTTTAATTTACGTAAAAAAATATTTTCAGTTTTAGAGACCTTTTTTAAACAATATGACAAATTGTCGTACTTTTGAAGTTTTCAGGCATTTTAGCTGGTAGTCCGTATATAATATACGGGTCATTCCATATCAAATCAACCAAAAAATTACAAAAATTTTACGCGACCAATTCCAATTTTGATGATTTTTGGTATATATTTTCTTCTTACCATAAAAGTTGAAAATGCAAATTTTTAGATTTTTTTGATTCGTAGTTTTTTTTTTAACTTTTCAAAATAAAAAAGTCAGCATTTTGACCTTAACAAGAATGTACAAAACTAGCAATATCTCGAGAACCACTTACACTAGGAAAGTAATAAATGGCTCATTTTAAAGTCATTTTGAAGCTCTTTTTTATGAAATATCACAACATAATTTAAAAAAAAAAAAAATTGAAAATAAAAAATTGAAAAAAAAAAATTGAAAAATTCAAAAAGGCCATTTTTAATTTTTTTGAAAAAAATATATAATTTTGGTCAAAGTGTTACTTAATTATCCACAAAATTTTATGATGGAGAAATGATGGGTTCAATGTCAAAAAAAATATCAAAAATATTAAGTACATTAAAAATCATGCATTTAAAAAAATAAACATATTTTAGGAGCACCAATAGTGCACTGGATATTAAAATAAATAAATTTGTTGGATGGATACAGGTTTTAAAAAATACCCAGAGGCTTTATCTACAAATTATTTTATTTTAAACTCGCAAAAGAAATAAACAAACTTTTCTACTTCGTTGATAAAAATTAGACAGAAAACACTAAGACTAACTATATACCTTAAATTTATTTTTTTAACTTTCTTTTAAGAATTTCTGATGAATCTGACATTTCTTTTTTGCTGACATTGTAAGTTCTTCCAGTAGCAGTGTTGGGTTCAACTTTTTTTATAAGACTTTCTGGTTTAATAATTAAAATATCTTGAGGTGTTGGGTAAAAAAATGATGAGGCAGGTCCTCGTGGATGAAGAAAGCTTACTTTCAGTTCTCCGCTCTCATTATTTTTCCCCAAGACACAAGCCAGCCACCAAGCACTGTCATATTCTACAGTGACAAACCCTGACTCGATATTTTGCAAAATAATGCTTCCACCTTTAAAAAGATTATGTGTTTCGACCTCTAAGCATGTAGAAAACTGTTTTGCCAAAAACGTGCTTTCTGTAAGAGGAATTACAGCATGAATTTTTTGTGTCCCCGGTATTGTTAAGACTTCCGCAAATCTTTTATTCAAAATTATTTCATGATTTGTATAATCTGCTTCTGTGCAATATTTAAAATCAATGCCAGATATGTTTTCTTCACACCAAGTAAACAATTGTAGAGGTGTCATTATTTGATTGTCATAGGACCTCTGCAAACAGGCTTTGGCAGCAAGTCTTTTAACAGTTCCTCCCAAGCCATCGCAGGCACTTTTGCCATGCGAGGTGGCAAAATAATGCCACTCTGCTTCAACACCAAAATCTTTTTTATGCAGGCATATATTCAGAAAATTCTTTTTGTTTTTGTACTGCGCAGCACATCCATCCGAAAAATAAAAAATTTTGTTAAGTCCTGGTATTTTGATTTTTAAATCAGACATTAATTTTTTTTAAAATAAATGAAATGCAATTGTATTATGTGTCAAGCTTTCCGAAATAAACACATAATTCAGGTTGTGCAGTTTACCATCACTTAGAAAATAAATGGCAAAAGGGTGGAGGGTTGCCTGGCTGTTATTCCAATGATAAGACTGGACTTCATCTTGCATAACAAAGGAATAATTTTCCGCAAAGTCGCAAGTGATCAAAGACTCTCCAGGTTTAAGGTTAATTTTTATTTCATTGTATCTATCTTTTTGCATTTTTGCAATAAAAGAATGTGATTTAAGTTTTACAAGATCATCAGTAAATTCCTGGACAAAATCATCACTTTTCTTAACAACGGTTTCCATAGTACACCTATCTACTGAGACCCACTTTTTAAATGAGACCTCATCAATTAATTCTTCCTCAAATTTTTCTATTAACGTATTTTTAAACTGTTCTACTCCAGGACATTGCTTGCATCTATTGCTTAAAAAACAGTCCACTGAAGGTGGATTACACATTAGTTTATAAAGGCAATCATGATAAGATATTGCAAGAGGCCTGTTATTTTCATCATATAGCTTATTTAATTTGGAGCCATTGAGCATTAGTTTTATATTTTGATGTATAGTACATACACATACAGTATGAGTCCCACTTTTTCCTGCCAGTATACAGTTTTTGGGTCGCAGTTCACAAAATTTTGAAAACCCAATTTTTTCATTGGGGTACTCAGTTTTAAACAATGCATAAATTTCTTTTAAATTAGCTAAGACTAATTTTTTTTGTACATATTCTTTTTCAGCTCCATATTTTCTGATAACAACATAATCTTTTTTACCTGGCATGGTCCTGCTAATGTCATCCCTTTGGTAAAAATCTACCACTATTTGGGCCACTCTATCACTAAGGGTCTTTCCCGGTTTGGGGTTAGGAGAACATAATATCCCATTGTCCTTAACTAACTGTTTTACAGCTCTGGCCAAATATTGAGAAATTCCAAATTCTTCTTCAATCTTCTTTCTACTCCAACTTTGCGGTAAACATGATAAAACTAGTATTTTCTCAGTCCTCTTTTCGGTTTTTAAAAATTTGTCCTTTAACTGCTTAATCATTTCACTTTCGTCACTCTGGCATTCCTTTACTAGCGTTGAATCTGATTCCTTTGTAAATGTTTTTGCAATTGTATGCTGTACAATATCAATTTTTTCTTTGTATACATTTTTTCTTTTAATCGTCGACACACCAAGAAGCTCCAATGACTTGTTTAAAAGAGTAAATGATTCAGCAGGATCTTGAAAATCTGGATCATTTTCTGGAACTTGACTGGGTCTAAAAAAATTTAAAAAGTTAGTTTTTTATAAGAACTTAAAAAGGGGGTAACAGCTGACCCAAAATGTGTACATAATGCCAAGAAATTTGTACATAATGTCTGTATTCTCAAAATGCCATGCAAAATAATGCCATGCAAAATAATGCCATGAGATTTTTCCACTCCGTACTTGACGCAATTGGTTTAGTTTATTAATTTTATATTAAAAAATACTATTTGTTACTCACCCTGCCTCATCTTCTTCAGATGCCTTAAACTCCTTTGAAAGCTTTAGTCTACAACCATCACAGATTTTCATTCCCATTTTGACATTTTTGTAACTGCACATCCACTTGGTCACATTTCTTAATTTCCCAAAATGCTTGATTTTTAACTCTAGTGGATCACAGCACTTTACTTTATATTTAGTCCATCCACTTGCCTCACCCATAGTTGAAACTTTTAAAATTACACAGAGATGACTTCTGATAAACCTTCAGTCGAACTATTATGTATCGATTATTTGGAGCTGTATCAGGAAGATACTTGCCAAAAATTTAAAATCAATTTATGCAGGAATTTTCATGTCAGCAAATCCCCACAATGTACCTAAACAGACCAATAAAATGAAGGAGGTGTGTCCTTAATGTTAAACAGGAATAAACAGGCAGTATTTCACAAAAGTATTGGCAGGTTTATACAGGCATATTTTCCTAAGAATTGGAACATCCAATAGTACGTCCCCGGTGGAAAAGAGGTTTTGTAAGTAAATATTACAATGGGGGGCAATGTTAATCTGATTACTGATACAGAATGAAACGTAGGATATAATTTTTTATTAAATAAAATATTGTTAAATATTTTTATAATATCGCTTTAAACCCCATTATATTCTTCTAATTACCAAAATGCATTGTCTATTTATAGGCGATTTTTCATGCATGTGACATTTTTAATAAATTTTTTCACATTGAACCCATGATTTGTCCATCTCAAAATTTTGTGAATAGTTTAATAACACTTTAACGAAAATAATATAATTTTTTGAAAAAAATTAAAAATGGCCTTTTTGAAATTTTTCAAAAAAAAAAATCAAAATTTTTTTATTTTATTTTTTTTTCAATATATGTTATGCAATATTCTTATAAGAGCTTTAAAATGAACCTTCACCTACTTTTCTATTATAAGTGGTTCTTTGGATATTCCTAATTTTGTGCGCACATGTTAAGGACAAATAAGTGACTTTTTCGATTTTCAAAAATTAATTCAAAATAAACAACTGGTCAAAAAAGTCTGAAATTTTGGATTTTCCAGTTTTTTGGTAGGAAAAACATGTATACTAAAAATCATCAACATCGGAGATGGTGTGGTAAAATACCCTGGTTGACTTGATATGGACTGACCCATACACCTTTAGAAAGATCAATTTTGTGACTGCCTGTATGCGTTTTTTTTAAAATCAAGTGTACATGTACAGACCGCTTCAAGCTACTGCGAACATAGGGCGGAAGAAGTCTAATTTGCCAGTGTACGTACATGCAGAGACACCGCACGCCTATCAGTGAAGCAACCAATACTCAGGCTTGCGATCACCACTTGCATGACTTTCCTTTATTATTTAGTACGCCTCTAACCACTGTGCTGTGTGGAGCGTAGTCAATGAAACCGGAATTTGGTCAATAAATACGCAAATTTTTATAACGTAATTTTCTTATTTTTTGTCACTGATAAATAAGAGCGTTTTATTGTCAACTGCTCAGATTTATCAGTGACGACGTGGTACAATGAAATTAATAAGGAGAAACAAAATAAAAGCAAGTTCTCAAAATAAAATAATACATTCTAAAAACCAAAAAGATTCTCCCAGTCAAAAAAAAATTAAAGCAAATGTTGGAAAAGTCCTCCTTGCTCGGCTAGACAATATCCGAGCCTACTATAAAAACCCCTTCTAACGTTTCCAAGCATGTTAGGGGTGATAATTTGAAAAGCTTCTTCAAAAACAGATAGAAGTCATTAGGAGCAAGATCGGGAGATCGAGCTGGCCATAAAATAGTTCCCCGTGTACTTATAACCCGATTAGGAAATACATTATCAAGATATTCCCTAACAAGGCCAACATTGTGAGCGGAACAACCATCTTGTTGAAACCATGTTTCACCAAATCTTACACCTAACAACTGCCTAGCAGTTGGAATAATGTGCTGCTGCAGTAGATCCAAGTATCTAGGACCATTCAAATTGCAATTGCCGTTAGTAAAAAATGGCCTAATTACGTGTTCCCCTATAATACCCCCCCCCAAACATTTAGTTTTTGGGGATACTGGTTTCTTACGTCAAAATACAAATGCAAATTTTCCCTCGACCAATATCGAACGTGTGTTGGGTTATGACGATTTGACCATTTGACCATCTGCACTTTTTCGGCAACTTCGTAGACATCCATTTTTGATTTTAAAAATGTATTATTTCAATTAAGAACTTACCCATCTGTTTCTCGAACAAGGCAAAAATAAAACAAAATAATAAAAACAAAATGAATTTCCAAAAGATAACACTGCAGCGTGCTTCGAATCCACCTCGGTTGTACGGCACGGAGAGTAAATTGGACTTGATTCCCCCTATGTTCGTAGTAGCTTGAAGCGGTCTGTATATGTACCCCTTTTTTGTAGGGTGCAGGGTGCAACCAACGGATAGATGTGCAGATTATGTGACGTAGTCTTCTTATTACTTATAGTAGAGCAATAAAACTAGACACATTTATATCTTGTAACGCAATTTAGAAACGTATTTAGTTTTGTTCCTGAGTAGCGTATAATGTTATGTGGGTAACCAACTTTTTCGGAAATGAAGTGTCTATTGATTTTCTTAGAACTTTTTCGAACTTGGTTACCTCCTACGCATTTAACGAATTCTCAGATCCCCCTTAAAAATTACGTAAAGCATTAAGGCAAGCTTGCATCTTTTTGATACCCTTGCAGCACCCGTATTAGAATATGGAAGTATAATTTTTAGTCACCCCAATATAATGTGTGGATAAATTTTATTGAAAAAGTCCATAGAGAATTTCTAAAATGTATGTATTATAGAAAATTTGGCGTTTATCCGCAAAGGAGATTTGACAATAAGTACCTTCTTGAGATCTTTGGCAGAATTTCAATGAGTCAAAGAAGTGTAAAAATTTGTTTGTGTACTATTTTTAATATTTGAAAAGGTAATATCGACTGGCTCAACTGCCATTTTCAGTAAATAGAGTAAACTCACGAAGTAATAAAACATTTTATCTTTCATTTCCTCGTACAAACTTTTTTTAAAGTTCGCCTATCTACAAAATGTGCAATCTTTTCCATTTGTATGATTCTGATATTGATACCACGACATTACCAAAGTTTAGAAAAATTATTGACCAAAAAGTGCAAAATAACAGTAATCAGTAATTATTTTACAATAGTGCCTATTGTATTCAATATTTCTCACAGTATGTAGAAGTCACAGACCTAAAAACCATAGACCCTGAATCCCATTCATAAATTCTTATTTGTTTTGCCCCCAAGCTAGCCTGTGTGCCAAAAAAGGACAGAATGATTTTCAGAACGTTGCTCGGCAATACTGCGATAAAACATGTATATGTTTGTAGCCGTATGTCCTAGATACATCCATTTGTTTTACATACTCTACCAGTAGCGGAAAAATTAATAAATATGTAAAAAAATGGGTTAATTTCACAAAAGCAGTAATTTGTAGTTTTCACAACTAGCGGTTAAAAGAGCGTTTTTTTTACGAGCGTTGATTTAAATTAACGAGCGCAGCGAGTGATTTAAAAAAAAAACGAGTTTTGTAATGCTTTTGTAATTTACTGACACTTACTTCTCACACACGTCTTTTGGATGAAGTTATAAAAATCCATCCCCTTTCTTGACATCCTTTCAGAAACCCGCCAACAATTTAATTGTGTTATGTTGTTAAAGATAACTTTAATACAAGGTTGAGGGCAACAGTTGTTTAATAGTATTTTCTATCAACTGAAGGAAAAAGGCAAAACCTGATGTTTAAATTAAACCCCTGATGAAATATACTAAATCACTTGCATAATTATAAGTTTAAAATATACCTACTTTTTTTTTTAAACTAATATTCAATTAAAGCTTTGAGAATTAAAATATTTTACTATACTTAACAATTTCGTTTTACCCATTGTTATTTTACATAGATGAGGTACACAGAACTTAAAACCCTTAGGTCTGTGGACAGGTACCTGCTTTTCTAAATTTAGGACTAAAATACCAAAATACCAGAATAAACAGACAATAAAACATAACAATATTTTGATATATTATTTTTGCCTTTGTTAAGAAATTATAGCCTTGAGCACACCTGCACAGAGGGTATATAAACAGGGTGCTGGTTCTAACAACAAAGCATATTAAAAAAAAACAGCGTAATTATGCAGTATACGGTTTTCTGCCATTTTTGATTTTTTATGAAAAATTCTTTATGGGGGCACCTACTAGAGGGTCCCTAGGACCCCAAATCCGCCGGTGCCGGTTTTTTTTTTAAACTAAAATAACCCAATCCAACACAGCCCAACTCAACCTAACCCAAACCAACACAAAACAATAAAAAAAATAAATTACACCCTTTTTTCTCTTTAAAAAAACCGGCGCCGGCGGATATGGGGTCCTAGAGACCCTAGTAGGTGCCTCTAAACAATTTTTCATAAAAAATCAAAATGGTAGAAAATCGTATACTGCATAGTTACCAAAAACGGTAATACCAATAATTGAAAATAGGACGACACTGACCGGTACTTATCACAACAAAACTACAGCTGATTTTGACATTTACTTTTGAAAGGAAATCCCTTGATTTGGGTGTTCCAATCGTTTACACACGATGCACTCCCGCACCATCCTATAGTTTTTAACTTCACAAGTTTATAAAAAACACAAAAACCACACAAAAGGTTTCGAAATCGGAAATATTTGGACACGGTCGGTATGCAACGCTGCAAAACCTATATAATGAATGCAAACCACCAGTTAGTGCGCAGAAGACGGCAAGGTATTGCGACTTGCCAGTTCTTGTTTAGGGATCGTTGGAAGTATTGGAAAAAATATGGGCTTTTTATATTTTTATGTGCTTATTTTTATCTTTTGTTTTGTAATTACAGTTTTTAAATAAATAAACATTGTTTTCATGATATTTTTGAATATAGCTGCTTATAAAGGTAAAAAAGCACCAAGACTTTAATGACATCCAACAAGAAAGTAACCTCAAGTTGGCAACAAGGCTTCATGCTACTATGCTTTCATAATTTGGGGAACACAAGCTTATATGCTACATGCTACATAATCATTTTCACATGGCATACTGGCTCAGACACATTGTATCTTTTTTTCTCCTCTTTGAAGCAAAGATATTGTATAAAGTGCGAGTTAAGATGACTACAAATATTTTTTTAAATTTATATAAAGAGAAAGAGAACGCCTAATTCCGGCGATACGTTTTGCGAGATACATTGTTATTGTAGGAGCCAGGGTATTAGCATAGCATTCAGAGTCTAATGGTGTAGGTCTGTGGTAGAAGTGAAATATTAAATGATTGTATTGTATAGGTAGCTATATTCACTTCGCTGCACTTCGGATTTAGGTTTAGGTTATTGTTTAAATGAATATCTGTAACTGGCTTTAGCTGTTGATATTTAAGTTATTAAATAAATAAAATAAATAAACCACTCACATTACAACAAAATTATGATTGTTTTCCACAAACCAAAACTACACTTTTTGGCACTCGATGCGCGTTTCGCTAACAACGTTAGCATCATCAGGAGACGATAAACAATGAACTAAATTAATCTACGCTCTATCTTATATACAATCCTTTAGGAGATAAGACTAATAAATTGTGATTGATCACGATTTTTAATCCTATCTCCCCTCAACCAAAGAATAAAGTGTACTAAACGGGATGGGTCCTCTATCTTTATTTAAACTATTTCTGGATTTAATGATTTCCATACTTTCATATGCATTTAAAAGTCTTTTGTTTGGTACACTTTTTAGAAGTTTTAGGTTATCTTATGTGAATCTATGATTGTTTTCAAAAGCATGCTCGGCCACACTTGACTTTTCTGTTCTTCCGTATTTTAAGTATGCTAAGTGTTCTTTAAAACGTGTTTGAATAGAGCGTCTCGTTTGGCCAACATATTTTTTGTCACAATCCATGCATTTAATTTCGTAAATTCCACTTTTTTCTAGAACTGTAGTTTTATCCTTGGGATTTCCTAGTAAGCTTCTTATTGTGTTACCGGATTGATATACTAATTTAAGACCGGTGTTATTAAATACTTTGTGTAATCCTTTCGTATAATTAGGATTATAAGGAATTACATTACATTTACTACGTTCATTTCGACAGCTCTATACGGATCGGAACCGGATTGGCTTCATAAATCTCACTTAAATCTCCGATATCAACACGTAGGATTAATGTATCGAAAATTTCGATCCAATCCTGAAATTTTTTGTATTGGATTGAGTCTATTAGATGCCGGAATAAACGCGCTCGATGGATTAACCTTGCGGTCGACCTTGATTCTGGCTTCGGAGCCCGAAATTTTTCAAGAAGAAGAAGAAATTGCTAACTTTTCCCCCGAGAACGTGTTGGTTATAGTCTCTTTTTTTAAGATTTAGGGCCACTTTCTCACATTCTACTTAAGTCCCAAATTGTACTTATCTTGACTCTGTCTCTTTTTGAAAACCAAAGTGAAAAAGAGACATATCATAACATAAGTGGTACTTAGAACTTAAGTGGAAGGTGAGAAAGGGCCCATTATTATTTTATTTAAGATTTTATTATTTAATATTTCGTTTCCTCCTTTGTCCAAGTGTTTCTTTTTTCCGTCTTGATTTCAATTTAATTTCTTTACAAAACTTCAACAAACAACATTCTAACGTTAGAAAAACATCAAAATGCGCATGCGCAATGTTTCAGTCCAATCTTCAGGTAAACACTCGAGATTGGGGATAAACAATTAAAATTAGGGATTACAATTTTAGGCGGCTTGAGTTTCAATAAGTAACGGACCGTCGAAATAAACGTAGTGATTTTCTGTGCGAGTATTATTCGGCAAATTAAGCAATCATACAGTTCTATTCTGAGAAGTTTTAAGCTTCGAGTAATTTACTTTAAAATTTCGGTACTACAAAGCTGAATAAATTTTAAGAGCTGCGGCAGCGTTCCTTCATGCAAAATTTCACTTGCAAGTGTATTTTTGGCCCCACATTTTTCTATCCAAATACAGAAAGTTTTGAAACATTTTAGTCTCATTTGGCAGATAACGCTTGAATCTACATAAGGTTCTCTAGTCTTGCAGATATGAGCAGACAAAATACGCCATATGGGTCGTTCTTGAAAAAAGGTAACATTTCAAGTGGAAATTTCAAAAAAGTGTTCTTTGAATTTTGGTAATTATTGCTACGTTTTCATGGGAATTGAGTTCGTTCTGAAAACGATTTAAATCCGATACCGTCCATGAAAACGCCTGTTTTTCCAGTATTCAAATCGATTTCAATCTAGATCCGACCCTGAAAATGTTTAGGGTTGGATCAAGATTGTATTGAGATCGAAATACCGATTTTCCATGAAAACGGGGATTGACTTTACACATGCGTATTGCGTCGGATTACCAGACAGCCGCCAAATTATATTTTATTGCTCTCACTCTTTTTGAGAGAGAGAGAGAGAGAAATAGAAGTGAAACTGTGGAACCGGCATTCTAAAATTTGGCGGAGTTTATAGACAAAAGAAGATTAATGACATAACCTTACTTAAATAACTAAAGATTTGTTTTTTAAGGACTTAAAAAAAAAAAATATGGAAAATAAAAGAAATATTTGGCTCGAAAGTGTATTCAGCATCAAAACCACTTAATTTCTTGATTTGATGGTAAGCAAAATATCGTATTTCGTCATTTCAAACACCGACCAGTATAAGACGCACGCGTTTCATTTTTATACATAAGTTGTGAAACACCCTGTATATGGCAAGTTTTTTATAAAATCACATAAAAGAACATTAAATTACGAACATCAAGGCAAGTAAAAAAAAATCCCTATTCGGAGGTACAATTCGCTTTTGACGTGCACTGCCACGTAACGGTACAAACTAAATTTCAATTACTCAAAATTAGATTTTCCAGAAATAGTTATTATTGATAAGTCGTATCATGATAGAGGCATGATGAACCTTAAAATAATTTAGTAAAATACCTGTTAAATTATTTTTAGATGTGCTAAAATTTTTTGATAAATTTAAAGACTGTAAAGAACTTTGATAAAGAAATTAATACCACCTCATGTCTTACACACTTTGTGCTTTGAACAATTGCAATTTTTGCTGCTTAGGAGCATAAACCTATTGGAAATATTGACACGTCAGGACGAACAGTGCGGAACGATGCCTATTTATGAGTTATTCAAGTTTGGAAATCAAAGTGTATGATGATGCTTAATGATGTCTGGGGCGGGTGACTAGTGAAACCACTGACGAGCCCACGCTGGTTATCCAGGGCGAAACATTGTTTGATCATTTCTCTTTTCGCTTTGATCCTTTGTGTGTTCCTTGTGGGATGCTCATTGGAAAACAATTTTCGTTGTTTTCCACCCGAGATCTTTTGATCTTTTGTTTTTTGACCACTAAAGATGACAGACAGAAGACAAAACAGAAATTTTTATTAAACAATTGACTTAAATTATTTCCATCTTTCTCTAAACTACTTTCTTATAGCCTGCTGTCTGTCTTCAACAACCTTAAATATTATTCATTTTAACAGAGAAAAAATGTTTTTTGGCAGTACTTTTTTTGAACGCCTAAAAAACAGAGAAAACTTGAAAAATGTGAGTGTTTTATTCTAGAAATCGAAAGTTTGGAAATAAAGCTTTAAAATGTGAGCAAAATCATGGCATAAAAATGTGAAAAACATAGTAAATATTGCTTATACAAAAACGTTACCAGTTATGGTCAAGCCATGAAGACCCTTAAAATAATTTTCATAAATACCTGTTAAATTATTTTTAGTAGGACACGTTTTTTGGTAAATTTAAAGACTGTAAAGAACTTTCATTGAAAGAAATTAATACCACCTTATGTTTTACACACTTTACACTTTGAAAAATTACAATTTTTGAGGTTTTTTTGGATAAAAATTTAAAATCAAAATCATATGCACGACACCACTCAAGATGACAGACAGATGACATAACACAAATTTGTATTAAACATTTGCCTTAAATTATGTCCATCTTTCTCTAAAATACTTTTTTATAGCCTGCTATCTCTCTCTAACCTTTAAAATTTTTGCAAGTCGCTGAATTATCTCGCGTCTTGTTCTTTAATTTTTTAATCTTTTGCGAGAGCAACACCGTTCTCGCCACAGTGCACAGGGAAAACTAAACATCAGAATTAGCTGAAATTTTGCAGGAGTGATCATTTTTAAATGCGTAACAAAAATATCTGAAAGATTTTTCAAAATTATCAATTATTTTTTTCTTTAAAATAAAAGCTCTGTCATCTATCACAAAAGCCTCAAAATAATTGCCGTTTCGAAAAAACCCGAGTTAAAAAAAAAAAATTGAGAAATACTCACAATTTCCTCTGCATTACATTTTTTCTTTTTATATTTCCTTGCCTTAGCGAAAATAAAACCTAGGTTTCCTTTTTTCTAAAAGCCTGTGCACTCCAGAAAAGAAAACCGATCATCAATCAATCACACTTCATTGAATTTGGGAGACACACGCAGTTTAAGTGTTCGCTGATAGACCGCAGAATTTATACGATTCCATGGTAACTGCAGGGGCTCGATTCTGAGCGTAATAGAACGATCATAACCTGAGAAGTGATCCATCGCACAAGTCATGCGAACAACGCACGGTGGTCGATTTTCAGAAAAACGAGGACATAACTTGAAAAATTAAAAAAATTCAAAATGTGTCTAAATTTGCCCTTATATGGTTGTCAAGATACTAGGCGAATAGTTGGAATAAACTATGCTCTTTACGAGTTTGATATTACGCATCAATATTCAACACCAAATTTCAAATAGAAGATCCAGAGTATGACAGTATTCAACTGTTGATATCTCGAAAACAGCTGAAGATCGACATAGGGTATGTTATATAAAAATGTTTAGAATTTCAAACAGAATGCAAAAATGCAATAATATACTAGGTGTTTCGTTTGAAAGTTTCGGTTGGCATTGTTTTTAATATACCCTATATACATAAAAATATACTAGTATACTGTAACACTTATATATTGTATCAATTACTTTAAAGAAAATTTGATTGTTGTAAACTAACATTTTTAGTTTAATTTAGCATATTAATAAATATGTATCTTTTACCTTCTTAAAAATTTCTCAAGGTAAATGTGAAAATTCACACGATCATCCTGTGTATCAGCTAAAAAAGAATAAATGCTTACTTATTCATTTTTTTATTAAAACTAAATATTTTGTACGATTAAATTACAATGTGGACGTTTTTTTTTAATGTCCGCGTTTTTACAAAAATCGACCACTGTGCGACGTCGTACTTTACGAGACGGTCAAGTTGGCCGTAGCATGCGCATTAGCGAGATCTGTCACGTGATGGTTTCATCCAATAGCGTGCTCTGAAATCATACGAGTGACGTTTTTCACACGAGCTTTCCTACAAGTCCACACCACTAGGTCTAGTCGAGAGAACGGCTTCGCTCAAAAATTGTTGTTCGAGGCAGCTCTGCGTGTGCCCATAATAGATTGGTGACTCTTCGATCGTCTCGTCACTGCTTTTAAGCACGTTTATTGGTTGATACTGCTTCCCTTCTCTCAGGCGTACGATCACTTCCTAGGACTTCCAGAATCGGTACCCAGGTATTCTGTCAACAAACTTTAAATCGGGCCGCAGTGGGACAGAAGAGTATTTTTACGTTTTCTGACAGAAAACCATTCGAGGTTATGTTTAGTTAGCGCTGCGCGGGCATTACCCCGAGTCTATCAAAGAACCAAGAGAACTTTACTGGCTCGCTGGGATTACTAGGAATTCGCATAGAAACATTTGGCACCCATAACCATTTTTTTTTTAATTTAAATTATTGCGGCATAGTTATGTGTACTAGTGAAATCTTGGAGGGTAAAGGATAGGTTTTAGAACCTCAGTTTCAAAAACACACGGATACTTTACTAACAAAACAGATAATTAAAGCTCCATTTAGAGGTCGGAGAGTCTCTTGCTAGCCGTTGACGCTCCTGTTTAAAATAGAATATGATTATTTCGTCTAGCGCCAGTAGCCAATTTTTAAATCTGCATGCTTTTAAGTTAACCTGTTGTCGGTATCAGCTAGCGGAAGTGTTTCCAATTCAATTATATTATGCAACTGTAAATGCAACCTTAAACATTACACCCAATTACTTTAATACGTAGTTGGGTAACGTTTTTTTAGCAGGTAATTCTGCAATAAGTGGTTTTCTTTAGTATTTTACTTGGTTTTTTAGCGGCGTAGAACGCGAAGTCAAAATAAGTAAACTAACCCCAAATTCTTGACCCGGTGCTAAAAAATCTCTGGTGTCCCACTGTGGATAAACATAAATAAAGTCTCCGGGTCGACATAGTTAATTATTAACAAAAACAATTCCCCAGATTGTAGCTACGACCTTAAGCCAATATTTTCTTCAGTTAACCCTGAGGTAACGTAGCTGGTTTCCTTGGGAATTAATTTTAACCCGCTTTTTAAAGATTTTTACAAGGTTATACCTCCATTAACCTAGCGACCCCACCCCAAGAAAATCCAAATACAATTATGTGCTAATTTCGTCCCCCAATCAAAAAATTTTGTGCTCCTTCGGTTTCTGAGATAATCTAAAAAGAAAATGGGGTAGCTAGGTTAATATTAACTTAGCAACCCTACTAGGAAAAATGGAGCCAAACTAAAAATTTTTGGTTTCAAAATTATGTGCTCGACGAATATATAAGAAAAGAATCAAATTTTTCATTTTAAATTTATGTTTTTTTAAAAATAAAGGGTGGGGTACCTAGGGGTCAGTCCATATCAAGTCAACCAGGGTATTTTACCACACCATCTCCGATGTTGATGATTTTTACTATACATGTTTTTCCTACCAAAAAACTGGAAAATCCAAAATTTCAGACTTTTTTGACCAGTTGTTTATTTTGAATTAATTTTTGAAAATCGAAAAAGTCACTTATTTGTCCTTAACATGTGCGCACAAAATTAGGAATATCCAAAGAACCACTTATAATAGAAAAGTAGGTGAAGGTTCATTTTAAAGCTCTTATAAAGACCTTTCATATGAGAATATTGCATAACATATATTGAAAAAAAAAATTAAAAAAAAATTTTTGATTTTTTTTTTTAAAAATTTCAAAAAGGCCATTTTTAATTTTTTTCAAAAAATTATATTATTTTCTTTAAAGTGTTACTAAACTATTCACAAAATTTTGAGATGGACAAATCATGGGTTCAATGTGAAAAAATTTATTAAAAATGTCACATGCATAAAAAATCGCCTATAAATAGACAATGCATTTTGGTAATTAGAAGAATATAATGGGGTTTAAAGCGATATTATAAAAATATTTAACAATATTTTATTTAATAAAAAATTATATCCTACGTTTCATTCTGTATCAGTAATCAGATTAACATTGCCCCCCATTGTAATATTTACTTACAAAACCTATGGAAACCGTTGTTAAGAAAAGTGATGATTTTGTCCAGGAATTTACTGATGATCTTGTAAAACTTAAATCACATTCTTTTATTGCAAAAATGCAAAAAGATAGATACAATGAAATAAAAATTAACCTTAAACCTGGAGAGTCTTTGATCACTTGCGACTTTGCGGAAAATTATTCCTTTGTTATGCAAGATGAAGTCCAGTCTTATCATTGGAATAACAGCCAGGCAACCCTTCACCCTTTTGCCATTTATTTTCTAAGTGATGGTAAACTGCACAACCTGAATTATGTGTTTATTTCGGAAAGCTTGACAAATAATACAATTGCATTTCATTTATTTTTAAAAAAATTAATGCCTGATTTAAAAATCAAAATACCAGGACTTAACAAAAATTTTTATTTTTCGGATGGACGTGCTGCGCAGTACAAAAACACAAAGAATTTTCTGAATATATGCCTGCATAAAAAAGATTTTGGTGTTGAAGCAGAGTGGCATTATTTTGCCACCTCGCATGGCAAAAGTGCCTGCGATGGCTTGGGAGGAACTGTTAAAAGACTTGCTGCCAAAGCCAGTTTGCAGAGGCCCTATGACAATCAAATAATGACACCTCTACAATTGTTTACTTGGTGTGAAGAAAACATATCTGGCATTGATTTTAAATATTGCACAGAAGCAGATTATACAAATCATGAAATAATTTTCCTCTTACAGAAAGCACGTTTTTGGCAAAACAGTTTTCTACATGCTTAGAGGTCGAAACACATAATCTTTTTAAAGGTGGAAGCATTATTTTGCAAAATATCGAGTCAGGGTTTGTCACTGTAGAATATGACAGTGCTTGGTGGCTGGCTTGTGTCTTGGGGAAAAATAATGAGAGCGGAGAACTGAAAGTAAGCTTTCTTCATCCACGAGGACCTGCCTCATCATTTTTTTACCCAACACCTCAAGATATTTTAATTATTAAACCAGAAAGTCTTATAAAAAAAGTTGAACCCAACACTGCTACTGGCAGAACTTACAATGTCAGCAAAAAAGAAATGTCAGATTCATCAGAAATTCTTAAAAGAAAGTTAAAAAAAATAAATTTAAGGTATATAGTTAGTCTTAGTGTTTTCTGTCTAATTTTTATCAACGAAGTAGAAAAGTTTGTTTATTTCTTTTGCGAGTTTAAAATAAAATAATTTGTAGATAAAGCCTCTGGGTATTTTTTAAAACCTGTATCCATCCAACAAATTTATTTATTTTAATATCCAGTGCACTATTGGTGCTCCTAAAATATGTTTATTTTTTTAAATGCATGTACTTAATATTTTTGATATTTTTTTTGACATTGAACCCATCATTTCTCCATCATAAAATTTTGTGGATAATTAAGTAACACTTTGACCAAAATTATATATTTTTTTCAAAAAAATTAAAAATGGCCTTTTTGAATTTTTCAATTTTTTTTTTTCAATTTTTTATTTTCAATTTTTTTTTTTGTTAAAATTATGTTGTTATATTTCATAAAAAAGAGCTTCAAAATGACTTTAAAATGAGACATTTATTACTTTCCTAGTGTAAGTGGTTCTCGAGATATTGCTAGTTTTGTACATTCTTGTTAAGGTCAAAATGCTGACTTTTTTATTTTGAAAAATTAAAAAAAAAAACTATGAATCAAAAAAATCTAAAAATTTGCATTTTCAACTTTTATGGTAAGAAGAAAATATATACCAAAAATCATCAAAATTGGAATTGGTCGCGTAAAATTTTTGTGATTTTTTGGTTGATTTGATATGGAATGACCCCTAGGTTAATATTAACTTAGCGACCCCACATGTCTAGGTATCACGGAATTTAAAAATTTCAAAAACCAGTATTATCTGCAAATTATGTGCTAATTTCATCCATGATCAGAAAATTTTGTACTTGTCTGGTTTCCGAGAAAATCAATATTCGTATTCTGAAGTACGATTCCAAAGTAAAAATATTTATTTTTAAAAAATTATCATATAATTTTAAAACCAATAATTTTTAGCTTGGCGCCAGATTTCCTAATGGAGTTCCTAAGTTAATATTAAACTAGCTAACCTGCTTTTCTCGTAAACCAGACGAGTACAAAATTTTCTGATTATGGACGAAATTAGCACGTAATATGCAGATAATGCTGGTTTTTGAAATTTTTAAATTAAATTCCGTGATACATAGACATGATAGCCGCCCCACCCTTTTTTTTTTAAAAAAAAACATAATTTAAAATGAAAAATTCGATTTTTTTCTTATACAGACCGCTTCAAGCTACTGCGAACATAGGCCGGAAGAAGTCCAATTTGTCAGTGTACGTACATGCAGGGACACCGCACGCCTATCAGTGAAGCAACCAACACTCAGGCTTCCGATCGTCATTCGCTGCCGTTCGCCGCCTTTCGCCTTGTATTTAGTACGCCTCTAACCACGGTGCTGTGTGGAGCGTAGTCAATGAAACCGGAATTTGGTCAATAAATACGCAAATTTTTATAACGTAATTTTCTTATTTTTTGTTACTGATAAATAAGAGCGTTTTATTGTCAACTGCTCAGATTTATCACTGACAACGTGTTACAATGAAAATAATAAGGAGAAATAAAATAAAAGCAAGTTCTCAAAATAAAATAATATATTCTAAAAACCAAGAAGATTCTCCCAGTCAAAAAAAAATTAGAGCAAATGTTCGAAAAGTCCTCCTTGCTCGGCTAGACAATATCCGAGCCTATTATAAAAACCCCTTCTAACGTTTCCAATCATGTTAGGGGTGATAGTTTGAAAATCTTCTTCAATTTTAATCCGAAGTTCTTCCAAATTATTAGCCCTTTCATGCCCGTAAACTTTATTTTTGATATAACCCCACAGATAGAAGTCATTAGGAGCAAGATCGGGTGATCGAGCTGGCCATAAAATAGTTCCCCGTGTATTTATAACCCGACTAGGAAATACATTATCAAGATATTCCCTAACAAGACCAACATTGTGAGCGGGACAACCATCTTGTTGAAACCATGCTTCACCAAATCTCACACCTAACAACTGCCTAGCAGTTGGAATAATATGCTGCTGCAGTAGATCCAAGTATCTAGGAAAAATGGCCCAATTACGTGTTCCCCTACAATACCAATACTCCAAACATTTAGTTTTTGGGGATACTGTGTTCTTACGTCAAAATACAAATGCAAATTTTCCCTCGACCAATATCGAACGTGTGTTGGGTTATGACGATTCAATAATGGAAAAGTGCTTTCATCTGTAAAAAGAATAGATCTCAGAAAGTTTTCATCACGATTAGCCCTTTCCATCATTATTTCGCAAAATTCCATACGACGATAGTTGTCCTCCGGGAAAATTTGATGCGTTTTTGATGCTTTGTAAGAATGATAACCATCCTTTTTGAGAACAAGTAAGACAGTGGCTGCAGACGTATCAACTGCTTCGGCAATTTGGTGGCTAGTTATTCAAAACAGTGGGTTTTTTATGGTTTCTTGGCGCTACACAACCAAACTTTTCCAAATTCTGCACAAACCTATAAATCGTTGATAGACTAGGTTCTGGGCGATTTACAAAATTCTCCAAAAAAAGTTCTTGAATAAGTCTCAATGGTCTGCCTTGATAGTACCATTTGACCATCTGTACTTTTTCGGCAACTTCGTGGACATCCATTTTTAGTTTTAAAAATGTATTATTTCAATTAAGAACTTACCAATCTGTTTCTCGAGCAAGGCAGAAATAAAACAAAATAATAAAAACAAAATAAATTTCCAAAAGATAACACTGCAGCCTGCTTTGAATCCACCTCGGTCGTACGGCACGCAGAGTAAATTGGACTTGATTCCCCCTATGTTCGCAGTAGCCTGAAGCTCATTGTATATTCATATTCATATAATTTTAAAACCAAAAATTTTTAGTTTGGCTCCATTTTTCCAGGTGGGGTTGCTAAGTTAATATTAACCTAGCTACCCCATTTTCTTTTTCGATTATCTCAGAAACCAAAGAAGCACAATTTTTTTTTTATTGGGGACGAAATTAGCACATAATTAGCAGATAATTATGGTGTGAGTAAATTTTGATTTTCTTGAGGTGGGGTAGCTAGGTTAATGGAGGTTAAGTTGCTCGAGTTAACGCTAACTAACCGGCCCTGTAACACTTTTAAACTTACCAATCACAGATTTTGCATTAGGCTGGATAATTCCGCTGGGAAGCAAATGGAAGTCATACTCGACCCCATCAACGACTACAGTGTGACCTGCATTGTTGCCACCCTAAAAACAAAACCAAAAACAAAATAAATAGGCGTGTACAGGGTGATCGGTTATAAGTGTTCCCTGAGATAACTTTTTTTATTAGTAAACAGGATGTGCCAAAGTTTTTTTTTTATGGAACACTTAACAGTCCCTGTATACGATTTTTTACATTTACAGTGGGATTTACTAAGATCTAAAATAGGACCCCCACAGGTCTAAATATTTACACCGGTGAGGGGTACTAAATTTTAAAACCAGTTTTCAAAAAACACTTACCCATAGAGAAAAGACACAAAGGTATTCATTATTTTGTATTCCTATTGCAAAAAACCACTCAAAAACTGCTTTTTTCTCAAAATATACCATATTTTAGGAGAAAATGCCCTAAAACTAATTTTTGAATACGCCTCTGGGGGGTGGTTTAAATTAAATTTATACCCCAAAAAAAAACAAAATTATGATTGTTTTCCACAAACCAAAACTACACTTTTTTGCACTCGACGCGCGTTTCGCTAACAACGTTAGCATCATCAGGAGACGATAAACAAATATACCAAACAAAAAACCCAAAACAACTATATTCATTTATTTACAAACTGAAAGTTAAAACATTGAGGTTATCTAAAAGCTCAGTCAAAAAAACTTTCCTTACTCAAAGCCCACTCATTTTAAAACTGTAGCTTTCATCAGGAGAGGTTGGTATAAGCCAAGGTGCAAGCAGAGGTAAAAGATCCGAACTTGCTGTTTGTGATTGAACGCAGCGCTAATATTTTTAAACTGACATTTCGACAGTGACAGAAATGTAAAAAATCTTGCATTTAAGTTTTTGTCACATCAAGTATTTAATTGGAAAAATTAATTATCAAGGGTAAGTTTTTATTAAAGTGACATATAACCCCAATTTTCATTTGTTCTACAGAGTGTTTACTATTTAAACCCCGCATGTGTTTAAATTTTTTAATTTTCTTTTCTTCTAAATTGAAACTTTCTTCTTAAATCCAACAAGATGATTATTCAATACACAAATTTATTAAAATTCTTTTTATAAATCAAACTATGTCCAAAACTCAAGGGGGGGTTTGGTTTAAAATGATTAAAACCAAAAATTTCACCTAAACCTAGGACCATCCTAAAATAGACTAAACCTTTTTAGTAAATCCCACCGTTATTGTTTTACCAGAGGTGAGCAACTTGATTTGACAGTTGCTAGGGAAATGTTTAAAAACAAATTGTGTGTTGGCACTGTCACATTTTTGATTAAGAAACGTCCGGTTTAAAAATGGAATTTTGCTGTATCAAACAACACGTGCCTCGACGAATTTGTATTGTTCCGTTGTCCAAAGGAGAAAGAAAAAAATGGAAAGAAAACATGCACTTACCAAGCTGCAAAATTAATAAAAATAGCCGAATTTGCGAGGTAAGTGAGCTATAAGCAGTAGGTATAATATATATAAATTGTTAATAGATAACACATTATGTTTCCGTGTTTTATTGTAAGAAAAAGAGTAACAAAAATATAGATCAATCAATATATGTCTTACAATTTTATCTATTATTTTCATTTTTAATATCTCTGCGTGTATATTCACTGTTTGCTTTTGTTTTTTTTTGTCAAAATTTGACATATTTTACTAACAAAAAAAAATTAATCTCTCATAAACTGTCTGGGGAAATTATAAAGAGACAACAAAACATCATTCTATTTCATAAAATCGCTTTTACATGCAAATATGAAAAAAACTAGAAAGAAAGAGCAATATGAGTTGCCCACCTCTGGTAAAACAATAACTGTCAAATGTATAGAGGGCCTCTAAATATCAAATATCTCGAAAACGGTTACATGCAGACCTATACTATACGGAATCCGAAAATGTTAAAATATATAGGGTATTCCATAAGAAAAAATAACTTTTTGGCACACCCTGTATACTATTTAAACTGAATAATTTTTATTCATGATTTTCAGGTCCCTACAAAATACCTTTTCACCCAGTTTTTCTTTGGTTCTTCTGCAGCTATTAGAAAAAGTTATCTCAGGGAACACTCATAACCGATCACCCTGTACAAATGTATTCAAGGAAAATTTGTAAAAACTATAGGAGTTGGAGCCGTTCCTAGCGGTCTATTTTTCTTTCCAATTTAAACGTAAATATATTGAAAAGTACAATTTAAATGAATTTAAAAAAAACTATCAAATTGTCACCCCGTATGCATTACTGGTTAGTACATAAGTGTGTAAATAAAACTATATTTGATTGAGATAAGGACAGATTATGATGCATTTTTCTTGATAAAAACATCCAGACAAGACAACAATTTATTTACGATTAATTAAAGTGCGTTAAGGCTAATAAACTTTAAATCATAATATTTATGATATATAAATTAGACTTAAAAATGTTTAAAGTGGGTAATTTTCCATCTCACCTCCTTGACTGCCTATATAATGAAGTTAAATAATTATTCTTTGAAGGATTTCAGAACATTTAATTCGAGATATGTCCTAAAAAACTTGAATAATTAGCGCTAAAAAAAGAAAAAGTTTATATTGTTTATTTAATTTTTCTGCGCCTTTATGTCAGAGCCATGATGAACCTTCAAATAATTTAGTTAAAGGACTGGTTTTTTGATAAATTTAAAGATTGTAAAGAACTTTGATTGATTTCCTGTTTTTTTGGATAAAAATGGCAAAATAAAAATCATATTCACGATACACTACGGGCCATAAACCTCTTAAAAATTGGAAAAATTGTTAAGTTAGGTTTTACGTATTTTTTTTTTTGTTATAAAACGTTTAAAACAAACTAGATTAGTAATTTTTAAAATATATTTGAAGCTAGTCTAAAATTTGTATAACGATGTTACACAGCATGTGCGAAAATAATGACACCATATAAAACACTTTTTTATTATCGATTTTAGCAAAAGAAGCTTTTCTTCATAAAAAGTTTTGCATACCCTGAAAAGTCTAAAACTGTACTGTACAGGGTAATATAAAATTTTTTTTTTAAAAAAGTTGTCAATTTTACGTCAAAATGTAAGGAAGTTGTAAAGAAATTATCGAAATTATGAAAACTTAAAAAAATATGAAACTGAAAACGACTTTAACACACTTAATCAGAATTGCTTTCACTTATTATCGACTTTCTCTGCACCATTTTAGAAAGAGGTTCGTAACCACGCCAATGGGTAAAATTTTTGATAAACTTTACAGTAACATACAAACCTACCCACCTGCGAAAAATAAATCAAATCACATCAAAATTATTAACCACAAAACGTGTGGAACTTTAATTTGTCCCACATTGTGGGTAAAATACTAAGCAAATAGAAATGGCAATAAATCAACAAGTTGCAAAAAGTTGCACAAATTATTTTTTTTTATTCATCAGAGAAAAAAACTAGGTATGAAAAAATATGTATCTACCTATACAGACCGCTTCAAGCTACTGCGAACATAGGGCGAAAGAAGTCTAATTTGCCAGTGTACGTACATGCAGAGACACCGCACGCCTATCAGTGAAGCAACCAACACTCAGGCTTCCGATCGCCATTCTCTGCCGTTCGCCGCCGTTCGCCTTGTATTTAGTACGCCTCTAACCACGGTGCTGTGTGGAGTGTAGTCAATGAAACCGGAATTTGGTCAATAAATACGCAAATTTTTATAACGTAATTTTCTTATTTTTTGTCACTGATAAATAAGAGCGTTTTATTGTCAACTGCTCAGATTTATCAGTGACGACGTGTTACAATGAAAATAATAAGGAGAAACAAAATAAAAGCAAGTTCTCAAAATAAAATAATACATTCTAAAAACCAAAAAGATTCTCCCAGTCAAAAAAAAATTAAAGCAAATGTTCGAAAAGTACTCCTTGCTCGGCTAGACAATATCCGAGCCTACTATAAAAACCCCTTCCAACGTTTCCAAGCATGTTAGGGGTGATAATTTGAAAAGCTTCTTCAAAAACAGATAGAAGTCATTAGGAGCAAGATCGGGAGATCGAGCTAGCCATAAAATAGTTCCCCGTGTACTTATAACCCGATTAGGAAATACATTATCAAGATATTCCCTAACAAGGCCAACATTGTGAGCGGAACAACCATCTTGTTGAAACCATGTTTCACCAAATCCCACACCTAACAACTGCCTAGCAGTTGGAATAATGTGCTGCTGCAGTAGATCCAAGTATCTAGGACCATTCAAATTGCAATTGCCGTTAATAAAAAATGGCCCAATTACGTGTTCCCCTACAATACCCCCCCCCCAAACATTTACTTTTTGGGGATACTGTGTTCTTACGTCAAAATACAAATGCAAATTTTCCCTCGACCAATATCGAACGTGTGTTGGGTTATGACGATTTGACCATTTGACCATCTGCACTTTTTCGGCAACTTCGTAGACATCCATTTTTAGTTTTAAAAATGTTTTATTTCAATTAAGAACTTACCCATCTGTTTCTCGAGCAAGGCAGAAATAAAACAAAATAATAAAAACAAAATGAATTTCCAAAAGATAACACTGCAGCGTGCTTCGAATCCACCTCGGTCGTACGGCACGGAGAGTAAATTGGACTTGATTCCCCCTATGTTCGCAGTAGCTTGAAGCGGTCTGTATGTAGAATATTCAGTTATTTTTGGTCAAATTAGAAATGAATGACAGAAAACTATTGGCTTATAAACATAAGCTGCTTCAACGCTAGTCATCAAAAAATATTTTGTAATTCGCGAACAACAAGTTTTGACTTTTTATAAACTGCAACTTTTTGATAAGATTAATTAATAAGTGCTAACAATGACAAATCCGCCAAACTTTTCTACGCGTTTACGCGTCTCCATGGCAAAGCATCAATATGATTCCATTGTATGTTGGGAATTTGGAACCTTTGGTTGCACTAAAACAAAATTATGATTGTTTTCCACAAACCAAAACTACACTTTTTTGCACTCGACGCGCGTTTCGCTAACAATGTTAGCATCATCAGGAGACGATAAACAATGAACTAAAATAATCTACGCTCTATCTTATATACAATCCTTTAGTGGGCGGAGATAAGACTAATAATTTGTGATTGATCACGATTTTTAATCCTTTCTCCCCTCGACCAAAGAATAAAGTGTACTAAACGGGATGGGTCCTCTATCTTTATTTAAACTATTTCTGGATTTAATGATTTCCATACTTTCATATGCATTCAAAAGTCTTTTGTTTGGTACACTTTATAGAAGTTTTAGGTTATCTAATGTGAATCTATGATTGTTTTCAAAAGCATGCTCGGCCACACTTGACTTTTCTGTTCTTCCGTATTTTAAGTGTGCTAAGTGTTCTTTAAAACGTGTTTGAATAGAGCGTCTCGTTTGGCCAACATATTTTTTGTCACAATCCATGCAACTAATTTCGTAAATTCCACTTTTTTCTAGAACTGTAGTTTTATCCTTGGGATTTCCTAGTAAGCTTCTTATTGTGTTACCGGATTGATATACTAATTTAAGACCGGTGTTATTAAATACTTTGTGTAATCCTTTCGTATAATTAGGATTATAAGGAATTGATACAAATTTTGAGTCGCAGGTATCTTTTTGTCTGAAAAAGGTAGAATTCCGAAAGGTCTTTTGAAAAGAATGTCTATTTATCAGCTTGTTTATTAAGCCTTCGTCGTAACCGTTTTCGCCAGCTATATTACTAATCCTATTCTTTTCTGCTTCAAATCTTTCTTTGTTTAAGGGAAAATTTACTAATCTATATGTTAAAAAGTGCAAACTTGCAAGCTTATGTTGTAAGCAATGAAAAGAGTCATTTGGAATATACCTGTTGGTGGCCGTGCCTTTTCTGTATAGGTCAAAGTCCAATTTATTTTTATTTCTTATAACTAAAGTGTCTAGAAATGGCAGTGTACCGTTGTTCTCTGTTTCATAAGTCATTTTTATGTAATAAGTAGTTTTATGGAAAAAATAAATAACAAATTTCCCACTATTAAATTTACTTATGAAACAGAGAACAACGGTACACTGCCATTTCTAGACACTTTAGTTATAAGAAATAAAAATAAATTGGACTTTGACCTATACAGAAAAGGCACGGCCACCAACAGGTATATTCCAAATGACTCTTTTCATTGCTTACAACATAAGCTTGCAAGTTTGCACTTTTTAACATATAGATTAGTAAATTTCCCCTTAAACAAAGAAAGATTTGAAGCAGAAAAGAATAGGATTAGGAATATAGCTGGCGAAAACGGTTACGACGAAGGCTTAATAAATAAGCTGATAAATAGACATTCTTTTCAAAAGACCTTTTGGAATTCTACCTTTTTCAGACAAAAAGATACCTGCGACTCAAAATTTGTATCAATTCCTTATAATCCTAATTATACGAAAGGATTACACAAAGTATTTAATAACACCGGTCTTAAATTAGTATATCAATCCGGTAACACAATAAGAAGCTTACTAGGAAATCCCAAGGATAAAACTACAGTTCTAGAAAAAAGTGGAATTTACGAAATTAGTTGCATGGATTGTGACAAAAAATATGTTGGCCAAACGAGACGCTCTATTCAAACACGTTTTAAAGAACACTTAGCACACTTAAAATACGGAAGAACAGAAAAGTCAAGTGCGGCCGAGCATGCTTTTGAAAACAATCATAGATTCACATTAGATAACCTAAAACTTCTAAAAAGTGTACCAAACAAAAGACTTTTGAATGCATATGAAAGTATGGAAATCATTAAATCCAGAAATAGTTTAAATAAAGATAGAGGACCCATCCCGTTTAGTACACTTTATTCTTTGGTCGATGGGAGAAAGGATTAAAAATCGTGATCAATCACAAATTATTAGTCTTATCTCCGCCCACTAAAGGATTGTATATAAGATAGAGCGTAGATTAATTTAGTTCATTGTTTATCGTCTCCTGATGATGCTAACATTGTTAGCGAAACGCGCGTCGATTGCAAAAAAGTGTAGTTTTGGTTTGTGGAAAACAATCATAATTTTGTTTTTTTTTATGATTCCATTGATTTGGGATGCTTCAGAGCCTACTTAACAATAAATAAAAAAATTGGGAACAATTTGCAGTTTCATATTTTTAAATAATTCACTATTTTAAGGGGTTTCTGGCCCACGGTGCGACACCACTAAAGATGACAGAAAGAAACAGACAGATATTTTTATTAAACAATTGCCTTAAATTATTTCCACCTTTCTCTAAAATACTTTTTTATAGCATGCTGCCTCTCTTCAACAACCTTAAATATTTTTTATTTTAACAGAGGAAAAATGTTTTTTGCCAGTACTTTTTTTGAGCGCTTAAAAAACAGTAAAGTGTTTTATTCTAGAAATCGAAAGTTTGGAAAGAAAGATTTAAAATGTGAGGAAATCATGGCATAAAAATTTGAAAAACATAGTAAAAATTGCTTAAAGTATGATAAAATATTTTAAGCCTTATATTACCATCATGTCTTTACCATTACTCTTAAACCAGTCAAAAAACGCCTAAAACTTTCTACAGTTACTTTTTGAAGATCTATCTGATGACAGGTCTCTTTTTGAGATATGACATTTAAATTTTATAGCAGTAAAGTTTACTTTTTCTTATCGACACATGCTTTTTCTCTCCTGGTGTTAGTTTCATGAAGGATGACAAATAACACTAAGCAACAAATTTTAATTTTTTTGAATGGTCGTGTGTAAAAATATAGTTTTTTGAATGTTTATGACCAAAATAGAGAAAAAATGTTTTTGGAAAAATTTTCTTAGATCGTAAATAAGAAATAGGACCACGATATTTTAGGGCAATTTATTGCAGACACGGCCTTTTGAGAATTTTAGTGTGGCATTGTTTTTAACTAATAATTCAGGTTTTCATAAATTACCACATCTCTACATATTATAAGAACTACTGTATTTAATGATTAGTCTAATATTAAATCTAATTAACTTATAGCCAATTAAAATAATGACAAATTAAACTAATCACTTTATAATTATGTCTCTTTTAGTTTCTCTTATACGCAGCCTCTGGTTCCTCTCAACAAAAGTAGTCTAAGTGAGAGTATGGAAAGTCCCATATTTTCATATGATTGTAGAAGTTTGTTTGCAATCTCTGGATAATTTTCTGCTCTTTTATTTCCTAAGAATTTGGTCACAACCATTCTAAAGGCTTTCCATGCCTCTTTTTCTTTTCCCTCAAGTGTCAGTGTCAACCCCCAAATCCATAAGAAGCTTTCTTATTTGAGGTCCCACAAAAATTCCCTCCTTATCTTGGCTTCACTTATTCTAGGAAATTTTTGTTTTGTGATTGAAGGCAGGAAGATCTCTATTCATAGCTTTAAGCTCGGCTATCCCAAATTTGCCAACCATATTTGTTACATTGCACAGTTTCCAACAATAGCTTCATGTCAGAGATATGTTTTTTTCATATAAGTAGATTAACAATACCTAGTAACTCTCTCATTCTAATCTGTGACAACACGTTAACAGCATATAGATCCTTTATTCAGCCAAAACTAATAATAATATTACAAACATACAGTAAGAACGAAAAATAAAACAAAATTATGTCAAAACATACAAATAATAAACTTATAAAAATACAAAATAAAGTCAAAACCTACAAAAAAATAAACTTATAAAATCACACAAAATAAATCTATAAGACTGAGTCTACTTTTATTGCCAACCTTTTTTTTGTGTTGACCAGTTGACTAGTGTAGTATTCTGCAACCTCATACAATGGAAAAGTTAAAACCATGTTAAAACACATTTAATTGCCATTTTATTAGTTATTTATGAAAAAGAAAACAAAAAATTAATGAAAATAATTTAAAAGCTGGTGGGGGGTATGCCCCCAGGTGTGTATTTACACAAGAGGGAAAATACTGCAAAAATTAACAGCAACAAAACACCGGTGGAATCATCCAAAAATAATACAACAGCTGAGGCACGGTTGATCATCAAGTGCCAAAAAATGCGAAAAACCGAAAATCAAAACAATTTATTTGCAATTTATTATTGTTGGCAATATAAAAATAGACCGCGCATGTTATATGATGTCAGAACTTACAAAACATAAACTCAGTCATTAGAATGCAAACAAATTAATGCTTGGGTGTCAAAAAATCCAATTTAACCTGATTTCACATTGGGAAGTTATGCAACAGTATTTGCAACCAATACAAAATTTTGTATGCTGGTTCAGACTTACTTTGCAATAAATTATATGCAATAAAAAATTAGTTACTGCTAATCAATCAAAACTATAAATTGAATTTATATTTTCTTGAATCTCTGCCAATTGTTGGTGACAGCCAATTTTGAAATTTTTTGTTTCAGTCATAAGACACATTTTCTGGCTTTGTAGATTGTTAAAAGGCTACAGAACTGTTTTTTTTTAGTGCGCAAGACGGTGCTCAAATAAAAAAAAAAATATTATTTCCTGGCCCATTGCCTAAAATAAATAAAACATTTTTAGCAATTATTTTTTTGCCAAAGATATAACCCTAATCATGTCAAAAATTTTGGGTTCAAATATTCACTAATAAAAACTTTACTTAAGAGCAAATTTAAATCCTAAAAACAGTTCGTTTACTTAAACAGATAAACTGCACATCAAAAATTAACAAAATTTTGCACAGCAGAGGCTTTTGGTATTCTCCACAGACCATTCGTGTGGTTTTTTAAAAAAAATATGTATATATATCTTGTTTTTATTTATTTTATTAAAGTAATCGAAAATTTTTACTGTGAATTAAACATTTTTAGGATACATGGAATTATATAAAAAACTTAAAATTATGCAAAATCTATGAAATGGTTCCGCGATAATGCTTTAAACTTTCACCGTACAAAATTTGATACAAATTTGAATAACAGTTTTTTAGACTAAGTAATTGGAAGAAGCACATTTTTTATTTAAATTCACCCTTAAACCTAATTATTTTTCTTACCTTCATGTTCTTGTCTGGCTGTGCGTTTTCAAAAAATTTTTCCAGATTTTTCTTGACTTTACCACTTACCTGATCTTCAGAATTGTAAAAATTGTCGTTTTTTCTGAACATTGGCAAAAATGTAATGAGCCACTTTCTACAGCAGTTACTTTTTAATTGATATCTACAGTAGATCAACAATGCTTCACGGAGGCTCTGCTATTTTAATTCACGAAGAAATTTTCTTGACTTTACCACTTACCTGATCTTCAGAATTGTAAAAATAGTCATTTTTTCTGAACATTGGCAAAAATGTAATGAGCCACTTTCTACACCAGTTACTTTTTAATTGATATCTACAGTAGATCAACAATGCTTCACGGAGGCTCTGCTATTTTAATTCACGAAGAAATATAAAAAAAGTACAGTTTTAAAAAAGTTGAAATTTTTGTGTACTGCAAGAAAGTCAATTTGTATATATATATATATATTAGGCATTTATAGAGCACCGTCCGGCATTTTTGATGATTTTCTTATATCTTTGGAAGAGGCTCTACTACGACTCCAAAGTCTCTAATAATTTTAACTGAAGACTCAAAGTCTCTAATAATTTTAACTGGACACTTTAATATAACTTTCTTGGAAAAATCAAGTGTACAAATGCAAGCTTTATGCAACTTATTACAATCTTTTACAAAGCACTTAGCTACTCTAATAGATTATTTATGCACAAATTTTTCTGAATCTGTAAATTACTGTAAAGTATTAAATGCCGGGCTTTCGGATCACGAAGCCATCGTAGCGAGTTTTTCCATTGAGGGTGGTGACTATGAAAAAACAAAGAAACTGGATAGATTATTTACAAGTAAAAATTATAATTAAGTTTTTACAACTATGTATCACAGAAAATTGGAATGATATATTTTGACAAAATAATGCATTGGAAGGCTTTCACTTTAAACTTTAATATATTTAATGCTTCTTTTCCCTTAAGACTCATAAAGCAAAAAACAAAAAAAAACCATGGTTTACAAAAGACCTAAAAATTTCATCGAATAATATGCGGGCACTTTACTATTTAAGAAAGATTTTTTTAGTGATTACAGGTTTTATACATATTTTTGTAAATATAGAGCTATTTATAGAACACTTTTTTTATTTTTAAATACACACCTAACAGGCTAACACCCAATTAATGAGTGGAAAAGAAATAGTAACACAGATAAATACGTAAATAATAACTAAAACTAGTTACAATAAGTTGAGAAAATTATTGCAATTATTAGAAGAGCAAAAAATTTGTATTACAAAAATTGCATAGAATTTTCAAATAATAGGCAAAAGGAAACTTGGCACATTGTAAATGAATTAAGAGGTAAAAAAACTACTAAAATGAAATCAGGTTCAAAATTAACTGCTGATGAACTTAATAACCACTATTGCAATATTGCTCCAATTTTGACCAAAAATCTTAAAAGTAGGGTAAAATTCTCTGATTATATGAAACATGTATCCATTTCAGAATCATTTTTCTTCTTACCGACAAGTACAACTGAACTAAAGGAATTTTTTTCTGAAATAAAATTAAATAAAGCTTCAGGTTGGGATGGCGTTTCAATAAGGATTTTTAGAAGTTTGAATGAAAATATTTTAAATGTTTTGGTTGATGCCATAAATAAATCTTTTATGGATGGTATATTCCTCGATTTTTTGAAAATTGCTCAAATTATTCCACTGAGCAAGGGTGGAGATGAAGATGATCCAACAAATTATAGACCAGTAGCATTATTACCTACACTTTCTAAGGTCGTAGAAAAATAAAACATAAAACAGTTTGGTTTTCAGTAAAAAAAAAGCACAGGGGATGATGCAATGTACGCATTTTTCGAGGGTCTGTAAGTAGCTGTAGAAGTCTTTTGTGTCTTATCAAAGGCATTTGACTGTGTAAGTCATGAAATTCTGCTGCAGAAACTTCAAAGGTACGGCTTTAGAGGAAAAGCCTATCAGCCTTAGAGGGTAGGGTGCAGTCTGTAAGTTTTAATAATTCAAATTCAGAGACACAAAAAAATGAGTTTGGCGTTCCACAGGGCTCAGTTTTTGGTCCCATTTTATTTCTTTTATTAATAAATGACTTTTGATTTATTTGCTGATGATGGAACATGGACTTGCAAAACTGACTTGACTAGTCAGATAAATACCGACATTTAGGTAATTAAGGGTTGGTGCAACTCAAATAAATGTCTTAACATTTCAAAAACCCATGTTATGTCATTTAAGTGCACTTTACAAAATATTTATTTAGACAATATACAACTTAGTAACCCAGAAAATAAATTTCTAGGAATGTACATTGGTGAAAAACTTAAATTTGGAACACATAATCCAACTTAAAAATAAACTCTCCAAAAACTGTTATGCTATTAGGGTGATATTAAATGAATTTGATATGTGCGCCTCCAGAAATTCTTACTTTGCTTTAATAGAATCCCACATGATATGGTTTGTGTTTTTGAGGTACCTGTTCTCTTTTGTTGTTCAGTATATGCAAGGCAAAAGCAAGAGACTCATGTAAACCTCTATTTATAAGAGAGAAAATACTTTAGCCTCCCTCTTTATAGTGGAAACAGTATATCTGCATTACAAAAACATAAAAATGAAATTACAGAACAAAGATCTAATACCAGGCAAAAATCTATTGTTTTTAATGGTCGTCAACTTTTTAATAAATTACCACTACATATTAGAAAAATTAATAATGCAAAACAATTTAAAAGAGAGGTTCAAAAAATGTTCAAAAATGTTGGTTGAGAAAGCTTACTATAGTACAAATGAATTTCTAGAGAATAGGTTATAGTTAATTCTGGGTAGTTATCTTTTTTATTCCCTGTTTTATTGCACTACAATGCTATTGTTTTATTTTGTATAAAACAAAATGTTTTCATTATTGGTGTTATGTTTTTAATATTTTATTACTCATCTCACAGTTTTTTTTTTATAATATAAATTAATGTCAATGTGTCATAGTTTTTTATATAATAACTATAGGTACTTTCTTTAAAATAATTTAAAAACTTATTAAATTTTATTTTTGGTAATGACTTAATTTTATAGCAAATGTTTTCATCTTTTATGTTTTTTGTGATATATTTTCTAAAAAGTGGGTCTGACTCCACCCTTATTTTGTGATTTGTAATCAAAATCATAGCATAAATACTCTGCACCCAAAAATTGATGACAAAAGTTACTTAAAATTAACATATTTGTTTTTATTTTAGCTCTATTGTTTATAAAACACCTGGTTTTCTAACAATGATAAATTAAACTAAAATTATAACAATCCAAACTGTTGAATCTTTTTTCTATCTCACCTAAAAATGTTAAAACTTTTTATGTGAGATAGAAAAAAGATATTCATCTTCTGACCTTAAAAATACTATAAAACAATGCAAAAGCTCCTAAAAAACGTGAATTGTCATTGGCTTAAAAACAAGCCAATGACAAATTTATTGCCGATTCCCAGAACCCACCAAATACAATGTGGAATATAATTAATAAAGCTAAAACTAAAAAATTTAGTCCTAGATGTCATATTTCCTCCAACAGCTTCAACTCATATTTTACTGGCATTGCTTCCCAAGTTATAAATGAACTTGAAATTACAAATACTGTCTTCAGTAAATTTTTAAATGCTGTAGACAGGTGACATTTATTGAAGTGCAAGATATTATTAATTCCCTAAAAAATCGCAAATGTAGAGATGCATATGAATGAAACAAGCAAGTAATTAACGCCATAAAAGATATTGTTATTATTCCATTAACAAAGTTAATCAATGAGTGTATATTAAATGGTACATTTCCTGACTTTCATAAGCTGTCTAAAGTCCTACCCCTACATAAAAAAGATGATATCAATAATCCCAGTAACTATAGAACAATCTCAATAATTCCAATTTTTGGCAAGATATTTGAAAAGGCTCTTAAGGCTCAAATATGTGATTATTTTGAAGTAAACAACTTATTTTGTGCTAGTCAATTTGGTTGACTAGTTGACTCGATAAATAAACGTTTTGAGAACTCTGAAAACATTTCTGCTCAATTTCTTGATTATGTGTCTCATGACATTTTGTTAACAAAACTGTTTCATTATGGCTTTAATGAACTGAGCTCAAAATTGATAAAATCATATTTGTCAAAAAGGGAGCAGTATGTATCTTTTTTCGGGACTGTGTCTAAAAAATTGCCTGTTCATTATTTCATCATATTATTTATGTTAATGATTTCAATACTGTGATGATACTACAGCAATTCAGTCTGTTCTATGCATCAGTGAACTTGACAATATTTCATCAGGATCACTATGATTTTTACTCTTAAAAATATTGCCCTCCTAGGGACCCTAGAAGGTGCCCCCATAAAGAATTTTTCAAAAAAAATCAAAAATGGCAGAAAACCGTATACTGCATAATTACCAAATTTTGAATTGCTTAGACTCACAAAAAATTTGCAATTGAAGACACATATTTCCTAGCCTTTGCTATTTATTCCCAGGAAAATTGTCATGCAGGTATCTCAGTAATTTTAATTCAATTTGAATACTTACTTGGCACCGACAAACTACGTCCATGGAACTTGCCAGCAAGTCGACAACCTTGCCCTTGCCTTCGTCGCCCCACTGGGCCCCCAAGATCACTGTCACCTTGTTCTCTGCACCCTCTGTGCGGGGCTTTTTCCTCGGGCTGCTGTTGCCGTTCATTTTTTTGTTTTTTTCGTTTGAGCGAGTGTTTATCAACCCAAACAACTAGAGCACCACTTTTCCAGAGTTTCCGTGAATCAGCTGCGCGCCATTTAATTTTTTATGTAATTTTTCGCGCCTGAGCGCTTTTCCCTAAGGCAAACGTCAACGTCAAAAACACGTGCAAAAAACAGTCCCCTGTGAAGCTGGCTCTTTCTTCCCCCCGTCAGAGGGGTGGGGGCCAAAAAATTTGTAAAGCCCGAAACAGTCCAACACGTGACGGGACATGAATTTCCACTTGTTTTAAATGCAGGTTCACGTAATGCATTTTTCTTGGTGACAGCAGCCAGTCCCATGGGTTTAGAAAACACGTGGTTCGGTCCTTGAAGTTAGCAACTGTCTGACTTTCAGCGGAGGAGGCAAGTGCTAAAGTGTCTAACATAACCTCAATAAAACTTTAAAAACAAACCTCATTTTCTCGAGTTAGTTTCTTGGGATATTTTTCAAAAAGTATGACCAATTTTAAAGATCTAGTTCCCACAATAGACGAGGATGCCGAGGTGGAAGATTTCTCTGAAGACTCGGACGTTGAGATGGAATACCAGCCGACCAAACGAAAAAATAAGGCAAACATAGATTTCGACTCAAATTTTGAGTTTGTAGGTTCGGTAGAGGAATACAACAAAGACGTCTGGAATGACCTGAAAAAGTACGTAAAAAGAAAGGCCAAATCAAAGACTGATGACAAAATAAACAAGGTACGCTTACAGAATAACACAAATGACGATGACAAAAATTCTGTGGCTTCTGACAATGATTCTGATAAAGACGAACTGCTCATTTCTGACGACGAACTTAAAAAGGATAAAATTAAAATTAAAGAAAAGAGAAAGAAGAAAAAAGACATAAGCCAAGAAGAATTTTTTGAAGAAGCACCCATTTCAAAAGAAAACAATGTAACTTTCTATCAGATGGGTTTATCCCGTCCCTTACTTAAGGCCATTACAGACATGAGATTTGTTTACCCCACACCTATTCAAGTGTCAACCATTCCTGTTGCCTTATTAGGCAGAGATATTTGTGGCTGTGCCAAAACGGGCACAGGAAAAACAGCTGCATACATGTTGCCAACATTGGAAAGATTGTTATACAAGCCAGTTGGAGCTAATGTGACCAGGGTTTTGGTGTTGGTACCAACCAGAGAGTTAGGTGTGCAAGTTTATCAGGTGACTAAGCAGATTTGTCAGTATACTGAAGTCCAAATAGGTATGTAGGTTTAAAGTATTATTTTTTAAATTTTTTTATACAATAATATCTAATAAACTAATTAAGTTGTTTATTTATTTACTAAAGTGTTATCTTTTCACTCTAGGTTTGGCTGTTGGTGGATTAGACTTGAAAACTCAAGAAAACATTCTCCGCAAGAATCCTGATATAGTAATAGCCACTCCAGGTCGTTTAATTGATCATTTAAAAAGTACTCCTACGTTTTGTTTAAATTTTATTGAAGTTTTAATTCTGGATGAGGCAGATCGAATGTTGGATGAATTTTTTGCTGAACAGATGAAGGAAATCATTAAGGTAAGATGTCAACAATATAAAATGCCATCTTTACACTTTTTTAATAAGACCAACTGAATCCCACAATAATATATTGAGATGGGATACCTAATACATGGAAAATACCTGGGAATACTTGAATAATATGCAGTTAATACATGGATAATATCTTGGGATAGGGTCAGTTTCCAAATCAACCAATGGATTTTCTCTTACTGTCTTTGAATATGATAATTTATTATTTATTTTAAAGTAAAAAAATTGTTCAGATACCACTGAGAAAAACCACTCAAAGTAAGAAGACAAGTGAAGTGATAGTTGACAATTTAAAAAAATAGTTTTAAATATATTCTAAAAACCCCATTTTTGTTTTTTTTTCTGGAAATCTTCCTCACTTAACAATGAAAATTTCAAAATAAAAAAAAAGGTCTAAAAGACCTTTAAAATGAGCTTTAAAACAATCACTCACCTTCTTATTTTCTGAGAATTTTTCGATTTTCTAAAATTAATAGTGTTTTTGATGTGTGTTTACAAAAAAATCTTAGACATTAATAAAAGTTATTGAACCATTTTGTTTGACATTTTTTTTAAAGAAAAAAGTAGGTGATTACTGTGTTTCTAGTTTGAACTGCAACTGATATTTCCCTTTCAGCAATGCTCAAGAACAAGGCAAACTATGCTTTTCTCTGCCACCATGACTGATGCAATAGAAGATCTAGCAGCAGTCTCCTTAGTAAAGCCTGTTCGAATTTTTGTGGATGGCAATAAAAATGTGGCGTTAAACTTGAGGCAAGAATTTATCAGGATCAGAGAAGACAAAGAAGCCGATAGAGAAGCAATATTGAGTTCATTGCTTTGTCGAACTTTCAGGTAAACTACAGTGAAGGGACCCGATTTTTGGTTGTTTTTTTGTTATATCTTTTAGTCACAAATTAAGCTAATGATTAAGCATACAATTAATATGAAAATAATAATTAAATTAAAACATAAAAAAAAATTGCCAAAAAAAGTTTTTGTCAAAGTTTGAAAGAAAATACTTGTTTTTTAAGAGTTATTTTCAAAAACTTTAAATTTAAAGGACCCTTTTGATTTTTTTCTAGTATTAAAGAGATAAATGAAATTAAATTAATAAAAAATTATTTTTTTACCCATTGTATTACCCCAAATATAAATAGAATTATTATGTATCACAATGAACTAAAAATCATTAGCGCTATAAAATTTTTAATGTTTCCGAATGTCTAATTTTATTAAGTTTTGACCCCTATATTTATAGACACTTTTTATCTTCACCCAGGTAATTTATTATTTATATTCATCCAAGTTTCAACCCTTTGTAAACAGTTTTTCAGGCGTTTTCAATATATATTATCCTGAACTTGAAACGCCACCAAACGTGAAACTTATTGGCTTTATAAATTTTTCTTTTCAGAGAAAACTGCATCATCTTTGTCAAAACCAAGAAACAAGCCCACAGGCTTCACATCCTCCTCGGCCTTCAGGGGTTAAAAATCTCGGAGTTGCACGGCAATCTAACGCAGCCCCAAAGAATCGAGGCCTTGCAGAAATTTCGAAACAAAGAGGTGGACTTCCTGATCGCCACAGATGTCGCTGCGAGAGGTCTGGACATTCAAGGAATACAGACGGTTATCAACTACGAAATGCCTGCGAGTTTGGAACAGTATATTCACAGGGTCGGTAGGACTGCCAGAGCTGGAAGAGCGGGTGAGTCTTTTTCAAGCCTTACTGACTTTGTTTCCAATATCCAGCAGCAGCAACATTTGTTGTGTGAAGGTGGTAGACAATGTTGAACTTCAGAGTAAACTAGAGTTTTGAACTTCCATTGTCTTTATTTTTTAATTTTTCACAACATTTCGAATGCCCATGTATCTACAATCATCATCAGGTGAATGCTAACAAAAACTAAGACTACCCAATCTTATACAGGGTTCCTAAGCAAATCCTTAGGGGGCCAAGCAGCCGTGTATAAGACGCAGACAAACGGAAAAACACATTAGGCAGAAAAGGATGGGCATGGGGAGATGTTGTCACTACATCTTACACGTAGTAAATCCATTCCAGGTTGTTGTTTTCTAATGTTTTCCATTTTCATACCTTTAGGACTGGAATAAAAATTGTTTTTGCTCGACTTTAATACCAAACTGATGAAAGATATATTTTTCGGCTTTTCATTTTGTAACAATTGTCCTTATGCACAGGCTGGGGACTGAGATACATGCAAATGCCTAACATAAACTTTATCAAGCAAATAGGACGGGTTGACGCCTTCGAACGTCCAACCCGGGTTTTGCACTTTGATTCGAAATCAAAAAGGAGGAACAGTCAGATGTGGGGCCGTGCACAAATTACGTAACGGTGATTTTACCAATTTTTGACCCCCTCCCTATGTAATGTTTTGTAACGGTTTGGCACGCCACTACCCCCCCCCCAAAAAAAAAAACTTCACTTATTTACATTCCAAATTTTCTTAGTTTCACACAAATGCAAACGCTGTCGAAAACCCCCCTCCCCCCTATGTAACGTTTTGTAACCCCACTCCCCCCATGACCATTATGTAATTTGTACACGGCCCCTGTAGTCCCAGTGGAGGAGGGCGAGAAAATTGATATTTTTTTCTTAAAAATTATACTCTTTAGACCTATTTCTGTGCGTTCCCGAAATTACGTAATTTTTGAAAAAAAATTGTAAGCGGTGCCATTTTTATTTCGTGCTTTGTTTTTCTAACATTTTTGCGTTCGGCAAATTTAATTGAAAAATTTTTGCCTGCGGCGCCCTTTATCCTCTCACTCGAAACCAAGATCCCCCGTTTTAGGAAAATTGATCCCGTCTCTGTTTCTAAATTTTTTCGAATAAAAGTAGAGTATGACCATGGGGGAAATTATTTTTTTCTACAGTTGACGAAAATTTCGAGAAAGTTGAAGGAAAAAATAAAAAAAGTGGCAGAGCTCAAGTTTTTCCTAAAAAAAACGTTTTTTGTAAAGAAACAGAGCAAAATAAATCTTTTCACCCCTTTTTGGGTGTTACAAATATTGGCAGCCCCTTATTTTTCGCTTTTACCCTCCAGCTAGTTTTGAAGAATTGGTTCGCTACATTTTTCGAGATCATGTCATAAAACACCTCGAAAATATCAAATGTAGTGTAGGGCCAGCTTTATTTAAAATCAATAATATCGCAAGCAAAAAGCTCTGCAGGAAAAAGAGCGCCGTTTATTGATTTCTTTGGCTGCTAGTGCTAGCTGCATGGTTTGGCCGTTTCCGGATAGATGTCGCTAGTAGAACAGAATGGAAAGAAATTTAATTAAAAGCGAAGATATTTCTTTCTAATGTTAACAACCTCACGAGTTTATCGCTCAGTATCGTAAATAATGGACCCTGCCGCCTCCTTTAAGCAAGAAAAAGCTGTGGTTTGGACCTGAAAACATCTAATTTTTAATTAGATTAGATGTTCAAATCTGTCCCCTTCTTGAGCCTCACAATATCCCAATCTATTGTAAAACTCTTGGCGTGTAGCAGCCAACATTTCAGGGGTGATAGAGTTGCCTGCCTCCAAAATTTTCGCCCTCAACTCCTGTATAGTCGTAGGCCGTAAGTGAGGGTGTTGGAAAATTTTGTCGTGCCAACAACCCCATAGGAAAACGTAATTTGGCGCAAGATCTGGTGATCGAGGAGGCCATCGGATATTTCCATACGTGGAAATAATTCTATCACCAAATACCTGACGAAGGTAATTTGTAGCCTGGCGTGAATTGTGGGATGAACAGCCATCTTGCTGAAACCACAATTCGTCCAAATTTATGTTGAGTTCCCTCAACCGTAGTAAAACCTGGTGTTGGAGAAGATCAACATATTTTTGGCTCGATCATCTCATGGTGTGGCCGCCATCTAGCGGAATTTGCAGACATCTTGTCAACGGTTATTATTGCAACTATGACTTATGCTCACAATGAAAGAGTGGTGACAATTTTTTCTCATGAAAGTAGTCCGGAGATAATAACAAAATGGCACCATTGCTCAATATACCTGTTTCTTTTGTGCGCGCAGAACTTTCTATGCCATTTCTGTTTGATTTATTGAAATCCTATCCCTAAGGAAAATCTTAGGAACCCTGTATACTAGCACGTGTTCAGTGAACCATAAAAAACCTGCGTTCAGTGAACCATGAAGTATGGGTTTCCAAATATCCTTTTCAAATATGCTTTGTGGTCATAATAATAATGTTACATTACAAAGACAAAGTTCAGTAACTTAAAATTAGTACAAGTTATTAAAATATTTAAAATTATCAGTCAAACCTAACCCTTATGTGTATTTACATGATAGTAATATATAAACAATTATGAGAACATACTTTAAAATCACATTTTTTAAAAAAGGACAAGAAGAGAACACCTTAAACATAGAAAAAAGTACTAATAAACTAGTTACTAAATTTAAACACAATAATGTTTGACTAAATTGTTGTTTAAATATTAAAATATTGATCCAGATTGTAATAAGCTCTTTCAGACAAAAGTTCTTTAACCTTTTTCCTAAATTTACTACAGTCGTTAATGGTTTTTGCACAAGGTGGTTTGCTATAAATTTTTATGCTTCTGTATATAATTGAATTCTGGATAAGAGATGATGTGGGTATTAGTAAAGGAATATTGTCGAAGTTTCTAGTTTCTAGTTTTATACTTTTTGTGTATAAGGCTTATTGTTTCTAAAATAAAAAGACTTGTCCAGGTCAGAATTTTTTCTCTGAAACCGTGGTTTGCAGTGGTCTCTGAGCTTGGCTTGCAGCTCGACAGACATAACGAATTAACAACGTTTTTGTAAAGTAAAAACTGTATTCAACAAATGTTGACAGCAGTTTCCCCAAAATGCAATGCCATTATAACAAGTGGACTTCTACTAACGCATGATATGCGCTTTTAGCCATAGTACAGCCAAGTTCAGATTGTATCAGTCTAATTGCATAACCTCCCATTGCTATTTTTTTAATAAGTCGATATGTTCAGCAAAATTTAGCTTATCGTCGATAATAGGCCCTAAGAATTTTGTGTTGCGACTTTGGGAAATTAACTGGTCAGACAAATTTAAGTCATTAAAGTTAAACTTAAAGCTACCCAATGAGTATTTTCAGAAACCTCTGGTGACCAAAATTTATATAATTATTATAGAGGGTTCCATTAATGCCCTAGGGTATTTAGAGGTTTCCTACAGGAATTGAGTTTGTATATTTGTTCTATTAAAGGTTCTAAATTGATGGTACCCTAAGGTAACATAAAACTGGCGTTAACAATATTTCCACGGACATCTTTATAAAAATTAAAGTCATCGGTAACAAATGTTATATAAATTGGTGTTAACAATGTTTCCACCAACATATTTATAAAAATATAAGTCATCAGTGACAAAAGTTATATAACTTAACTATAACACCGTAAGTTACTATCAATTAAAGATATATAGATTGGTTTTTAAAATGTTGCTATCAACTCACTTATAACAACTTCATTAACCAACAACAAAGAGACACTTATAAAAACTTGGGAACTCACGCACAATAATTATATAAATTGGTGCCTGTAATATTCTTATGAACTCATTCATAAACCTTTTTTGCCCATTCTTTCTATAATGTTTTTATTAATTTCTTTGTATAGTAGTTATAATAGCACTGTTTTTACAACAAAAAAACAATTTTGTAAGCAGGATGTCCTATATATATGCTATATACCTTTCTCTTTTACTCTTTTATGACTCTTTTATTGTCTCTTTCTGGTGTCAAAGCTTCCAGAAAGACAGCTGTGCAGTATTTTCTATTTATAAATAAATTAATATATAGATAGAAATAATTTTTAGGTATTTTCACTTTTTTCCTTCACGTTTTAAGAAAAAAATATCTACCAACCTGTGGAACTTCACTTTTATTGTTTGGCGGCATCCAGAAAAACAGCACGTCTTTTTATGCGGCAACATCTTAAGCTCCAAGATATAAACAGTTTTTATTATAACTCCTAAAAACTTTCGCGTAACCAAAGATTAAAAATATAACAATAAAAAAATTTGCATAAACGAAAACGGGGAAAACGATTATGTGTGATCAAAACAAAGCAACAAAAATGGCGTCTCGACCAAAGGTCGAAGACGAAATTCGCGAAACCGGCCGTCTCGTAAAATTTTCGCGCATGTGCATAGGCGCGGAGCTAAGACAGCTCCATGCCCTGCTAGATTTTAGATGTTACTTACAAGTTTGGTCTGGGCCTATATTTAACCTCATACATATATGGGTTTTCATTACATCAATCTGAGAGAGATAAGGGATCCAAATCTTCTCGAGATAGTTTTCGATGACAGATATCGGGATCGAATGCATTCTACACCCGATTCCGACCAGCGTTTCCCATGCGCGGCCACCCTGACTCAAAAAACTCATCACGTGGACCGCCGGACCGGTGATGAAACCCATAGATGGGAACCGGGTTTTAGAAAAAGAGAACAATATAGTAACTGTGTTAAGTTCGCAAAAATGCAGCGTGAAACTTCGAGTGCATACAGTGCGAACGGCTGGTCGGCGGCAATTGAGAACACATCATTTCACGACGCGACGGAACGCAGCCTCAAGGTCCGTTTCTGCGAGTTTGACATAGTTACTATTATCCTCTTTTTCTAAATGCATTCGTCTGAGAGAGATCCAGCATACCAGTTACCTCTGACAGTTATGCGGGGTTGAAGGTTGTGCAGGCGGGTATTTTTCCTGGTATGTGTAGTATGCTGGATCTCTCTCAGACGAATACATTTAGGAAAAGAGAACAATAGTAACTATGTTAAGCTCGCAGAAACGGACCTTCACGGTTCAACACTGCGCCCTCTGCAGCCTTTTGTTCCAACTAGCATCATGTTTTAAAACGTTGATAAAATAGTGTTGAAAGAGGTAAACAGTGGTATAATTGGATTGTTTTTTTTTAATAGAATTTTCGTAAATTTTCGCCATTTTGGATTCCAACCATAGGTTTCAACATGTGTTTTAATCGAAATATTGCTTGTTTAGGGTTAAGAACAAAATACAAAATTCAATATTTCTCCCAGAAAGCAAAAAACATATGTGAAAAAAAAAAGTATTATTTAAATGAATATTTTTTTTTCCCGTTTTCTCAAATATTTTTGGAGCCCATGAAAATTTTGTGAGTGTATTTGAAAACTATATAGTACACACGGGACCGCAGCTGATTATCAGAGTAGGATGACTGGGAAAACAGCTTTTATTTGACCTATAGTATATAAATATTCATATTCCTGCTTTAACTGATCTCACTTCAATTTGAATTTATTTTAGAAGATTGGTAAACACCATTTTATAAATTTTTTATTTTAAAAAGAAAAAGAATAATACATAACAAGCAAAGGGAAGAAAGATGGAAAATTTATATTTCTAAATCGATAAAAACCTTTAATTTGTTATGTAGTGTTGTTAGAACAGTTGTAAAACCTTTTTAAAATAATATCTAGACTTGAGGGTTCATAAGGAATTTTTATAAAATGTATGTTGTTTTTCTATCCATTACTATGTACCATAAATTTTTATAAGCTGGTGTTGGTCAGTTGTTTTTCAAGTATTTTTTACTCATTTAAGAGATATATTAGAGTTATAAAAATATCACCAACACTAAATAATATAACTTTTGGTTATTTTATGAAGGTTTTATATTATTTGCTGTAACTTCTATATAGACAAAAATGCTCATTGGGTAAGAACCTTGGTTTTGTCTAAGTTAAGCGCTAAAAAGTTAGCATCACACCAAAGTTTAATTTTTATAATGTCATTTTGAACTGTTTCTCTGAGGTCTTCATTCTTAGGATGCCACAGGATTGTAGTGTCGTCTGTAAAAATTGTCAAAGCCTTTTATGTCAAGCAGACACAGATCGTTGATGTAAAGAAGGAATAAGATGGGACCTAGTACTGAGCCCTGAACAACACTTGTATCTACTCAACATAAATCAGACGTCAATAAAAAAATTTTCAGACATTTCTCTAAAGCCATAAATGCAAAGTTTTTTTTAAAAAGAAGATTGTGATCTACGCAATCAAATGCTTTGGAGATGTCGCAGAAGACTGCTGCGACTTCTCTATTCTTAAGCTTTAGATATAGATTTTCTAAGAAGGAAATATAGCGTCATTGGTGTTTTTTTGATTTTGGAAGCCAAACTGATTAATGTTAAGGATGTTATTTCTGTTTATAAATTCTAGCATTCTGGTTTTGACTAGCTATTCTATTATTTTTGAGAGACTGTTTAGAAGCGAAATCGGTCTATAGTTTGCAGTGTTGTTCGTTTGCGCCGCTTAGTATAATGGAATTACAATTGCTGTTTTCATTATATCAGGAAATTCACCCTTCTCAAAGCAAGTGTTAATCACTTTTGATAATGCGTCCAGAGCAGAATCATTTAAGTTTTCAAATAGGCATTTCGTACAGTGCCAGATGCATTTTTATGTTTTATATCCCCTATAATTTTTTTTTAGTTCAGCGACATTAGTATTTGATAATATAAAGGTTTCCTGCACAAAGCATTCCTGCATTTTTTGTAGTAGATTAAAAGTAGCAATAATATTTATTTAAGACGTTTGCATCAATTTTGGCAGAGATTTTATTAAATTGTTTTGGTCCCGAATGTCAACTATGGACCAAGCTTCTTTGCTTTTATTTTTTGCTTCCGAAATTCTATCCGCATAAAATTTTCTTTTCGAAATTTTTATTAATTTGTTATAGATTTTAAGATACTTCTTAACATACTTGTGAAAAAACTCAGAATCAGTGTACTTACAAATTGTATTTAATGATCTTAGGTTTTTAGAAGAGGTTTTGATTCCTTTTGTTATGCAGCCTTTCTTTTTTTCCCTCATTTTACGTAGATGGAAGCTCGCTTTGAATGTTGAATGCAAAAGAGGGTGATATGAAGTAAAAGGGTTGGTTTTTTCTTTAAAAGTTTGAAATTTTTTTCCGGAATATATTCGTTTATATTGCATCGGAAGTTTAGGAGCTGTTACATGCATAGGAAATGTAGCTAATAGTGGTCTGATAGTGCTGTAGGTAGAACTTCGCTTGTTCTTTGTTCACAGTAAAAATTAGTGCAAAAGTAATCGATAGTTGTAGAAGTACTATCAGTTATTCTGGTAGGTGACTTAACAAACATAGCAGACTTTGTAGTGATACTCAAATAACTGTTTCTTTACAGCTAAAATCAATGTTAAAGTCACCCGTCAAAATAATTTTGGCATTATGAGGTACATCAATTAATATAGTTTCTAGCTTAATAAGAAAGTTAACTACATTCGAATTTGGAGGGAGGTATACACATATTACGTAAATGTTTTCTTTTTTGTTAATAGTTACGGTTAATTCACACTCACTTCCGACACACAAATGATTATACTCATTGCAACAATCCAACTCAAATTTGTCTTTAATTAATTAAAATCATAGCCCCACCATGACCGGGCGTTACTTCACGGCAAAATTTTGTTACAATATAGTATCCTGGAATATTGCATGTGTCTCAGTATTACATCCAGTGCTCGGTAAGAAATATCATATCGGGATAATTTAAATCATCTATTAATACATTAAGTTCATCTATTTTATTTCTAAGAGAGCGTATATTTAAATTTAAAGTTCTTACCTACTGAGCATTTTTGTCTATATAAAAGTTACAGCAAATAATATAAAACCTTCATAAAATAACCAAAAGTTATATTATTTAGTGTTGGTGATAATTTTATAACTCTAATATATCTCTTAAATGAGTAAAAAAGACTTGAAAAACAACTGTTCAACACCAGCTTATAAAAATTTATGGTACATAGTAATGGATAGAAAAACAACATATAGATTTTATAAAACTTCCTTATGAGCCCTCAAGTATAGAGATTATTATAAAAAGGTTTTACAACTGTTCTAACAACACTACATAACAAATTAAAGGTTTTTATGGATTTAGAAATATAGATTTTCCATCTTTCTTCCCTTTGCTTGTTATGTATTATTCTTTTTCTTTTTACAATAAAAAAATTTATAAAATGGTGTTTAGCAATCTTCTAAAATAAATAAAAATAAAAGTGAGATAAACTGAAGCAGGAATATGAATATTTATATACTATAGTCAAATAAAAGCTGTTTTTCAAGTCATCCTACTCTGAAAATCAGCTGCGGTCCCGTGTGTATTGTATAGTTTTCGAATACACTCACGTAAATTTCATGGGCTCCAAAAATACTTGAGAAAACGGGAAAAAAAATATTCATTTAAATATCAGTTTTTTTTTTCATAAGCGTTTCTTTCTTTCTGGGACAAATATTGAATTTTGTATGTTGTTCTTAACCCTAACAAGCAATATTTCGATTGAAACACATGTTGAAACCCCATAAATAACGTTTTTATTTAGGCCAAAAACCTATTTTTGTAATCCAAAATGGCGAAAGTTTCCGACAATTCTATAAAAAAAAAACAATACAACTATACCACTGTTTACCTCGACAAACACTATTTTATGACCCTTTTAAAAAATGATGCTACTTGGAACAAAGGGCTGCAGATGGCGCAATGTTGAACACTGATGGTCCGTTTCTGCGAGCTTAACATAGTTACCTTTGTTCTCTTTTCCTAAATGCATTCCTCGAGAGATCCAGCATACTACACATACCAGGAAAAATACCCGCCCCCACACACTTCAAGCCCGCATAACTGTCAGAGGTAACTATCTTAAGAATATAGTTAGATTGCGGGGTCGAAGGGTGTACAGGCGAGTATTTTCCGGGGTGTTCACATTTGCCGCCGTATCAACGTATGCGGTCGACGTTTCACGGTGCGTTTTTGCGACCTTAACACGGTTACTGTCTTGTTCTCTTTTTCTAAAGACGGTTCCCATCTATGCGTTTCTCATTCGTGGGCCCCCCGAATCAAATCACGTATCACGTGGTCTAAGCGAGATTTGCCTATACAAGTTTATGTCGGACCACATGATGAGTTTTTCGAGTCCGGGTGACTGCGCATGGGAAACGCTGGTGGGAATCGGGTGTAAAATGCATTCGATCCCGATATCTGTCATCGGCAACTATCTCAAGAAGATTTGAATCTCTTATCTCTCTCAGATTGATGTAATTAAAACAAGATAATAATGGTATGGTATCTCGCAAAAACGCGCCTTTTGATGTCGCAAAAACGCTCCTTTTGATATCGCAAAAACGCGCCTTTTGATGTCACAAAATTAACCTTAAAAAATCTTGTTTGTTTTGTTATTATAATTGCCAAAATAAATTGAAATTGTTTTTTTTGTTCTAAAAACAGTTGTATTATAATCACTATATAAACATTATAGAAAAAACCTTATGGGCAAAAAAGGTTTATGAATGAGTTCATAAGAATATTACAGACACCAATTTATATAACTATTGTGTGTGAGTTCCCAAGTTTTTATAAGTGTCTTTCGAAATATTTTCAATCTTATCTTATATAAATTTGTTGTTGGTTAATTAAGTTTTATAAGTGGGTTGATAGCAACATTTTAAAAACCAATCTATTATATATCTTTAATTGATAGTTACTTACGGTTTTATAGGTGGGTTGGCAGAAAGATATCAAACACCAATTTATATAACTTTTGTCACTGAAGACTTATATTTTTATAAATATGTTGGTGGAAACATTGTTAACACCAATTTATATAACATTTGAACCGATGACTTTAATTTTTATAAATATGTCCGTGGAAATATTGTTAACGCCAGTTTTATGTTACTTTAGGGTACCATCAATTTAGAACCTTTAATAAAACAAATATACAAACTCAATTCTTGTAGAAAACTTCTAAATACTCTAGGGTATCAATGGAACCCTCTTTATAATAATTATATAAATATCTGTCACCAGAAGTTTCTGAAAATGCCCATTGGGTACGTTGCTTCTAAAAAAGGCACATTGATATCTCGTTCAGTGATCTTTGGCGATAAATCAGTAGTAGTATGATTTTGATGTGTTGCAATGGGTCTTAAATAACCATGAGATGGTTCGCTTCGCAGCCATCTTTTTTTTTTAAAACTTCCTCTTGAATAGATTTTCCTCCTTGGCAACCATCTTTGATTAATTGATTTTCCCAGCAATGTTGAGCTATTTTCGATCCAGTTGTGTCGCCTTGTTGAGTTTTGCGGTTGTGTTCTGTAAGGCGAATTTCCATGGGTCGTCTGGTTTCTCCGACGTAGATATCCCCACACTCGTAGATGCAGTTCTTGGTGTTGTGGCGATATGGTTTAGTTTTTGTTAACTGACTTCTTATTGTTGTGGTCGTTTTAAAGACAGTCTTCTCATCTTTTCTGGGATCATTTGATGTATGGAATTCGCGTTCCTTTCCAAAGATGGTATTGATTTCCTATTCTTCTCATCTTTTCTGAGATCATTTCTGTATTTACGTCTGTCGACCTTTGCGTTGGTGTGGTCTGAAGAGTTTTATTGATCGTGTAGTTGGAGAAACCGTTCCTTCGCAGATCGGATCAAATTTTTGCCCTTTCCTTATTTAAAGCTTCTTCTATATTGCAGATGTAGGTGACTCGATCTATAAGAGATGAAGTTTAGATATTGTCTAGTATGAGTTGGTTTGCGATGTATGGAAGTGGTTATGGTTCAATTCTTTTTGGTGACTAGAACGTCGAGAAATGGGATCTGACCATCGATATACCAACCTGACAATTTTCTTCTTTTTTCATCTGATGACGATTACAGATACATAGGCATTCAAAACGTTGTGAAAAAGTAAAACATAAAGACAATGGAAGTTTGAAACTAGTTTACTCTCAAGCAACATTTGTGACGCAGTCAAGTAAAAAAAAAATAGTATTTGGGAAATATTTTGTTTATTTAAAGTATTATAAAAATCATTGGAATGAAATTTTTTGAAAAGGTGTCATTAAAGTTTGAAAAATAATAAATTATAGTAAAAATGTGGATATAATTTTCTTTTTTCCCTAATAAACGAATCTAGTCCATACTAGAAATATCTCTACATATTTAACTGTTTTAACTAACTTTTTTTATTTTTTTTTTATTTCTCACACTTACTACGTTTATACGCACCTAAAAGCGCTTTTAAAGTCGTTTTTTGGCTTGAGAAGATTTCGAAACCATTTTGAAATCATGCAAGAAATGTCATTTTGGCGTTGAACTGGTGACGTCACGGTTCAACACATTTCAAAGGATTTCAAAACCGCTCCTTGGACATTCTCGAAAGCGCTTCAATCACGATTCCAATATGGCGGGAGTTGTCATTTCTCAAAATACGCGGGTAGTAGCGGGTTATGGAGCACCGGCTATTTTTTTTTTGTTTTTTCAATAATAAAATGATGGACTCTGATTTGGTCATGTGCAGAGACAACATAATAACTTACGGAGTCTAACAGAAAGATAGGGCCGCGCCTGTAGCGCATTGCGGCGGAGAGTGAAAGTAATGTTTGTATTAAGTAAACACCGTCCATCTCTTTCTATATGGTCATGAAAGAAGGACAACATTTTTTAATGTCGAAATATATTTCAAACATATTTAGTTTAGTACCTGCCGGTTTTTACCACCGCTTGTCAAAGTTTGTCAAGCCTGGAAAGCGCTTTTTTTAGATTTTCAAAAGTTGAGTTATTTTAATCAGTTTTGGTTGGAAATCGCGCAAATTTATGGGATTAGCTATATAGTGGATTAACAACTTATTGTAAAGTCTAAAATGCGATTCAAGGCTAAATCACTACCATTAAAGCTAGAGAGCATGGGACGATTATTTGAAGAGTGCCGCAAATTGGGGTTCAGATTTTTGCGAACCAAATCCCTGAAGAAAATATTGTGATGATTTATACATAGTTAAGCAAGAAGATAAAAGGTTAAAATAAAACAAAAAAAAGAGATATAGGTTAAAACTTTTATAAATTTTGTAAGTAAGAATAAAAGAAAATAACATAATAAAATGTTACCTTTAATATTTGATAATATTGTTTAACATAGGTTTCACCCCCTCCTCCTATCTTAGATTTTTAAAGGGTCCAAAAAACTTTTTGTAAGCTAAAGAAAGTTTTTTAGCTGCATGGAAAGTTTTTTAAGGTTTGTTTTTCGCGAATGCATTGCATTTTTAACACTAAAAAGTATGGAAAAACTACGCCTGTTAAGTTTTTTCATTATGAAATAAGTAAGTCCCTGTAAAAAATTAACGAAAAAAATATATGTATTTTATTATGCGTCTGGCTGTACAAGTAGTTCCTTCTTGTAGCCACTGGCTACGCTCGTGTCGCCGACAAACAATGTTATGTATAACATAGTATCGGTCAATCTCACGGAGCTAGTACTTTCTCTATGGTAATGTGCCAAATTCAATTGGGATAGTTCCTCTTACGAGGTAGATTCGGACACTGCCAGGCAGCTTTCGTCATATAAGTTATTTAATGGTGGAATTTATAACCCGGGGATAGGAAAGAAAACAAAACGCTGGCAAATATTTTATAGCAGTAAGTTAGGCTAGGTTTTGTAAAACTGTCACTGGGAAGTGCATTTTGGCGATAGCAAGAGTGATGACTTTGTGGTTGAACCGGTAACGTCATATTTCGAAATCACGCAAGCGCCGTGTTCTACGCATTAGAAGGATGTGTTTTTGGCTAAAAAAAAAGAGTAAAATAAACGTGTTTTTCCTTTTAGGCGTCGCAGTAAGCTTGGCTGGTGAACAGGAACGAAAGATAGTCAAGGACGTCATAAAACAAGCCGATATCCCAGTGAAGAGCCGAGTAATTCCGCCCGACATCGTGGAAAAATACAAGCAAAAATTGGAAAAGTTAGAGTCTCAAATAGTCGACATTCTTAGGTAGGTAACAAAAGGTCGTATAGTCCATTTTCTACAAGAAAAAAGCGCCAAATTGTTCTGCAAGTATGAATTTTGGTACGTGGTTACAATAACAAATCAGTACTGGGCAAAACAGAAATTGGTCAAAACGTACTGGCCTAAAAGCTTACAATACCAAAACGTTACAAGGGCAAAACCGTACAAACGTAAAATAGTGGAACATATTGTCGCTAGATGGCGCTGCGGTGTGACGGACAACATTTGATTTGTTAGCCTAACAGCGCCTTCTGTATTTTAGGTACAGAGTTGCTAGCCTCTCCTACAGTCGACCAATTAAAATTAGGTATTACCTATCTAAGGGCCGTATTTATAGTCCCCCTTGGAAGGACCCAACCCAACCCATTCTGTACAATAAAAAACAAGCACGTCAAAAGCCGTTACGAACAGCTTGTCCGCATATTAATTCTGCTTTGGATATATTTAACGAAATTTTAGACATTGGCATTCCTTCCTTTGTACCTGTCAAGAAATACAAAAATTAGATATGTTACAATCAACTTATTCCCTTTCACAAACTATCATCTTTGGGGATGAAAAAGCTAATAATGGGCAAGGCATAGTTAACCTGTTTAAAAAAATATTTTTAGTTGGTTTACACTCCGGTTAGGCAGGTAAATTAAATTAATTTTGACAATTCTGAAAATATTTCAGAAAGTCTTAAAATTTCAAACATTTCTAAGGAGGAGATCTACAACAAAATAGCAAATCTTCCAAATAAAGTTACTGTGGGCCCAGATAGAATACCAAACAGCTTATTTAAGGCTATATTTTTTCTCCAGATTTTAAGTAAAAAAAAGTACAACTGGCAACGCCTCGTTCTTTAATTTTTTAATCTTTTGCCAGAGTGCACAGGGAAAACTAAACATCAGAATTAGCTGAAATTTTGCAGGGGTGATAATTTTTAAATGCTTAACAAAAACATTTGAAGGATTTTTCAAAATTATTTTTTCTTCAAAATTAAATTTCTGGTGCTGTCATCTATCCCAAAAGCCTCAAAATAATTGCGGTTTAGAACAAACCCCATTTACAAAAAAAAATAGAGAAATACAATTTCCTCTGGATTAAATTTTTCCTTTTTATGTTTGCTTTAGCGAAAATAAAAACTAAGTTTCTGATCAATCAATTACACTTCATTGAATTTGGGAGACACACGCAGTGCAAGTGTTGGCCGATAGATTGCAGAATTTATACGATTCCATGGTAACTGCAGGTGTTTTGTCAACAAACTTTAAATCGGGGCGCAGTGGGACAGAAGAGTATTTTTACGTTTTCTGACCGAAAACCATTCGAGGTTATGTTTATCTTTCAAAAATGTGTTTTCACAAACATTGTTCTAAAACAAATATGAAACCAATCCGCGTGTGCGGTCGCCTTCCGAAAAAGGCCTAGCGCTGCGCGGGCATTACCCCGAGTCTATCAACCAACCAAGAGAACTTTACTGGCTCGCTGGGATTACTAGGAATTCGCATAGAAACATTCGGCTCCCATAACCCCACATAATTTTGTTTTTATTTTGATTCAACCATTTTTTTTTAATTTAAATTATTGCGGCATAGTTATGTGCCAGTGTACTAGTGAAAACTTGAAGTGCAAAGGATAGATTTTAGATCACCTCATTTTCAAAAACACACGGATACTGGAGTATTAAATAGGTCAGTAAAGCTCCATTTAGAGGTTTGAAAGACTCTTGCTAGTCGTTGACGCTCCTGTTTAAAATAGAATACGATTATTTCGTCTAGCGCCAGTAGCCGATTTTTAAATCTGCATGCCTTTAAGTTAACCTGTTGTCGGTATCTGCTAGCGGGAGTATTTCTAATTCAATTATAATTGCACCTGTAAATGCATCATTAAACATTACACCCAGTTACTTTAATACGTAGTTGCGTAGCATTTTTTCAATTAATTCTGCTATAAATGGTTTTCTTTTATTTTAGTATTTTACTCGGTTTTTTAGCGTCGCAGAACGCCAAGTCAAAATAAGTAACCGAACCCCAAATTTTTGACCCGGTGCTAAAAAATCTCTGGTGGTGTCCCACTGTGGATAAACATAAATAAAGTCTCCGCGTTGCCATGGAAAACAAATTCGTAAAATGACGTAAAATTTTGCAAAAAAATCAGGTCGACATAGTTAAATTGATTTCCCGCTAAAAACAATTCCCCAGATTGTAACTACAACCTTAAGCACTGTATTTGCATCTTGATTGTCCCTTTCCATTTATTATTTAATAGTTCTTTGGCTTTATCTACTTTTCCTGATAAATGAAAGCACAGCTTTATAATACCAATATATAAAGGTGGGGACAAGGATCTAGTTAAAAATTATAGAAATATGTGCATTCAGTCGTCGATTCCTAAATTGTTTGATAGTCTCATAACTGACCAGTTGAAGTGGATGTGTTAAAATTTAATTAATTAAAATCAGCATGGATTTTGTGCTGGTCGATAAAAGAAAAAAAAGGAAGAAAAAAAAACAACGGGTTTTACGAATTCCGGTTTTGAAAAATAATGGTTTAATAATTCCGGGTTTTATTGAAAACGGGTCTTATAAATTTCGAATTTGTTATTGAGTGAGTTTGAAGAAATAAGATTCGGATAAAAAATCGGTTTAACGAATTGCAGTTTCTAAAGTGAATGATTTTATGATTGCACTTTGATTTTGCACATTCTGATAAACCGGGGGCGTCCTTGGTCAATTTACCGTTTTTTTTTCATTTGAAATAATTTGTCTTTTGTGCTGCATTGGTCTATCCAGGCTACTTTTGTGAGTCACCACTCTTTCATTCATTGTGAAACTTTTAAACTGGAACGTCTCCAATACGTTTCATTTGTTGGACTACTACTTTAACTACAACCGTAAAACGATATTGATCCTCAAACTAATAACCAAAAAAAGAGACCAAACATTCCCTTTGGAAATTCTCTAATGTTTACAATCAGAAAACAGATAGACGAATAAAATGGCAACACTGTTTAAATTCGCTTTTCTCATCGCCAGGGGCGGCAACTTTTGCGTGCGTCAACCCACTTTACTTCAAATCATAAAATAAAATAAGTTTGTAGCCAAAATTAAAAGACAAGCTACTGAAGGAACTACTAAGAAAAAACAATCTAGAAGACAAACAGACTTTAGAATACCTATCTTTAACAAATCTCTGCATGAATCAAAATTACTTTCAATATAAAAATAACTACTACCAGCAATTAGAAGGAACCACAATGGGTAATAGTTTATCACCTTTTATCGCAAACCTATTTATGAGCAAATTTGAATCAGATATAAGTAAAGAATTTGAGTATTTCCCCAGAGTATGGTTCAGGTATGTAGACGATGTGTTTGCAGTATTCAACACTAAAGTAACTAGTGTTGAAAATTTTATGGAAAAAATAAATAACAAATTTCCCACTATTAAATTTACTTATGAAACAGAGAACAACGGTACACTGCCATTTCTAGACACTTTAGTTATAAGAAATAAAAATAAATTGGACTTTGACCTATACAGAAAAGGCACGGCCACCAACAGGTATATTCCAAATGACTCTTTTCATTGCTTACAACATAAGCTTGCAAGTTTGCACTTTTTAACATATAGATTAGTAAATTTCCCGTTAAACAAAGAAAGATTTGAAGCAGAAAATAATAGGATTAGGAATATAGCTGGCGAAAACGGTTACGACGAAGGCTTAATAAACAAGCTGATAAATAGACATTCTTGTCAAAAGACCTTTCGGAATTCTACCTTTTTCAGACAAAAAGATACCTGCGACTCAAAATTTGTATCAATTACTTATAATCCTAATTATACGAAAGGATTACACAAAGTATTTAATAACACCGGTCTTAAATTAGTATATCAATCCGGTAACACAATAAGAAGCTTACTAGGAAATCCCAAGGATAAAACTACAGTTCTAGAAAAAAGTGGAATTTACGAAATTAGTTGCATGGATTGTGACAAAAAATATGTTGGCCAAACGAGACGCTCTATTCAAACACGTTTTAAAGAACACTTAGCACACTTAAAATACGCAAGAACAGAAAAGTCAAGTGTGGCCGAGCATGCTTTTGAAAACAATCATAGATTCACATTAGATAACCTAAAACTTCTAAAAAGTGTACCAAACAAAAGACTTTTAAATGCATATGAAAGTATGGAAATCATTAAATCCAGAAATAGTTTAAATAAAGATAGAGGATCCATCCCGTTTAGTACACTTTATTCTTTGGTTGAGGGGAGATAGGATTAGGAGATAGGATTAAAGATCGTGATCAATCACAATTTATGAGTCTTATCTCCGCCCACTAAAGGATTGTATATAAGATAGAGCGTAGATTAATTTAGTTCATTGTTTATCGTCTCCTGATGATGCTAACGTTGTTAGCGAAACGCGCGTCGAGTGCAAAAAAGCGTAGTTTTGGTTTGTGGAAAACAATCATAATTTTGACCTAATTAGAGTTTAATTTATAGTGGTGTCCAAGGCTTCCTACTTCGTTACTCACGGAAGAAAGCCTTGCATGGACAGCACTACAAGGCCCTCAAACTGCGATGAATACTAACAGCGCACACGTAGTTTAAAATTCGTCGGGAGTTGTTCCTTGTATCTGCTTAAATACCTACTCTACTTGTGATCTTGAGTTTACCATCGCATTCGCCAGAACTCTAATATACGTAATGGTGTTGTGATTTAAAACAATTTTATTTAAAACAGTTGAAATTTCTTGGCCTTAGATTAAAAAATACCTAAGACTGCTTCAATTACTAGTGAGTCGAAAATATTGATATTTTTTGTGTTTCTTCCAATTAACTTCTCACCAACAACTTTTGAATACCTATGGAATAATTGCGAGCATATTTAAAAAAAAAAATAAAAAAAGGAAAAAAAATAACAAAACTCCCGCTTGTAAGGCAAACACACTACCCATCATACCACCATTACATTTAGAAATAAACAGTAAATTAATTCTTTAGATATTAACTGAGTTCTCGGCAGCACAGTACAAAGTTGTTTTAAAATACTTGCACAAAGAGATTATAATAAATAAGCTACAAAACTACGCCAATGACCAAGCTAAAATGAAACAATCTCTTACCTTGAAAATAATAATTCTAGGTAGAAATATTCTGTTTTTTTTTCATATCACGCATTGTGCTGGTCCTCAAAAATACTTCTTTTTTTAAAATAGTCACAATTAAAAACAACCAAATCCCGTTAAAAACACTGCCGAGTCGTAAACGAAAAAGACTTCTCATGATTTATTCGCCGTTTATCTTTGATCCAACGTTGCCGGTTTGTATTTTTATTAATTACTCAAATTAGAAAATTTAGTCATTATTCTAAGGCTTGTATAAAAATGCGTAACATAGTAAATATAAAAAGCGATTGTTTTTACAAAATCCCGTGGCAAATTGGCAACCGTGCATTTTACGGGAAAATGAACCTTATAAATGATTGATCGCAGTAGTATTGTTTTAATCTGAGATACTGATTCAATTGCAGGGAAGAAGAGGAGGAAAGACAACTGGCAAAAGCAGAAAACCAGGCCAACAAAGCGGAAAAAATGTTAAAGGGTGAAAAAGCGCAGGATCGGCCCTGGTTCCAGACCAAAAAAGAACGCAGCCAAGAGAAAGAAAAACTGGCCGAGGTCAGCAAAAACAAAGCGAATCAGAAAAAGAAGAAAAAAGTGGTCGACCCCCAAGAACAGAAAATTAATGAGGAGTTGAGAAAAACGGCCAAGCTCCAAGCGAAAGCGTTCAAGACGAAACATCGACCCAAAAAGATCAGCTCCGTGAGAGACACACCGTTTAATAAAGAAAACTCGGCCGGCGGGAACAAAAGAAAATCGCATTTTTCCGACCTGACCGACGTTTCTAATAAGGGTGCCAAGAAAATGAGGTACGAGGCGAACGTCAAAAATCGAGGTAAATTTGACAATAAGGCTAAATTCAATAGCAAGAGTAAATTTAATAGCAAAGGTAAAGGTAGTAATAAAAAGCCAGGCGGTAACTTTGGTAAAAATGTTAAGAGTAAGAGAAAGTAAACTTGTTGATAATGTTTAAAAATATATTTGTTTAAAAACAGTCTTCCATTTTTTATGAAAACTTCAAGTCTTTGGGCACAAGATAAGTTTAGGAATCTCGCCTACATTGGCTTTCTAAAAATCTAATTTATTACAAAAAGTTTTCCCTTTTCTTGAAAAACAAATAAGAGTATTTATTCTCAAGTTTCAACATGAAAAGGTAGTTTTTGTAATGTGAATAATTTCAGGACACGATAAAAATCCGGAGGGAAAACATGTTAACTAGAAAAGCTTTTGTTAGTTTTCCAACACATAGTTCAATTTAGAAAACTAAACAATGACTAAAAAAAAATCAGCTCCGTGAGAGACACGCCATTTAATAAAGAAAACTCGGCCGGCGGAAACAAGAAAATCGCATTTTTCCGACCTGACAGATGATTCCAATAGGGGTGCCAAGAAAATGAAATACGAGGCGAACGTAAATTTGATAATAAGGCTAAATTCAATAGAAAGTAAATTTAATAGCAAAGATTTTGGTGAAAATGTTAAGAGTAAGAGGAATTAAACTGGTTTATAATAGTCTTCCATTTTTTATTAAAACTTTACTTAAAAATATATATACTGGGACTTTCCATCCATTATACCATCAATGCCCAGTTTTAATCAAGTTTTCTGCACATTTAAAGTAGGCCGTTTACATATAAATTAAGGTAATTTAAATAAAAAACAAACAATTTGTTACATTTTCGTAATTTGCATTGCACCAATAACCTTTTTTAACTATTTTATAAACAAAATTTACTACAAAGAATAAGAAGACATTATTTTTATCGCGGTTATAAACGCCGTGTGTCTGAGACATGCAGTAGACGTCCGTCTTTGATGGCGCGCGCGAAAACATGGGCCACACTTACTTCCGCCTGTTCCCCGCAACTGCCCCTACCCAACGAGGATATATAGCTTTCCAAGCAGTTGGTAAACTATGGTTTAAGAGCCAGGACCCCCGGGCAAATCGTATTCTGGAAATCCTGGCCAAACAAAAAGTGCTAGAGTGCTGAAATTTTGCATACATACTAATTATGTGACTCCCAATGTAATGTGTCAAATCTTAATTTTTGAATTTATTTATTTTTTAATAGTTTTTTTTCTAAAAAAGCTCTCTGTAGCGCATTTGGAAGTGAAATTTTCTTCATTTGGCTATGATTTCCATAAAACGAATTTTGCAAAATATGGCAACCACTGTTTAAGGTATCTGATGATTTTATTTTTTACATGTAAAACTTCAATTTATAAGTGAATTTCTTATTTCAAATTAACTTGATTTGTCTACACTTCAACAAAATTATGATTGTTTTCCACAAACCAAAACCACACTTTTTTGCACTCGACGCGCGTTTCGCTAACAATGTTAATCACATTAAAACATAACACATTAAAACAATGTTTATCGTCTCCTGATGATGCTAACATTGTTAGCGAAACGCGCGTCGAGTGCAAAAAAGTGTGGTTTTGGTTTGTGGAAAACAATCATAATTTTGTTTTAGTGCAACCAAAGGTTCCAAATTCCCAACATAGTTGTCTACACTTATTTCAACCATAAACCAAAAAAAATAAAACCCAGATTATTAGTTTACTTAACATGATAGTGGCTGAATAAAGTATCCTTATTTCTGAAGGTGTCACCAATGTGGCAAACATTTTCAGTGCGACTTTGTCAGTGTCAGTGGCCCTGGTTAACTTAACAGAATATGGTTATTTAACGGCGCAAGAACAATCCAGAGATAATATAAATTTGTCAATCGATTTCAATACGTCATCTACCACTCATTATCTATCTCTGGTTTCTTTACTGTATTCTCCTGTTCACAGATTGCGCCGCGAATCATTGGGGATTAGGGTCACTGGATCCTAAAACCTGCGGCTGGGACCGCAGTTCTCAGGATCCAGTGACCCTATGGGGGATTGTTTATTTATCACCTAGGTGATCGAATTGAGAGCAGTGACAACTAGTCAAATGGCCATACACACAGACCACTTAAGGGTTCTAAAAAGTAGCTTTTCACCAAAGGAAAAATTATTAAATAAAACACAAAAACCAGGCCGACGAACTCCAAAACAAAACGACAAAACTAAGGTTATGAAGAATGTCAGGCAGACACACTGACATTGGTTAGTTGCAAATACAGTGAGTCGACCATTTTCGATGTTTGCATGGCATAAATTTTTTTTCCTGGTAAGGGGTGTTACCTAGGTATATATGCTAGATCTCTCTTAGCCGAATACATTTAGGAAAGGAGAACACTAGAAACTATGCCTAGGGTAAGCTCACAAAAAAAAGACGTGGGTGGTTTATTTTGATGGTGGCGGTATCTATAATATAACCATTTAAGTACTTTTTAATGCTAGGTATATAACTAATATTGATAGGTAACCAGTATAGTCCATGTTTTTACATTTCCGCATGTTTTAGCTTTAGAGGAAAATAATACTCAATTTGTTTTTTATTAGAGGAAGAGGATTACAAAGCTTATTAATACAATCTAGAGAGTTTTTGAAATTAGGTGTCCATTATTTGGAAAATTACAAATATTTCCAATTTAGTTTTACAGGTCTCTATAAAGGGTATTTCTGACTGTTTCTGACGTAATATGGGCGCGCCAATTTTGAAACACCACAAAAGCTTAAACAGTTTTTTTCAAAAAATAAACAAAATTTAAAAAAAGTACCAAGATTTGATGGAAAAACATAGTCCAATAAACAATTTAGGCAAAATTTCAGGCCATTTGGAAGTCCCGTTTCCGAGAAACATGCGGAAAAAGAATTGCCTAATAAACGGACCCAACAGCGTTGCCGGTTTAACGATGTAATTGGGCCGTTAAATGTTTTTCAAACCAACGTTGCCATATTGTAGTTGTGCTATATAGGGGTTCCCTTCTCTTAAAGATCGCAAATATTCGGTCCCTTCCGTGCGGCCTTTTCAATAAAGCTCAGACCTCATGTTAGATGCACCACACTCACAAGGAACTTGGTAAATGCATTCCTTATTTTGTTTGTTCTCCGGTTTTGTTTTACTAAGGATTCGAATTGTATTATTAGATTTAAAAGTTGTTTTTATATTAAAGTTGTTCGCTACTCTTCGAATTTTCTCTGATACTCCTTTAATGTATGGAATTGTAAGGAATGCATTTACCTGGTTTTGGTCTTGCAATCTCTTTCCTGTTTGCTGATTTATTTTGGATGGCAACTCAATAGTCTTGAAATTACCTCTGTGTTTCGGACTTCCATTGTCTTGTCTACATTTTATTTATACACTACGTTTCGATCAGTACAATCTCTGATCGTCTTCAGGTGCAAACTACAATCTATTCCTAAGGCTATATACTATGGGATAAAGGAATCGCTAGATATTATTAGACAGAGACTAGTTGATGACAAATCCCTTTGTTATGGAGTTGTTAGAGTGCTGTCTACATAACTCTTATTTTCAGGTGAAAGATTTTATACTCAGAATGACGGTCTGCCAATAAGTTCAGCGCTTTCGCCAGTGGTGGCCAATATTTACATGGAGTGGCTCGAATCACACGCGGGTGATACCGCAACATATAAACCTAAGCTCTTGCTAAGATATGTTGATGATACTTTTATTGTCTGGACCGAAAATGACCAACAACTTTCAGAATTTCTTCACCACCTAAATAAGACCCACTATTAAATTCACAATGGAGCAAAATTGTCAAATTCCTTTTCTTGATGTAGTTGTTAAATGAGTAGAAAGCGACATCAGAACAACAGTCTATCGAAAACCCACTCACACAGGGCAATATTTAAATCAAGGTTCAAATCACTCTGCTACAACCAAACGAGGCATATAAGAACTTTGTATAACAGAGCCGTTCAAATTTGTAAAAATTCTCATGACTTGGAAATCGAAATAAGAAACATTAAGAAGGATCTGGTTACAACCTTCGACTTATAACAGATACTGTTTCTAAATTTCAGCAAACAGGAAAGAGATTGCAAGACCAGGTAAATGCATTCCTTACAATTCCATACATTAAAGGAGTATCAGAGAAAATTCGAAGAGTAGCTAAGAACTTTAATATAAAAACAACTTTTAAATCTAATAATACAATTCGAATCCTTAGTAAAACAAAACCGGAGAACAAACAAAATAAGGAATGCATTTACCAAGTTCCTTGTGAGTGTGGTGCATCTCACATAAGTGAAACGAAAAGACCACTATCTGTTAAGCGTAAGGAACATCAGACGAATACCCAAAGAGGTGAAACAACGAAATCAGGAATCGCCGAATACGCATGGTCAAAACAACACCGAATGAAGTGGACAGAAGCAAAGTTTTTGCACAAGGAATCACACTGAAAGAAACGAAAATTCCTTGAAGCTGTCTTTGGAAGCCCCTCCTTGGGAGAAGCCAACTTCTTAAACTTCACGTTTGAGTGATTTCCCCCATGGATTTACCATAGTATATAAGTACGTAGCCTTAGGAATAGATTGTAGTTTGCACCTGAAGACGATCAGAGATTGTACTGATCGAAATGTGTATAAATAAAATATAGACAATGGAAGTCCCGAACACAGAGTTCATTTCAAATACATCATTGTCTCAAATTTTCAACCAATAATCTTATCAAAATTTTAAAAGCATGCAGTTTTTTTTGACAAACGAATGGCCAGTATTTATTCTTAAGTTTAACATAAAAAGGTAGTTTTATAATGTTAGGACTCGAGAAAAATCTGAAGGGAAACAAATAGGGTAAACAAAGGTTTTGTTACTTTTAATAAAGAAAACTCAGCTGACGGAAACAAAAGAAAATCGCATTTTTCCGTTTCCAATAAGGGTGCCAAGAAAATGAGGTACGAGGCGAACGTCAAAAATCGAGGTGCCGTATAAATTAACCTTTTAAAATTTATCACTCTTTTTTTAACGTTTATAAAAAAAATAATAAAAAACTTGTTTATAATTTTTTTAAATATATTGTGTTTAAACAGTCTTTTATGATCTATTAATGATATGGATTTAAACGAACATAACACTATTCTTTTATTAAAACTATAAACAGACGAATAGTTTGAAAATGCGGCCTAGTTTGGCGTTTTCTCGTTTGTTGATTTTACCTTTTTTAACAATGATAAGTTAAACATAAAAAAACATTAGTTTTTTAAAGTAACTTCTTAGCTAACACAACTGATGACAAATAAAAAAAACTTCTTAGTTAACATAACTAACACAAACTTAATAATTTCACATTCCTTTTTTTTTGGGAAAAAATACCAAAAAAAAAACAAGGCAAATATGTTAACCTAAAATTATTCTAAGTCTTTATTGCTTTTCCAACACGTAGGAAGCACCAGTCCACTACAAAAAAACGCATGAATCCATTCCAGAAACCGCTGGAAATATCTCAACTTGTACACTCTTAACATTTTCTTTAAGAATGTAAAACTCCGAAAATTTAAGTGTATTAAAAAATCGGGGAAATCAGTTTATATTCAGGGGTCGTCCTTTGGCATTACGGTTTATCAGAATGTGCAAAATGAATCCCGTTAAATAAAAGAAAGTTCAACTATGTTGGGAATTTGGAACCTTTGGTTGCACTAAAACAAAATTATGATTGTTTTCCACAAACCAAAACTACACTTTTTTTGCACTCGACGCGCGTTTCGCTAACAACGTTAGCATCATCAGGAGACGATAAACAATGAACTAAATTAATCTACGCTCTATCTTATATACAATCCTTTAGTGGGCGGAGATAAGACTAATGAATTGTGATTGATCACGATTTTTAATCCTACCTCCCCTCAACCAAAGAATAAAGTGTACTAAACGGGATAGGTCCTCTATCTTTATTTAAACTATTTCTGGATTTAATGATTTCCATACTTTCATATGCATTCAAAAGTCTTTTGTTTGGTACACTTTTTAGAAGTTTTAGGTTATCTAATGTGAATCTATGATTGTTTTCAAAAGCATGCTCGGCCACACTTGACTTTTCTGTTCTTCCGTATTTTAAGTGTGCTAAGTGTTCTTTAAAACGTGTTTGAATAGAGCGTCTCGTTTGGCCAACATATTTTTTATCACAATCCATGCAACTAATTTCGTAAATTCCACTTTTTTCTAGAACTGTAGTTTTATCCTTGGGATTTCCTAGTAAGCTTCTTATTGTGTTACCGGATTGATATACTAATTTAAGACCGGTGTTATTAAATACTTTCTGTAATCCTTTCGTATAATTAGGATTATACGGAATTGATACAAATTTTGAGTCGCAGGTATCTTTTTGTCTGAAAAAGGTAGAATTCCGAAAGGTCTTTTGAAAAGAATGTCTATTTATCAGCTTATTTATTAAGCCTTCGTCGTAACCGTTTTCGCCAGCTATATTCCTAATCCTATTCTTTTCTGCTTCAAATCTTTCTTTGTTTAAGGGGAAATTTACTAATCTATATGTTAAAAAGTGCAAACTTGCAAGCTTATGTTGTAAGCAATGAAAAGAGTCATTTGGAATATACCTGTTGGTGGCCGTGTCTTTTCTGTATAGGTCAAAGTCCAATTTATTTTTATTTCTTATAACTAAAGTGTCTAGAAATGGCAGTGTACCGTTGTTCTCTGTTTCATAAGTAAATTTAATAGTGGGAAATTTGTTATTTATTTTTTCCATAAAATTTTCAACACTAGTTACTTTAGTGTTGAATACTGCAAACACATCGTCTACATACCTGAACCATACTCTGGGGAAATACTCAAATTCTTTACTTATATCTGATTCAAATTTGCTCATAAATAGGTTTGCGATAAAAGGTGATAAACTATTACCCATTGTGGTTCCTTCTAATTGCTGGTAGTAGTTATTTTTATATTGAAAGTAATTTTGATTCATGCAGAGTTTTGTTAAAGATAGGTATTCTAAAGTCTGTTTGTCTTCTAGATTGGTTTTTCTTAGTAGTTCCTCCAGGTATTGTAAGGTATTGGGGATTGGCACACTAGGGAACAACGAACTAACATCAAACGAGATTAAAATTTCACCTTCTTGGAGTGAAATATCTTTAACTTTGTTGATAAATTCAAGGGAATTTTGAACAGAAAAACCTTTTTCCTTTATCGGTAAATTTTCAAACTCGTTTGCTAGCCATTTCGAAATGTTGTAAGTAGGTGATCCTACAGCAGAAACTATAGGTCTAACCGATTTTCCAGGCTTGTGGATTTTCGGAAGACAATACAGTTTGGGCATAGTGGGATTGCTTACTTGTAGTTTATATTTAATATTATCAGTAATAATATTGTTACATTTTTTAATTGTGTTTTTTACTTCGTTAATCATTTTTGGTAAGGGGTTCTTTGGGACTTGTTTGTAGGGTCCATTTTTTATTAGGTTATCTACCCTTTCGAAATAATCTGTTTTATCTAATATAACAACTTTATTACCCTTGTCAGCCTTTAGATAGAAAACATCTTTTAATCTTATCTAATCTTAATAAAGTTGTTATATTAGATAAAACAGATTATTTCGAAAGGGTAGATAACCTAATAAAAAATGGACCCTACAAACAAGTCCCAAAGAACCCCTTACCAAAAATGATTAACGAAGTAAAAAACACAATTAAAAAATGTAACAATATTATTACTGATAATATTAAATATAAACTACAAGTAAGCAATCCCACTATGCCCAAACTGTATTGTCTTCCGAAAATCCACAAGCCTGGAAAATCGGTTAGACCTATAGTTTCTGCTGTAGGATCACCTACTTACAACATTTCGAAATGGCTAGCAAACGAGTTTGAAAATTTACCGATAAAGGAAAAAGGTTTTTCTGTTCAAAATTCCCTTGAATTTATCAACAAAGTTAAAGATATTTCACTCCAAGAAGGTGAAATTTTAATCTCGTTTGATGTTAGTTCGTTGTTCCCTAGTGTGCCAATCCCCAATACCTTACAATACCTGGAGGAACTACTAAGAAAAAACAATCTAGAAGACAAACAGACTTTAGAATACCTATCTTTAACAAAACTCTGCATGAATCAAAATTACTTTCAATATAAAAATAACTACTACCAGCAATTAGAAGGAACCACAATGGGTAATAGTTTATCACCTTTTATCGCAAACCTATTTATGAGCAAATTTGAATCAGATATAAGTAAAGAATTTGAGTATTTCCCCAGAGTATGGTTCAGGTATGTAGACGATGTGTTTGCAGTATTCAACACTAAAGTAACTAGTGTTGAAAATTTTATGGAAAAAATAAATAACAAATTTCCCACTATTAAATTTACTTATGAAACAGAGAACAACGGTACACTGCCATTTCTAGACACTTTAGTTATAAGAAATAAAAATAAATTGGACTTTGACCTATACAGAAAAGACACGGCCACCAACAGGTATATTCCAAATGACTCTTTTCATTGCTTACAACATAAGCTTGCAAGTTTGCACTTTTTAACATATAGATTAGTAAATTTCCCCTTAAACAAAGAAAGATTTGAAGCAGAAAAGAATAGGATTAGGAATATAGCTGGCGAAAACGGTTACGACGAAGGCTTAATAAATAAGCTGATAAATAGACATTCTTTTCAAAAGACCTTTCGGAATTCTACCTTTTTCAGACAAAAAGATACCTGCGACTCAAAATTTGTATCAATTCCGTATAATCCTAATTATACGAAAGGATTACAGAAAGTATTTAATAACACCGGTCTTAAATTAGTATATCAATCCGGTAACACAATAAGAAGCTTACTAGGAAATCCCAAGGATAAAACTACAGTTCTAGAAAAAAGTGGAATTTACGAAATTAGTTGCATGGATTGTGATAAAAAATATGTTGGCCAAACGAGACGCTCTATTCAAACACGTTTTAAAGAACACTTACTTAGCACACTTAAAATACGGAAGAACAGAAAAGTCAAGTGTGGCCGAGCATGCTTTTGAAAACAATCATAGATTCACATTAGATAACCTAAAACTTCTAAAAAGTGTACCAAACAAAAGACTTTTGAATGCATATGAAAGTATGGAAATCATTAAATCCAGAAATAGTTTAAATAAAGATAGAGGACCTATCCCGTTTAGTACACTTTATTCTTTGGTTGAGGGGAGGTAGGATTAAAAATCGTGATCAATCACAATTCATTAGTCTTATCTCCGCCCACTAAAGGATTGTATATAAGATAGAGCGTAGATTAATTTAGTTCATTGTTTATCGTCTCCTGATGATGCTAACGTTGTTAGCGAAACGCGCGTCGAGTGCAAAAAAAGTGTAGTTTTGGTTTGTGGAAAACAATCATAATTTTGTAAAAGAAAGTTCAGTTATAAAATCGTTCACTATAAAAACAGAACTTCGTTAAACCAATTTTTTGTCCGAACCTTATTTCTTCAAACCCATTCAATAACAAATTCGAAATTTATAAGACCCGTTTTTAACCAAGCCACTGTTCATCAAACTCATTCAATATCAAACCCGTAATTTATCAGAAAATTTTTGCTAAATTAATTGCGCATTCGGCAATACCACATGAACCGGAGGCGTGCACGCAGGTGGCGCGGCGACGCGGCGTTTTGATGCATTTGTCGCTGTTACGCGCGCATACTTGTACAGGTTGCTTTTATTAGTTTGTGTATATATGTCACTTGCATTCTCCCGTCTTGCATTCATGTGTTATTGGCGAATGCGCAATCAATTTAGCAAAAATTTTCTGATAAATTACGGTTTTTACGAATTCCGGGTTTGATATTGAATGAGTTTGATGAACAATGGTTCGATTAAAAACGGGTCTGTTAAATTTCGAATTTGTTATTGAATGGGTTTGATGAAATAAGATTCTGATAAAAAATTGGTTTGACGAATTGCAGTTGCTATGGTGAATCTTTCTTACGATTAATTTTTTTTATTAAATACGGTCTGATAAACCATAGGCGTTTCCATTATTGTTTTACTGTAATAATTTTATATTAACTTGTTTTACATATTTTATTTGTAGTGACTATAATACTGTTCGTTCCAAAAGAGGGGCATAAATACCAAAGTCGTTGGGCGTAAGTTATAGATGAAGTCCTCGTGTGCAATGTTTAAGTTGAAAAAACTTTTGATGGACTGCAGGAGCTCCGTAATTTCCATCCAAAGTTGGAATTTGACAATGTTTCGTTGGCACCATTAGGCAATATGTCAAGTCATCCCAGCAATTCGTACGATTTTCAATTTTCAATGTATAATTTAAACATTGTACATTGAGGCGTGAATACTAGCATTTCACCGAAATCCAACGTCCATGTTATTTGTGCCTCCTCCTTTCACGGACCACTTTCAATATAGGGGCTTGAAATTTAAAGGCAGTAGTACGATTTGATTGGGAAACAACTTTACAGTTATACAGTGATTTAACTAAAATTCTGCCTGGCCCATTATATACGATTACAGCTCTAGGTTGTAAAATGTTGCCCAACGGTCGGAACTGCTCCTCTCTTCTGTAAATTCTTTAACTTCCTTGTTAAAACTCTCCAAGTAAAATAAGGTCTGCACTAATGGCATTTCTCTGCTATTATAAACTGAATCTACTAACTTCGTAAGTTCTGTTAATACTTCAATTTCCAAAAAGTTGTTTTCATCTGCTAGCTGCGCAATAGAGACCTTTTTGTTTATAAAATCTTCTATTAAATCATCATTTCTGTATGTAACCAGTTGCTTCATACTTTTCATTTCATCATTTATTGTCACGTCATGGCCTGTAGTCCAGCTTTCTTTCGAAACATCGTGTTCATCAGCTTGTAGCGTTAAATCTGAATTTCTACAGTTTTCAATATCTGAATTTTGAGTTGTGATACTTTTGGAACTTATGTCCTCAGCTTGCAGTGTTGAACCTAAATTTGAGTGTTGAGCTGGTGAACATTCTCTCTGTACATTATCTTTAAAGTCTTCTATTTCTTTATTAAATCGTTTTAAATATTCTAAGGCCTTATCCAAAGGTACTTTTTTAGAAAAATATAGATAGTTGACAAGTTTTTTAGTTTCTGAGAAGACAAGTTCCTTTAATTTAGAATCAGTATCAGTTCCGTTTTCAACAAAACTTGGTAAAACACAATTTTTTTCAGTTTCTCTTAAACTATTACTGGCTTGTAAATCTTTATTGTCCTTGGGAGACGTAGGATTGTCAGTTTCTGATTTAGATTTGTCGAACTCTGATTCAAATTTGCAAAACATTTGAGCATAATTTTCCAAGCACTTATTTTTTTCTGGTTTTCTTAAAGTATTTTGAGATGGATTTTTATCAATATGTGCAGATTTTTGTTTTTTGTGCTTTGGGAAGACTTGATACTCTAATTTAGAATCCAGTTTGGAGCCTAGTTGTCCGAATTCAGTTTTGTCCTGTCTTTGTGTAATAGAAATATCAGTTTCATTTTTAGCGAAACATTGTTTATTTTCAAAACTACTCTCATTAGGACTGGCTTGAAAATGTTTATTGTTCTGAGTGTCCAATAAGAATTTCTCGACCTCGGAATCGAATTTATCAAATATTTGAACGCCATTCTCTAAAAAATCATTTTTTTTAGGCACTCTTAAATTATTCTGTGCAGACTTTTGTTCGGATTCAATTTTGTCCTGTCCTGGTTCAATACAAATATCAGTTTCGTTAACAGCAAAACTTGACAAAAAACAAGTTTTTTCAGTACTACTCCGATTAAGATTAACTTCCGGCAAATTTGTGTTACTATGTGCAAATCTTACTTTGTGCACACATTCTTTTATCTCTTTATTAAATCTTTTTAAATATTCTAAGGCTTTATCCAAAGGCACTTTTTTGGAATAATATAAAGAGTTGACAAGTTTTTTAATTTCTGATAATACTTTGTCCTCTAATTTAGATTTGTAAAGTTCGTTCTCTGATTGTTTAATATCAATATCACTTCCACCGCTTGACTCACTTCCACTTCCCTGTACTGGGTTGCAATATACCACTCCTTGCACCTCGGTTGAAGTTTTTTGGAGGTTATCTTGGTGAGAAAAAGCAGTCTGAAGCTTTTGGGAGGATTCTGGTACTTCGCCTGAAACCTGTAGACTGTTTGCGAGACTAGTATCATTTGTATTATGGGGCTGCGCCACTTGTAGCTTTGAGTTCGGAGAATTGACATTTTCCGATACGAGTTCGGGAAAGTTGTTCAATAAATTGTATAACATTGCGCCGGGTGTACTCGAGAGAGGCGGTGGGGTTATGGCATCATGTTTTTTCAGCTCCTACGAACAATATTTTAAACTACAAAGTACAGGGTGTTGCACAATAAAGTGCGTTCAGGAGTTGCAGACCTTGGTGTCGGTGCACACATTCTCTATTGTCAAACAGAGAGGGACGTGGTTTTCCAGGGGAAATTTATACTATTATTTTGAATTCATCAAAAATTAGTGTAAAATGTCAAAAATTTTACTTCTCTCCGAATAAGGGACTTTATGCCATAGATAATTGTGAGAGTTAGGTCACAGTTACAAAGCTTAAAGCATATAGCTCGCAATCTCCGTTATAAATGGAGTAAAACTAACTTTTCCCAAGGATCACTCCGTTTCCTTCAACAAAATATGTCCAACTTGTAAAATTAGTGGTAAGCCTTTTAACAGGGTGTTCACAGATTTTCTTTGCAAAAATTTTCTGGCCCAACAATGAAAGCGAAAAAAAAGTATGAATATTTGTAATTTACATACCTCGTAATTTATTAACCACGTTGCAACGTTTTTTTTATGTCTTTCTCCTTGATAGTGGTTGGTAACATCAAACTGTACTGGCAACTTCACCTTACAAAGCCTGCACGCATCAATTAGAATCAACTTTTTTAGTTCCAGCGGAAAATTTGTGAGATCGGGAAACCAAGTCAAAGTCTTGCTATCTAAAAATTGATCATTGGATATAAATATACTGTACAGGGTGTCCTGGTATATTTTGCGCCACTAAGAAGTTTTTAGCCTTTGCATTTCGGAAAGTTTGAGCTGCACAATGCTTTAGATTAGGTTAGATTAGATTAGAATGAGGTGGTATAGACACCTGTCCACCTCGATCTTTTCAGATCTATTGTGGTTCCCCTTCCCTGCTTTGCTAGAACTACTGCTTTATGCAAACCATCTAAAGTTAAAAAAAAATAAGTTTCAGAAAGACAACATGGTTTTAAAGAGAAAAGCGAGTGATACGATATGTAGTAATTTCATGATTTACCTGTTTTAACGACTTCCCTGTCCTCTAATAATTTGTTTAGAGTCAAAATCTTTTGTCTGTGTTTTGCACCTGTCATGTGATCCCACATATTATTTTCTGGTCCTTTCACATTACATACAAGGCACGTTAGTTTAGCCTTCCTAAAAATAACTTGATTTTAGCTAAACCGCTCTTTATCGTCAGCCCTAACCCAAGCAACCAAATCGGTCGCGACGTGGTGGCCGTCTCTACGCCCTATCCCTAATAGAGTTATGGCGTCATATGACGGCCACGGTTTTACTACTCCTATATCTCGAGGTATTCACCGTTTACTCTTGATAAAGGAGTTATGTCGTCGCGGGCAGTAAACGGGCAGGTTATCCCGACGTCCTGTTTACCACATAAAGTAGTATTTCTGACTTTATAGGGTTTTTATAGGTTTTCTCTTTCCCACATTATTAATTCAAAATATGCTGATCTTTTTCTAAAGTATGTCAGGGCACACACCATTAAATATATGAAGACATGACAGAAAACAAAAATATTATCTATATCGTAACCTATACTAAGTTGTTCATACAACGCCTATACCTAATAAATACCATTTTATTAACCACTTTTCTGAAGTGACATCCTAAATTTATAAACGCATATAGATTTTTGATGATTTTGTTCTAATTTGGCACACACTTAGGCATGACTCCGGGGACCACCAAACCAATATAAAATTTTTCGGCGGCGGCATACGTTAGGCGTCGCGACGCCATAAACTTTTCTAATGACTTAGGGACATTTTGAGAGTTATATCTCGGTCAAGTGACAACATTTAAAAATTTGGGTTAAACCTCTTAAAAGGCTATGAAATGGCCGTTAATATAGTAAAAAACATGATATTTTACTTCCGGTTGATTGCATAAAAAATAAACAATTTGAAATTTCAAAAAAAATTGTATTTTTTTTCTAAAAATTTACAAAAAAAAATATATTCTCTATTTATTCTCTATATATGAAGTGACTGTAAAAAGGTCCTAGCACAAAAAAATCGGAAATTGATGCATGTTCAGAAAATTAACAAAATCTCAATTTTGTGATCCCGGCTGCTTAATTTCAAATGTTTTTTTAAAAGGCTATATAACACGCTAGAATAATAAATGTAACAAAGCACGATGGGTCCCCAAGTTTTAATAAAATCAGACAACATACATAAAAAAACCTTTTTGCTAAAAACTTCAAAAATAACATAAATTATTTCACGCTTTATCTTTTGTCGTGTGTGTAAAAACTTTTCCAGGGGATTCCTGAAATTTTTACAGCTGCTTAAAGACAATGAAATATGCATTTAAAAACACCAAACTTGAATCTTGAACGCCTTTAGGATTTTTGTCTGTGAGCTGTCAAACAGAAGATTTTTACAGGTCGTCCAATTTTACTTAAAACACCATTGCTTCTTTTGTCATTTTATTCAATTTTATAAAGTTTGGCATTTTAGGAAGTTAAAAGAACAAAGTTTACTATTTTTGTACAAAAGATGTTAAATGTCGAAGATTCAAGATGGCGGACGTAGTCATAAATTTAGTCAGGAAAAAAAGATCTGAGTCTTTTTTTCGACCTCCCTGTAATTTTTTATTGCCAAAATTCGAAACTTTATGCCTTTTCACGTCTAACGCGGTAGCACAGATAAAATTCGGTTAGGTAGTACAAAAGTTGCATTGGCGCAAAATTTTGCATATTCTAACCACCCCAAAATGTCTCTTGTTGTTTTCCAAGAACTTTCTTATTTCTTACCGGATTTTTACAAATTTATATTACTTCTGGAAAGATAAATAAACCGTCAAAACGTCAAGTGTCAAAAACCCAAGTCAAAAAATTACTTTTTTGGCCTTCCTGTTCTTTTATTGCAAATCTAGAAAAGCATTTACGTTTAACGAGATATCACTCATAAAATTTGGTTAAGTAGTAGAAAAGTCGTTTCGTTAAAATTAGCTTTTTTTGGAAAATTAATTTTTGACTAGGTATTTTGACATCTTGACTTGGTTTATTATGTATACCTTTGCAGACAGGATACACCTGTAAAAATCCGATGAGAAGTAAGAAAGTTCTTGGTAAATAAAAAGAGACATAATTTGTTGGTGGTAACGTTATGCGATATGTTGATCCAATGCAACTTTTGTATTGCTTAACCGAATTTTATGGGTGGTACCTCGTTAGACGTGAAAAGGCATAAGGTTTCCTATTTTGGCACTAAAAAAATACAGGGAGGTCGAAAAAAAGTTTCAGGTCTTTTTGCCAGACTAAATTTTTGACTACGTTCGCCATTTTGAATTTTTGACATCTTTTGTACAAAAATAATAAACTTTGTCTGATAACTTTCTAAAATTCCAAACTTTATAAAATTCGGTTAAGGAACAGAAAAGCAATTAGGAAATTAAATCAGTCCAAGAGTTTCTGGCCCTTCATTACCAAAAATTTCAGGAATCCCCTGAAAAAATTTCTAAATGCACGACAAAACACAATTTTTTTAAAAATTTCAAATTGATTATTTTTTTATGCAATCAACCGGAAGTAAAATATCACGTTTTGCATACTATATTAAAGACCATTTCATAGCCTTTTAAGAGGTTTAACCAAAATTTAAAAATGTTGTCACTTGACCGAGATATAGCTGTCAAAATAACCCTAAGAGTTAAAACCAAATCACCAAAAATCTTCCTATACATTGGAAAAAAGGTATAAAAAAAACCCGACTAATAGCACTTTATTAATTAAAAATTCTGATGTTTTGATAAAAAAAAACGCCCGCCCCCCAGTTTTGACCTAGTTTTATCTAAAATGTTGATAAAAAATCGGAATTATTTGAAGTCATAATTTCAAAATTAAATGTCTTTCCAGTTTTAATATGTTTTATTAACTAAATATTAATATTTTAACTTTTATTGCTACATGCCACTACTAATCAGTGATTTAATGAGGTATTTTTAAATTGTTATTTGAATTTCATGTTTAATAGAAGTAAATAACACGGCGCGGCGACGTCGCTCATCCAGTTGACTGTGCATTGATTTACAATGTCACTAAAGTAGCGATAACTCAACGTTTTTCCCCTATATGCACATTTATTTCTTACAGTGTAGACTTCATAACTTTGTAGTTTTGTATTGAGTAGGGGCTACTGAATTGCAACCAAATTGATATCAGTAGAGTCGTTACCTCTTAAAAGTAATATTAAGGCCACAGAAACGGCATAGATTTGACAACACTGCTTTGCTATTTTTTTGAAAGGTCAACAATACGTAGCATCACGAATGCCATTTCGAGTGAGATCGTGCAATGTTCAGAACACAGTGCGAACACCTTATATAAGGAAAAGTATAACTTATTAGGAAAGTAACAATTTACTAATGCTTCTATAAAAGGTTTGGATGCTCAGCTTCAAGAGAAAAAAGAAAAATCATTATTCAACATAAAAAAATCACAAATTTCCGTATTATTTTTATCACTTGGACATGTGTCAATTTATTGGCCTTAGACAAGTGGCCCGGAGCTATGCGGAACCTGAATTCCAATAATCCAATCGAACTCACTTCAGTTTCCTTGGGCCTACTAAATTACGTGACCTTGGCGTTTTAGAATTCCGGCAGAATCTGCCTTATAAAGAAAAAAACTATAACTTTTTTGTTATTAGATAATAGGATTTATAAAAATCTACAACCGTATCCAAAGGATTTTTCAAAATTTGATGTATTTTTTCAAAAAATCAAAAAATCCAAAAATTGTTGGTACAGATTTCTAACACAAGGCTTTGATTGATAGCCGTGTTTATTTTATTTCGGTAATGAGAGAGTCCAGCAAAAAACTGTCTGGATACGGTTGTGAGGAATTCAAAAATAAACATTCCTGCCAAATTTCAAGAGATTCCGTTTTCTCGTTTCCGATATTCTGCCCGGTAAAGATTGGCCCAAAAACAGCAAAGCAGCAAAAATTGTCGCCAATCTTTCATTTTGAGCATAAATCATAGTTGCAGTAATAACCGTTGACAAGATGTCTGCAAATTCCGCTAGATGGCGGCCACACATCTAATCTAATTAAAAATTAGATGTTTTCAGGTCCAAACCACAGCTTTTTCTTGCTTAAAGGAGGCGGCAGGGTCCATTATTTACGATACTGAGCGAGAAACTCGTGAGGTTGTTAACATTAGAAAGAAATATCTTCGCTTTTAATTAAATTTCTTTCCATTCTGTTCTACTAGTGACATCTATCCGGAAACGGCGAAACCATGCAGCTAGCATTAGCAGCCAAAGAAATCAATAAACGGCGCTGTTTTTCCTGCAGAGCTTTTTGCTTGCGATATTATTGATTTTAAATAAAGCTGGCCCTACACTACATTTGATATTTTCGAGGTGTTTTATGACATGATCTCGAAACATGTAGCGAACCAATTCTTCAAAACTAGCGGGAGGGTAAAAGCGAAAAATAAGGGGCTGCCAATATTTGTAACACCCAAAAAGGGGTGAAAATATTTATTTTGCTGTTTCTTTACAAAAAACATTTTTTTTACGAAAAACTTGAGCTTTGCCACTTTTTTTATTTTTTTCTTCAACTTTCTCGAAATTTTCGTCATACCGTAGAAAAAAATTATTTCCCCCATGGTCATACTCTACTTTTATTCGAAAAAATTTAGAAACAGAGACGGGATCAGTTTTCCTAAAACGGGGGATCTTGTTTTCGAGTAAGAAGATAAAGGGCGCCGCAGGCAAAAATTTTTCAATTAAATTAGCGGAACACAAAAATGTTAGAAAAACAAAGCACGAAATAAAAATGGCGCCGCTTACAATTTTTTTTCAAAAATTACGTAATTTCGGGAACGCAAAGAAATAGGTCTAAAGAGTATAATTTTTAAGAAAAAAATATCAATTTTCTCGCCCTCCTCCACTGGGACTACAGGGGCCGTGCACAAATTACGTAATGGTCATAGGGGGGAGGGGGGTTACAAAACGTTACGTAGGGGGGAGGGGGGTTTTCGACAGCGTTTGCATTTGTGTGAAACTAAGAAAATTTGGAATGAAAATAAGTGAAGTTTTTTTTTTTTTTGGGGGGGGGGGTAGTGGTCTTGAAATCGTTATGTAATATTAGGGGAGTGGCGTGCCAAACCGTTACAAAACATTACATAGGGAGGGGGTCAAAAATTGGTAAAATCACCGTTACGTAATTTGTGCAAAGTGCAAAACCCGGGTTGGACGAAGGCGTCAACCCGTCCTATTTGCTTGATAAAGTTTCTACGGCCGTGTATGAATGCTTTAGGTTAGGCATTTGCATGTATCTCAGTCCCCAGCCTGTAAACAGTGCGTAAGGATAATGGTTACAAAATGAAAAGCCGAAAAATATTTTTTTTTACGATATCTTTCATCAGTTTGGTATTAAAGTCGAGCAAAAACAATTTTTATTCCAGTCCTAAAGGTATGAAAATGGAAAACATTAGAAAACAACAACTTGGAATGGATTTACTACGTGTAAGATGTAATGACAACATCGCCCCATGCCCATCCTTTTCTGCCTAATGTGCTTTTCCGTTTGTCTGCGTCTTATACACGGCTGCTTGGCCCCCTAAGGATTTGCTTAGGAACCCTGTATACCGTATAACCGTAATAGTGACCACACTAAGTGACAATGATGACATTTTTCCTATAAATAGTTTTTTGTTGGAAATATGACCACGCTTCAACCAATTTTTGGTGGAAGTGATAATGGCACCAGTGAAAACACTTTCCATAGCAAAATTAGTATTTCTTACGAAATGGCATTTTGGCTCTTATGGCACCCCGTGTTCCAGGGGAAAAGTGCGGTAGAAATTCTGTAAATGGCGGACCTGTTTGACGACTTGTCATACCAAAACCATAGAAATAAATGACCAAAACGAACCAAAACATAAAACGGTGATTATTGATCGTACGATGATGGAAAGAAGAATATGGCTGCCTTGTTTTGTTTTACGCGTTTGTTTTTTTGAGTTTTATTTTTAAATAACCTGAATAATTTGTGGACATTGTTGGTGTTATAGTTTTCAGTGTTCATTTGATTGTTCTAACCAATCAAGATTAAGGCCCTTTATTAGCCTTTGGGCCACTTTCTGACTTTGAATTATCTTAAGTTTTAACTTAAGTATTAACATCACTTAAGTTCCAAAATCAGCTTCCCAAACTTTTACTTATCTTATATTTAACTTAAATTCCAAACAAGCTGGCAACGCTGCAGACTGATGACAGATTGTTAGGGATTTTGGAATTTTACCAAACCAACATCAAATAATTGACATTTGACAGCAGGTCTTTTCAGTTTTTGTTGTTGATAAGTGAATGAATTTGTTTATGTTGGGGCAAAGGGGCCTGTGTGTTGTTTGCAAGAATAATTCCAACTAGGGGATCTAAATTTTAATCTGACTTGGACCGCAGTAGATAGAGAGAGTAGAATGACTGCTATTGTGGCATGTAGCTGGGGGGTGTGTGTGTTGTCTGACAGAAATCTAGGTCTCTGTATTTTCATGGAGGGTAAAGGCGGATTCAGAGTTCCATAATGTAAGCGGCATGAGGTAAGGCGCAAGGAAAATAAAATATATCAAATGCATGCTGCTGTTCATAGCGTTCTGTAAGCGGTAAGACCAGCATGTGATTGCTATATCTATATTTTCCTTACCATATACCTCATGCCGCTTACCTTACAGAACTATCTGCCTTATGAATATTCAATTCAATTTATTAGTCATACATTTTTATCGACACGTCATTTTGATTAACATTACATCATAAATTATTTAAATTTGTCTATAGAAGCTAGGCTGACTAAATTTTCCTATAACAATAATAAACATCCTACAATAAATGGGTACAGCCATTTTTTCTTCTCATCTTCAGATTTCGTCTTACAAAAGAAAGGCACGTTATTTGTGCTCCACTTAATCGAGGCTCAAATTGAGCACCCCAATAACTAGTGAGTACGAAAAACAATCACTCGAGGGGTTGGGCAGGGATCTTTTAATAACAAGATTGGGAAAAGAACAAAATATTGTCACAGCAAGCAATAAGGTATTGTGGGCAGCTGGCCAGTGGTTTTCGGCAAATCGCTTGGAATTGAATATGACTAAGACTGTGATTGTCGACTTTCAAATTAGGATACGCCAACTCGTTAATCAAGAAAATAATGCAAAGTTCTTAGGGGTACTGTTGGATCCAAGTCTTCCTTGCGGTGTCCCCACATAATAAGTATCTGTAACAGGTTGGCAAAATCAATGTATGCATGCCCTACGAAAGATAGTATCAGTTATAAACAGGGGAGCTGCAAGAACTGTCTACTTTGCAATTTTCCACTCAATAATGACATCTCCGTCAAAAGATATTCTTAAAACAAAAATCAGCAATAAGAATAATCGCTAGGGTGCAGCAGAGGAGGGAGACTTGCAGACCTTTATTTGTAGAACGCAAAATCCTGACTCTGTTTGGGGAGATAATTCTTAACAAACTGTGCAGGTTTAAAACTCAGAATCATATACAGCAATCTAGTGAGCATCAATACAACACCAGAAATAAAGAAAACCTTGTCGTACCCAAATTTAGGATTGAAAAGAGTAATTAGCTGAGAATACATTTATTTAACTCTTTACCTATTGCAGTCAGAAAAATGAATCTTAGGAAGATAAAATATTTTTAAAGGACATTTTATTAGATGCCTGTCCCTACAGTGTAAAGAAAATTTTAGATTTTGATGAAAGACATTTTAATCAAACGTAAATAATTTAGGCTTGTCTGTGATTTTTTTGGTTTTTTTGTAGCCTATAATAAGTGTAAATTTTATTCAAAATTTTAAGAATGAGTGTTTGTTAGCAATCTAAAATTATTTATTATTGTTGTTATATCCTTTGATACTGTTTATTTTTCTGTAAAGAATCTTAAATAATTTATTAAGTATAATTTCAGCTTATGACATGTCGGGAGATTTTTTAATTAAAAACTTTATCCCCAATTGTAACATTATTAAGGTAAGAAAAAATGGCTGTGCCTATTTATTGTAGGATGTTTATTATTGTTATAGGAAAATTTAGTCAGCCTAACTTCTATAGACAAATTGAAATAATTTATGATGTAATGTTAATCAAAATGACGTGTCGATAAAAATGTATGATTAATAAATTGAATTGAATATTCATAAGGCAGATAGTTCTGTAAGGTAAGCGGCATGAGGTATGTGGTAAGGAAAATATAGATATAGCAATCACATGCTGGTCTTAACGCTTACAGAACGCTATGAACATAAGCATGCATTTGTTATATTTTATTTTCCTTGCGCCTTACCTCATACCGCTTACATTATGGAACTCTGAATCCGCCTTTACCCTCCATGAAAAGAAAGAGACCTAGATTTCTGTCAGACAACACGCAGACCCCCAGCTACATGCCACAATAGCAGGTATTCTACTCTCTCCATCTACTGCGGTCCCAGTCAGATGAAAATTTAGATCCCCTAGTTGGAATTATCCCTGCAAACAATAGACAGACCCCCAGCGGCCCCATCCCCAACATAAACAAATTAATTCACTTATCAGCAACAAAAACTGGAAAAACCTGCTGTCAAATGTCAATTATTTGATGTTGGTTTAGTAAAATTCCAAAATCCCTAACAATCTGTCATCAGTCTGCAGCGTTGCCAGATTGTTTGGAACTTAAGTTAAGTATAAGTAAAAGTTTGGCAAGCTGATTTTGGAACTTAAAGAGATGTTACTACTTAAGTTAAAACTTAAGATAATCCGAAGTGCAATATGCTCCAAAAAATAAAATGAAAAAAACCTTCAAAACATAGTGGAACCGCTAGATGGCGCTCATATTTTATTAATTTATTTTTATGGCGCCCTCTCTATAGGACATATTGAACAAATATCTGAACCGTGGGGAATTTTCTGAAAATCCTGTAATACTATCCAGAGCCTCACATAACTTAGAATTTCTAAACATACCAAATCTAGAGGCCCATTATACATTTGACAGTTGTTTTTTTTTACCAGGTGTGGGCAACTCATATTGTCCTCCCTTTCTAGTTTTTATTTTTTTATAATTTCCCCAGACAGTTTTTCAATGATGATGACTTTTTTTGTTTAAAAACAGGAGATTTAAAAATGTTAATTGCAGGTAAAATAAAAAAAAAATTATTGTTGCAAATGCATGATCTCTTTCCATTTTTCTTGCGTTTCTTTTTCCATTGGACAATGAAACAATACAAGGTCGTAGGCGTGAATATTTTTACAGTTTCATATACCGCAATATTAGATTTTTAAACCGCATATAAATAATCAAATTTCAAATTTGATGTACCTACCATAGAGAAAACAATAATAGAGGGTTCGATTCAATGGTGGGAATTTGGTAACATGTTTGGCTCGATGCTGGCGCCTCCATTGAGAGCGCTTTTCAAAATTTTGTTTTAGGTCACTGTATTACGAAAATTGTAAAAGAAGACGCAGTTTTCGTGATGCAGTGACCCTATTTTTTTGAAGAAAGAATGCCCTCCTTAAAACAAACTAAAACTATCAAAATAACTATATATAATAAAAAATAGCAAATAAAATTGTTTTATTTTAAAAGCTGCTTTTCCCAATGAGCATTTTTGTCTATATAAAAGTTACAGCAAATAATATAAAACCTTCATAAAATAACCAAAAGTTATATTATTTAGTGTTGGTGATAATTTTATAACTCTAATATATCTCTTAAATTAGTAAAAAAGACTCGAAACACAACTGTTCAACACCAGCTTATAAAAATTTATGGTACATACTAATGGATAGAAAAACAACATATAGATTTTATAAAACTTCCTTATGAGCCCTCAAGTATAGAGATTATTATAAAAAGGTTTTACAACTGTTCTAACAAATTAAAGGTTTTTATGGATTTAGAAATATAGATTTTCCATTTTTCTTCCCTTTGCTTGTTATGTATTATTCTTTTTCTTTTTACAATAAAAAAATTTATAAAATGGTGTTTAGCATTCTTCTAAAATAAATAAAAATGAAAGTGAGATAAGCTGAAGCAGGAATATGAATATTTATATACTATCAGCTGCGGTCCCGTGTGTACTGTATAGTTTACACTCACGTAAATTTCATGGGCTCCAAAAATACTTGAAAAAAAGAGAAAAACAATATTAATTTAAATATCGTTTTTTTTTTCATACGCGTTTTTTTCTTTCTGGACAAATATTGAATTTTGTATGTTGTTCTTAACCCTAACAAGCAATATTTCGATTGAAACACATGTTGAAACCCAATAAATAACGTTTTTATTTAGGCCAAAAACCTATTTTTGTAATCCAAAATGGCGAAAATTTCCGACAATTCTATAAAAAAAAACAATACAACTTATACCACTGTTTACCTCGTCAACACTATTTTATAACCCTTTTAAAAAATGATGCTACTTGAAACAAAGGGCTACAGATGGCGCAGTGTTGAACACTGATGGTCCGTTTCTGCGAGCTTAACATAGTTACCATTGTTCTCTTTTCCTAAATGCATTCCTCGAGAGATCCAGCATACTACACATACCAGGAAAAATACCCGCCTCCACACACTTCAAGCCCGCATAACTATCAGAGGTAACTATATCAAGAATATAGTTAGATTGCGGGGTCGAAGGGTGTACAGACGAGTATTTTCCGGGGTGTTCACATTTGCCGCCGACCAGCAGTATCAGCGTATGCGCTCGACGTTTCACGGTGGGTTTTTACGACCTTAACACGGTTACTATATTGTTCTCTTTTTCTAAAACACGGTTCCCATCTATGCGTTTCTTATTCGTAGGTCCCCCGAATCAAAACACGTATCACGTGGTCTAAGCGAGATTTGCCTATACAAGTTCATGTCGAACCAAGTGATGAGTTTTTTGAGTCAGGGTGACTGCGCAAAAACGCGCCTTTTGATGTCGCAAAAACGCTCCTTTTGAGGTCGCAAAAACACGACTTTTGATGTCACAAAATTAACCTTAAAAAATCTTGTTTGTTTTGGTTTTATAATTGCCAAAATAAATTAAAATTGTTTTTTTTTGTTCTAAAAACAGTTTATAATCACTATATAAAGAAATTAATAAGAAAATTATAGAAAAAAACTTATGGGCAAAAAAGGTTTATGAACGAGTTCATAAGAATATTACAGACACCAATTTATATAACTATTGTGTGTGAGTTCCCAAGTTTTTATAAGTGTCTCTCGAAATATTTTCAATCTTATATAAATTTGTTGTTGGTTAATTAAGTTTTATAAGTGGGTTGATAGCAACATTTTAAAAACCAATCTATTATATATCTTTAATTGATAGTTACTTACGGTTTTATAGGTGGGTTGACAGAAAGATTTCAAACACCAATTTATATAACTTTTGTCACTGATGACTTATATTTTTATAAATATGTTGGTGGAAACATTGTTAACACCAATTTATATAACATTTGTTACCGATGACTTCAATTCTTATAAAGATGTCCGTGGAAATATTGTTAACGCCAGTTAGCCTTTAATAAAACAAATATACAAACTCAATTCTTGTAGGAAATTTCTAAATACCCTAGAGTATCAATGGAACCCTCTTTATAATAATTATATAAATATCTGTCACCAGAAGTTTCTGAAAATGCTCATTGGGTTGTGTTCTTTATTTAGTTTTAAGGTGGATTCTAACAGCACCTAACGTAATTTAATTTAGCGTTAACGGAAATTTATGGCGTTCAGACAGCTTCCTTAAGTAGCTGCCAATTTTTGCTGTTTTTTGGCAAAACAATTTTCAGCTAGCCAATCAAATTCTTCCTGTTCTTGTATTTGATTACAAGTTGTGAAAAATCGGCGTCCATCTTTGTTTGGGCATGCGCAATTTTAATTTCACTTTTTTTTATTTTTTTTATTTAAGAAAAGATAAAAGTTTGTCATCTCTTAAGATAAATTGCGCCAAATTACGTTAAATTACGCCAGTATGAACGCGATCATTAAATCTCATAAGAGCAACTCTTCACCTTTAGTTTGGTTTCTAAGGGCATTGTTTTCAAAGTATTTGGTATCCGAATAAATAACTACTCTTTTTTTAATACAAAAAATCTTTATAATTACTCTATAAATAACACAACTTTAGATGGGGTCAAGTTTAATAATAAATTTATTAATTTTTCTGGTCAGTCATAGCAATAAACCCACTTTTATAACAAACTAAATAATAAAAATTCAAAAATCTCTGACGTTTTGTTGATATGATTTTTTGTTGTTTTAGAACTTTTTGGAAACTGTCGCGCCTTGTCAATATAGTTTCAAAAACACCAGCGCCTCCATGCGCTACATATCGACTCCGTAACACACTGGGCGTTTTGTCCCTATACTTTAAAATATCTCTTTATTTTTCTTTTATCTCTGGTACCTACACTTCCGGCCACATAAAATGCGTACAGCAGAAGTTATCTGAAGGTCTGTTGAACTTAATTTTTGCTAATTGCGTTGCTTATTGTAACTGACTTTGACGTTTTCGAATTACAGGTTAAATCTTTTGACATTGTAAACACAAAAATAAGGAGACTGGCCACACTTTACTATAAGATTAATATACTAATGATTAAAACAACTTAAAAACTTATTCCCAAAGCTCATTATGGACGAAACAAAACCACAATTGTGCCAATAGGAAAAACGTATCAAGAAGCAATAACTTAATCATAGTCAGCGCATACGTTTCTTCAATAGCGTGTCATTGGCCCGTCAGCCTCGATAATGTTTGCCAGTCTTCGTGGCATGGAATCTGCTAAATTTTGAAATAAATTTGGATTTGAAACAATGACTTCGTCGTACCCTCTGACTATGAGCTCGATTAAGTGGTTGGAATTTCTGGGAAAAATATTCATTCGTCTTAACTTTTTTGCTATAAGTCTCCACACATTTTCCATGGGATTGGCGTCAGGAGTTTTTGCCGACCATGGCAAAACCTCGATGTTGCTTTGCTGCAACCACTGTTTAGAAAAGCGTGCGGTATGGATAGGACAGTTATCCTGTTGATACACAAAACCTTCTGGATGAAGAATGGTTGCTTCTGTAAGCATAAAATTTCTCATCATATCAACAATACCTCAGCCGTAAATCTCCCATGGATTCTAAAAAGAGCCAAGTGCAAAAATTAACCTGGCTTGCTTCTTTTCCGCACTAAGCAGCATCGCGAAATCTTAGCCTAGAACGGCTTATCGCGCCGTTCTTATGGATTCTGGGGCCATCTCAAATGGGTGGTCTTCAAGAATATCGATCAGTTGCTGATCCTGCTGAGGCGTAGTGACTTGGGCCAAATCAGTGCCTCGCCTTCGTCGAACAGTTCCTTCTTGATACTTTCTTCTTATTCTTACAATTGCAGCCTTGCTTCATCCATAATGGGCCGCTACTCTGACAGTGACATTTTTTGTCAATTTGAAATACCTAAAAGGTTACCGAGTTGCGAGGCCCATAATACGGTATATAAAATCGGCGTACGCATTTTAGGTGGCCGGTACGTTTATTAATCAAAAAGGTGACATGACACAAAATTATTTATTTAAAATGGTTGCCAACACACAAAAAAATTATCAACATTTCCCTAACAACTGCCAAATCGAGTTGCTTACCTCTCTGGTATAATAATAACTGTCAAAAATTGTACATAGGGCCTCTAACCGAACCCAGATCCATATTCTGTGACACGCTCTCTTGTTACAGCGCAGTTTTGTCACCGCGCCATTTTTTTACGGGCGCTCACTATTTACTCACTTTTTATGTTGATCCAGAGTCATATGAAGCCTTGCTGAGGAAGCACTTAAAAATTTTTCGTTGCAAATTATGCAACATTTACTGTTAATCAAATGATTTTCGTTGGCCAGATGAGCGACGACTTGTTGCACTGATGACTCCATAATCCAATTGGGACACGATTCGCAACATCCAGACTTTATAATGTCTGTTGGGGAACCTAAAATAAAACCGGCTAGTGACGAGTCGATTTCAATTTACCACGGTCTTGGTTGACCTTGGTCCTAAAATTTCCCAGAAGAATAAGCAAGAGAAGGAGACCTCGATCCTGTAATATCTTTGAATATAGCTTTTTGCAGATAATTCTTTATTTTAAATATGTATGTAATCAAGTCTTTGATTTTTATGAATTTCGGGATTATATTGAAATTTTCAGATCAATATTGGCTACGACATGAACCGAAAAAATCAATGTAGAAAGCGCATCCTCACGTTTTTGGCTGGTTTGCGGACGAGATACTAAAACTAAAATGTTTGTGAGGTTAGGGCTTTTGTGTTTTTTCGAAGTCTTTTTTCTGGCGCAAGTCCACTGAAGAGAAAAAAATTGCGACAAGCCGCAGGCAAAGCTGCTAGTAAAAATAATGTTGTTAGGTACGACTTTGAGAAACATTGTTTATTTCCTAAATAAAACCTTAGGAGTCGTCCTATTTTGTGGTATTTTTAAATACGATTTGAGCTTCGGTAAATACGCTTGTCAAACTTTTTAACATAATTTATCTCAGCGGTAAAATCCCTAATGACTGGTTACACTGCCTAAAAAACACTCAGCAAAGAAGTGTAGTGATTACCGCCTAATCAGCCTAATGAGCCATATGTTAAAAATATTTCTAAAGATTATCCATAAAATAATTTATGGAAAATGCGAATCCTTTATTGGCGACACGCAGTTTGGATTTCGTGATGGGTTCGGGACAAGAGAGGCCCTGTTTGGTATTCAAGTCTTATTTCAGCGATCTAGGGATGTGTCGGTGCCAGTATATGCCTGTTTCATAGATTATGAGAAAGCGTTTGATCGAGTCCAACACGAAAAGCTCATAGAATCGCTAAAAGAAGTTGGTCTAGATATGACCTAAACTGGAACCAGAGTGCTCAAATAAAGGTTGATGGCCAACTTTCCGAAGAGAGCATGGCAATTGAAGAAGAGAAGATTTGAGCTCCTCTGATTTTAAAAATTACCAATCATATCCTTTATAATTATCTTCAGTTTTTGAGTAGAATTACAGTAAAGTTTCTATCTATCAGCTCAATGAGTACAACAAAGAACCACCTCAAAGTAGTAATCGGAATGTGCTATTTAAAAACACAATTAAATGTATGGCAAAATAGGTCATTTCTATATGATAATTCCTTTCTAAATGATTCAAAATAAAAATTAGATTTTGTAACGTGACATTTTCCGAAAAAACAAAATCAAAACATATCTATAACCTCACATTCATGTAACCTTGAGTCGACCAATGAAAACGAGGAACTCAAAGTGGATTTTAGCACGTTTTATAGACGTTTCCAATGGTAAAAATGGTGCGCCACTCGTAGTGCACTAACACCGGCTCGGTGCTGTCAAAAAATTGCGTCACTGCAGTCTGAGTGCAGATTGAATAAAACATGAAGCAAACTGCACCCAAGCCAGAACACTCGTTTCATTCAAACACTTAACTGAATGTATATAAAAGCTTAGGACCATTGAGGTTGATTAGTGGGTTTTGCCTTAAAATATAAAGGCAGGAAAAAGTTTTCGGTGCGCCACGAGCCCTCAGGAAAAAGTTGCATTTTAAGGAGTGCATAACCGAAATTATCAGTTTTCCAATGGAACATGAAAACTGGAAAAGTACACCTCAATGGAACAGCAGCATCGACTCTGTTGTGCACTGGTGGCGCACCAGTTTTACCAATGGAAACCGTATTTGCGGTTCTCAAGGCATGTATTATCACAGGATGCGCAATATACGTACATTTTTCTGTTCATGCCAGCTGATAGGTGACATCATAGCAATATAGACACTTCGGTGGGATTTACTAAAAAGGTTTAGTCTATTTTAGAACGGTCCTAAGTTTAAGTGAAATTTTTGGTTTTAAGCTTTTTAAACCAACCCTCCTTGAGTTTTGAACATAGTTTGATCCATAAGAAGAATTTTAATAAATTTGTTTATTGAATAATCATCTTAACACAATCTTTTGTGGGATTTAAGAGGAAATTTTCAATTTAGAAGAAAAGAAAATTAAAAAATTTAAACCCACGCGGGGTTTATAGTAAACACTCTGTAGAATAAATTAACATTGGGCCTATATGTCACTCTAATTAAAACTTACCCTTGTTAATTAATTTTTCCAATTAATAGTTGTGTGACACAACGATTTAGATGGGTAATAATAAAATAAGGAGTAAATTAATTCTGTATTTATTTAAAAGGTGTTTTTATTTATGAAATAGTTTAAAATCATTAGCGCTGCGTTCAATCACAAACAGCGAGTTCGGATCTTTTACCTCTGCTTGCACCTTGGCTTACACTCACCTCTAGTGCTGCAGGTTTGAAATGAGTGGGCTTTGAGTAAGGAAAGTTTTTTTGACTGAGCTTTTAGATAACCTCAATGTTTTAATTTCCGTTTGTAAATAAATTAATAGTGTTGTTTTGGGTTTATTTGTTTAGTATATTTTTGGTGCATAATTAGTGACCTTCACTTATGTTTGTTTTGCCTCGTAGTACCCTCATAAATATATTTTTTGTGCTGAAAACGGGTTCAAAATATGGCGTTTTTCTGAACAAAATAAGAGGTATTTTATTGGGTAATGGATAACTTGGGATGTTAAATAAGGTAAATTAATTCTTGTAAAAACGGTTATTTAGGGAAATTATAAACGAACTTATTACCAAATGCCACAAAACAATCCTTTCTGGGGGCTATAAATTTAAACCACCCCCCTGAGTTGGTCTAAAAAAATCACCAACTTTATAACCTCAAACACAAATAATAAAGCTATTATCTGCCAAATTTTTGGCGTATTCGCCATTTGCCATTTTGAAACCTGTCAAATAAAATTAGTTTCAGGGTATTTTCTTCTAAAATGGTGTATTTTGAAAAAAAAAAGCAGTTTTTCTGTGATATTGCAATAGCAATGCAAAATAATCAATAACTTTGTGTTTTTTCTGTATGGGTAAGTGTTTTTTGAAAACTGGTTTTAAAATTTACTACCCTCCACAGGCATAAATATTTAGACCTGTGGGGGGTACTATTTTAGATCTTAGTAAATCTCACTGTTAAAGTTAATTTTCAGTTTTATCAGCATTCGTATTCTTATCCCTATCGAGTTGGCCTATCGATCTAATGGTGAATGCGTGACAGCTCCAGCTGATCAAATGCCTGAAAACATCGTTTCGTACGCAGGGATGGTCGTAACTCCCTTATCGTACCTAACGAGGTTTTCGTGCATTTGATCAGCTGGAGCTGTCACGCATTCGCCATGATTTTAAAAGTGCACCTGCTTGATTGGTCGACTCGATAGATATAAGGATACGAATGCTGCTAAGTTAATACCATTAACTCATGTTCGTTTCTGGTATACGGGGAAGTCCAAATTTGATGCTCACCGTGAGGTTAAAAGTGGGGGCAAAGTCACGCAATTTCCCAAAAAGTAAATTAAAATCTTCAAAATCCGGGCAGTTTCGGAAATAAACGAAATATGTTTTATATTTTTGCGTCATGATATTCAAAGTTGCTATCGGTTTTCTTCAAGAGCCATACAAATTTGCATATCCCTTCATTTCATATCACATTCCCCTGTTTAAAATTGTTCAGCACACTCCCGGTTTCATAAAAAAAAATTACCTTTTGCCCGAATTTGTAAGGACTCATTATACTTTGTATTACATTTCAAGATCTCATCAAATTTCTTAATCGTTTTCCTGTGTTTCGAACCATTTTGGTGCAGCTTCATACCATATTGGTCCCGTACTTCAACACTGCATAGTAGACAGTATATTTTAGCTTTTCTAAAAAACAAAATAGCTCATCGTTCCAGTTGATTGATAAAATCATCTTAGTTTGGAATTGAGAAATAACCAGATGATAAATTATTTCTACAGTATAAAGACGAATTTTTGCGAGAAAATATGTAATTATCGTAAAAGAATGTGATATTTGACAGACTGTAAAAGGTTAAAATAAAAATTTAGTATAATTTTGTTCCAATGTATTGTGTAGGGTTGTGGATTTGACCGGTCAACACGTTTTTGATCAAATGAAAAGTCAATTGACCGGTCAATTGACTGAAATAAAAAAAATAGATAATGCAAATAATATTTTTATTTTCTTATTTTAGTAATATAATAGAGAAAAACAAAATCATATTTCTAGTTGAAATTTTTATTAAATAAAAGAAAATAAAGCAAATTAAAATAAAACAAAACAAAATTAAAATAGTTAAGAACTATGTACCATTAGGTGCCTACTTAAAAATCATCATCACAGACAATTAGGGGAACCACCGGATTATAAGCCATTCTATATTGGTAAAATGAAGACAACTGTACACAGGACTAATCACAAATGCATAAAGAGCAAACATCGATACAGGCGACATAAAATATTCTTTGATTTTTAAGTAATTTTGACTGAATTTGACCGGTCAATTGACATCCTAAACTTTAGTATTGTGCGACGTAGATTATCATGTTTTTAAAACTTGTCAGCAACTTTATAGGTATACTTTCTTTCTATACAGACCGCTTCAAGCTACTGCGAACATAGGGGGAATCAAGTCCAATTTACTCTCCGTGCCGTACGACCGAGGTGGATTCGAAGCACGCTGCAGTGTTATCTTTTGGAAATTCATTTTGTTTTTATTATTTTGTTTTATTTCTGCCTTGCTCGAGAAACAGATGGGTAAGTTCTTAATTGAAATACTACATTTTTAAAACCAAAAATGGATGTCTACGAAGTTGCCGAAAAAGTGCAGATGGTCAAATGGTCAAATCGTCATAACCCAACACACGTTCGATATTGGTCGAGGGAAAATTTGCATTTGTATTTTGACGTAAGAACACAGTATGCCCAAAAACTAAATGTTTGGGGGGGGGTATTATAGGGGAACACGTTGGGCCATTTTTTATTAACGGCAATTGCAATTTGAATGGTCCTAGATACTTGGATCTACTGCAGCAGCACATTATTCCAACTGCTAGGCAGTTGTTAGGTGTAAGATTTGGTGAAACATGGTTTCAACAAGATGGTTGTTCCGCTTACAATGTTGGCCTTGTTAGGGAATATCTTGATAATGTATTTCCTAATCGGGTTATAAGTACACGGGGAACTATTTTATGGCCAGCTCGATCTCCCGATCTTGCTCCTAATGACTTCTATCTGTTTTTGAAGAAGCTTTTCAAATTATCACCCCTAACATGCTTGGAAACGTTAGAAGGGGTTTTTATAGTAGGCTCGGATATTGTCTAGCCGAGCAAGGAGGACTTTTCGAACATTTGATTTAATTTTTTTTTGACTGGGAGAATCTTTTTGGTTTTTAGAATGTATTATTTTATTTTGAGAACTTGCTTTTATTTTGTTTCTCCTTATTATTTTCATTGTAACACGTCGTCACTGATAAATCTGAGCAGTTAACAATAAAACGCTCTTATTTATCAGTGACAAAAAATAAGAAAATTACGTTATAAAAATTTGCGTATTTATTGACCAAATTCCGGTTTCATTGACTACGCTCCACACAGCACCGTGGTTAGAGGCGTACTAAATACCAAAGGAAAGTCATGCAAGTGGTGATCGCAAGCCTGAGTATTGGTTGCTTCACTGATAGGCGTGCGGTGTCTCTGCATGTACGTACAAATTAGACTTCTTCCGCCCTATGTTCGCAGTAGCTTGAAGCGGTCTGTATAAACTGGGCGCACTATGAAACGCATATTTTATATTTAGGAGAGTATTTTAAACCTCTGTCACTTTTGTGTCACAAGTTTGCCATTTTGTATTTTATTCGGTATACAAGGTGTGACAAAATGTACTGCTTTTTTTGTCAAAGTTTAAAGTTAACGAAAATAATTGGTTATCAAATCTACTCACTGAACATGTTCCTCCTCCTTCCTGTGTTCATACGCTAGTTTATCTCCTAGATTTGTTAAACAAACAACGCAAAAGTTAGTGTTTGTCATATGGTTTACGCTAACGATATGATTCAACGCCGCATTCAATGACTTTATAGCTATGTTGCACGAGTCGCACGTTCGAAACGTTATCATCATTTCAACTGACTGATATGTTTGATTATGACCTAAAAATGAGACTCGTTGAGTTGATTCCCTGATTTTCCAGGTTGTGAACACAGTGGCGGTCCCAGGGGGGTCGGGGGGGTCGGGGGGGAGCGATCGCCCACCCCCTTTGCTCGAGAAAAAGTAGACAACATAGATATGCTGGTAGTAACCCTGAAGTCTTTGGAGAAAAAACGAGATATTGCAGAAAATTCTAGAATCCCTCTACAGTATTTACTTACCGTGAAAACCATTGGAAATACAGTGTCTTTAAAGGAACTTTCTACAATATCTCGTTTTTTCTCCTACCACCAGCATATCTATGTTGTCTACTTTTTTCTGGAGCAAAGAGGGGGGACCAGCATATCTATGTTGTCTACTATTTTCTGGAGCAAAGGGGGGGAGGGCGATCGCCGCAACACAGATATGCTGGTGGTAGGAGAAAAAACGAGATATTGCAGAAACTTCCTTTAAAGACATTCTAGAATCCCTCCACAGTATTTTGCGACAGTTTGACGTTCAATTTGTCACACCAAGAATAAACAAACTCATAACACAGCAATGTCAAGAAATAGAAGATCTAGATGCTAAACATGACACTTTCAATTTACACAAACACATAAAGGTAGCGGCCGGATTATTTAATAAAAGACAGCTGGAATCCTTGTGGACAATCAAGGCAAAATCATACCGGATACCAAAGAAAAATTAAAAGAATGGGGTAGCTACATAGAACATCTCTTTACCGATAACCGATCCGAACAGCCAGAAGAATTCTCAAACCAAGGCATAGATATAACACCAGAGGAAGTAAAACACGCAATATCTTCAGCTAAAAACAAAAAAATTGAGGTTTTAAAGCTAATAAAAAACGAACATTCGCTAAATACGCTAGTCAAACTTTTTAACTTGATTTATCGTAGCGGTAAAATCCCTGCTGACTGGGTAAAGTCAACCTTTGTTACGCTGCTTAAAAAACATTTAGCAAAGAAGTGTAGTAATTATCGCCTAATCAGCCTAATGAGCCATAAGATTATCCACAAAAGAATTTATGGGAAATGCGAATCTTTTATGGGTGACACGCAGTTTGGATTTCGTGATGGGTTCGGGACAAGAGAGGCCTTGTTTGGCATTCAAGTCTTAGTTCAGCGGTCTAGAGATGTGTCGGTGCCAGTATATGCCTGTTTCATAGATTATGAGAAGGCATTTGATCGAGTCCAACACGAAAAGCTCATAGAATCGCTAAAAGAAGTTGGTCTAGATGACCGAGATCGCTAATCTATACTGGAATCAAAGTGCTCAAATAAAGGTTGATGGCGAATTGTCCGAAGAGGTCCAAATAAGAAGAGGAGTATGCCAAGGTTGTATATTGTCTCCGCTGTTGTTTAATATCTATAGTAATAAAATAATAGAGAATGCAACAACAACCTACGATATGCCGACGACACTGTCATGATAGCAGACATGTTGGAAGGCCTGCAAGAATTGTTAAATCAAATTGCTGCCAAAATTTCGCAATTCGGGCTTAACTTAAATGTTGAAAAAACAAAATTGATGGTTATATCCAAGGAAAAGAACATCCAGGGCATGTTAGAAGTAAATGGGCAGCAAGTCGAACGCGTGGATTCATACAAATACTTAGGTTGTCTCCTTAATGAGAACTGGGACAAGATGCAAGAAGCTCGTGCTAGAATTAATCAGGCCAGATAATCTTTTATCAAAATGAAACCAGTGTTGTGTAGTCGCGATCTTAATACCACTCTCCGAATTCGTGTGCTTCGGTGTTATGTTTTTAGCATCTTATATTATGGCATGGAAGCATGGACACTGACTGAGGCCATGTGCAAAAAGTTGGAGGCATTCGAGATGTGGTGTTATCGTAGAATATTAAGAATATCTTGGATGGACCGAGTAACTAATGTGGATGTTCTGCTTAGAATAAATAAAGAGCTTGAAGTTTTATTTACCATCAAAAAACGAAAACTTGAATATTTTGGCCATATTTTGAGAAATGACAAATATAAACTCTTAAAATTGATAATAGAAGGCAAAATTGAAGGCAGAAGTGGTCCGGGTCGTAGACGGATATCATGGCTTAAAAATCTTAAACAATGGTATGGTGTTAGTACCACGACACTTTTCCGAAAAGCAGTGGACAGGGTGCAGATTGCGCTGATGATAGCCAACGAAAAGAGCATGGCACTTGAAGAAGATAACGTACTTACCGTGGAAATACCGACCAGTATTATAGTTTCTATTTATAAAAAGTTTTAGACGAAATCACTTCGGACATAAAAAAGTATTTTTGACCTGAACATATTCATACCAAGTTTTGTACAACGTGAAGCCAAAATCAAGGCAAAATTAGTCGTTTCTATAAATACTATAAACTGATTAAAATCCAAAACACAAATTCTTGAACTTTTAGTGGGAGAAGTCAGCATTTGGACACAATATTGATCAGAAATAGGCAAAAACTTAAATCAACAAGTTTCGGACTTCCATTGTCTATATGTTATTTATACACGACGTTTCGATCAGTACCCTGCTGAAATTTTCCCCCCAAATCTCTTCTAGAAGCAGAGAAGATTATATAGGAAATATATAATATTTTATCAGCTTGTAGTTTTAGAATAATTTATAAGATTGGATAAGACTAGTTACTTTTATGAGAATCAGGGATGTTTTATAAGTCAGAAGTCTAGGACATTTTATCAGTTGTATAAGGGTGTCCGCTTGGAGAAGATATTATGAACGCACAAATACACATTTTTAAGGGAGATTTGATGGGAATGGGGTATTGAGGATGTTCCTATAAGCAATGATTTTGGAGAAGTTTCTATGGGTTCTTGTGGGGTCTTATTCTAGGATATTTGATAAGATTCTATCAGTATCGTGATTTTAGAAGATCCTACGAGGAATGATTTTGGAGAAGTTTTTATAGGTTCTTGTGGGATCGGTTTCTAGGACATTTGATGAGATTCGATCAGTATCGCGATTCTACGAGTTCCTTTAAACAAGTATTTTGGAGAAGTTTCTATGGGTTCTTGTTGAACCGGGTAATTGATGAGATTCTATAAATATCGTGATTTTAGAAGATCCTATGAGGAATGATTTTGGAGAAGTTTCTATGGGATCTTGTGGGATCGGTTTTTAGGATATTTGATGATAATATTAGCAGAAACTACTCTGGAAGAACTTGGTGTAAATGTAATTAAAAAAAAATTGTTTAGTTTCATTTTATTTAATACCAAATCAGTAACATAAACATAAAAACAAGAATTTTAGTAAGCTGGAAATGTGTTGTCCTGATTTTATGAAACAATAACAACACATTTTCTACAATATTCCTTGGACCATTATAGCAGGACTACTTCTTCAATTTGAAGTATCCTTATAGTTATATTATTTGTACTTTTGTTTTATTTCCGTTTTTTTTATATGTCCTTACATACAGAATGTCCCCCTTTGTTTTGACCCCCCAGTATAATTTTCTTTATAGCCTTTTAAATTAAATACCGTACTTATGGTAAAATGCAAATAATAATTCCCTTAGAACTTTAGGACACCTTGTATACATAAATTAGCACATATTTATACCTAAAAACTTACACTTTGGGTTTCCGAAAAATAACATAACGTTGATAGAATCAAGAATTAGAGAGATGCATGGTGCAACTGGCTCTCTCGTCACTCAATTTTGGGCCAAAAGACGAAAACCAAAACAAAAGCCAGCTAGTCAAGTTGGACGAATTTAAAAGCGCAATTCACTAAAAACTAGGGCAAATTAATACGGAGGCTAATGATTTCAAAAAAGTATATTTAAGGCAAGTTAATTCAAAAAACAAATTTTCCAGACCTGATAAAATCTTCTAAAATCACCATAACGTTAAAACCTCCTCAAATCTTCTAGAAACCAATCCCATAACCACTCATATAATCTTCTTCAAAATCATAGACCCATCGAAATCTGTTACAAAACCGACCCATATCCCGATAAAAAATCATACAAGTCTATAATTTTTTTGATGAGATTCGATGGGAAAATTTCAGCAGGGTACAATCTCTGATCGTCTTCAGGTGCAAACTACAATCTATTGCTAAGGCTACGTACTTATATAATATGGGAAATCACTCTACCGTGGAGTTTAACAAGTTGGCTCCGCAGAGGGAGGTGCTTCCAAATATTTGGAATTTCAACACTTGGTTTACTGAAAACACCCTGATTCTGACCAAGGCAGCTTCAAGGAATTTTCGTTTCTTCCAATGTGACTCCTTGTGCAAAACCTTTGCTTCTGTCCTGTCCTCTTCATTCGGTGTTGTTTACCTGACACCTGATAACGTTTTCGATGCAATGATCAAATGTGACGATATTTTTCCGTTGAAAACACTATGACAGAAATTCGTCTGACGGGCTTAGCGTTGCTGCATATCAACAGACATCAACAGTATTCACCTGATGACGATTGCAGATACATAAGCATTCGAAACGTTGTGAAAAAAAAGACAATGGAACTCTAACTTATTCTCGGACATATTGAAATTGACATTAAGCGAATCATTGACCGCTTTGCCCGAAAAAACTGCAAACAATTTTTTTTTTGAGATAGGCATCCTATGTTTGAGATATGCAATATAAAAGGTAATTTACAGAAAAGATTTGTGGCGTAGAGGGCAAAGGGTGAAGAAATAAATCGGAAAAGTTTTTCCTCGACCAGGTTTTGAACCCAGGACCTCTAGAACACCAACTCTCTCTCGCTCTACCAACCGAGCTACCGAAGAACTAGGGTTTTAACTGGCTATTCGGAAATCCTTTCGTCCGATTCATTTGTTATTAGTGGGGAGATCTTTGAAGCCTACTGCGACTTTACAAACCTAGACATGTTATAAAAACAAGGAAGTACACATTCACGATTATTAGTTGTACGAAATTTCTATTTATCCCTCAACCAACGATACACGACAAAAAGCGTGAAGGGTGAAGAAATAAATCGGAAAAAAGTTTTTCCTCGACCCGGTTTTGAACCCGGGACCTCTAGAACAACAGTCTAATGCTCTAGCAACCGAGCTACCGAGGAACTAGGATTTTAACTGGCGATTCGGAAATCCCTTCGTCCGATTAATTTGTTAGTAGTGGGGAGATCTTTGAAGCCTACTGCGACTTTAAAAACCTAGACATGTTATAAAGACAAGGAGGTACACATTCACGATTATTAGTTGTACGAAATTTCTATTTATCTATCAACCAACGATACACGACATATAATAGCGTTTTATTGGAGGTGTCAGATGGCGAATTTCCAACTAATAATTTCAGCCAAACATATTTACAAAATGAAGGGAAAATTTAGCGCCCTTTTACAGAAAAGATTTGTGGCGTAGAGGGCAAAGGGTGAAGGAATAAATCGGAAAAGTTTTTATTCGACCAGGATTTGAACCCGGGACCTCTAGAACACCAGTTTTCATCTTAAAAAGCTTTTTAGATCTCAAAAAAAAGTATTTAGCTATTAGCTTTTGTTTGTGGTTTTTTATAACAGAAAAAATTATACGTTGTTACTCAAGCGCGAATTTCAGGGGAATAGAAGGGTAGTAACAGGGGGGGCTTTAAATTTTTTAATGTTGTGTTAAAAATGGCATTTGTCATCGCCTGCTGCGCTTTGAAACCATTGTATATTTTCTTAAAAATTTTCGCCTGCGGCGCTATGATACTATTGATATTTACGATTTTAGTTTAATTCGATTCAAAAATTGCATTTTTAATGTAATTTTCTCAAAAATTTTCGGCGCATTTAAACATTTTTCAAAATAAACAATGTGTGAAATAAACGACTTAAAATCTGAGTACCCCCCCCCCTCCCCTAGATTTGACACCAAATCAGCGCTTGTAGTTACTAAGTTTTTGATATGTTCCTCATAAAAGCAATGCTTTTATTCTAGTTTTTTTCTCATATCGAAACCGCCCCCCCTTTTCAAATGGATGTGACCACCACTGGTGAACACCCTGTTTTACTTATTTAGTGTTAATAATTTTTTTTCTGAATAAATTCCAATGACATCATAGTAAGTGATTGTCGCCGAAACTAACCTGCATTAAAATTTCTGTTTGTCCAATCAATATCTGGGGCAGCATTTGAACAAGAAGGCTCACTTATTGGTTCATGTTCATTGACATAATGGTTGTCAATCAATGAAGACGGCCTATATTGTTCATAAGTAGAACTGTGCTCTGACTGGATCAATTCATCTGAACAATCCCCACCACCGAAATGATGCGCGAAATCATCTTTTCCCTAAAATGAACCATTAACATGGCAAGAGGTTGCCAAAAACTCTGTTGACAAAAAGCTTTTGATAAACCGGATCTGCGATGCAGGGCTCCTAACCATAAAAAATTTTAAGTGAATATAAGTAAAAACAAACTTTTATAAAAAGCATTGTATGAACAGCTTATAAAAGGCATTAAAAAGAGGAAAATATTTTTTTATACTTTCTGATACCATATTAAGAGCGACGGCCGCTAATTAAAATTTGAGTACCTGTGGAGTTTAGTAAGTACCAAACTTTTGCTAGTTACCAGACTTGTGATGAGTATCTTTTTATTATTATATTATTTACTCTTCTATTTTATTTATTTACTTAACACCTATTACATGGCCATCTCGGTAAGGCTATAGTTTCTCCCCAGATTTTAAGTAAAAAAAAGTACAACTGGGCAACGCCTTGTTCTTTAATTTTTTAATCTTTTGCCAGAGTGCACAGGGAAAACTAAACATAAGAATTCAGTTCAAGTGTTGGCCGATAGACCGCAGAATTTATACGATTCCATAGTAACTGCAGGTGGGACAGAAGAGTATTTTTACGTTTTCTGACAGAAAACCATTCGACGTTCTGTTTATCTTTCAAAAATGTGTTTCCAACACAAAATATGTACCTATGGGTATAGAAGGCGATCTGACGACTTAGGGCCCTGTTATAAGTTTTTTGCTACTGGGTCAAACCATATCAAGTCAACCAGGCAATAGTTTTGACCATCTCCGATTTTGATGATTTTTGGTACACTTATTCGTCTTATCAAAAAACTCAAAAATCCAAAAAATAAAATTTTTTGGATAAGCGGTTTTTGTTTTATTGATTTTTGAAAATCAAGAAATTGACCAATATGTCCTTGACAGACACTTACAAAAATAGTAATATCTCAAAAACTATTGATCCTATAGAAGCGAGTGATAGCTCATTTTGAAGGGTTTTTAAAGACCTTTTTAAAGATGTGTGACACAATACAGTTTGTTTAATTTTTTTTTTCTTAATTAAAAAAAAAAATTCTGGTTTAAAATGTCGGGTGCATACTCTAAACCTATAAAGCGTTTCACATGGCAAACCATTGTCTTTGGCGAGCTTGATCTCTAGGGTGTGGAAACCGATGAAGCAGAGGATCACTGGGACATTCTCGGACACAACACTTGGGCATAGTTTTCCAATTGTACTTATTACAAAAATCCAACAAATTACTCTAACAGTTAAAAAAAAGGCCAAAAACACATATAACTAAAAAACTTCGACAAAAAAAACCTCATGAAAAGAACGAAATGACGATGACATTAATGGACATTGATTAAGATAGATGTCATCGACGCGATTTGTCGCGTGAGCTTCGGGACCGAGTCCCCAGAGGCGCTGTAACTTGTTTTTTGCGATGCCTTTAGTAAGAGATTTCTCTAAGTCCGTAGGTATATGCTTTGTGGTTTTCAAAAACATTGTTCTAAAACATAGAGAAAGTAATAGCTACGCGAGAATGCTCGATACTGTGTTATACTTGGGGAATATTGTTTTTCGGTGACACGAGCGCAGCCAGTGGCTACAGGAAGGAACTACTTGTACAGCCAGACGCATAATTAAATTCATAAATTTTTTTGGTTAATTTTTTACTTATTTAATAATAAACAGATATGAAAAACTTAACAGGCGCAGTTTTCCATACCTTTTAGTGTTAAAAAAGCAATGCATTCGCGAAAGGTTTTAGCTCTATACAAACCTTAACGAACCTTGTACTATTCTATGCAGCTAAAAAACTGTCTTTAGCTTATAAAGTTTTTTGAACCCTTTAAAAATCTAAAATAGGACGAGGGGGTTATAACTATGTTGAGGATCATTATCAAATATTAAAGGTACCAACATTTTATTATGTTATTTTCTTTTTTTAATTGGGAAAAATCTCAGTATAAGATTTTATAAACGTTTTAACCTATATCTCTTTTTTGTTGTATTTTAACCTATTATCTTCTTGCTTAACTCTGTATAAATCATCACAATATTTTCTTCAGGGATTTGGTTCGCAAAAATCTGAACTCCAATTTTCGGCACTCTTCAAATAGTCCCATGCATTCTAGCTTTAATGGTAGTGCTCCAGCCTGATTTGAATGGCATTTTATACTTTACAAAAAGTTGTTAATCCACTATATAGCTAATCGCATAAACTCGAGCGATTTCCAACCAAAACTAATTAAAATACCTCACTTTAAAAAAAAAAAACCGCTTGCCAGACTTTGACAAGCGATGGAAAAAACTGGCAGGTACTAAATTAAAATTGTGTGAAATATATTTCGACATTGAAAAATGTTCTGTCTTTCTTTCATGATCATATAGGAAGAGATGGACGGGGCAAGGTACGTGTTTACTTAATACAAGCATTACTTTCACTCTCCGCCGCAATGCGCTACCCTTTTTTCTGTTAGTCTCCGTAAGTTATTACGTTGTCTCTGTTCCAAAACAAATATATGACCACTCCGCGTGTGCGGTCGCACGCCGAAAAAGGCCTAGCGCTGCGCGGGCATTACCCTGAGTCTATCAAAGAACCAAGAGAACTTTAGTGGCTCGCTGGGATAACTAGGAATTCGCATAGAAACATTCGGCGCCCATAACCCCACATTATTTTATTTTGATTCAACCATTTTTTTTAATTTAAATTATTGCGGCATAGTTATGTGCAATTGTACCAGTGAAATCTTGGGAGTGCATTTTAGAATCTCAAATTCAAAAACACACGGATACTCATGAGTACTAACAAAAAAGATCAGTAAAGCTCCATTTAGAGGTTGGAAAGACTCTTGTTAGCGTTGACGCTCCTGTTTAAAATAGAATACGAATATTTCTTCTAGCGCCAGCTAGTAGCCGATTTTTAAATCTGCATGCTTTTAAGTTAACCTGTTGTCGGTATCAGCTAGCGGGAGTGTTTCTTTTATTTTACCTGGTAAATGAAAATAACAATGGTTTCCATAGCGAAGTGCCTTTTTACTCGGTGACGTTCATTGTTGCGGCATTTTATTCTTTGACAGTTTGATATTTTGAGGATGTTTTTAAATGATTTTTTCGTAAATACTTGATAAAAACTGGCGGAAATGGCTTAATTTTTAGGCAAGAATAATTAGATTTTTTCAATATTACTATTTTCCGCTATTTCTCTTTAATTTTGGGTAAAAACGGACTAAAATAACTGGTTCCTAAAATAGTGCTTTTTTATACAAGCGTGGTTTTAAAGAAAGAGCGCAGCGAATGACTTAAAAACGCGAGTATAAAAAAGTACAGTTTAGCCACGAGTTGTAGACAGTATTTTTTTAATACCTTCATCAAAAAAAATCGAAAAACTTAAAAAGCATACAAAAAACTAAAACACAAAAGCATACGGCTACTCGGTTTCCAAATTTCGTAACATATCCTTCTGTTGGCCAGAGCGAAACATCGTTTAATTTCTTTTTTCACTTTGGTCCTTTGTGTGTTCCTTGTGGGATGCTCATCCAGGTTTGAATTTTCGTTATTTACACCCAAGATCTTTTGATCTTTTGTTTTTAGATTTTTTTATTGCCCTAGGTCACGACGCATTTATGACGTGATTTTGGCGACAAATCTATAATTCAAATCTTAGAACATTGAACTACTAGAATGAGCTTTTTTTCAGAACTGGGTATTTGAGTTCAACATCTTCATCCCATTGTTGTCTGGTTAACCTAATACGTTTTCCCCTGTTTTTAATATTATTTAAAATACCTTCAATAATTTTTAGTTCCGTTTAATTAAATGGTCTAGATATAGTAATAAAAATCTATGTTTATATAAAAAAAACCTCAAAATATATTCAAGTAGGATGTACAACTATAAAATTAAGAAAAAGGTGCTACGGAAATCCATATTTACAATGAAATTAATGACAAGCCGGCAACACAGATTTCCTGCATTTGTTTACCAAGAATGACCAAATATGACGAATTCTAACCTAATATTTAGTTAATATTTTAATTTACCTGTGAAACGAAATACTCAGGTCCCCGGGCTTCTGTTTCAACTTGCATATAGTAATACACTTTGGAACCATTTTTCGCCACAAACTTTTCACAAAAATATAAAAAAAAACACTATTGACAGGTGCTGAAACTTTCACTTTCAAAACAATAATGACATTCCAGGGAAAATCGAGAAACCGCAATACTGTAGATGTTGCACTCAAACAACCAGTGTAATAACCAGACAGACCAGACTTCTTCTAGTATTTTAATGTTCTAATATTCAAAGGATATGTACCCAACCCACTTTTTAATAAATATTTGACAAAAATATTAAATTTTTTAGTTACTTTTAATGTAATTTTCTTAAAATTTTTTGCCTGCGCCGGATTTAAGACGTTATTTAATTGAACCATTAAATGTTGGTTATGTTAAAAAGTGCTACATAAATTTTTGCAGCAATGTCCGGATTTTGTCCGGGTTTTTAAGCGTTTTTGTTCTAGTTTTACAATTTTAGAGATGACAACCCTAGCTTTACATAAACCTAGCAAGCCCAGCCCTAAATAAAGTTCAATAATTATGTGCCTCATGAAAATATAAAAAAAGGTAAAAATTTTTCACTTTTTTAGTTATTTAAAAAAAAAATGTTGTCATGGGCTCCCTAGCTTTATATAAACCTAGCAGGCCCAAGTTTCAATAATAAATAAGTAATAATATGTGCTCCAAGAAAATAAAAAAAAAATAAAGATTTTTTACTTTTTTAGCTTTATATAAACCTAGTAAGCCCATAATATTTTTTTTTAAACTCACTAAAAAAGTAAAACAAAAATCTTTTTTTTTCTATTTCTATGGAGCACATAAAAAGTACATAATTCTGAGATATTTAAGAGATTATTTTTAAGGTTGGGCCTGCTAGGTTTATATAAAGCTAGCGAGCCCATAACATTTTTTTTATCACTATAAACGTAAAATATCTTTATTTTTTTTTCTATTTTCATGGAGCATATAATTCTGAGATATTTAAGGGATGTCATGCAACCTTTATTTAAGGTTGGACCTGCTAGGTTTATACAAAGCTAGTAAGCCCACAACATTTTTTTTTGAAATTAACTTTAAGTTAAAAATTTTTATCCTTTTTTATAGTTTCATAAAGCACATAAAAAAAAATTCTGAGATATTTAGCGGATATTTTTAACCTTTATTTAAGGCTGGGCTTGCTGGGTTTATATAAAGATAGTGAGCCCACCTTTTTTTTTATTTTCTCAAAAACTCAAAGCGAGCACAAACATTTTTAAAAGGGGACGAAATTAGCACATAAAAGGCACTTAATTTTGGAATTATTCAAATTTGGATTTTGTGGGGTGGGCTCGATAAGGTTACGGAGGTATTCCTGCGCTAATTTACCAGGTGTGATTAATAATTTGTTTACACTAAACTTAAGATATTCAGGTTTTTGTGCAAATTTTATGAATTTTATGACAATTTCGAAATTTTATGACATTTTGAGCATTTTTTATGACAAAATTGAAATTTTATGAATTCAACAATTAGTGCAGACTAATTTGATGGGTTTCCAAAAAAAACTTTGTTCTACCAGATCAACCAAAATGTTTAATTGTTTGGCTTGTGACATGAATTGAATGTACTTATAATTAATACTCACACAATTAACTTGCCATTCAGGCCCTGTTTCATGCAAGTTGTTAAAAGCCTGGTTAATATTAGCATGACAGGAGTCAAACTTGGGTTCTTCATTGTGGAGAGATTTTGTAAACAACCAGAGGTATTCCTGGCCTTCCATGCTGTTTTATCAGATAACTCTTAACAGACTCCTTAAGTCCTCTCTATGTTGGCTTAAAAAAACCTAGAAAAATTGGAAAGCACCACTTGCATGATATAGGACTAAAAAAAATCCTCAAAACATTTTCCTCATTTGAATAACGTATCTTATTCTAGAGATTGAATTTTTGCAGTTTGTTATTAACTCATATTTATATATACATAGCGTATTTCAAAATTAAGTATTTTTCTAATTTCTCAACAAAACAAAAAATTAATTTTGTATTTCAGCGGCCCACCATAAAAAAGGTTTATGATGGGACCGAAACGGCTTGAACTCTGATGATAGCCCTAAAATGTAATGAGCTATTTTTCAAATTTGCTTAAATATCTTAAAAACTGCAAGAACCATCAAGGCAGATTCAGAGTTCCGTAAGGTAAGCAGTATGAGGCATGAGGTAAGATGCAAGGAAAATAATTATAGTAAATGCATGCTGCTGCTCATAGTGTTCTGTAAGCCATAAGCAGTAAACTGCAAGAGCATGCATTTGCTATAGTTTATTTTTGTTGCATCTTACTGCATACCTTACGGAACTCTAAATCCCCCTTAAAGGGAAAACTAAAAAATATATCTCAAAATTTTAATGGTTTGGAGATTAATAACAAAGCGTTTGTGGAACATATATAGGAAATTTTTTATATTTTAACCTGAAAAACAAACCTGATTAATTTTGACTGAATACACTGGTATAAACACTCGAGGTAATTATGCTGCAGTATATGGTTTTCTGCCATTATTGGGGGCACCTACTAGGGTCCCTTGGACCCCACCCATACAGCACACTCTGTCCCAGGGACTCGGGACTAATTAGGGACATACTATGTACATACAAAAGAGTACGTACATAGTGAACGTACTATGTACATTTTAGGGATACCTCTCAAACATGCAATTAAAGGCGTACACTGAATGTATATAAGCGTATATACTACGGACGTACATAAGCATACGTACCATGAACATACCTATTATGAACAATTAAAGGAGCTACACAAAGTTAAATATTCAAACAACTAAATATGGCTTCTAACATCTCTGGTCTAACATTATACCTAAATATTGCTTGTCTAAAGAACTGTCACGATTACTTCGCGTCCGTTATCTCTTACTTATACTCATGTAGATAGCGCATTCTCTCTCTAGAATTTTAATATGTGATCTGCCTGTATCTTTTTTAGAACTGCATCGCTTGACGTTTTTGGGAAATTTACGTTTTCTGTAACTTTACAGCTCATGGAAAAACAGTTTGTTTGTCCTATGGCAATGCTTCGTCCCAAAGACGTACATATTACGTCCATTTCAGGTCACACTATACATAAGCATACACGTTATAAGAGCAAGGCAACAAAGTAAAAACCGTTATAAAGTATATCAACTATTCTATAAACATTGACAGGCTCGAATACGTGCAACGTCGTTTTTTAAAATACTTAAGCTTTAAAATCGATGGTACTTACCCTCCCAGAGGAAGTGACCATGAAAATTTGTTAAAAAGATTTAACTTTCTATCCCTTAAGCATAGTGCCATCCTTAGCAGTCAACTTTTCTTATATAAGTTATGCAACAATGAGGTGGATTCTCCTGAACTTTTAAGTTATATAAATTTTTATGTACCTCCTATTAACACCAGGTCGCATCCAAAATTCTATCTAGAAAACAGATCCACCAATCTTGCCCGTAACGCCCCATTATATTGAGCCTGTTCATGGTTTAATCAACTGCAGAACAAAACAGATTTAGATATATTTCACTGCTCTATTACCAGCTCTAAAAAGAAAGTTGTGTCTGTTATTTCATCACTGTAAGATAGAAATTTTATATAAATTAAGTATTTACTATATAATAATAATAATATCTAACTAACTTATCTTAAATTACCTAACTTTGCTATTGTAAATGAAGGTTTTATCAAGGTTTCTTGTTTATAGATTTCTTATAGGTTTTTCTTTTATAGATTTTTTTTTTTATAGATTTTTTTTTAACACTGTTTAACTTTTATATCTTTATTTCCTTAAGGTCTTACACACAATCATTACATAGGAATTAAGTTTTTCATCTGTACTTTAATTGTCTTTTGTATGGGATTTTCCTGTTAGACAATAAATTGAATTGAATTGATATCACAATTTTAGCAGTTTTCTATGTATAGGCGATAGGTGGTTGTCTAGTGGTAGAGCATTTGTGTCTCATCCGGGAGGCGCGGGTTCAATTCCCAGTGTGTTCAAATTTTTTTTTTTAAATTACTAATGAAATATCCTTGCCTGACCCAAGCCTTCTTGCAGTCAATTTATGTTTAGTTTTGGTCCCGCCTAGGACCTAAATTGTACGTACCTGAAATGTACATACAAAGGACGTACATAGTACATACAAAAGTAAAGGTACCAAGTACGTAGCTGTTACGTACATAGTATGTACCAAGGTACGTACCATGTACGTACAATTCGTTGGACAAAGTACGTTTATAGTACCTCCCTGGGACGTACTCGTTTGTATAGTCCAAAAATGTACATACCATGGATGTACACGTACCAGGTATGTACTTGTGTTGTCTGGGCAAATCCCCCTGCGCCCGATTTTTTTTAAGAGAAAAAAAGAGTTCTTGGGGGGGGGCACGGCCTGGGCACTCGTAGTTCCTGCACCGCTCGTGGGTAGCGCTAGTGGTCATTTTATCTGTCAAAAAAATTGTTTTTTTTTCGAGATTTTTCCCGCTTTCGTTTTCTTTGCGCGTCATTGAAGTTTTGTGCAAATTATTCTTGATTTTTTTTGTTTCAACAATCCAGTTCTTCGAGAAAAGACTTTTATAAACCTTTCAAGGGTGTTAGAACATTATTGACGAAGTGATTTTTGAAAGTTGCAAAAATGCGTTGTTTTGTGCCTAGTTGTGAGGTTAATTCAAGACCCTTTCATAGATTTCCGACGAATGCTCAAGTAAGTGTCCCGTATCTTAAACCTTTATTATGATTTGTTCAGCAATAAGCTATTCTTGCATGTAAAAAACTGTAGGATGTGGGCTTTCAAAGTTATTTCCCCAAGTTGCTTAACCTAACCTAGAGACCCTGTACCTAAGGCTGGGTTTATAGACGCAAATAAAAATAATTAAAATAAAAGATGAGCTTATGGGAAATAGGTGTAGGGGTTTATAGAGCAGAAATAAAAGTAAGAAATTGAAATAAAAAGATGAGCAACTTTATTTTTATCTAAAAATGGATTTTTGCTTGCTGCATTGATGCACATAACCTCACTCACTTGTTGCCATTTAAATGGGCGTTTTTTCGGGTTTTTACATTTCTTGGTTTGCTTTTGGCAGATATTTAAGAAAACAGTATAATGGGGTCTAGTTTAATTAATTCAATTCACTTTTGTTTGCATGTGCAGAAGCTGTGTGCTGATTGGTTCAAAGTTTTTTTTTTCTTCCCTATTTTTTTTTTGGCTGTGTAAACCAACATACAGTTAGTGCTTCTTTCGTGTATCAGCAATACTTTCATTTACATTTTACTTTTTTTAAACCTTTTTCTAAACGTATACAAAGTTGCAGCAATTTTACATTTTTTCAACATTGAAAATCATGTAACAGACATTGCTTAGTGGGTTAGCACTAAAATGAGTTGGGTAAACTTGCCGTGCACTGAAACTGACATTTTTTGGTTAGGTTATGGAAGATTAACCCAACTCATTATCATGCTTAAGCATAATAATTTTCCTTGTGTCTTACTGCATAACTCTTACCACTTATCTTACAGAACTCTGAATCTGCCTTCACGTTCCAGTCATGTTCTGTAAAGTAAGAATTATGAAATATAAATTATTGAATTCTTACTGTCTACCATAGACAACAGCATATTTCTATGATAATTTATTTTTTCTTCTAAATCAAATCAAATCAAAAGTAGTCTGAATACTTGGTACACATCCACAAAGCCATGCTTATAATAAGTAAATAACTTAAGTGTAATAAAAGTCACACATTCAATCAATCAATCAATAGGTCGAATCCAGTCGCACATTTTTTAAAAAGAGAATAATTCATACATTTTTAAAATAACATTCAAAATCAATTTCTAAAATAATTTTTAAGATGATATGATATTTAAGTACAATCTCATCAGTCATCTTACTTCTTGCTTTACAGAACTGCTGCACTTTTCTGAAGCAGAACTATGTATTATAAAAAAACTAAACCTTAAAATTATTAAGTTTTTTAGCACATAACATATCAAATAAGATAAAGGTTGTGTTTGATATGTGTGGTAACATAGGTATGTTATCTGTAGCAAATATTAATTCTTACTTTTTATTCAAAAATATGTCCAAACATAAGGTTTCACAATTTGCCCTATTTTTTTATTTCAATATTTATTTTAAATGTTTTATTAAATTATTCCATTTTTTTTAAATTCCAAAATCAATAATGTAGTTTATTCGTTACTTTAAGACTATTATTTTGTACACAATATGAGATTTATCCTAGGTTTTACCTAAATCAAAAAATGTGTAGATGTTCTTGTTTTTGGAAGGCAGGATTGGGTGTACAATTCCATAAATTTTAAAAATAATTTTGTATATAATATAAGTTAATAGTTTTGTTTCTTTTTTAGGGTACTCATGAATGGCTTCTTGCTATTGGGCGGCAGTCTTGGCTAGGACAGAAAAAGAGTGGATGCAATCCCAACTCTGCATCTCGGAGTGGCTGATCCACAAGTTGTTGGCAAGGACTTAGTGGAAAAGACAGTTGGTGCGCATAAAGAGGTGGTTGTGACACAAAAAGATATGGTTGTGGCATGAAGAGGTGGTTGTGGCACATGAAGAGGTGGTTGTGGCACATGAAGATGAGGTGGTTGTGACACAAGAAGATATGGTTGTGGCACATGAAGAGTTGGTTGTGGCGCATGAAGAGGTGGTTGTGGCACACGAAGAGTTGGTTATGGATCAAAAGGAAGTTGTGCACGAAGCACAATCTTTCCATAAAGATATTTCTATCACGACATAGCCGCAGAGGGATCACACAAAAACTAAGTAAACAGGCAATTTATAAAAACCTAAAAATTATCAATTAAAATTAATCATTTCAAATGTTATATGTATGCCAGCAAGTTATTTTTGGCTTATGGAAGACCCTTTTTAGGTCTTTATAAATTGCCCTTTTGCCCAGCTTTTGTTTGATAAATAATGAATAAAATAATCCCAGGGAACAGTTATAGCCGATTACCCTGTGCAGTGTTGGTAAAAGAAAAAACACTTAAGAAAATAGTGGTTTAAAATTTTTTGTGATTAGTATTTGTTATTATCCTTTATTTATTATTATAACAACTAATAAAATATTAAAAACATATTTGTCTTTTATTTACAAAATAACGTTCGAACTGTTTTAAAGACAGCATTTCTTGCTGTCTTTAAAACTTCAACTTATTTTTTTTTTTAATTAAAAAAATATGTAAGAAACCTCTAACAGCCTGCTTTTAAATTTCCCGCCAAAATACTTAACGCGCAGCGAGGCGCAACTGGCGCCGCAGACGACCGGTGCACGAACTATTGCGTCAGCTGTATTCTGGGAGTGGCCTATCTTAAAATTTTTTATATTAATAGTATTTAATCTTTGGGGGGGGGGGTTGTAATGTGTTTTTTTTATTGCTTTGGGTTGAGTTGGACTGTTGGATTGGGTTGTTTTAGTGACAAAAAAATTTAAAAAAAAAACAAAAAAAAACCAACGGGCGCAGACGGATTTGAGGTCCTAGGGACCCTAGTAGGTGCCCCCATAAAGAATTTTTCATAAAAAATCAAAAAATGACAGAAAACCGTATACTCAATATAATTACCACACTCGAAACGCCATAAAAAAAAACTGTATATAAATGCTTACCTATTCAGTATCTGAAAGGGCTTTTTTGACCATAAAAACACTCTTGAATTTTTGACTTGTTTTGACTGGAAGACATGAGTTTAGGTAAGTTAGGTTCCTTGATTGTTGGCGGGGATTCACAGGAGAGGTTTGGGTGAAAACCGCATCAAAAAGGATTTTCGATTTACATTTAGTCCTGTTTCTGGTTTAACCAGAACCGGTCCTTGAGAAAATTAGGCGCGTTTCTGCGAGCTTAACATAGTTACTAATATTCTCTTTTTCTAAATGCATTCGTCTGAGAGAGACCCAGCATACCAGGAACATACCGCCTGTACACCCTTCGAACCCTCTGTCTAACTACCTTTTTGAGTATAATCCCCTGACAGATATTAGTGGAAGAAGGGTGTAAAGGAGGGTATTAATTGTGATGGTGTAGTAAGCTATATCAACTTAGACGAATGACTTTAGAGAGAGAAAATAATGGTAACTAGGAAAGCTCGCAGAAAACGAATCTAATGAGAACACAAAGGATTTTCGATAAAAATTGGTGGTGCATGGTTGAACCAGAACCGGTACCATTCGTATTCAAACAATGACGTCACAGTTGCAACCCAGTTATGAAATTTTAGAACCAGCCTGGGAGGATGGTTCGGCCTTTGGTTATAAATATAACTCCTAAAATTTTGCAAAACTATAGGTAGTCTTTTTTTGCGTAACATAAAGCTATTTGTAACTCATCGCGGTATACGTATCCGCATCTAGCGAGAATCAAGCACATTGATTGGTCAGAAACTTGTAGCACGTTCGAAAAGAGCAGATATATGCTAATTTAAGGTGTTTCTAAACGCAAACCGACCTCCGAGGCTGGTTCTAAAATTTCATAACTAGGTTGCAATTGTAGGGATTTAATTGCGATTGAAGAATGGGTCCTGGTTCTGGTTGATATTATTTTGACAGCGGTTCTAAAATAATGACGTCATTTAAAATATTATTAAGATATCTTTGATTTTACTCAAAAAAAGCCTACCTATAGTTTTGCAAAATTTTTGGGGGTATGTTTACAAAGAAACGGCCGAACCAACCTCCCAGGCTGGTTCTAAAATTTCATAACCGGGTTGCAACTGTGACGTCATTGTTTTAAAACGAAAGGACCGGTTGCGGTTCTGGTTCAACCAGAATCAGGACCAATTGTAAAACGAAAATCCTTTTTGTTGTAAACATAACCCCTAAAATTTTTTTGAGTAAAATCAAAGATATCTTCACAATATTTTAAATGACGTCATTATTTTAGAACCGCTATCAAAATAATGTTAACCAAAACCAGGACCAATTCTTAAATCTCAAAAGAAAGACCGATCCCTCAAGGGATCAATCCCGCTGAATGTTCAGCTAGGATATTGGGAACATTCCCGGAATGTTTCCTCAAATCCTCTCAGCATACCAGGGATGTTCAGGGAATGTTATGTGTCCGCAGTTTTGATATTCCTAGAACATCCTGGTAGAGCATTCATAGAATATTTTCGCAGGATTTTCATAGCACATTTATGAGCTTGAAAAAAAAATGTTCTCTCACAAAACACGCTAAAAAAATTAAAAAAGATTTTAAACAGCGATGGAATTCGAACCCTCAAACTTCTGGCATCCATATAACACTTTTCCAACAACTTAACCTTTTGCGCTACGGGGCCCTATGGGATAAATTATATATTAGCGGGGTGTAACCTTTTGGACGTTGCTTGTTGTTAAAAGAGCACCGTGAATTGTTTTTATTTTTACATAAAATCAGGATCGCTCCTGAACGGCTCAACGGATTTTCATAATTCTTTTTTTATGAGGTAAAAATATTACCCCCCTCCCCGAATCCTCCCAAACGGTAGTGGATGGGGATTTATTACGTTATTTGTTCAATGCAGGATAACTCACGAACGGCTCAACGGATTTTCATAATTTTGTTTTTATTGGATAAAAATATTACATCCCTCCCCGAATCCTCCCAAACGATAGTGGAAGGGGAGTATGTTATTTGTTCTATGCAGGATAACTCCCGAATGGCTCAACCGATTTTCATAATAATTTTTTTATTGGAAATAAATATTAGCCGACCCCAACAAGCTTTAAACCTTTTTGAACAAAATAAAATCTTAAATTCTGCTGCGTAAGCATGATGGTACATAGAAAAATATTATTTCCTTTCATGGCATGATTTTATGATGAAGGAAGGAAATTGACAGGGCATTTTCCTGACTTTAGTAGAACATTCAGGGAATATTCTGCAGGGAATATTCGCTGAAAGTACCGTCCAGGATATCCTAAGAATGTTTTTTAAATGTGCTGACAATGTCCAAAAAATGACATTTTTCGGACTTTCCTAAAATATCCTGCATAGAATGTTCGCTGAATGTACTAGGTAGGATATTCTGAGAATGTCTTTTAAATGTGCTGTTCATGTGCTAACTTGAAAGTTATTCAGAGCACTTTTTTGGAACATCCTACGAATATATTGTGAATGTGCCAGAACATTCAGACATTTACAGCACCTTACTGGGATATGTTGCTCGAGTTAACGTTAACTTGCTATTGAGAAACCATTTGAAAACGAGTGCACGTTTTCTTGCATGATCGCCAATAGTTCATGGAGCGTCAGTGCATGTTTATTTTTATTGTACTTTCAAAGATGTATGAATGAATACATATTTTTTGTTTTTTTTTAGATATTCAACAAACTATTGTTTAAAATGTCCAATATTATAATTTAGTGTTGAGGAGCTTATTGAAATCAGCTGTTCTAATTTAAAAACCTGGACAGAACATTGAACAAAAAATTAAATTTGATTTTTTTGAAAATGATACGTAATCAAAATGGCTGCCATCGGGTTTGGATATTTCGCGCATGTTGAAGCCCATTCTAACATCTCCAACATCTTTTATCCAAATATAACTCTGCCGCAGAATCTCTGCGGCCCCAAAGGAGAGTTTTGGCTGCTTACCAGAGCTTACCGATTTTTCAAGTTCAATTGTGAAATAAAGCATGTTTAAGGGCCGGTTTCTCCATAACGAGTGAGGCATTTAACTCTCGAATTAAAGACAAAGAAAAGAGAAAGATAGACCAATAGATATCATAGTCATCCTGTTAACTGATAAAAGGGGGGGGGGTCAAAACAAGTCAAAAAGTTCTTTGACTTTAAAGTTGAAAAATTTAGGTGCTTATATCCAGCAGAATTTTACAAATATTCATGTCTAACTTTAACCATTTTACAATAGGGCTATTTCCAAATAAATGAAAATAATTATTTCCTCTAAATTCTCTAAATTAAAAAAAATAATAATGATTTCCTTTGTGTTAAAGATTTAAAAAACACTTGGCAACAACGCAATTCGCTGCATACGTGAGTCTCTGACCTCCGACCCTCTCTTCTCTCCTCTCTACAGCACAGTGCTACAGTGCATCTTCCGCTGTTCGATGTGAAGGTTGTCAGTCGCGCGAGTCCATCTGACGACATTATTTACGCGTGTTTTTTGCAGTTTGGTGTGAAATTAAACTAAATTAAAAATGTTCTTCAATCAGGGATACGTTGACATGCTATTAGTACACGGTGATACTCGCAGAAATCCAAATCTTGGAGCTCAAATGTATCGTCACAGAAGGGAGGGTGCCCTACAAGTGTACAAACCAATGCTTAAAAGTGTTTATTTGCCAACAAAAAAATAAAAAAAGTTTTTACAAATTAAAAAGCTTTGAAAATTGTGTAACTTTTTTCACGTTTTGAAAGACTTTATTTCGATACCGAAAAGGACTTTTAAATAAACTTTTACAACCAGGCGAGGCGCTAAAACCAATTTTCGGTAAGTACATATTTATTTTTAAATAATTAATAACTTGTAAAATGTGAAAGAAAAAAACCATCATAAGGGTGGTATTGCTGATATGTACGCTGAAACTGTGTTTAACTTAAAGTCGTATATCTCCGAAACCACTAAGTTTTGACGCCCGTATTACCCATTTAAAGTATGACTGATCATATCGCTTACACCATGTATATACTGTATTTTAAAGGGATCCCCTGCTACTAGACGTGAACGCGGCTCAATTTTACCCAATGGAAATTGGCACAGGGCAGTGCTTCGGAATTAGTTGCAAACATAACATAGACCAATACCAAAGATTAAATACTATTACCAATACCCTCTCCACAGGCCGATCAGCTCTTATCGTTTTAGTGTCCTTTTCTCCACCTTCGCCGCCATTTTGACAGAAAACTAATGGATTATCTGTCACTTTTGAGTGAAAATGGCGGCGAAGGTGGAGAAAAAGACACTAAATCGGTATGAGTTGATCGGCCTATCTGGAGAGGGTACTGCATAGAAAAACTAGCCAGACCGAACCCAATTTTTTTTCTGTAAAACATAACATAAAAATTGGTTAAAAATAGTCGCGCCCGCGTCTACAACAAACCGGCCAGAAAACGTCGCCTTCACAACTATATTAGGAAACCGCTGAAAAAATAGTTAGTAAAATAGACGGTGGTATGTAGGTATGTACACTGAGAAAACAAATGGTAGCCGTAGCCCAAAATATGAGTTAAATCAGCCCAGGGCCGCGGCTAAAATAGCTTGAATTACTCAACTATTTTTTTTTTAATTTTCGTAACCCAGTTTTTGGAAGTTGGAGCTGGAATGAAGGTGCCCTTGCCCTCCCTTGGTGCCCCGTCAATTGAGTTGTAAAACCCAGTTGGGTGAGCTGGAACAGAACAAGTTTTGGGCTGGAATAAGGAGTTAATTTTTTTCATACCTTGTCAATTATGTTGGTCCAGCCCAGTTAGGTGGGCTGCAACAGCACAAGTTTGGGGCTGGAATAAAGAGTAATATATTAAAATTTTGTTTTTTTAAATGTTTGCTAATAGAAAAAGTAAAGTTATATCATTTTTAGATGAATCAAGAATCAAGAATTTTATTTAACCACGTTTTGTACACCAATACAATTGTTGCAAGTCAGACAAAGAGAGAAAAATATATAACATAGAAAAGTTAAAAAACAATTGAATAAATAACAAAAAACAATTAAGAATATAACAAACGAAATACACTCGTAGTAAAACTAACAAACATTGCTAAAAAAAAGGAAAAACAGAAAACTTAAGCTGATTTTGTGAGCTCTAAAACCGGCACAGACAATACATCTTATTGCCTTTTTTTGTAATCTAAATATTATGGAAGTCAGTAGAGTTTCCCCGAAGATGAACACCATAGGAGAGATTGGAGTTAAATACCCAACTAGCAATTTGTCGACGACTCAACGTTGTGCACCGCGTGCCAACGTTGCGTCGCAACGTTTACTTTTACTCAAACACCACCCACTTTTGCACCAATTTGGCGGATGATTTTTTGGTTGAGTCAACGTCCCGGTCGCGACTACAGTTGAAGTAATAGTTCAATGGGTTTTGGAGTACAATTATTTGTTCAAAATATTGTTCATTACGTAAAATGATAATTAAACTATTCGACTAAAAATTAAACTATTTCTAACACCATAATATTATTAAAATAAAATGATATTCTATGTCATATATCATGTTTTGCATCATCAAAAAATGCGAACCAATGCCAAAATATATAAACAGACGGTAGTTTACTGTCAAATGTACAGGTCGTAGCTTTAAAAAACAAGCGCGCCCTCGATTAAGATGATTTTATGAAACTAAAAAAAAAATCATGACTTAAAAGTCGCTTCGAAAAACCTCTGAAGGTGTTGCTTAGGATTCCTAAGAACAAAATTTTTACATGCAAAAAGATCGTAGTTTATTGTAGAGAAAGGTAAAAAAGAAAATTTTATGTTTGTTTACATATTAGCATACAGTGTTCTATGACAACCAAAGGAGTCCCGTATCTCGACCGCTGTAACTACTTAACTTTGTTTTGAACTGATCCCCTAACTTAAAAGACGCGAACACGCCTCAATTTTTACCCAATCGAAATTGCTCCACAGTTTGGCTTTCTGCTGCTCACTTAATTTCCGTCCTTGTTGTTTACACAGGACCTTCCTTTTTCTTTTCCGCCACACAGAAGATGACACATTTTGATCCAGTACATCAGCTAAATGCTAGGCTAAAGCCTTCCGCGACGATAAAATATCGAAGAATATTTATACAATTTGTTCCTTTTCATAGCGCAAAATGTTGAAACAAAAATAATAGAAACTCTACAAAACACTTTTGACGTTTGTATGACAGACGGCAGTGCTCCAAAATTGGTTTGTTGCAAACGTAACAGAAAACTTGGTTAGATGAAAACAGGCGTGCCCGCGTCTCCAACAAACGGGCCAGAAAACGTGGGGCAAATTGATCAATTTTCGGTTTAGCACACACCGATTTGCAGTCGGCGCCTTCACAACTAAGGAATTACTGTTAGTAAAATAGACGGTCATAAATAGTTGTGATGGTGACTGAAGTTGTGATAAACGTTTAGGCGTCGTATAATAGTCGAAGTTGTCGACGGTCGCCATGATAACTATTCGTTATCCGTAAAACAACGTTTAAAATTAGTGCAACTCTAATTTTTACAACTTGCACAACTAAAAATTGCTAGTTGGGTAGAGCATAATACACTGTTAAAAGAGTGGGTATCTCAAGAAAAGTCTTCAGTCTCCTAAGAGTAAATAATGCAGAAGCTAATTTTCTAGATATTGATGCTATATGAGGTCTCCAGCTTAATCCACCATCTAAAGTTATTCCCAATAACTTAACAGTATTGCTATTTTTTAAATGTTGTTGTTTTGTAGAAAATGTGAGATCCTGCGTTTTTTCTATATTTAATTTTAAGTTATTTTGGGTAAACCAAGTTTTTTTTAATAAGAAGGCTCACCTCATCTTTACCGTTACATTACATACATTTTAAAGACGTATCGTCACAATAACACACACAACCAAATGGGTCCATATATTGAAATAAGTCATTTATATAAATGATAAAAAGAAGTGGACCCAATACTGAACCCTGTGGAACTCCATTGTTTATGTCAAGCGTTGAAGATTCTACTCCCTCCACATTGACCTTCTGCCGTCTTCCATTTGCGTAAGATTCAATTAGTTTTAAGCTTTTGTTTTTAACGCCGTATTTAGAAAAATTTTTAAGCAATAAACTGTGAGAAATGCAATCGAAAGCCTTGCTCAGGTCGCATAACGTTATACTAATGTCGTCTCCCTGATCAAGGCCACCGACAACCATTTCAACCACTCTCGAGACAGCTTGTACGGCTGATTTGCCCTTAGAAAATCTGAACTGGCCCACATTTAGTTTTTTTTTCAGTAAAATACTGTTCCAACTGGTTTTCTAAAATTACCTAAAATCTGGATTCAGAAAAAATAAATAGACAGAAACTGCGACAAACGACACCTTAAATGTAGTTTATTCTGAGCTTGACAAAGGTAAACATGTTGCTGGAATATTTTTTGACCTAAGTAGAGCTTTTGACACTTTAAATATTAATTTTTTATTAAGTAAACTTTATAACTGTGGTGTTAGAGGAGAACTTTTAGACTTTATAGCGACGTTTCTTAAAAACAGACATTTAAGAGTAAAGATGGAAGGGAAATTTTCAAAGGAGTACAAATGCGACACGGGTGTACCTCAGGGGTCTGTTTTGGGACCGCTGTTATTTTTGTTGTACATAAATGATCTTGCTCAACATAATAAACTGGGTTTCTGCACTATTTTTGCTGATGACACAACTATAATTATATCAGCAACTTCCTTAATAGAACTTGAAAATCTAATAAGTCAAGTAGTGTCTGGTTTTTCAGATTGGTGTTTCAAAAACAAGCTTATTTTAAATGCAAGTAAAACAGAAATTGTTTATTTTTCAAAAAGGCGAGCAAGACCAGAATTTGATTTAGCAAAAAATATTAAATTTACAAAGTCTGTTAAATTCTTGGGTACATATACTGATGAGAATCTGTGCTGGGATCTTCAGATTGATTATATTTGTAAAAAACTTGTAGGTACATGCTATGCAATACGCCAACTTAAAAACTTTGTTACAACCAAAGACCTACTCACTGTTTATTACACATTAGGCTACTCATATTTAAGTTATAACATACTTGCATGGGGAGATTCCTCAACTGTAAGTAGGGTCTTCATTCTACAAAAGAGATTAGTGAGAACTATATTTAATATAAATCCTAGGGAATCTTGCAAAAACTATTTTATTAAAAATAATATCTTAACAGTCTACGGTATATATATATATAAAGCAATAAAATATGCTAGGTCAAAAATAAACAACTCTCCATCTCAGTTTACAAAAGTCTCTGATATCCACGAGCACAATACTCGAAATGGTCAACTTTTGCGCTTGCCAAAACATCAAAATTCGTTTTTTAAGAAGTCTCCATACTACATAGCCATTAAATATTACAATACCTTATCAAATGATTTAAAATCCATAGTTAAGGACAGTATGTTCTATAGAGAAATTAAGAAATATTTAGTGGCGAAAGCTTTTTATTCATACAATGAATACTTAAAACAATAGCGTTTTTTTTTCCCTTATATTTTCGTTCTTCGTCACTTCTGCTTCTCTTGTATTTTTTTTTAAATAATTACTGTGTTAGTGTTTATGTAATTAAAAAAAAACTCTTGTTATGTGTATTTAATTATACGAAAAAATAATTATGTTTCTTAAGCATGTAACTGTTAGTGCTGACTTTAAAAAGTGTATTAGTCTATTTATTCATTTACAATTATGACACGGGCACCCTGTGCTTAAAATTTAAAATATAAATTTGACATGTATATTCTATAACATTTATAGGCCAAAGTACAGAATAAATTGAATTGAATTGAATTGAAAAAAAAAATACTTTTCCAAATATAGGGACTATGGATATTGGTGAGTAATTTTCTAAAGAATTTTTGTTCCCCTTTTTGAAAAGCGGAACAACTCTACTGATTTTAAAGCATTCGGGGAAGATCCCAGACTCAATACATTTATTAAACAATAGCTTTAGAGGTACTACTAATTGTAACAGCATTTCTTTGACGAGTTTTGCATTAATATCATAAACGTCAAATGAGCTAGTATTTTTTGGGTTATAAATTGCTTCATGGACATCTTTCTCGCTAATCACCGAAAAAATCAAACAGGTCACTTGTTTCAGGAATTTTATTAATGAAATCTTCTTGAAAGTTTTTATTCGTGTCTAAAAACATTACAATTTGTTCTGCGACTGATGCAAAGTATCGGTTAAATTCATCTTCAGAGTTGAGTAACTCCTCGCTATGAGTCAATTTGCCCCGTTCGTAATTCACAAGGGCCCATACGTCCTTCACTCTTCTGTTTGATTCTCTAATGTATCTATTATAGGCTTCCCCCTTGGTAGATTTAATATTGTTTTTGTAATCCTTGTTTAGAGTGGAATAAAGATTATTGTAGTATTCGTAATTTTTTGAATCTCTAAGCATTTTGACAACCGATAAAATCTGTCACTGTTTTATTAGATCATCATTAAACCATCTAACAGGTTTTGTTAGGTATATTTTTTAAAGTAAAATTTATTTGTATTAAGTTTTGACAATTATTCACCAAAAAAGAAGCCATATAATCAATATCTTCAGACTCTAAAAAAAATGACCAGTTTATTAAGCCTCAAAGGCACTTTTTAATTTAATTATTCCAAATTTTGTAAACTTTCGGTACTATTTTACTTTGTTTGCAATTTTTAAGTTTAAATTTAAATAAATTATTTGCCCGTCATGGTCTGATTGATCAGGATAGCAGACCGTACTTACGAAGCTATTTTTGTTAATATTAGTAAGAATATTATCTATGCAGGTTTTAGACCCATTCCTCACTCTAGTATATTCAAAAATGGTAGTTTCAATCCCCTAACTATTTATAATATTTCTTAATTCTCTTAAGTAGTAATCTTCTACAAGAAAATTTATATTAAAATCTTCAAGAATAATAACTTTTTTAAATTTTGGCGAAAGCTCATACAGTAATTGATCAAATAAGTCAAAAAAAGTTTTTTTGCAGCCGTATTTGCTGGAACGATATAAAGAAATAATTAAAATATTCTTAGAAATTAGTTCTATTGCACAAAACTCAGCATGTAATTCTTGGCAGTATCCTTCTACGTTTACCTCTTTATACGGTAGATTAAGTCTTACAAATAAACATACTCATCCCCTATCAAAATTATTTCTGCAGAAGGAGCTAGCTAACTTAAAATTATTTATATTTATACAATTTATTTTTTTTTACACCAGTGCTCACTGATACCTAAAACATCTAGATTTTTCTTATTCACGTACAATGAAAGTTCGTCAGTTTTATTTGGCAAACCTTGTATGTTCCAATGCAGAATACTTGACGTATTTTCTTTGTCAAATGAACTTAAATTCACTACTTTACTTCTCGCTGTATATTTCTTAGGTGAAAAAACTTATTTATTTTTACACCTAAGGGCCAAATAGATGGTTGCAGATAGTTTTCTTTATTACTCTCAAAAACATGGGTTTCAAGTCCCCCTGATATATATTTGCTTGCTTTTTTTATTAGCCACACACTTGTTTAAACCAAACCAAAAGCTACTAGGATGTTGTTCCGTTGGTTTTTTAGTCAAAATAAACTTTTTTCGTTTTTTTGCGGTTTTTTGCTAAAAATATGGTGTTTTGATTTGTTCAGTGCTGTTATACATCCGGAATTAGTTTTTTGCCTTTCATAAATGCTGTGCTATTGCCCTTTTTATTATTAGCCTCAGAGGTAGTAGAATTTTGTCAGTACCAACTGATTTAGACAAGTACATGTAGATATTATCATTCCACCTTTATCTTTACTTCCGTGCCTAAAATCGAGTATGATTGGATAAGATTTTTCCAACTGCCAGCTACCTAAAGACACACCTGTGGCAGTATTAAAAGCACACCTGTGGCGGTAGTAAAATCAAAGACTTTAAAAAAGTCAATAATTATTCCAGATGACTAATTACTCTAATAAATTTCCTAAAATAGTACCAAAATGCAATTAAATTCGTCAATATGGTCAAGAAATCATTTAATTTATGGCATTCGGATGTTTAAAAATGACTATTTTTTAGGGGGAACATTTTATGAAAGGAAAAATAGGAGACTTTTGTACTAGTGCAAAATGGACATACTGATCTTCAACTTTTCATACAGAGGCTGGAACTAGAGATGTGTGATTCGAGAACGATTCGTTCATTATGATCGAATCACTTGCGAGTAATGAATGATCGAATCATGTTTGCTCGATATGATTCCATCAGTCAAACGAGTCAAATGACCGACGAAGACAGAATGAATTAAACGAGTGAATCAAATCGGAATGGATCAAATGACTGAGTCACCGAAAACAGACAGACGGACAGACTGATTCAATCGGTTGTATGAAAGCAGCGAGCAGCGAGAGTGGATCTTGAAAGAGACAGCCAATTCGTTTAATTTTCAGCCAGGGCTATGTCTATCTTTTTTTGTTACTTTTACTACGTTTACTTTACCTATTATCGGGTGATGAAAACAAAGAAAGATATCATTCAATATTTAAACTTTTTGGTCAACAGAGTATTTCGTATTTAGCTGCATTCTGAATAGACCTTTTTTTGGTCACCATTTTCTTTAATTTAATTCCAAATGATTGATTCAATGATCGATCGAAACGATTCGATCATTCTAGAAACGAATCACTGATCAATTCGTTCAGTACAAAATGATCGATTTACCCATGTCTAGCTGGAACCTTAGACGACGCCGTTTCGTCCTTATTAGGGACTCATCAGCTAGGTGTACCCCGTGTACCACAACGACAGACAATTCGCTCGCGCTTATATGCCAAAAAATTCGACAAAGCGGAAAGAACTTCTGTCGAGTACCGACCATGGCGCCCTCTGTGTGAATCTTTGCCGAATTTTTAACAAGCTTCCGTTGCTGGCTGATAAAAAATGCCTAAAATTAGACCAAAATCGTAAATAACATGATTTTAAGATCGCCGCAGGCGAAAATTTTTGCAATTCAAGCAAGCAGTTTTTTTAGGATTGGATGTACCTTGATTATAGATAGAAATAATAAGAAAAAAGTTATTGAATATTGTCAGAGGAAAAAAAAGAGTGTCGTTCTAATTTATTATAGTATAGATTACAACAAAGCTTTGAAAAAGAGTACTTTATCTCGAAAAGAATATAAATGGTCACAGTACATACAGAGCCACTAAAACTCATAAAGGTTGAATTTCTCCCAAGTCACCAAAAAAATAGTAATCTGAAACTATTATTATACTCAACCTCCCCCCCCCCAACCAGGAACAATTTTTGCGTACGCCACTGCTACATATGTGACTTTGTGACGGAAAAACAAACTTTTTTGTCTCTACTTCTAAATTTTAAGTTTTCCCAGGTGGAACTTTATAAACAGTCACCCTTTACAGTGATATATTATCGAATTTTTGATCTCTCTTTTAATCCTCCTGGCGGATTTTTGTTAGAGTAAAAATTCGATAATATACCCATGTACAGGGTGACTGTTTCTAAAGCTCCACTTGGGAAAACTTTTTTATTATTCCTCAATAAAAAATACACGAAAAAGTAAATTACTCATGAAATTATGTAGATTTCATCAGTTTCACTTTAAAAAAAAATCACCCGTTACAAGCAGGATGGCCATGAGGTCCTTGTTTTTAATGGAACACCCTGTATATTTTTTAAAATTTCGATAGATCTTTTTTTGTATAGTGTGATTAAGGAAAAAACTGAAAATATTACAGAAATCTACCTAATTTCATAAGTCATTCACTTTTTGATTTATCTTCTTGTGACAAATAACAAAAAAAGCCTGACAACCAAAAGTTAAAAGAAATGAAACTTTGAAAAATTATTTTTTAAAGTCAGAAATCCATAAATCGTTCAACTTCCTTGTTAAAACTTTCCAAGCAATATAACGTCTGCGCCAATGGTATTTCGGTGCTATTATAAACCAAATCCACTAACTTCGTAAGTTCGGTCAAGACCTCAATTTCTAAGAAGTTGTTTTCATCTGCCAGTTGCGCAATAGAGACCTTTTTGTTCATAAAATTTTCTACTAAATTATCATCATTGGTCGTTTTAGTTTTTCCTGTGTCTGCACCGGTGTTTATATCCATTATTTCAACGTCTTCTAAAACTTCGCAATTAGCAGAATATTTTTGACTTTCCATGTTATTTTCATCTATTTCGACATGTTCTAAATCCTCGAAAGTAGTAGAATATTTTTCACTTTCCACGTTAATGTCATGCATTTCAGCTTCTTCTAGAATTTTGGAAGTAGAGGAATGATTTTGACTTTCCGTTTCTAGGCTATCAGTTAAAGTCATGCTGTCGTTACCTGTAGCCCAGCTTTCTTTAGAAGCATCGTCCTCATCAGCTTTTATTAAATCTGAACCTCTATAATCTTCAATATTTGAACGTTGGGTTGTGACATTTTTAGAACTAATGTCTTTATTTCGAAGTGTTTCATCTAAATTTAAATGTTGAGCTGGTATATTATTGGCAAAAGCTGACATAAAACATATTTTTTTAAGTTCTCTCTGTACATTACCATTTGCATCCCGTTTACGGTCTTCAAGTTCTTTATTAAATCTTTTTAAATATTCTAAGGCCTTATCCAAAGGCATTTTTTTCGAAAAATATAGATAGTCGACAAGTTTCTTAGTTTCTGAGAACACTTGTTGCTTTAACTCAGGGTTGGCGTCAGATTTGATTTCTAATTGTTTAATAAAATTATCACTTCCATTTTCAGCAAAACTTGACAAAGAACAATTTTTTTCAGTTTCTTTTAAACTACTCTGATTAGTACTGACTTGTAAATGTTTATCTTTCTGGGTAGACCTAAGATTTTCAGTTTTTAAGACAGTTTTCTCTGATTTGTCGACGTCAGATTCAGATTTTGCAAATATTTGAACGCTATTCTCTACAATTTCATTTTTTTCAGGTTCTTTTAAATTATTCTGGGAAAGATTTTCATCAATCAGTGCCAATTTAAGTTTTTTCCGTTTTCTTTGTTTTTTGGGTTTTGCCAAGAGCTGTTCCTCTAATTTAGAGTTAAGTTCGAATTCAATTTTGTCTTGTGTTTGTTTGACATCAGTTTCGTTGTGAGCAAAACTTGGCAAAAAACAGTTTTGTACATTTTTATCAATCTGTGAAACTTGTACTTTATGTTTACAGTCTTCTATTTCTTTATTAAATCTTTTTAAAAATTCTAAGGCTTTATCTAAAGGCACTTTTTTGGAGAAATATAAAGAGTCGGCAAGTTTTTTAATTTCTGATAATACTTTGTCCTCTAATTTAGATTTCTCAAAGTCGTCCTCAAGAGTTGTGTGAATATTCGAGTGGTTTTGTGATGGTTCAATAGTAATATTATTTTCACTGTTTGATTGACTTTCTACTGGAAACGTCCTACTTATTGCTGGGGGAATATATGATCCTTGAGGCAAATGTACCTGAGTAGAAATTTTTGGCAGGTTATCTTGGTGAGGAGGTTCAGTCCTAAGGATTTGTGGATATTCCGTTACCACCTGAGGCGCTGTGCTTGAAACGTTTACACTGTTTGAGAGACGAGGATCATTTGTAATATTCGGCTGTGACATTTGTAGCTTTGAAGTCTGGAGATTGTCATTTTTCGTCTTGAGTTCGGGAAAGTTACTCAATGAAAGGTCTAATTTTGTACTAGTCGCTGTGCTAGCTCTTCTTGCTGGGGGAATATATGGCCCGTTTTCTTGGTGAGGAGGTTCAGTCCTAAGGATTTGTGGGAATTCTGGTACCACCAGAGGCGCTGTCCTAGCTCTTATTGCTGGGGGAATATATGTTCCTTGAGGCAAATGTACCTGAGTAGAAACTTTTATCAAGTTATCTTGGTAAGAAGGTTCAGTCCTAAGGATTTGTGGGAATTCTGGTACCACCAAAGGCGCTGTTCTAGCTCTTATTGCTGGGGGAATATATGTAGGTTCATTCCTAAGGGTTTGGGGTACATTTGGTACCGCCAGAGGCACTGTGCTAGAAACGTGTACACCGTTTGAGGGACGAGTATCATTTGTAATATTCAGTTGTGACATTTGTAGCTTTGAGGTCTGAAGATTAGCATTTTTCGTCTTGAGTTCGGGAAAGTTACTCAGTGAAAGGTCCAATTTTGTACCGGTGGAAGTCGACACAGATGCAGGCGGTGGAGGTTTGACACCACAGTTTATCAGTTCCTATAAACAGTATTTAAAACTATAATATGCAGAGTGTTGTTTGATAAATTAAACAAAAGGCATACAATGGGTTTTACCTATACAAAGTATTTCAGTGAAAAGTAAATAATGAAAAGGAGATAACATATATCCCAATGAGCATTTTCAGAAACTTCTGGTGCCAGATATTTATATAATTATTATAAAGAGGGTTCCATTGATACCCTAGGGTATTTAGAAGTTTCCTACAAGAATTGAGTTTGTATATTTGTTTTATTAAAGGCTCTAAATTGATGGTACCCTAAAGTAACATAAAACTGGCGTTAACAATATTTCCACGGACATCTTTATAAAAATTAAAGTCATCGGTTCAAATGTTATATAAATTGGTGTTAACAATGTTTCCACCAACATATTTATAAAAATATAAGTCATCAGTGACAAAAGTTATATAAATTGGTGTTTGAAATCTTTCTGTCAACCCACCTATAAAACTGTAAATAACTATCAATTAAAGATATATAATAGATTGGTTTTTAAAATGTTGCTATCAACCCACTTATAAAACTTAATTAACCAACAACAAATTTATATAAGATAAGATTGAAAATATTTCGAGAGACACTTATAAAAACTTGGGAACTCACACACAATAGTTATATAAATTGGTGTCTGTAATATTCTTATGAACTCATTCATAAACCTTTTTTGCCCATAAGGTTTTTTCTATAATGTTGTTATTAATTTCTTTATATAGTGATTATAATACAACTGTTTTTAGAACAAAAAAAACAATTTTAATTTATTTTGGCAATTATAATAACAAAACAAACAAGATTTTTTAAGGTTAATTTTGTGACATCAAAAGGCGCGTTTTTGCGAAATCAAAAGGAGCGTTTTTGCGACATCAAAAGGCGCGTTTTTGCGAGATACCATACCATTATTATCTTGTTTTAATTACATCAATCTGAAAGAGATAAGAGATCCAAATCTTCTTGAGATAGTTGCCGATGACAGATATCGGGAGCGAATGCATTTTACACCCGATTCCCACCAGCGTTTCTGATGCGCAGTCACCCTGTGGTCCGACATGAACTTGTATAGGCAAATCTCGCTTAGACCACGTGATACGTGTTTTGATTCGGGGGACCCACGAATGAGAAACGCATAGATGGGAACCGTGTTTTAGAAAAAGAGAACAATATAGTAACCGTGTTAAGGTCGCAAAAACGCACCGTGAAACGCTGATACTGCTGGTCGGCGGCAAATGTGAACACCCCGGAAAATACTCGCCTGTACACCCTTCGACCCCGCAATCTAACTATATTCTTGAGATAGTTACCTCTGATAGTTATGCGGGCTTGAAGTGTGTGGAGGCGGGTATTTTTCCTGGTATGTGTAGTATGCTGGAGGAATGCATTTAGGAAAAGAGAACAATGGTAACTATGTTAAGCTCGCAGAAACAGACCATCAGTGTTCAACACTGCGCCATCTGTAGCCCTTTGTTCCAAGTAGCATCGTTTTTTAAAAGGGTTATAAAATAGTGTTGACGAGGTAAACAGTGGTATAGTTGTATTGTTTTTTTTATAGTATTGTCGGAAATTTTCGCCATTTTGGATTACAAAAATAGGTTTTTGGCCTAAATAAAAACTTTATTTATGGGATTTCAACATGTGTTTCAATCGAAATATTGCTTGTTAGGGTTAAGAACAACATACGAAATTCAATATTTGTCCCAGAAAGAAGAAAACGCGTATGAAAAAAAAACTGATAGTTAAATGAATATTTTTTTTCACGTTTTCTCAAGTATTTTTGGAGCCCATGAAATTTACGTGAGTGTATTCGAAAACTATACAGTACACACGGGACCGCAGCTGATTTTCAGAGTAGGATGACTTGAAAAACAGCTTTTATTTGACTGTAGTATATAAATATTCATATTCCTGCTTCAGCTTATCTCACTTTCATTTTTATTTATTTTAGAAGATTGCTAAACACCATTTTATAAATTTGTTTATTGCAAAAAGAAAAAGAATAATACATAACCAGCAAAGGGAAGAAAGATGGAAAATCTATATTTCTAAATCCATAAAAACCTTTAATTTGTTATTAGTGTTGTTAGAACAGTTGTAAAACCTTTTTATAATAATCTCTATACTTGAGGGCTCATAAGGAAGTTTTATAAAATCTATATGTTGTTTTTCTATCCATTACTATGTACCATAAATTTTTATAAGCTGGTGTTGAACAGTTGTTTTTCAAGTCTTTTTTACTCATTTAAGAGATATATTAGAGTTATAAAATTATCACCAACACTAAATAATATAACTTTTGGTTATTTTATGAAGGTTTTATATTATTTGCTGTAACTTTTATATCGACAAAAATGCTCATTGGGATGGGCGATGGGATTTGGTGAAATGCTTTTGTAGTCACGTATGTTATAGATGAGGTCCTCGTGTCAATGTTTAAATTGAACAAATCTTCCGATGCGCTGCAAGCTATCAAATTCCCAACTTTGGAAGAAAATTGCAAATCTCCTGCAGCCGATCGGAAGATTTGTCCAATTTAAACATCGCACAAAGAGGAACACATCATAAAATATTTAAACATTGCACAAGGAGGAACTCATCTATAAAATACGCGAGTACTAAAATATTTTGCCGAACCGCAACGCCCCCCTCGGGTATAATATTTCTTTACCTTATAGCTTCCTAACCAATTCGTAACTTTGTTTGTATGTCTTTTTCCTTGATAATGATTCTCAATATCGATCTGTGTGTACAACTTCACGTTACATAGCATACACGCATCCTTTAAAATCAATTCTTTTAGTTCCATCGGATATGTTGTGAGATCAGGAAACCAGCTCACAGCTTTGATATCTAAAACTGTATTATTGGTCCTAAATTTACTCCGTATTTTTGTAAACGCACGCCCCAGCTGTATCAGGGTACACACCCTGTAATAATAAGTTTAGCTGTTTTGGCGTGATTGAGGGACAAACCTACACACAAACAGACACAAACTTTCCCATTTGGATTTTACGTGGCTTAAATACATCTAATCCTAAACTAAACCAGAAAAAAATATTTTAAAGAAAAATAAGATAAACTTAGTAAATTTTAAAAAATCTCCGTAACACAATTTACCTGTTTTAACTACTTCTCTGTTCTGTAATATTTTGCTAAGTTCAATATTTTTTTTTCTGTGTTTTGAACCTTTAAGGTGCTCCAACATAATATTTTCTGATATTTTTACATTGCATATAAGGCAATTTTGCTTAATATTCCTAAAAATATCATAAAAACACGTTTTCATCATATATACGTTCCTACTTTTTTTAACTATGTTGGGAATTTGGAACCTTTGGTTGCACTAAAACAAAATTATGATTGTTCTCCACAAACCAAAACTACACTTTTTTGCACTCGACGCGCGTTTCGCTAACAACGTTAGCATCATCAGGAAACGATAAACAATGAACTAAATTAATCTACGCTCTATCTTATATACAATCCTTTAGTGGGCGGAGATAAGACTAATAAATTGTGATTGATCACGATTTTTAATCCTACCTCCCCTCAACCAAAACGAGTTTGAAAATTTACCGATAAAGGAAAAAGGTTTTTCTGTTCAAAATTCCCTTGAATTTATCAACAAAGTTAAAGATATTTCACTCCAAGAAGGTGAAATTTTAATCTCGTTTGATGTTAGTTCGTTGTTCCCTAGTGTACCGATCCCCAATACCTTAAAATACCTGGAGGAACTACTAAGAAAAAACTATCTAGAAGACAAACAGACTTTAGAATACCTATCTTTAACAAAACTCTGCATGAATCAAAATTACTTTCAATATAAAAATAACTACTACCAGCAATTAGAAGGAACCACAATGGGTAATAGTTTATCACCTTTTATCGCAAACCTATTTATGAGCAAATTTGAATCAGATATAAGTAAAGAATTTGAGTATTTCCCCAGAGTATGGTTCAGGTATGTAGACGATGTGTTTGCAGTATTCAACACTAAAGTAACTAGTGTTGAAAATTTTATGGAAAAAATAAATAACAAATTTCCCACTATTAAATTTACTTATGAAACAGAGAACAACGGTACATTGCCATTTCTAGACACTTTAGTTATAAGAAATAAAAATAAATTGGACTTTGACCTATACAGAAAAGGCACGGCCACCAACAGGTATATTCCAAATGACTCTTTTCATTGCTTACAACATAAGCTTGCAAGTTTGCACTTTTTAACATATAGATTAGTAAATTTCCCCTTAAACAAAGAAAGATTTGAAGCAGAAAAGAATAGGATTAGGAATATAGCTGGCGAAAACGGTTACGACGAAGGCTTAATAAATAAGCTGATAAATAGACATTCTTTTCAAAAGACCTTTCGGAATTCTACCTTTTTCAGACAAAAAGATACCTGCGACTTAAAATTTGTATCAATTCCGTATAATCCTAATTATACGAAAGGATTGCAGAAAGTATTTAATAACACCGGTCTTAAATTAGTATATCAATCCGGTAACACAATAAGAAGCTTACTAGGAAATCCCAAGGATAAAACTACAGTTCTAGAAAAAAGTGGAATTTACGAAATTAGTTGCATGGATTGTGATAAAAAATATGTTGGCCAAACGAGACGCTCTATTCAAACACGTTTTAAAGAACACTTAGCACACTTAAAATACGGAAGAACAGAAAAGTCAAGTGTGGCCGAGCATGCTTTTGAAAACAATCATAGATTCACATTAGATAACCTAAAACTTCTAAAAAGTGTGCCAAACAAAAGACTTTTGAATGCATATGAAAGTATGGAAATCATTAAATCCAGAAATAGTTTAAATAAAGATAGAGGACCTATCCCGTTTAGTACACTTTATTCTTTGGTTGAGGGGAGGTAGGATTAAAAATCGTGATCAATCACAATTTATTAGTCTTATCTCCGCCCACTAAAGGATTGTATATAAGATAGAGCGTAGATTAATTTAGTTCATTGTTTATCGTCTCCTGATGATGCTAACGTTGTTAGCGAAACGCGCGTCGAGTGCAAAAAAGTGTAGTTTTGGTTTGTGGAAAACAATCATAATTTTGATTTTGTACTTTTTTTAAATAATAATATTATTAAAATTATAATATATAAGTTGAATGGGCTTTTCCCACATTTTTGGGAAGCAACTAAACTATGTACTTTTGTTTAAAAACGCATGCCTGCATTTTTCCTACCCGGCAAAATTTACTTTTTTACTAGTTTAAAATAGCTGTCGGTATGCGTCAAACCGATTTTGACAATCATTTTCAAAGTCAAAAATCCCGCAAGTTTACGAAAGCAAAAATTATCACTCGAGTTATAGAAGACGGCTGGTCTATAAGGAGAGCGGCCACTTATTTTGGGGTTGATAAAATGACGATAGTACGATGGAAAAAGCGCTGGATAAAAAATAATTCGATGAATAGAAAACATGGATCAGGACGAAAGCCTGTAAGTTAAAAAACCTCCGAATCAGTTACTTCAAACGCTGGTTGCCCAGGGCGAAACATCATTTGATCTTTTCTCTTTTCGCTTTGGTCCTTTGTGTGTTCCTTGTGGGATACTCATCCAAGTTCGAATTTTCGTTTTTTCCGCCCAAGATCTTTTTTTGAACTTTTGCTTTTAGATTCTTTTCGGTTGAAGTAACTGATTCGTAGGTTTTTTTAACTTCTTGTTGTTTTAATCGCCTTAGGAGGGTAACCCTATTGAAAAGATTAACATGCCAGTACGAACCCGTATCAGGTGACTTAGATAAGTGCCAGTGCGGAACGATGCCTATTTGTGAGTGATTCAAAGTTGGAAATCAAAGTGTATGATGGTGTTGAATGATGTTTGGGGAGGGTGACCAGTAGAACCACTGATGAGCCCACGCTGGTTACCCAGGGCGAAACATCATTTGATCTTTTATTTTTTCGCTTTGGTCCTCCTCCTCCTCCAAGTTTGAATTTTCGTTTTTTCTACCCAAGATCTTTTTTTGATCTTTTGTTTTTAGTCAAAGATATGTTGAGATTCGTGAGGATGTTATGTTGCCATCTGAGCAATCTTTTACGAAAACAACGACGTCGTTTGCCAAGCAGGAGGACAACTGTCCCGTGCACACGGCTAATGTTGTTCGCCAGTGGTTTGAAAACAATAATATTGAATTCTTTGGCCATCCAACAGTCGTCTTCTGTAACTCGAGTGATAATTACTCTTTTACAATAAAGATTGTTTTTAAATATATTTAAAACAAAGTTATGATTGTTTTCCACAAACCAAAACTACACTTTTTTGCAATCACTCATTGTTTATCGTCTCCTGATCATGCTAACGTTGTTAGCAAAACGCGCGTCGAGTGCAAAAAAGTGTAGTTTTGGTTTGTGGAAAACAATCATAACTTTGTTTTAGTGGAACCAAAGGTTCCAAATTCCCAACATAGTTTAAATATACCGGGTGTGCCATAAAAAACCGGACAAAATGTTTTTCGTTATAACTTTCGAACTATACCACCGATTTTAATGCAACAAACTGCTCTTTGCAGCAAATTGAGCAGGACTTTGAGCAAAAATATTTTTTTGTCCGCCGTCTTAAAATCTAAGATGGCGGAAAGAAACAAACTTTACCCTTCAAAGAGCCACGTTTATTCTTATGTTACGGAAGATTTTTGGATTTTTTTTTAATTCTCAAAAAAGCTCTGTTTCTGCCACGCAGAACGAGGTGCGAATCATTAAAATCGGTTAAGTGGTTCCCAAAAAAAATTAAAAAAATTCAATCAATGTTTTACAGATTATGCGATTGCTGTCTCAATTCTGTCTGCATACATTTTCTCATAAACTAATTATTAGACAACCGATTTCAATGAAATAACAGGCATCATGGCGAAAATCGATTGTCTTTTAACCACTGCTATTGAAATTTGCCACCATCTTGAAATCCAAGATGGCGGACAGAATCAAACTTGACCCTTCAAAGAGGCTGGTTTATTCATATTTTATGAAAACTTTTTATTTATATTCGTAGAAAAGTTCTGCTTTCGCCACGCACAACGAGGTATAAATCATTAAAATCGGTTTAGTGGTTCCTAAAAAATTAATTTTTGTTTCCACCACTGTTTTCCAGATTATACAATTGCCTTCTTAATTCCATCTGCCTTAATTTCCTCATAAATTCATAATTACTAAACGGATTTTAATTTAATAAAAAGCATTATGAGATCAATTGCACTTTGAAGACCACTATTGGAATTTGTCGTAAATTGAAAACCCAACATTGCGGACAAAATCAAATTTCAATGGCGATCTTTAAAAAGAAATCGATTCTTACCATGATGTTTTTGATTTAATCAAAATCAGTTCAGTAATAATATGTTTATGAGGTAACAATGGTTAAAACAAAAATTAATTTTTTGAGAACCACTAAACCGATTTTAATGATTTGTACCTAACTATGCGCGTTGGAGAAAGGGCATTTTTAGGTTTTTGAAACCTAAGAATAAACGAGCTTCTTTGAAGAGATAAATTTAATTGTGTCCGCCATCGTGGGTTTCAAAATGGAGACAAATTTCGATAGTGATCTTTTAAGAGTTTTAGATCTTCGCCATGATGCTTTTTATTTTATTGAAATCGGTTGAGTATCAATTTGAGAAGGCAATAGTATAATCTGGAAAATAGTGATGGAAACAAAAATTAATTTTTGGAGAACCCCCAAACCGATTTTAATGATTTATACCTCGTTGTGCGTGGCGAAAGCAGAACTTTTATACAAATTACAAAAAATATTTAAAAGTTTACAGAACATATAAATAAACGAGCCTCTTTAAAAGGACAAGTTTGATTTTGTCCGTCATCTTGGATTTCAAGATGGCGACAAATTTCAATAGCAGCAGTTAAAGAACAATCGATATGCGCCATCAAGATTTTTATTTCATCAAAATCGGTTTAGCAATAATAAATTTATGAGAAAATGTTTCGCACCTCGTTCTGAGTAGCAGAAATAAGGCCTTTTTATGACTTTATAAGAAAATCCAAAAAATTTCCATAACATAAGAATAAACAGGGAATTGAAGGGTAAAGTTTGTTTCTGTCCGCCATCTTAGATTTTAAGACGGCGGAAAAAAATATTTCCAATCAAAGTATTGCTCAATTCCCGAACAGTTTGTTGCATTAAAATCGGTGGTATGGTTTAAAAGTTATAACGGAAAACATTTTGTCCGGTTTTTTATGGCCCACCCGGTATTTACTTGTTTTTTAAATGACGATCTTTAGTATCATTAAAAAATTATATCCGATTTTAGAAACAAGAAACTCGAAACCCTAGTTTCCGTTGCGTAGTCAGGGAATAAGATTATTCGTTTTAATGCTGTCAGACAATACAAGCTGGTGGTGTGTTTGAGTATACACCAATAAAAAGTCAAAGTTTGAGATATAGGGTAAAATCATATAATTAATTTTGGTTGGCTTTGAAACTGTTTGGGCCACCAGGCCATAAACCAAAAATCTACTGCGCATGCACTAACAAATCCATGCCTGATGACGTAGTGACCTTACGATAATTTAATGACAAGGTATTAATTTGAGTGAGTTATTATGTTATGGTAACACCGTTCTCAACTAAAAAGCCACTTAAGGGTCAGTCCATATCAAGTCAACCAGGGTATTTTACCACACCATCTCCGATGTTGATGATTTTTAGTATACATGTTTTTCCTACCAAAAAACTGGAAAATCCAAAATTTCAGACTTTTTTGACCAGTTGTTTATTTTGAATTAATTTTTGAAAATCGAAAAAGTCACTTATTTGTCCTTAACATGTGCGCACAAAATTAGGAATATCCAAAGAACCACTTATAATAGAAAAGTAGGTGAAGGTTCATTTTAAAGCTCTTATAAAGACCTTTCATATGAGAATATTGCATAACATATATTGAAAAAAAAAATAAAAAAAAAAATTTTTGATTTTTTTTTTGAAAAATTTTAAAAAGACCATTTTTAATTTTTTTCAAAAAATTATATTATTTTCTTTAAAGTGTTATTAAACTATTCACAAAATTTTGAGATGGACAAATCATGGGTTCAATGTGAAAAAATTTATTAAAAATGTCACATGCATGAAAAATCGCCTATAAAATGTACTTAATATTTTTGATATTTTTTTTGACATTGAACCCATCATTTCTCCATCATAAAATTTTGTGGATAATTAAGTAACACTTTGACCAAAATTATATATTTTTTTAAAAAAAATTAAAAATGGCCTTTTTGAATTTTTCAATTTTTTTTTTCAATTTTTTATTTCCAATTTTTTTTTTTTGTTAAAATTATGTTGTGATATTTCATAAAAAAGAGCTTCAAAATGACTTTAAAATGAGCCATTTATTACTTTCCTAGTGTAAGTGGTTCTCGAGATATTGCTAGTTTTGTACATTCTTGTTAAGGTCAAAATGCTGACTTTTTTATTTTGAAAAATTAAAAAAAAAAAACTACGAATCAAAAAAATCTAAAAATTTGCATTTTCAACTTTTATGGTAAGAAGAAAATATATACCAAAAATCATCAAAATTGGAATTGGTCGCGTAAAATTTTTGTGATTTTTTGGTTGATTTGATATGGAATGACCCTAGTGTAAGTGGTTCTCGAGATATTGCTAGTTTTGTACATTCTTGTTAAGGTCAAAATGCTGACTTTTTTATTTTGAAAAATTAAAAAAAAAAAACTACGAATCAAAAAAATCTAAAAATTTGCATTTTCAACTTTTATGGTAAGAAGAAAATATATACCAAAAATCATCAAAATTGGAATTGGTCGCGTAAAATTTTTGTGATTTTTTGGTTGATTTGATATGGAATGACCCTAGTGTAAGTGGTTCTCGAGATATTGCTAGTTTTGTACATTCTTGTTAAGGTCAAAATGCTGACTTTTTTATTTTGAAAAATTAAAAAAAAAAAACTACGAATCAAAAAAATCTAAAAATTTGCATTTTCAACTTTTATGGTAAGAAGAAAATATATACCAAAAATCATCAAAATTGGAATTGGTCGCGTAAAATTTTTGTGATTTTTTGGTTGATTTGATATGGAATGACCCTTAACTCTTATCTCTTCAGTGCCCTTTAGCCAAAGATTTCCGCCATTTTTATAACCAAATTCTGTCAGTTGGGTGTCAATATGACCGCTATAGTAGGCTAAAGGATACTAAATCGAAAAAGAGTTAACTGGCTTTTTAGTTAAGCAGGTGTTGGTTATGGATAAAACATCTCCAACCGCAAGGTAAACCCGTTACACGAGAACATGGCCCCAAATGCCGAAACCACTCCCTGAGAAAACTGGGCATTGTCGAAAAGTTTACAAGTTTAACGAGGTATGGTTTTGCCATTTTGTTTATGTTATTGTGGAGTGTGTTTTAAAATTTTGTGGCGGTATTTTTTGTGATTGCGTTATTATCACGGGAAATACAAGACAACACTTTTTCAATTTTTTTTACGGTAGTGTCCACTCTTAATAGATTTTCCATAAGTAAAATATTAAACATAAACCTACATTTTTGCTGTCAGATGGTTGTCAGTTGCTTTCACTGCTGACTCAATCGACGCGCCTGCCCATTACAGTCGTCGTCCAACACCGTTCTCAACTAAAAAGCCAGTTAACTCCTACCGTCTCAGTGCCCTTTAGGCTGCCATTTTTATAACCAAACTGACAAGTAAAACATGGACTCTCTGTCAGTTTGGTGTCAATATGGCGCCGATCATAGACCAAAGGATACTAAAATGAGTTAAGTGGCTTTTTACTTGAGAACGGTGTTGCCTCGTCTATGGGTTTTTTTCCAGGCCAACTTGATTGAGAGAGTTATTATCGGTACGCATTTTTCTCGGGAAAAGCAAGGGGAGAGCCGTCATATTATCTCATACCTAGTTATATGGGTAAAATGCATGTATGCGTTTTTTTTAAAAACAGGAGTACGTTTATTTGACAGTTGCCAAATTATTTATCGTCAGTTGCCAACTGTCACTGCCAACACACAAAAAAATTGTCAACAGTTCCCTAACAACTGCCAAATCGAGTTTCTCACCTCTGGGGTATGTTCACTTAAAGCGTTGAGCGTCGTCGAACGCGCTCTAGAGCATTCAGATCAACCACTGGGTGAAATTTACCCACGTTCAGATTTGATGAAAATAGGAAATTATTGAAATACGGCCGCACTGAATAGTGCCTACGTAGCGCTAACCTTAACACAGGCTGTGCCTGGCCCTAAAAGGGGCCAATTATAGAATTATCGAACGCGCCTTTAGCGAAACTGTGCCAACACGACTTTATTTCTAACAGGGTTCATACAGTTCCAATCATTTTTTTTCCAGGAATATTCCAGGAATTGCAGAAAACAATCAAGGAACATTCTTTCCTATAAACAAGATTTTTTTTTATATTTTAACGTAGTTATTAACTTTTTAATGCAGGCTCTAATACCCAACCCAATGAGCATTTTCAGAAGCTTCTGGTGACAGATATTTATATAATTATTATAAAGAGGGTTCCATTGATACCCCAGGGTATTTAGAAGTTTCCTACAAGAATTGAGTTTGTATATTTGTTTTATTAAAGGCTCTAAATTGATGGTACCCTAAAGTAACATAAAACTCGCGTTAACAATATTTCCACGGACATCTTTATAAAAATTAAAGTCATCAGTGACAAAAGTTATATAAATTGGTGTTTGAAATCTTTCTGTCAACCCACCTATAAAACCGTAAGTAACTATCAATTAAAGATATATAATAGATTGGTTTTTAAAATGTTGCTATCAACCCACTTATAAAACTTAATAAACCAACAACAAATTTATGTAAGATAAGATTGAAAATATTTCGAGAGACACTTATAAAAACTTGGGAACTCACACACAATAGTTATATAAATTGGTGTCTGTAATATTCTTATGAACTCATTCATAAACCTTTTTTGCCCATAAGGTTTTTTCTATAATGTTGTTATTAATTTCTTTATATAGTGATTATAATACAACTGTTTTTAGAACAAAAAAAACAATTTTAGTTTATTTTGGCAATTATAATAACAAAACAAACAAGATTTTTTAAGGTTAATTTTGTGACATCAAAAGGCGCGTTTTTGCGACATCAATAGGAGCGAGAAGATACCATACCATTATTATCTTGTTTTAATTACATCAATCTGAGAGAGATAAGAGATCCAAATCTTCTTGAGATAGTTGCCGATGACAGATATCGGGATCGAATGCATTTTACACCCGATTCCCACTAGCGTTTCCGATGCGCAGTCACCCTGACTCAAAAAACTCATCACGTGGTCCGACATGAACTTGTATAGGCAAATCTCGCTTAGACCACGTGATACGTGTTTTGATTCGGGGGACCCACGAATGAGAAACGCATAGATGGGAACCGTGTTTTAGAAAAAGAGAACAATATAGTAATCGTGTTAAGGTCGCAAAAACGCACCGTGAAACGTCGAGCGCATACGCTGATACTGCTGGTCGGCGGCAAATATAAACACCCCGGAAAATACTCGCCTGTACACCCTTCGACCCCACAATCTAACTATATTCTTGAGATAGTTACCTCTGACAGTTATGCGGGCTTGAAGTGTGTGGAGTCGGGTATTTTTCCTGGTATGTGTAGTATGCTGGATCTCTCGAGGAATGCATTTAGGAAAAGAGAACAATGGTAACTATGTTAAGCTCGCAGAAACGGACCATCAGTGTTCAACACTGCGCCACCTGCAGCCCTTTGTTCCAAGTAGCATCATTTTTTTAAAAGGGTCATAAAATAGTGTTTGTCGAGGTAAACAGTGGTATAGTTGTATTGTTTTTTTTTATAGAATTGTCGGAAATTTTCGCCATTTTGGATTACAAAAATAGGTTTTTGGCCTAAATAAAAACGTTATTTATGGGGTTTCAACATGTGTTTCAATCGAAATATTGCTTGTTAGGGTTAAGAACAACATACAAAATTCAATATTTGTCCCAGAAAGAAAAAAACGCGTATGAAAAAAAAAACTGATAGTTAAATGAATATTTTTTTTCATGTTTTCTCAAGTGTTTTTGGAGCCCATGAAATTTACGTGAGTGTATTCGAAAACTATACAGTACACAAGGGACCGCAGCTGATTTTCAGAGTAGGATGACTTGAAAAGCAGCTTTTATTTGACTATAGTATATAAATATTCATATTCCTGCTTCAGCTTATCTCACTTTCATTTTTATTTATTTTAGAAGATTGCTAAACACCATTTTATAAATTTTTTTATTGTAAAAAAAAAAGAATAATACATAACAAGCAAAGGGAAGAAAGATGGAAAATCTATATTTCTAAATCCATAAAAACCTTTAATTTGTTATGTAGTGTTGTTAGAACAGTTGTAAAACATTTTTATAATAATCTCTATACTTGAGGGCTCATAAGGAAGTTTTATAAAATCTATATTTTGTTTTTCTATCCATTACTATGTACCATAAATTTTTATAAGCTGGTGTTGAACAGTTGTTTTTCAAGTCTTTTTTACTCATTTAAGAGATATATTAGAGTTATAAAATTATCACCAACACTAAATAATATAACTTTTGGTTATTTTATGAAGGTTTTATATTATTTGCTGTAACTTTTATATAGACAAAAATGCTCATTGGAAATTAGCATTTTGAGTCAAACTACTACTACTACTACGTCCTCTACTCGTTGGCAAGTGGACTACAAATCTCATTCCATACGACCCCAATCCGACCTAAATGGGGAATACAAATTCGAGTCGGCTCGACGTCGCTAATTGTACTTCAATGGTATAGTAGTTTACCTGAGTAGTTTTACGTGATAATACGATAATTTAAATTAATTTAGGTGAAATATATATCAACGAATTATAACTCACCAAAAATAAATGGCCACCTTTTATAAAAGCTATGTTATTAAAAAGGGCACTTTACCGAGTAATCTAGAGCGAAATATTTCTGCGAGTGCCACTTTACTGACAAAGTTGGTCAAGATGGGGCGAAAAATAACTCCCCCCCCCCTTCCAAATTCCAAAAATATATTTTTTTAAAGCACTATTTCGGTTGTAATTAGGACTAAAATCACTCGAGAATAATACTAAACGCATCTTTAAGGCATTATTAACTCTAAAAATTGTTCTAAATAATGGCTGCCCAAGCTTGCCAGGCCCACGGGCCGCTCCTATACTACTACTACTACTACTACTACTACTACTACTGAATCGATGCCCTTAGAAATAAATTGACTTCTACATTTCCTAAGCTAAGGTCACTGACAGAAAAAAATGAATCCTACTCGTCGAATTCTGCATGACGTCATCCGCTCGGCAAGACGTCTCGCCCGACGTTTCAATTACTACGTTTATACGCACGCTTTTATATAAGGACGTACGACGTACTCCCAGTGTTTATACATCCTTCATTAAATGCCATTAAATATGTCAGTTTAAAGAAAAAACATTTGTAACAACTTAGTTAACAAAATATTTTTTGAGAAACCTGGGTTGAGTGTTTTTAAAGTGTTTATAACGACCCTAAAATCATTTTCAAACCGTCCTTATATAAAAGCGCTTTAAGGGACCCGTATAAACAAAGTAATTGTGAACGTACCCCTAGTAAAACAGTTTGGCTTCTCTTTACTCACTGTTTATGTTGATCCAGAGTCCTGTGAAGCTTTGCTAACGCCACGTTTGACATTTTTTCATTGCAGACAATACAAAATTTGCTGTTAATCAAATGATACTCGCCGACCAGATGAGTGGCGGCATGTTGCACTGATTCTATTGACCAGTTGGGACACGATTCGCAATATCCAGACTTGATTATAATTTCTGTTGGAGAACCTAAAATAACCCGTTTTATTTTAACATAAGTTGCGTTTTTTTCCGCAACGCTGCGGTGGAAATTTTGACGTCATTCCGCCAAATCAACACGAAACGTTGCAAATATGGTGAAAGCAAGCAAGTTGAGAATAGATTCGAATTTTTGTTTTTGTAATTATGCGTTTTGCTTTTGTTTTTGCGCCCTCGAAACCGTAAAAGGCGGTTAGGTCGCGACAGGACTTGCGCGATTGAACTTTTCACTCGAACGGATCCAAAAAGTTTATGCGTTCAAATGTAAACGTGGATGGCGAGTGGATATGCAACCTCCATTGACCTAGCGACCCCACCCCAAGAAAATCAAAATTTCGTTATCCCATAATTATGTGCTAATTTCGTCCCCAATCAAAAAATGTTGTGCTCCTCTGGTTCCTGAGAAAATCAAAAAACAAAATCGGGTAGCTAGATTAATATTAACTTAACCCCACCAGGAAATATGGCGCCAAACTAAAAATGTTTTTCGTCGTCGTCTCGCTCTTATAACGTGTAGGCTTATGTATAGTGTAAAACGAACGTTAAATGTACGTCCCTGGGACGAGGTCTTGTCATAAGACAAACAAACCGTTTTTCCATAAGCACATGTTACCAAAAAACGTAAATTTCCCTAAAACGACAAGCGATGCAGTTCTAAAAAAGATACAGTCAGATCACATATTAAAATTTTAGAGAGAAGGCGCTATCTACAGTAGTATAAATGCGTAAGAGATAGCGGACGCGACCTAATCGTGACAGTTCTTTAGACAAGCAATATTGAGGTATATATGTTAGACCACAGATGCCACATGTCACCCCAGAAGCCATATTTAGTTCTTTGAATATTTAACATTGTCTAGCGCCTTTAATTGTTTATAATAGGTACGTACATAATACGTACGCTTATGTACGTCCGTAGTACGTATGCAATGTACGTACTCTTTTGTAGGTACATGGTACGTCCCTAATTGGTTCCGGGACGCACCGACGTAAAATGGACATAAAATGTACGTCCCTGGGATGAAGTGTGCTTGCTGTATAGGTTTATAATTTTTTTCTTGGCCGTAGGCGAATGGCACTAGTAAACCTTCTAGTACATTTCTTTTTTAGTTTAACTCGTTTTTAAATAATAAGTTTATTTTCGTAAAAAAAAAAACAGTCAGAAATAGCAAAACATAAAGTTTATTTAAAAAAGCTCACGAGCCTGCAAGGGCTCTTCTGCAGAGGGATGACCGGCGCAATGAGGACGACCTTCATCCACGCTCTGGAAACAATCTTGGGTCTCCCCTGACCTCCAACTTGGATCAAGGAGGCGATGGCGCGCACCTGCGATTAAGGGGCCAGGGACTGTGGAAGGGCAGGCAGAAAAGGAAAAGCACCGCTTAAACTATGGAGGATCGATAAAAAGTACAAGGTCACAATACCGGAACGGAATGAGTGGCAAAGGGAAAAATTCCAAACGGAATTAAGCAGAGAGGCGACGGTCTGCTACACGGATGGCTCAGGCGAAGGCGCAGGAGTGTACGCGGAAAGCCTAGAAGTTCAGAAGAGTTATCCACTTGGAGAACACGCTACGGTGCTTCAGGCGGAGGTGTATGCCATTATCATGGCAGCAACCCTATCCGAGGTCAGAAATGGCAGGAGGGACATAAACATATGCTCCGACAGCCAGGCTGCCCTCAAGGCTCTAAGTCAAACACTGGCTCTGACAAAAGCGTGACACTGATGTGGGTTCCAGGTCATGAGGGAATACCAGGGAACGAGAAAGCGGACGAAGTTGCCAGACTAGGGGCCGAAACCCAATACATTGGACCTGAACCTCTTCTGGGAATAACAAGAAAACAGGGAGACATGGAGGCCCGGAGAGAGAGGTGCAGTGGAAGTAGGGGCATAGGAGTAAGGAACGGGGTATGGCAGAAAGGGCCCATGAAGAGGCCTAATTGCTAGGCCCACGGGCCGCCCCTATACTACTACTACTACTAATAGTACGGCCAAGATGAACCTAAAAATAATTTAGCCACTAGTTGTGAAAACTGCTATTTTAAAGTACTTTTTTTTAACGCTAAAAAAACAATGAAAACTTAAAAAAGCGAGTATTTTATTCTAAAAATCGAATGTTTGGAAAAACAACTCGCGTTTTTAAATACCTCGCTGCGCTCGTTATTTAAAACAATGCTTGTATAGAAAGCACTATTTTAGCCACCAGTTATAAAAACTACTTTTTTGAAGTAATTTTTTTGAACGTTAAAAAAACAGTGAACTTGAAAAAAGTGAGTATTATATTCTAAAAATCGAATATTTGGAAAGAATCGTTTAAAATGTGAGCAAAATAATGGTTAAATAAATGTTAAAACGATACCTCCGATATTTGTTAAAATCATAGAAAAAAGTGGTTAAACAAAAACGTTACCCCTTAAATTATGTTAAAATATTTTAAGCCTTAAATTACCACCATGGCCGTACCATAAGAAACAATTTAAGACAAAAAAATATAAATTTTTGCACTAAATACAAAACTTTCTCAAAGTTTTATTTGATTAAGTGCAGGCAACCACCACCGCAAATTTTTTTGTTCCGTGAGAAAAAAGGAAAATACAAAATTCCAGAATAAGCTTCACAAAATGTTTGATTTGCACACGACGCGATAGTCCACCATACAATCAATGATTTTATGATGAAAAGAAATGAAAATATCTCGAAAACTGTAGCTTTGAAAGATTTGAGCCTTATAACAAAATTTTTGGGTAATATTTACGAAAACCAAAATCTGAAAACCGCATATCAATAGCTAGTTTTTTCAAATAACTCGGACACTAAAGCTCCCACGAATTTGGACTTTATAACAATATTTGTAGTCCATATTCATGCAAACTTAAATCTAAAACCTAAATATCGCTAATTGCTTTTGTTCGACAGTTACAATTTTTTTAAATATTTTATCCCCCTTTCGCTCCCTTAAGCCCCCCATCTCTCTACCCAAAAGTTAATCAGTTCATGGTCAGCCGATAGAGGATTTTTGTACCAAATTTCGTTAAAATCGATTAAGGCGTTGTTGAGTTATCGTGTATACAGACAGACAACTTTTTTTTTCGTCGTTGGAACATTACTAACTCATTTTTGATAAAATTAAGAAAAGTCCAAATTTCACGATTTTAATAGTCCTCCATACCATATTGGTATGGTGCACTAAAAATCATTATCAAGTGTGGGATCTGCAATTTAAAAATTGGATATTGATAATAAAAACTACATTAAAATAATTATTACGTAAAGGACTTACAGCAAACACAAATCTTCGAGACACAAGTCACAAAAAACATACTTTACAAACAATAACTAACGCACACTAACGATGAATTATAAATAATAATGTTAAAAAGCGAGAGGTAAATAATCTATTTTCTTCATACAAATAAAAATTAAAAATTAAGGTAATAATACCTTCAGCGACATCTAAAAGCAAACAAATAAAACGACCAGTTAAATCAATACAAGCAGAGAGCATATAAATCTAAATAGAGAGGACACGTAATGGTAATATCCGACCAGCAAGTCAACGCGATTCACAGCGAGTTTTTTATTGTTAGCTGAATGCGCCAGGATGAACCGGGGTAATATTTATTTAACATTAAAACGGCAATAATCCCGCGCGTTGAATGAATATCGATTTATTATTCGCGTACATATTTGTATTTAGTGCAATTTTAAATGAACTTGTTCCTAAGTGAGCTGGCAGAAAGTTTTTATTGTATATATTTTTCAAGCCTTTATTACTTGTAATAATTAAGGAAAAATCAGAGAGCATAATTTGGTTTTCTCCGGTAAAAAATAAGTGCTTTTTATTTATTTTCTAAATATTTTGCTATCTAAGGTGACTTCAATTTTAATAACCCCGTCATTTCCGAATGTTTGAAAAATACATGATTAGGAGATCAGATGTGAAAACTGATGGTCTCATATGATAAATTTCCTTGGATATTCCTTCAATGGTTCTGTTCTCCCAATCTAAAAGAGGCGGTTGTGACGTAGCCTTGTCAATTCCCATCATGGAGAGTCTTCTCCAAAATTGTTTTTATGATTTTTTTAAAATTTGACCGCCGAAGACGAAACCTTGTAAAAGAGTAATCTTTAATTTAAAATAAAAGATTAAAACTGGCACCGCGCGCCGCAGGGCACCATTTTTGGGGAAGTTGGCACGTAATTTCGTCGGAGAGGGGGTCGATCGCCTCCCTCTGTATTCGCCACCTGTGACTGTACCGGCACGGGTCTTTTGTCGCGGAACTCGTGCGCCGCCACTGCTTTGGATCGATAAAAATAAGCGAAGAACCAAAAAAAACGATAGCTGCGCCACTTGGTATTCATGTCGGTTGAGCGGGGTCACAAATTTACCATTAGGTGTCCTCTCTATTTAGATTTATATGCTCTCTGATACAAGTTAAAAGATTTCTGACTAGTCGTGTGCAATAAAACATTTTGTGAAGCTTATTGTGGACTTTTTTGGTTTTTCCTTTTTTCCGCACGATGTTTGGAAAGCTTCTCCCCGGAGAAACTTGCCATTCTATTAATCTACCTGGTTTAGTCTCATCGTTTTTCATCAGTTCATTAATCTTATCAGCATAACATTTCAAAATTTCAGCAAATTTCTCAATTTTGTTTCTGTGTTTCGAGCCATTTTTGTGCTGCATCATATTTCCCATCGATACCATAACACCACATATTAGGCAGTTTTTGTTAGCGTTTCTAAAACAAAAAAAGAAGATCTATAACTCTGGTCGCACCTAGAGGCTCTGTATACGATTTTTGACAGTTATTGTTTTACCAGAGACGAGCAACTGGATTTGACACATGCTAGAGAAATGTTTAAAAACAAACTGCAATGATAGCCCTGACAATACATAATTTTGTCACTGTCACATTTTTGATTAAGAAACGTGCCTCGATAAATTTGCATTGTTCCGTTGTCCAACGGAGAAAGAAACTCAAGAAAAGTGGAAAGAAAACATGCATTTACCAAGCTGGAAAATTAATAAATAGCCGAATTTGCGAAGCAAATGAGCTATAAGCAGTAGGTACAAACATACGCATTTAGCATGTACTTTGTTAATAAATAAAACATTATGTTTCCGTCTGTTATTGTAAGAAAAAGAGGATAATTATGCAGTATACGGTTTTCTGCCATTTTTGATTTTTTATGAAAAATTCTTTAAGAGGGCACCTACTAGGGGCCGGTTTTTTTTAAAGAGAAAAAAGGGTGCCGGGGGAGAGGGATTGTAATATGTTTTTTTGATTGTTTTGGATTGGGTTGTAGTAGGTTGGGTTGGGCTGTGTTGGATTGGGTTGTTTTAGTGAAAAAAAATTTAAAAAAAACACAAAAAACACAAAAAACAAACAACCGGCGACGGCAGATTTGGGGTCCTAGAGACCCTAGTAGGTGCTCCCATAAATAATTTTTCATAAAAAAATCAAAAGTGGCAGAAAACCGTATACTGCATAATTACCAAAAAGAGTAACAAAAATAAAGATCAATAGGAGTCTTTATATTTTACGTATTATTTACATTTTTAATATCTCCACGTGTATATTCACTGTTTGTTTTTGTTTTTTTGTCAAAACTTGACATATTTTACTAACCAAAAAAAAACCAATCTTTCAAAAACTGTCTGGGGAAATTATAAAAAAAGAGACAACATAACTATGTGTCATCGCACCAGTGGTTTTCCCCCTAACAGTAAATGACAGTTAAGACAGTCACTTTTTTTACGGTTTCCGCAGAGACAACGTAATAACTTACGGAGACTAACTGAAAGATAGGGCCGCGCAGGAACTACGTTCCTGTAGCGCGTAGCGCATTCCGGCGGAGCGTGAAAGTAATGCTGGTATTAAGTAAACACCTACCTGGCCCCGTCCATCTCTTCCTATATGATCATAAAAGAAAGACAGAACATTTTTCAATGTCGAAATATATTTCACACAATTTTAATTTAGTACCTGCCGGTTTTTGCCACCGCTTGTCGAAGTCTGTCAAACCTGGCAAGCGGTTTTTTTAGATTTTAAAGTGTTATTTTTGTTGGAAATCGCGCAAGTTTGTGGGATTAGCTATATAGTGGATTAACAACTTTTTATAAAGTCTAAAATGCCATTCAAATCAGGCTGGAAAAATAGGTTAAAACATTTATAAAATCTGTAAGACTTTTATACTGAGATTTTTTCCCAATTAATAAAAGAAAATAACATAATAAAATGTTGTTACCTTTACTCCCTCCTCCTATTTTAGATTTTTAAAGGGTCCAAAACACTTTTTGTAAGCTAAAGAAAGTTTGTTAGCTGCATAGAATAGTACAAAGTTGGTTAAGGTTTGTATAGAGCCAGAACCTTTCGCGAATGCATTGCTTTTTTAACACTAAAAACTATGGAAAAACTGCGCCAGTTAAGTTTTTTCATATCTTTTTATTATTAAATAAGTAAGTGTCTGTAAAAAATTAACCAAAAGAATATATGTATTTTATTATGCGTCTAGCTGTACAAGTAGTTCCTTCCTGTAGCCACTGGCTGCGCTCGTGTCGCCGACAAACAATGTTCCCCAAGTATAACACAGAATCGGTCACTCTCGCGTAGCTATTACTTTCTCTATGGGTTTCCGATTTAATGTCTTCAATATTATTAATTATTTTTCTGCCATTTCGACAGGGTTTGACAAGTGTCAAAATAAATGTCATTTTTAAATTTTGCGTTGTCATTTTAGTAGGAATTGATGCTTTTGTTGCCGATATCGGTCATCATAAGCATGATAATAATAAGCTCATCCCAGACTTTGGCAGCTATTATTGGCTCACCCTATAGATATCGACACCTGCGTCTATGAATGATGAATTTACAGTCAACGTGCATGAGACAGGCGAAACTCCCTGATTGGTGACGCGAGCTTCAAAAAAAATAAAGTTCTGAGACTATCAACAGGGCTGCTAACAGGACACTGTCGACTAGAGAACCTGGGAATTAGTAGTAGTAATATAGGGGCGGGCCGCGGGCCTGGCAATTAGGCCTCTTCATGGGCCCTTTCTGCCATACCCCGTTCCTTACCCCTATACCCCTACTTCCGCTGCACCTCTCTCTCCGGGCCTCCCTGTCTTCTTTACGAAGTTCAGTATGTCGTCCCATTTGAGCGAGTGCAGCTCTTCTTCCTCTATCGTGGGAAATACCCACTTCAGCTGCCTTGATCTGGCCAATACCTTCTCCACATAGGCCAATCAACTTCTACCGTTTTAGTGTCCTTTTATCGACCTTCGCCGCCATATTGACAGAAAACTAATGGATTTTCTGTCACTTTTGAGTGAAAATGGCGGCCAAGGTGGATTAAAGGACACTAAATCGGTAGGAGTTGATCGGCCTGTATGGAGAGGCTACTGATCTGGCATATGCATCACACTCTGCTATCAAGTGCTGCGCCGATTCCTCTTCGAGCCCGCAAGCAGGACACACGGGATCTCCCGCTACTTTTATTTGCGTCAGACCATCCACGAATAGCTTGGACTGTCTGCACTTTGACTCTTGCGTCCAGGACGTCTTTAGGTCATTGTTCGCCCATTTGTTGAGCTCACTGTGTACCTGTTCCCTTGTTATTCCCAGAAGAGGTTCCGGTCCAATGTATTGCTTTCTCGTTCCCTGGTATTCCCTGGTATTCCCTCATGACCTGGGACCCACATCAGTGTCACCCTTTTGTCTTGAGCCAGTGTTTGAAGTGCTTCAGCGCACTCCTCCACCAGACTACTGACTATTTTGGGTGCACTTAGAGCTTTGAGGGCAGCCTGGCTGTTGGAGCATATGTATAAGTCCCTCCTGCCATTTCTGACCACGGGTAGGGTTGCTGCCATGATAATGGCATACACCTCCGCCTGAAACACCGTAGCGTGTTCTCTAAGTGGATAACTCTTCTGAACTTCTAGGCTTTCCGCGTACACTCCTGCGCCTGGGAATTGCCGAAGACTCAGAGTGTCGATGGTGCATGAAGGACGAAGCTTGGGAATTATCTGCTGGCCCCAGTCGATGTAAGAAGGTTGCAGCCTAGAAAAATCTGTTCTTTTGCGATAGAGGCAGGCTTCGGGTTGTTTGATTGCTATAAAGGTCATCAAGAATATTTCGTCAAGAAAACAATTTTTGACCAATTTTGAACAATCTTTTAGCCTCTCTGAATAAATAAGGGCTAAAATGTAAATACAAAGAATGTAAGTTGCGCAGAGCCTCTTTCAGAGATCAAGATTAATTAAAAATTGCATACAAAAAAGATGACCCCAATGTCTTGGAGAACTATAGACCAATCATTCTACAAAATTTTTGAACTTCTTCTCCACCAAAGACTTTTTTCTGAAAAACAAACTTGTTAACTCCTTTCAGCACGGATTTATTCCAAAAAAATCGACTGAAACCACATTAAGAGTTTAGTAACAAAATATTACAAACCTTAGAGGAAAAAGCTGCGGCTTGTGAAATATTGCTGGATTTATCCAAAGCATTTGGTACTCTTAACAATATTCTTTAAAAAAAATTCGATGCATACGGGGTTAGGGGTATTCCACTAAAACTTTTTACGTCTTATCTAACTGACAGGAAACAAAAATCAATTGTAAAATCAAGTTTTGGAACCAGTGTGACTGATATGGATACTATTTCGACTGGCGTACCGCAGGAAAGTATCTTGGGACCTCTCTTTTTTGTAATTTACATCAATGATATGGATGAAGTTTTTGATCAGAATGAAAACACAAACTATGCGGATGATACAAGCGTATTGGTTCCTGTTTTTAAAAATGAAAATGTTGAAAGAAAATGTCTAGAGATTCTCACTAAAACAAAAGAATGGCTTAAAAATAATCAGTTGATTCTTAAGGAAAACCAAACAAAAATCATTGTGGTAAATAATAACAAAAAAACATATACTAATAAAACACTTACCTTTAACAATAAACAGATTGAGTTTGTTGGTGACGCTAAGATATTGGGTATTACAATTGACATCAATTTAAACTACTGTAATTACTAATTAAACTTAGTAGAGCCACCTATGCGCTAAGAATAATGTCAAAAATCTTAAATAATAATTCTTGCCTTCTTTGGAGCGGTAGTGGTCGATCGCATAGTGTATTTGTTCAGCAAAAAAAAGTCATGCGGATCATGCTTGGTCTTAAATTTGGCGAAACATGTAGAGGCGTATTTAGGTCACACAAACAACTACTTAACGGTGCCAGGGGTGTGTCACTTACATAAAAAGAAATATCTTCAAATTTTATCTTAGGCCAACACATAAACACAATACAAGAAACTTCACAGGTTAAAATCAACAGAAAAAGCACCATTTTATTCAGGAATTAGATATTTTAACAAACTGCCAGTCATTTAAAGAAATCAATAGTAGTAATAGTAGAGAAGGGGCGGCGCGAATCCTGGCAAGTAAACCTCCCTGGGCCCTTTCTGCCTTACCCCGAGTCTGCCCCTAATCCACCGCCTGCACCACTGGTCTGGTAGTCTGCTCATCTGGTTTCACTGTTCTTCTTGCAAAGCCCAGTATTTTGTCCCATTTGAGCGTGTGCAGGTCCTCCTCATCCAGGATCGGGGAACCGAATACCTGGTATCTCGTCCTCTGGTATGCCTCGCAGTTCGCTATAACCTGTCGAGATGTCTCTTCTGCCCGCCCGCAGGCCCGGCAGGTCGAGTCATTTTCCACCGCGATCAGGGTCATGTGCTTCCTTAGTCGGTAGTGACCTGTTATGATTCCTGTCAGCAGACCAGCGTCCCTTCGTGATCTCCCCAGAAGCCATTTTTGTCTGGCTACATCCGGGCCCTTCACGAAGTCCCTGCTCTGGCTGCATCCTGTTCCTCCACTCCAAGCGGTGGCCATGGCATCGTTGGCCTATTTATTGAGTCGACTTTGCAATTGCCTCTTGGTTGTTCCTAGGAGTGGTTCCGGCCCTACATTCTGAGTGCTTGACCCGATCCTGGCGAGCTCGTCGGGCTTCTCGTTCCCCGGCACCCCCATATGTCCCGGTACCCACATAAGTGTCACTTGTTTGCCCTCTCCCAAGGATTCTAGTGCATCATTTCCTCCATGGTTGCAGCCATTATTATGGCATACACTTCTGCCTGAAAGACCGCGCCTTGCTCTCCGAGCTCTTTCGAACTTCCTGGCTTCCACGTAAACCCCCGATCCTATGGTTTGCTTCTCCGACAGTTTGGACCCGTCGGTGTAGCAAATCATGGCGTTCTCCTCGAACTGTTCGCGGAGGTTTTCACTCTGCCATAGTTCCCTGTCTGGGATGACTAGTTTGTACCTCTTGTTGAATCTCCAGGGGTTTTTTGGTCTTTGTGTTTTGATCGCTGGCATTGGAATTTCTCTCTCGGCGATTTGGGCAATCCTAAGATGCCCCGCAGCTTCCCCTCTTCCTCTCCGTTGACCTGTATCTCTCAGTCGGAGGTGGGTCGCCATCGCTTCTTTTCTGATCCAGATTGGAAGCGGCGGCAGTCCCAGAATGGTTTTGAGTGCCGTCCTCATAGCGCCGGTTATCCCTCTGCATATGGTTCCCTGCAGGCTCCTAAGCTTGAGAGTAGTAGTGACCTTCTCCACTGCTGGCCACCAGACTATGGATCCTTACTGCATCCTTGGTCTTAGTACTACCATGTACATCCAGTGGAGGTTTCTGGGGGCTCAAACCCCAGGTGCGGCCAACCACTCGACGCAGTTGCCACATCGTTGCCTGCACCTTATTGGTCAGGAAATCAATAGCTATAGGCTATTTAAAAAAAAAAATGCTTTAACTATATCTATCAAATTGAACCTTACACTATGGATGAATATTTAAACTTTAAAGATAAGTAATTTTTTATTAATTGTCGATAGGTTTTTGTTGGTTATATTATTTTTAAAAGTCCATTGTATCTTTTTTCTACTATGTACCTACAATTATTTATTAATTATTCTATGATTTAACACTGTGATATTAGGATTATTATTAATGTATAGAGTTTATAAATTATTGTGATTTTGTTTTCTTTTTGTAAAACTAAAACTACAGTTAGATAATACTATTGATGGATATACCATATATACCTATGATTCATTTGTTTTTATATTTAATATGCCAAATAAACATCTAATCCAATCTAATCTAATCAATGATAAAAAAATATTTGACTGACTCTCCCTTATAAAATTGGCGGGGTTCTTTGAAAACAACAACATCCTAGGGCATTTGGATTTCTGACAAATTTCAAACCTGGATTTGTTCAGTGGATCATTGAGGTTAGGTTTTGTCGAATTGAAGGTAGTCTTAGTTTTTGTTGTTGTGAAAAAGTAAAAAATAAAGACAATGGAAGTTCGAAACTCTAGTTTACTCTTAAGTTTATACAGGGTGTCCTAAAAATCCGAGTCCACCCTAATATCTCCAGAACCAAAAGGGACAGAGAAGTAAAATTTCCCATAATTAGATGCTTTACAAAAAAGTATCTCTTTGGACGCTAATTGTGCCACCATTCATAAAGGGCGCGGAGACAATACTTTTTTCAAATGAGATACCCTGTATATTCTCTAAAATTTGAATAGAGCTCTTCATTCTGTTTCCAGAAATACCTAATATGTTCTCTAATGGTTTTTAAATAAAATGGCAAAAACTTTTAAATAAAATCAATGATTTAAAATATTTAGACCAAGAATCACCGAATATCTGTTTTCTTGTTTAACTTATTTTAATTAATTTTCCAAAATATGCAAGGCGTTTCATTTTTAAAAAAAGTATCGTCGCCGCCCTAGCTCCGTCTCCTTAATGATGGGTGCAATGATTAGCATCCAAAAAGATAATTTTTTGTAAACCATCTAATTGTGTGAAATTTTACTTCTCTGCCTCTTTTGGTTTTGGCGATATTAGGGCGGACTCGAACTTTTGGGACACCCTGTATATTGCCTTAAACGCCCACTCACAGTATATGTTCTTCCTGGTTTATGTGTTCATACTCTAATGCATCCTCGATATTTTTGGAACAGAGGACGCAAAATTGAATTTTTGCCATATGGCATAAGCTAGAGATGTGACTCAACGCACCAGCTACTGAGTTTATAGGTATATTGCACGATTCACACATTCCAGATGTTATCATCATTTCAACTGACTGAACTGAAGGTTGACTATGGCCTAAAACAAATTAAAATACAGAGTGGTCCGCCCAAAACTGTCAATGCCCAATGAGCATTTTTGTCTATATAAAACTTACAGCAAATAATATAAAACCTTCATAAAATAACCAAAAGTTATATTATTTAGTGTTGGTGATAATTTTATAACTCTAATATATCTCTTAAATGAGTAAAAAAGACTTGAAAAACAACTGTTCAACACCAGCTTATAAAAATTTATGGTACATAGTAATGGATAGAAAAACAACATATAGATTTTATAAAACTTCCTTATGAGCCTTCAAGTATAAAGATTATTATAAAAAGGTTTTATAACTGTTCTAACAACACTACATAACAAATTAAAGGTTTTTATGGATTTAGAAATATAGATTTTCCATCTTTCTTCCCTTTGCTTGTTATGTATTATTCTTTTTCTTTTTACAATAAAAAAATTTATAAAATGGTGTTTAGCAATCTTCTAAAATAAATAAAAATGAAAGTGAGATAAGCTGAAGCAGGAATATGAATATTTATATACTATAGTCAAATAAAAGCTGTTTTTCAAGTCATCCTACTCTGAAAATCAGCTGCGGTCCCGTGTGTACTGTATAGTTTTCGAATACACTCACGTAAATTTCATGGGCTCCAAAAATACTTGAGAAAACGAGAAAAAAAAATATTGATTTAAATATCGGTTTTTTTTTCATACGCGTTTTTTTTTCTGGGACAAATATTGAATTTTGTATGTTGTTCTTAATCCTAACAAGCAATATTTCGATAGAAACACATGTTGAAACCCCATAAATGACGTTTCTATTTAGGCCAAAAACCTATTTTTGTAATCCAAAATGGCGAAAATTTCCGACAATTCTATAAAAAAAACAATACAACTATACCACTGTTAACCTCGTCAACACTATTTTATAACCCTTTTAAAAAATGATGTTACTTGGAACAAAGGGCTACAGATGGCGCAGTGTTGAACACTGATGGTCTGTTTCTGCGAGCTTAACATAGTTACCATTGTTCTCTTCCTAAATGCATTCCTCTAGAGATCGAGCATACTACACATACCAGGAAAAATACCCGCCTCTACACACTTCAAGCCCGCATAACTATCAGAGGTAACTATCTCAAGAATATAGTTAGATTGCGGGGTCGAAGGCTGTACAGGCGAGTATTTTCCGGGGTGTTCACATTTGCCGCCGACCAGCAGTATCAGCGTATGCGCTCGACGTTTCAAGGTGCGTTTTTGCGACATTAACACGGTTACTATATTGTTCTTTTTCTAAAACGGTTCCCATCTATGCGTTTCTCATTCGTGGGTCCCCCGAATCAAAACACGTATCACGTGGTCTAAGCGAGATTTGCCTATACAAGTTCATCGGCAACTATCTCAAAAAGATTTGGATCTCTTATCTCTCTCAGATTGATGTAATTAAAACAAGATAATAATGGTATGGTATCTCGCAAAAACGTGCCTTTTGATGTCGCAAAAACGCTCCTTTTGAGGTCGCAAAAACGCGCCTTTTGATGTCACAAAATTAACCTTAAAAAATCTTGTTTGTTTTGTTTTTATAATTGCCAAAATAAATCAAAATGTTTTTTTTTGTTCTAAAAACAGTTGTATTATAATCACTATATAAAGAAATTATTAACAAAATTATGGAAAAAACCTTATGGGCAAAAAAGGTTTATGAATGAGTTCATAAGAATATTACAGACACCAATTTATATAACTATTGTCTGTGAGTTCCCAAGTTTTTATAAGTGCCTCTTGAAATATTTTCAATCTTATCTTATATAAATTTGTTGTTGGTTAATTAAGTTTTATAAGTGGGTTGATAGCAACATTTTAAAAACCAATCTATTATATATCTTTACTTGATAGTTACTTACGGTTTTATAGGTGGGTTGACAGAAAGATTTCAAACACCAATTTATATAACTTTTGTCACTGATGACTTATATTTTTATAAATATGTTGGTGGAAACATTGTTAACACCAATTTATATAACATTTGAACCGATGACTTCAATTTTTATAAAGATGTCCATGGAAATATTGTTAACGCCAGTTTTATGTTACTTTAGGGTACCATCAATTTAGAGCCTTTAATAAAACAAATATACAAACTCAATTCTTGTAGGAAACTTCTAAATACCCTAGGGTATCAATGGAACCCTCTTTATAATAATTATATAAATATCTGTCACCAGAAGTTTCTGAAAATGCTCATTGGGTGGGCTTTCGAGTATATGTAGTACAGATCTGGCCAATAACTCCGACATGGAGGCCAGCCAACACCTTCCGTTTTAGTACCCTTCTAATCTATTATTGTATTGGGTACACACACAATCAAGTTTTTCTGTTTAGAGGTAGAATAAAAGTGAATAGTTTTTAGAGAGGACAGTGAATATTTGGTGTTTTAAAATTTCAAGACTAACATGAATGTTAGTGGTAGTGTCTTTAGCAGTTGAAAAGTAAATCGTGTTTTGGCCCCTAACCCCTATGAGGATGCCCCAAAATGGGAGGATGTACAAATAAACATGTTAATGGGGACAAACAAAGACATATCGTGCAGAGGATTACGCGAACATGTCCAGTATATTGTGAAGAAATTTGAGAAACTTTTGTTGGTTAAGGTAGATTTATAGTTTTGTAAGAAAATAGTTCAAATTCTTTTCAATAATGCAAGGCGGAAATAAGTCGGTCTCTTTTGCATTTTTAAGGGTAATTATACATACATTTTTCTGTTAGGCTGCAACTAAAATTACGACAGTTGTACTGTTCGACAGATTGTCATTTATGAAGTTGGGTTGCATTGATTTGCACCTTTTAGTGCTGGGTTAGGTTATATTAGGTCATATTTTCGTTAATATCATTTAGTTTTTTTTCGTTTTCTTGTAAAAATGTAAAAAAATCGCGATTTTCTGGACTGTCGTAACTTATGTGTAAAAAAAATAGGGACTGTATTTATTTTAGTTTATCGCACGACAAATTGTAGCCCTTGCTTTGCTTAGCTATAAAAAGTGCCATTTTATTTCTTAGTTTAATGTACTATTAATAACATTTATTTGGTTGTAGTGCGTTTTAATTTAAAGAAAATCATTTAGATATATTAGTTTAAAATTGTATTTTACTGTTTATTAAACTATAGTGTTTTAGAAATAAATCCAAACTTCACATATATTTTGTTTTTTTTTAAGTTAGTTTCTCCTGATGACTATTTAGATGTGAAGACAAATTTTACTTTCTTTTGACAAAGAATACACTACCTATTCACTCAATAAGTTTAAAAATACCAATTTCACACTAAAGGTTATATTTATTTAAACTTCCAAGTACATTTTTAGCAATATATCTTACATTACAATTAAATTAGCAGCGTGAGCTCGTCAGTGGTTCCACTGATCACCTTCCCCATACATCATTAAACACCATCATACATTTTGATTTCCAACTTTGAATCACTCACAAATAGGCATCATTCCGCACTGGTACTTAACAAAATTACCGAGCGAAACATCGTTTAATTATTTCTCTTTTCACTTTGGTCCTTTGTGTGTTCCTTACGGGATGCTCATCCAGGTTTGCAATTTCGTTATTTTCGATCTTTTGTTTTTAGATTCTTTTCGGTTGATATAACCGATTTGGAGGTTCTTTAACTTCTTTTTTCGTTTTTTAATTGCCTTAGGAGCATAATCCTATTGTAAATATTAACACGCTAGGACGAATCCGTATCAGGTAACTTAGATACGTACCAGTGCGGAACGATGCCTATTTGTGAGTGATTCAAAGTTGGAAATGAAAGTGTATGATGGTGTTTAATGATGTATGGGGAGGGTGACCAGTGGAACCACTGACGAGCTCACGCTGGTTACACAGAGGTTTCGCTTTGGTCCTTTGTGTGCTCCTTGTGGAAGGCTCATCCAGGTTTGCATTTTCGTTATTTCCACCCAAGATCTTTTGATCTTTTGTTTTTAGATTCTTTTCGGTTGATATAACCGATTTGGAGGTTTCTTAACTTCTTTTTTCGTTTTTTAATTGCCTTAGGAGCATAATCCTATTGGAAATATTAACACGCCAGGACGAATCCGTATCAGGTAACTTGGATAAGTACCAGTGCGGAACGATAACTATTTGTGAGCGATTCAAAATTGGAAATCAAAGTGTATGATGGTGTTTAATGATGTATGGGGAGGGTGAACAGTGAAACCACTGACGAGCTCACGCTAGTTACCCAGAGCGAAACATCATTTAATCATTTCTCATTTCACTTTGGTCCTTTGTGTGTTCATTGTGGGATGCTCATCCAGGTTTGCATTTTCGTTATTTCCATCCAAGATATTTTGATCTTTTGTTTTTAGATTATTTTCGGTTGATGTAACCGATATGGAGGTTTTTTAACTTCTTTTGTCGTTTTTTAATTGCCTTAGGCGCATAACCCTATCGTAAATATTAACACGCTAGGACGAATCCGTATCAGGTAACTTAGATACGTACCAGTGCGGAACGATGCCTATTTGTGAGTGATTCAAAGTTGGAAATGAAAGTGTATGATGGTGTTTAATAATGTATGGGGAGGGTGACCAGTGGAACCACTGACGAGCTCACGCTGGTTACACAGAGGTTTCGCTTTGGTCCTTTGTGTGCTCCTTGTGGGAGGCTCATCCAGGTTTGCATTTTCGTTATTTCCACCCAAGATCTTTTGATCTTTTGTTTTTAGATTCTTTTCGGTTGATATAACCGATTTGGAGGTTTTTTAACTTCTTTTTTCGTTTTTTAATTGCCTTAGGAGCATAATCCTATTGGAAATATTAACACGCCAGGACGAATCCGTATCAGGTAACTTGGATAAGTACCAGTGCGGAACGATAACTATTTGTGAGCAATTCAAAATTGGAAATCAAAGTGTATGATGGTGTTTAATGATGTATGGGGGGGGGGGTGAACAGTGAAACCACTGACGAGCTCACGCTAGTTACCCAGAGCGGAACATCATTTAATCATTTCTCTTTTCACTTTGGTCCTTTGTGTGTTCATTGTGGGATGCTCATCCAGGTTTGCATTTTCGTTATTTCCACCCAAGATCTTTTGATCTTTTGTTTTTAGATTATTTTCGGTTGATGTAACCGATTTGGAGGTTTTTTAACTTCTTTTGTCGTTTTTTAATTGCCTTAGGCGCATAACCCTATCGTAAATATTAACACGCTAGGACGAATCCGTATCAGGTAACTTAGATACGTACCAGTGCGGAACGATGCCTATTTGTGAGTGATTCAAAGTTGGAAATGAAAGTGTATGATGGTGTTTAATGATGTATGGGGAGGGTGACCAGTGGAACCACTGACGAGCTCACACTGGTTACACAGAGGTTTCGCTTTGGTCCTTTGTGTGCTCCTTGTGGGAGGCTCATCCAGGTTTGCATTTTCGTTATTTCCACCCAAGATCTTTTGATCTTTTGTTTTTAGATTCTTTTCGGTTGATATAACCGATTTGGAGGTTTTTAACTTCTTTTTTCGTTTTTTAATTGCCTTAGGAGCATAATCCTATTGGAAATATTAACACGCCAGGACGAATCCGTATCAGGTAACTTGGATAAGTACCAGTGCGGAACGATAACTATTTGTGAGCGATTCAAAATTGGAAATCAAAGTGTATGATGGTGTTTAATGATGTATGGGGGGGGGGTGAACAGTGAAACCACTGACGAGCTCACGCTAGTTACCCAGAGCGAAACATCATTTAATCATTTCTCTTTTCACTTTGGTCCTTTGTGTGTTCATTGTGGGATGCTCATCCAGGTTTGCATTTTCGTTATTTCCACCCAAGATCTTTTGATCTTTTGTTTTTAGATTATTTTAGGTTGATGTAACCGATTTGGAGGTTTTTTAACTTCTTTTTTCGTTTTTTAATTGCCTTAGGAGCCTAATCCTATTGTAAATATTAACACGCTAGGACGAATCCGTATCAGGTAACTTAGATACGTACCAGTGAGGAACGATGCCTATTTGTGAGCTATTCAAAGTTGGAAATCAAAGTGTATGATGGTGTGTATGGAGAGGGTGACCAGTGGAACCACTGACGAGCTCACGCTGGTTACACAGAGGTTTCGCTTTGGTCCTTTGTGTGTTCCTTGTGGGAGGCTCATCCAGGTTTGCATTTTCGTTATTTCCACCCAAGATCTTTTGACCTTTTGTTTTTATATTCTTTTCGGTTGATATAACCGATTTGGAGGTTTTTTAACTTCTTTTTTCGTTTTTTAATTGCCTTAGGCGCATAACCCTATTGTAAATATTAACACGCTAGGACGAATCCGTATCAGGTAACTTAGATACGTACCAGTGCGGAACGATGCCTATTTGTGAGTGATTCAAAGTTGGAAATGAAAGTGTATGATGGTGTTTAATGATGTATGGGGAGGGTGACCAGTGGAACCACTGACGAGCTCACGCTGGTTACACAGAGGTTTCGCTTTGGTCCTTTGTGTGTTCCTTGTGGGAGGCTCATCCAGGTTTGCATTTTCGTTATTTCCACCCAAGATTTTTTGATCTTTTGTTTTTAGATTCTTTTCGGTTGGTGTAACCGATTTGGAGGTTTTTTATTTAACTCTTTTTTCGTTTTTTAATTGCCTTAGGAGCATAATCCTATTGGAAATATTAACACGCTAGGACGAATCCGTATCAGGTAACTTAGATAAGTACCAGTGCGGAACGATACCTATTTGTGAGTGATTCAAAGTTGGAAATCAAAGTGTATGATGTTGTTTAATGATATATGGGGAGGGTGACCAGTGGAACCACTGACGAGCTCACACTGGTTAGACAGAGCGAAACATCGTTTAATCATTCCTCTTTTCACTTTGGTCCTTTGTGTGCTCCTTGTGGGATGCTCATCCAGGTTTGCATTTTCGTTATTTCCACCCAACATATTTTGATCTTTTGTTTTTAGATTATTTTCGGTTGATGTAACCGATTTGGAGGTTTTTTAACTTCTTTTTTCGTTTTTTAATTGCCTTAGGCGCATAATCCTATTGGAAATATTAACACGCCAGGACGAATCCGCATCAGGTAACTTGGATAAGTACCAGTGCGGAACGATGCCTATTTGTGAGCGAATCAAAGTTGGAAATCAAAATGTATGATGGTGTTTAATGATGTATGGGGAGGGTGACCAGTGGAATCACTGACGAGCTCACGCTGGTTACCCAGAGCACCCAAGATCTTTTGAAGTTATGCAATACTAGCTTATTCAGTTTTGAATTGGTGTAAAAAATGACATATAACTATTCATTGGAAATTATACAGGGAATTAGTGGATATTGTTTTAATTTACAACGAAGCACAACAACCCACCGCAGAAGCTTACGGAATTTATTGCTGTGTCCCCTTACATTAATAGAGGCATGCGAGAAGGTATGTAATTATTTGACCTTGTGCAGCTTTCAGTTTTAAGCGATTAATCAAACGTGTATGTAATATTATAATTAAGCCCCGCCTTCTTTTGTTTGCTAAGAATCTGCTAGATGATGATGGGAAATTGAGTAAAGGGGACTGCGACGTCAGGCAGGCGAGAAGAGAGGTAACATGGCTGTCCGGTCGTTTTTAGTACCTACGATAATATTTCGTACCGAATTTATATTTAAAATAAACGTTGAAAAAGGTGATTGATTTGTTGTGCCACGTTCCAGATGGACCCACCCTGTGCCCCAATTCCTCAAATGATAGAAATTCTGCTCCCTAGCGGTTTAGTCTTGAATGGAGAGAAAATTTGCTCCCAAGTCAAATTCTCTCTCTACTATGCATCTCATTGGTCCAAATCTTCGGTTTATATCGGTTTCTCTCACTTTTGCCCGATATTGATCGCAAGTAATTCTATGTACTATTTTAGTAAAAGTGATACTTTTATGTACCAGCTTGAAAAACTCTATTAAATATGTAATTATATTTTATGGATGCTGCAGTAAAAGATCGTCAATGAAACTAACCTGCCATGATATTTCTTTCCTTAATGCTGCTAATCCATTCTTCAAAACCATTTAATAGTGGAGAACACTGCCAGTTTTCTAAATTATTGTTTGGGGCAGCTTTTGAAGTAGAAGGCACACTTGTTCCATTTTCACTAATGAAAACCACTCTTCCTGTCAACTGGTCGTCAGTAAACGGAGACGGTCTATATTGTTCGTAAATAGAACTTCGCTCCGACTGAACCGATTCATCCTCTGAACAATCCCCACCACCGAAATGAATCTGTTGCAGATGCTTGATGTCATCTTTTCCCTAGCAGTAAGTAAACAATTAATATTAATCATTTAAAGTAACACTCGCGGCATACCGGACAAAGCGTTCTTGTTTCTCACTTCACTACGACCAGGCCTCCAATATCTAATGGAGAATTCAGACACCTACAGACCTGTTTCATCCTATTAGGAATCATCATAATAGGGATGAAACAGGTCTGTAGGTGCCTGGATTCTCCATTAGATATTGGAGGCCTGGTCGTAATGAAGTGAGAAACAAAAACGCTTTGTCCAATATGCCACGACTGTTACTTTAATTTTTATTTGCGAACAAAAAAGCGTCAAAAAAGTCACAAACTATAAAATAGAAAATAAAAAATAAATAAATTACGTTATTAAAATATGTAAGAAATACTTTTCAGCCTACGTTAAACATATTATAAAAACGGTAAATAAACAATAACAATAATAAATAGTATACTAATAAAAATAAAAATAGTAGGTAGGTATAAATAATAATAAAGATAAAAATGTAAAACAAAAATTTGGTAAAACAAAGAGGCCAAATAAAATAAATCGTAAAACAAAACAAATATAAACGTCATAAATAAAAGTTGTAAGAACAAACAAAGTAAGAAGTAAAGTAAACAAAACCAGTTTCAAAAAATAAGAAAAGGACCTAAAGGAAAAGTTAAGAGCAAACAAAACAAATGGGAGAGATAAAATAAACATTAAAATATATATAACTAATGTAAAAACAAAATGTAAAGCAAAGCAGAGGACAAACAAAAAATAGTGCTAAAGCAAAATAAAATTAAATTAAAATTAGGTAGGTAGGTAGTTTAAGTTATAAGAGTCAACAACAAAAGGATTAAACGTTCAAGCTATTGCAGCAAAAAAATTAAACTAAGTGAGGAAAAGCAGCAGTCTCGATTAATTTTTGCGTTGAATTATTCTCTGACGGACGAAGAATTTTGGCAGCAGGTGGTTTTCACAGATGAGAAGATCTTTAAGTCCAATAGCGATAAAAAACAAATTCTGGTTTATCGACCGCCAAGAACCCGATACGAAGAACGATATATTGCTGGAAACGAAGACCGGGCGGGAAGATTTCCGGTAAATGTTTGGAGCTGAATATCGGCTAGAGGACATAGCGCTCTACTTAGAATTAATTGGCAATTTACAGCCGAAGTTTACGTTAATATGCTGGAAAATGTAATGCTTCCAGAGATGAGAGTCCCTTATCCAGATCATTTTGTATACCAACAAGATAACTGTCCAGTTCATGCGGTCAGAATTGCGCAGCGATCGTTCCAGGATAATAGTATCGAAGTTTTGCCTTGGCCTGCAAAAACCCCTGATGCGAATCCAATAGAGAACGTTTGGGGACTTATCGCAAAGAAATTAGCAACTTTTAATATCATTCCCAGGAATTTAGCAACTACTGCTACTAAGCTAAAGTGACACAATCTCTTACCTTCCAAATAATAATCCTAGGCCGAAATATTGTTTTTTTTTCATTTCACGCATTGTGCTGATCCTTAAAAAGACTTTCCTTATATTCTTTTCTTTTAAATGCTCAAAATAAAAGTCAAAAATCACAAAAAACCACCAAATCCCGTTAAAAACACTGCCGAGTCAGCTGTGAACGAAAAAGATGTGTCATAATTTATTCGCCGTTCATATTTGATCCAACGTTGCCGGTTTGCAATTTAAAAAGCCATACTTTTTTGCCATCCCAATGAGCATTATCAGAAACCTCTGGTGACAAAAATTTATATAATTATTATAAAGAGGGTTCCATTAATGCCCTAGGATATTTAGATTTTTCCTACAGGAATTGAGTTTGTATATTTGTTTTATTAAAGGTTCTAAATTGATGGTACCCTAAGGTAACATAAAACTGGTGTTAACAATATTTCCACGGACATCTTTATAAAAATTAAAGTCATCTGTAACAAATGTTATATAAATTGGTGTTAACAATGTTTCCACCAACATATTTATAAAAACATAAGTCATCAATGACAAAAGTTATATAAATTGGTTTTTGAAATCTTTCTGTTAACCCATCTATAAAACCGTAAGTAACTATCAATTAAAGATATATAGATTGGTTTTTAAAATGTTGCTATCAACTCACTTATAAAAACTTAATTTACCAACAACAAAGAGACACTTATAAAAACTTGGGAACTCACACACAATAGGTAATTATATAAATTGGTGCCTGTAATATTCTTATGAACTCATTCATAAACCTTTTTTGCCCATTCTTTCTATAATGTTTTTATTAATTTCTTTGTATAGTGGTTATAATACCACTGTTTTTACAACAAAAAAAACACTTTTAATTTATAACAAAACAAACAAGATTTTTTTAGGTTAATTTTGTGACATCAAAAGGATCGTTTTTGCGACTTTAAAAGGTGCGTTTTTGCGACATCAAAAGGCGCATTTTTGCGAGATACCATTCCATCATTATCTGGTTTTAATTACATCAATCTGAGAGAGATAAGAGATCCAAATCTTGAGATAGTTTTCGATGACAGATATCGGGATCGAATGCATTCTACACCCGATTCCGACCAGCGTTTCCCATGCGCGGCCACCCTGACTCAAAAAACTCATCACGTGGACCAACATGAACTTGTATAGGCAAATCTCGCTTAGACTACGTGATCCGTGTTTTGATTCGGAGAGCCCACGCATAAGAAACCCATAGATGGGAACTGGGTTTTAGAAAAAGAGAACAATATAGTAACCGTGTTAACTTCGCAAAAATGCACCGTGAAACTTCGAGTGAATACAGTGCGTATGGCTGGTCGGCGGCAATTGTGAATATATCACCTTACGACGCGACGGAACGGCAGCCTCAAGGTCCATTTCTGCGAGTTTGACATAGTTACTATTATCCTCTTTTTCTAAATGCATTCGTCTGAGAGAGATCCAGCATACCAGGGAAATACCTGCCTGTACACCCTTCGACCCCGCAATCTAACTATCTTCTTGAGATAGTTACCTCTGACAGTTATGCGGGGTTGAAGGGTGTGCAGGCGGGTATTTTTCCTGGATCTCTCTCAGACGAATACATTTAGGAAAAGAGAACAATGGTAACTATGTTAAGCTCGCAGAAACGGACCTTCAGTGTTCAACACTGCGCCATCTGCAGCCTTTTGTTCCAACTAGTATCATGTTTTAAAACGTTGATAAAATAGTGTTGAAAGAGGTAAACAGTGGTATAATTGTATTGTTTTTTTTTATAGAATTGTCGTAAATTTTCGCCATTTTGGATTCCAACAATAGGTTTTTGACCAAAATCAAAACGTTATTTATGGGGTTTCAACATGTGTTTTCATCGAAATATGGCTTGTTTAGGGTTAAAAACAAAATACAAAATTCAATATTTCTCCCAGAAAGCCAAAAACATATGTGAAAAAAAAAGTATTATTTAAATGATTTTTTTTCCCCGTTTTCTCAAATATTTTTGGAGCCTATGAAAATTTTGTGAGTGTATTCGAAAACTATACAGTACAGACGGGACCGCAGCTGATTATCAGAGTAGGATGACTGGGAAAACAGCTTTTATTTAACCCGTGGTATATAAATATTCATATTCCTGCTTCAACTTATCTCACTTCCATTTTAATTTATTTTAGAAGATTGATAAACACCATTTTATAAATTTTTTATTTTAAAAAGAAAAAGAATAATACATAACACGCATAGGGAAGAAAGATGGAAAGTTTTTATTTCTAAATCGATAAAAACCTTTAATTTGTTATGTAGTGTTGTTAAAACAGTTGTAAAACCTTTTTATAATAATATCTAGACTTGAGGGTTCATAAGGAATTTTTATAACATCTATATGGTGTTTTTCTATCCATTACTATGTACCATAAATTTTTATAAGCTGGTGTTGGTCAGTTGTTTTTCAAGTCTTTTTTACTCATTTAAGAGATATATTAGATTTATAAAATTATCACCAACACTAAATAATATAACTTTTGGTTATTTTATGAAGGTTTTATATTATTTGCTGTAACTTCTATATAGACAAAAATGCTCATTGGGATTCTAGTAATTTTACTCATAGTTATTAGTCTGAGGCTAATTACTTTATTTAAAAATGCGTAACATAGTAAATATAATTAAAAGAGCGATTCAAAAACTGTATTTAGTTTTGTCCATGATAAATCAAATTGGCAACCGTGCATTTTATGGGAAAATGAACCTTTTGCTTATGGATGGTTGATCGGTGTAATATTGTTTACTGTTATATCAATATTTACCATTAATTGCCATTCCTGTTCTGTTTCTTGCAAATGGTTAGACGTTTGGATCACGCCATCGTTAAAAGTCTGAAATTTGGATTTGCTTTTCTTAGCTGCAATAAATAAAATAGGGTGGATCAAAACCATTTTACTATAATAATTTTAAGTTAGGTAACATTCCCAAATTTTTTATGGATTTTATGTCAAAAAAGTATTTTTTTACCCCCCCCCTGTAAAAAATTGTTTCTGCCACTCTATATAATTCTTTTCAATTTTAATAGCATGTATTGCTTACTAAAATTGATTAAGATTTATTGAAGGCTGAAATCGTTATAACTTTTGCTTCCGTGAACCGATTTTAATAAAATTAAGCCCATGTCCTGCCCAGTAGTCCATGGAATGCAGTAGTGAAAGTCCCATAAAAATCGGTCCACTAGTTTTTGCGTGATACTGGTACAAACAGACAAACAAAAATTGGATTTTTGATATCTATATGATTTGGTTGGATGCCAACACCAAAAGTTTTAAGAAAATACTCTATGATTTATTACTATATATATAGAAATACATTTTTCGAGTTTATTTTTTAATTGTGATATGTGGCTGGAAAGGTTGTTTTGTGCTAGTTTTATTTTATGGCAGCCATCACCTGCCTTACTTACCTTTTTTACTTTTGCTGGGCATTGTACTCATTTGTTATGGGCTCTAAAATAAAATAACAGGATAAAACAGCTTAAAAAAATTAGCAAAAAAGAAACTTATGATGATTTTTTGCTCCCTGCATAAGCTATAATATACAGTGCGGACGTAAAAAGTCTCCCCCCCCTGCTATACTACTTCAAATAAAAACCATGTTTAATGATAACAATTTTTCTACTTTTTGACGTATTTTATATAAGAGTCATATTGACGTAGGTCTACTACTTTAAAATTTTAAATAGAAAGGGGGGTCGAGTGATACCTTGTTTAAAAGGTATTTTAATTCCCTATTCAAAATTTGATTTTTTTTAGAAATCGGTTTATGACTTACAGAGTTATGAGTTTTTTTTACTATAGTTTACGTATTACGTATAGTATTACTCAACAATAATAAAAACTTTAAGTTGCTAGTGACCTTATGGTCTTACCTTAAACAAATTATTTAAAGTCAACTGAATTCGTTCAAAAGTAAGAGGAGAGGCGCGCAAACTATAGTTACAAATGCTCATAACTCTATATGTAATACACCGATTTTTTTAAAAATTAAAATTTTAAATAAGGAATTAAAATACCTTTTAAACAAGGTATCACTCGACCCCCTTTCTATTTAAAATTTTAAAGTAGTTAGTGACCTTATAGTCTTCAGTCATTATGAGAACAATCTAAAATACATAAAAAAAGTGGTAAAATTGGTCTCTTTAAGCATGTTTTCTATTTAAAGTCGATATCTCAATTGGTACAAAAGTAAGGAGAGGTATGTAAGCTATAGTCGAAAAAACTGTTAACTCTGAAAGTCGTAAACCGATTTAACAAAAATAATAAAATTTTAAATAGGGCATTAAAATACTTTTTAAACAAGGTATCACTCGACCCCCCTTTCTATTTAAAATTTTAAAGTAGTTAGTGACCTGATAGTCTTAAGTCATTATGAGAACAATCTAAAATACATAAAAAAGTGGTAAAATTGGTCTCTTTAAGCATGTTTTCTACTTAAAGTCGATATCTGAATTGGTACAAAAGTAAGGAGAGGTACGTAAGCTATAGTCGAAAAAACTGTTAACTCTGAAAGTCGTAAACCGATTTAACAAAAATAATAAAATTTTAAATAGGGAATTAAAATACCTTTTAAACAAGGTATCACTCGACCCCCCTTTCTATTTAAAATTTTAAAGTAGTTAGTGACCTTATAGTCTTAAGTCATTATGAGAACAATCTAAAATACATAAAAAAAGTGGTAAAATTGGTCTCTTTAAGCTTGTTTTCTATTTAAAGTCGATATCTCAATTGGTACAAAAGTGAGGAGAGGTACGTAAGCTATAGTCGAAAAAACTTTTAACTCTGAAAGTCGTAAACCGATTTTTTAAAAAATTAAAATTTTAAATAGGGAATTAAAATACCTTTGAAACAAAGTATCACTCAACCCCCCTTTCTATTTAAAATTTTAAAGTATTTATTATTTTTTATATTTAATAATTGAAAAAATATTATTAGTTAGTTACCTTATAGACTTACATCAATATGACGCTTATAAAAAATACGTCAAAAAGTAGCAAAAGTGTTATCATTACACATGTTTTTTATTTGAGGTCGATACCTCAATCCGTTGAAGAGTTAGCAGGGGGGGGACTTTTTACGTCCGCACTGTATATGCTCTATACACAGACAGGCTTTACCAATAATAAAGCCTTTCCAAAGTTGCATAAGTTAGTATTAGTACTAGAGAGTTAGTACTTCCCGAAAATTCTCTCACCTGTTTTAGAAATCTCCGTTGGTTCAGGTGAGATCTGAATAACGGCCCTGCCCTTCCATTTTTCAAAAAAAAGTTTTACCGATAATAACCGTCCCAATCAAGTTGGGCCTGGAAAAAATGCATGTGCAGTAGATTTTTTGCCTTTGGCCTTGCCCAGAACGAACCCCAATTTTTCAATTATTTTCTTTGTTTTTAAAAGTTATTATTGTTACACATTTTTTCTCCTCTCTACGCCTACCACATTTTTTTGGTAAAAAACTGGACAAAAAAATTGACCAAAAATGTAGAATATGCTAACGATGTTCTAAATTAACATTGGAACATCTTTAGCATGTGCTAAGAATAGGTTACGTTTTTAGGATGTGCAAAGATATTCTTATCGGATGATTGCCATGTGCTTAGCACATATAGCAACGGGTCATCCTTAGCAACGTTAACCTCTGAAATATGGCTTTAAATAAAATAAAAAATAGATTTTTGGGCTCTAAAAACCATGTCCTATCACAATACACATATGATAAAGATGTTCTAATAGTAACCTTCTTTGGTGGTATATCCTTGGCGTATGCCAAGAAAATACTTAGAAGCTCATTCTTTTGATGTTCTTTTATGATACCAAAATAGCATGTGCGCTAAACTGACCAAAAAATGTTTTAAAATTGATATATTTGCTATGTTTTCATGGATATTGAATACGTTTTCAATATGTTTTGAAAACTTTTTTTTCATTAGTTTTCATGACAGGTTTTCAAATCGATTTTGAATCGATTTGAAAACGGTTTTCAAATTTTGATATTTAGCAGCAGAGTTTTGGTACTTTTTTAAAAAAAATGTATTTTATTCGAAAGATGATGTTGGCCCTTGCCACACATTTTTAAAAAATTTTAATTACTACTCTGTTTGCAAGTGGAAGTGAAGAAAGAAATGCTGGACTGGCATATGTGCATAGCACATACACTTTTGAGCCAAATATTTCTTTTATTTTCCATAATTATTTTTTTTTAAGTCTTTAAAAAAACAAATCTTTACTTATTTAAGTAAGGTTATGTTATTAATCTTCTTTTTTCTATATACTCCACCAAATTTTAGAATGCCGGTTCCACAGTTTTACTTCTATTTCTCTCTCTCCCTCTCTCTCTCAAAAAGAGTGAGAGCAATAAAATATAATTTGGCGGCTGTCTGGTAATCCGACGCAATACGCATGTGTAAACTCAATCCCGGTTTTCATGGAAAATCGGTATTTCGATCTCAATACGATCTTGATCCAACTCTAAAAATTTTCAGGGTCGGATCTAGATTGAAATCGATTTGAATACTGGAAAAACAGGCGTTTTCATGGACGGTATCGGATTGAAATCGTTTTCAGAACGAACTCAATTCCCATGAAAACGTAGCATTTCTTTGCATGTATTGAAGATGTACTCAAATGGTTGCTTTGGATATCCTTAATAGCATATAGTTATATAGTATGTACTAAGCATATGCTAAAGATGTACTCAAAAGGACATCCTCAAAAGGAGGTTTAACGCATATGCTATGCATGTAAATGTTCTTTCATTGCTATGTGGGTAGTTCTACCCTATATACTTTCTTAAAATTTCCACCTGATATAGCGCTGAGGGCGAAAATCTACAGAAAATTACTTGAATGCCTATAATTTAGCAAAACAATACAATGTAAAAATGTACTTCCCCAAAATTTACAATAACAAATCAGTACTGGGCAAAAATTTTAAAATGACCAAACTATGTAGCGGCAAAACAGAAATTAAAAACAAAAGATCAAAAGATTTTGGGTGGAAAAAAACCAAAATTCAAAGTTGGATAAGCATCTCACAAGTAACACACAAAGGACCAAGCGGCCATTTCAAGCGGTCGGACGGGACAAAAAAGTATCTCATTACTAGAAAAACCAGCTGTGACTTCTATATGATTAAAATTATGAATATATTTTCTAATCAATAATTTCGTAAAACAATAGGTTATGCAATAAAATAGTTTAAAACAATAAGTTGTAACCAGAGCTTTTAGGGTGAACCTTTAAACTTTGGGTTGGACGGGACAAGAAAAACCAAAACTTAATTTTAGTAAATTCTTACTTTTATATATTTCAATTTTTTAGAAAAATGCTTTATCATGGCTTTTCCAAACTAAACAAAAGGCATTGGAATTAAAGGAGAGAGCATGTTGTTAACATTTATCTTAAAAATTATTGTGAACCACGAACCAGTAAAGCTTTTCTTTTAGGTTGGACGGGACGAAAAATACAATAATTGAAAAAATATTATTTGCTTTAGATCCGAAACCGTTTGTATATTTCCGCTTTTTTACATACCAAGAAAAAAATGTTATAGTGGTTTTATGAGTTGGAGTTATTTCAAGATTTTTAACAAAAACCAGTAGATTGTTAAAGCGTTTTCCTTTTTGTTTAATAAAATTACATTTGCTTGAACTGGCCCCAAAGCGAAAAGGGAAATAATTAAACGATGTTTCGTCCTGGGCAACCAGCGTGGGCTTATCAGTGATTTCCACCCAAGATCTTTTGTTTTTGGATTCTTTTCGGTTGAAGTAACTGATTTGGAGGTTTTTTAACTTCTTCTTTTCTTTTAATTGCCTTAGGAGCATAATCCTATCGAAAATATTAACACGCCAGGACGAACCGGTATCAGGTGACTTAGATAAGTACCAGTGCGGAACGATGCCTATTTGTGAGTGATTCAAAGTTGGAAATCAAAGTGTATGATGGTTTTTCATGATGTTGGGGGAGGGTGAACCACTGATGAGCTCACGTTGGTTGCCCAGGGAAAAACATTGTTTAATCATTTCCCTTTCCGCTTTGGTCCTTTGTGTGTTTCTTGTGGGATGCTCATCCAACTTTGAATTTTCGTTTTTCCACCCAAGATCTTTTGATCTTTTGTTTTTAGATTCTTTTCGGTTGAAGTAACTGATTTGGAGGTTTTTTAACTTTTTTTTTATTGTAAAACAGAAATTGTTGGACACCCACGGTTCATCAGAATCTGCAAAATCAAACCCGTTAAATAAAAGTTCAATCATAAAATCATTCACTGTGGAACCTGCAATTCGTCAAACCAATTTTTTATCCGAAATTCGAAATTGAACAGACCCGTTTTTAATCGAATCGTTCATCAAACTTATTCAATATCAAACTCGTAATTTGTAAAACCCATTTTTAATAAAACGCCGAATTTGCCAAACCATTATTTATCAAAACCGGATTTCGTCAAACTCGTTTTTATCAGAAAATATTTGCTAAATTGATAGCACGTTCGCCATTAATACTTACATGAACCGGAGGCGTACACGCAGGTGGCGACATCTATACACAAAGTATTGAACACTACCTGTGAATACTTTTATAGAACGACAAAGGCATCGAAATGACGTGACGCCTCCAGTTCATGTAAGTATTATTGGCGAATACGCTATCAATTTATCAAATATTTTCTGATAAACAACGAGTTTGGGTTTTACAAATTACGAGTTTGATATTGAATGAGTTCGATGAACAATGGTTCGATTAAAAACGGGTACCATAGGCGTTCAAATTGTTCACAACGTACTGACCTAAAACCTTACAATACTAAAAAGTTACACAGACAAAACCGTATGAACGTAAAATAGTGTAACATATTGCCGCTAGATGGCGCTGAGGTGTGACGGATACCATTTGATTTGTTAGGCTTCTGTATTTTAGGTACAGAGGGAGCTGGCCTCGCCTACAGTCGGCCCGTTGGAAAAACCTGTTACACCCGGTTTCCACCAACGACTATGAAATGTTATGACAGTAATGTGAGGCGTGAGCGGGCACGCACGAAAAACTCGTAGGTGGGAACCGGGTTTAACGAAAAGCTTGTTCGCATCTTTTTTGTCGGCTATGTACTGCCACCTAGCGGCAATATATTACACAGGTTTTCCTGTCCAGCTGTTGTCGGCTGTATACTCCGTCGCCATCTAGCGGGAATACGATACACTTTTTTCCGTTTGTACGGTTTTGCCCTTGTAACGTTTTAGGCCAGTCCATTATGATCTATTTCGATGTTGTGAAAGTACAGTTTTGCCTATTTATTGTTTTCAAAAAATCGTCCAATTTTTTGAAAACAAAAGGAGAGCAAGTGAAATCAGTCAGTGGCGGTACATGCCGGTAGGCACACAGAAAATAACAAAAAGTTTATGAAATATACTTAAATTAGTAGATCCTTAGATTAAAATATCAACAAACACGTTTTTTTTTTAATTTTCAAAATTTAAATACTTTTGATGAAGTAGTTAATGTCCAATGAGTCAAACGATATATTTTCTAACGTTTTTGTAAGGTTTTTTCGAGGTTTTTTTTAATAAAGACGATAAAATAAAACATACTTTTTAATGCGCAATGAGATATTTTCGAAGGTTTTTTTTATAAAAACTATAAAATAAAGTTAGGTAAAGTCCTTAAACAAACTTGCAAACAACAATAAAAGTTAAGTCACATGTGTTCAGGTTTGTAATTGAATCCTACCTCTTATCAGAATATTAAGGTTGATTTATACTGCTTCCGTTGCCATCTGCGCTCGCCCTTCGAATTGATATTTGAATATTTTTGTCTGTCCTAGATGTCTCTATATACCCTAAGCATTATTGACTTTATTGTGTACTGAAGAAGTCAGTATAAGTAAGTTTCTGCTAATGACCAGAATAAATAACATAATTAACAAACACAATAACATCTTTTTTTTGCTAGTGGGTAATATTTTTTTTCTTGATGTTCCAGGTGCTGTGAACTGTGTTTCTTTGTTTTAATGTTTGGCATAATTTTATTTTGTTGAAAATTGAAATTGCAATAAATAAATAATAAAATATACTACAAACATTTATTTTTAGGAAGCTTCCAAAGCTCAAATGGGCAGAATTATTAAATTATTTTGTAGATTTCATATTATAGTAAAATTTTAATAATATAATCCATGTGTAAATTTATATTTAAGTAGGTACGACACTGGTGTGTTTACTGTAAACAACAGAAAGGTAAACATTGTTCCATATAATAATATAACCAAAGTCTCCGTAAGTGTCAAGTATCTTGTCTCTTTTTAATCTAAGGGCGCTATCTACAAGAAAGTTTAAATCTAGCATCAAGAAACACTTCATGTTCTAAAGTTAATAGGTACCTATGTGTTTTTGCTTGTGTAAAGAACTGAAATAATAATTTTCCACTCACTTATATTCCTCTTTTACCCTCACATAAAAAAACTTCTCAACCTTTTGTTTTACTACTTATAGTTAATTATTTATATCTTTCTGTTTCCGTTTTGCTATCTCTTACTTATTTATTTACTTAACGCACTTGATCAAAATTTAGAATGAATTCATATTGATTATCTTAAAGAAATTGTTAAACTTAAAAAATTAATACTTAAGTATTTAATTATAGGAGAAACCTTTACAGGGTTCCTAAGATTTTCCTTAGGGATAGGCACGAAAGTAAAAACAAAAGTGGAATGATAATATTCTGTAAATAAAATGACCGCTACATATACTTGACATTTGTGAGCCTAAATAAGTTGGTATTGACAAAATTCCACTAACTCTGAGGCTAATAATAAAAAGGGTTATCGCACATCACTTATGGAAGGCAAAAAACTAGTCATTCCGGTTGTATAACAGCACTGAACAAATCAAAACACTATATTTTTAGCAAAAACAGGCAAAAAAACGAAAACACTTTATTTTGACTAAAAAAACAACGGAGTAACATCCTAGTAACTTTTGTTTTGCTTCAAACAAGTGTGTGGCTAATAAAAAAAGCAGGCAAATATATATCATGTTTACAGGGGGACTTGAAACCTATCTAAAAATGATATAACTTTACTTTTTCTATTAACAAAAATTTTAAAAAACAAAATTTTAATATATTATGAAAAATCATGCTAAAACATACCAATTACTGATTGTGGAAAAGACACACCAAAAACAAAAAAGAATGTCAAATCGATTCGATTGATGTGACTACGTTCTTTTAGGCTCATAACTGTCACCTGCATAAGGCGGTCATTTTTGTGAAATTTCTCAGGGGGTATTATCATTCCACTTTTGTTTTTACTTTCGTGGGGATAGAATTTCTGCGCGCACAAAAGAAACAGGTATATTGAGCAATGGTGCCAGTTTGTTATTATCTCCGGACTGCTTTCATGAGAAAAAATTGTCGCCACTCTTTCATTGTGAGCATAAATCATAGTTGCAATAATAACCGTTGACAAGATGTCTGCAAATTCCGCTAGATGGCGGCCACACCATGAGATGATCGAGGAAAAACGGGTTCACAGGCATTGCATTTTTATTTCCTTTCGAGTCGCTTCAGTTTCGTAAATTTTGTGTTTTTGAAATGCCGTATACTCGAGAAGAAAAGAAATATCTTCGCTTTTAATTAAATTTCTTTCCATTCTGAAAGAAATCAATAAACGGCGCTGTTTTTACTGCAGAGCTTTTTACTTGCGATATTATTGATTTTAAATAAAGCTGGCCCTACACTACATTTGATATTTTCAAGGTGTTTTATGACATGATCCCGAAACATGTAGCGAACCAATTCTTCAAAACTAGCGGGAGGGTAAAAGCGAAAAATAAGGGGCTGCCAATATTTGTAACACCCAAAAAGGGGTGAAAAGATTTATTTTGCTCTGTTTCTTTACAAAAAACGTTTTTTTTACGAAAAACTTGAGCTCTGCCACTTTTTTTATTTTTTTCTTCAACTTTCTCGAAATTTTCGTCATACTGTAGAAAAAAATTATTTCCCCCATGGTCATACTCTACTTTTATTCGAAAATATTTAGAAACAGAGACGGGATCAGTTTTCCTAAAACGGGGGATCTTGGTTTCGAGTGAGAAGATAAAGGGCGCTTTAAATTAGCCGAACGCAAAAATGTTAGAAAAACAAAGCACGAAATAAAAATGGCGCCGCTTACAATTTTTTTTCAAAAATTACGTAATTTCAGGAACGCAAAGAAATAGGTCTAAAGAGTATAATTTTTAAGAAAAAAATATCAATTTTCTCGGCCTCCTCCACTGAGACTACAGGGGCCGTGCACAAATTACGTAATGGTCATAGGGGGGAGGGGGGTTACAAAACGTTACGTAGGAAAATAAGTAAAGTTTTTTTTTTGGGGGGGGGGTAGTGGTCTTGAAATCGTTACGTAATATTAGGAAAGTGGCGTGCCAAACCGTTACAAAACATTACATAGGGAGGGGGTCAAAAATTGGTAAAATCACCGTTACGTAATTGTGCACGGCCCCACATCTGACTGTTCCTCCTTTTTGATTTCAAATCAAAGTGCAAAACCCGGGTTGGACGTACGAAGGCGTCAATCCGTCCTATTTGCTTGATAAAGTTTCTACGGAAATATCTCAGTCCATTTCTCCGGCCGTGTATGAAAGCTTTAGGTTAGGCATCTGCATGTATCTCAGTCCCCAGCCTGTAAACAGTGCGTAAGGACAATGGTTACAAAATGAAAAGCCGAAAAATATTTTTTTTACGATATCTTGCATCAGTTTGGTATTAAAGTCGAGCAAAAACAATTTTTATTCCAGTCCTAAAGGTATGAAAATGGAAAACATTAGAAAACAACAACCTGGAATGGATTTACTAGGTGTAAGATGTTGAGAATTTGGAACCTTTGGTTGCACTAAAACAAAATTATGATTGTTTTCCACAAACCAAAACTACACTTTTTTGCACTCGACGCGCGTTTCGCTAACAACGTTAGCATCATCAGGAGACGATAAACAATAAACAATTGTGAAAACAATAGAAAACAACTAATTATGTGCTTCACGAATATATAAGAAAAAAAATCGAATTTTTCATTTTAAATTGTTTTTTTAAAAAGGGTGGGGTAGCTAGGTTAATATTAACTTAGCGATCCTACATATTTAGGTATCACGAAACTAAAAAATTTCAAAAACCAGTATTATCTGTAAATTATCTGCTATTTTTGTCTACGATCAGAAAATTTTGTACTTGTCTAGTTTCTGAGAAAATCAATAAATAATATCATATTGCGTAATTAATAATTAACTGAAAACCTCGCAGTGTTTCTGTTTTTATTGTTTTAAATGTCATAACTTTTATTTATCTTCCCAGGAACCAAAGAAAAAGAAAAAAAAAACATAATTTAAAAGAAAAAATTCGGTGTTTTTCTTATATATTCGTGGAGCACATAATTATCACATAATTTTAAAACCAATAATTTTTAGTTTGGCGCCATATTTCCTGGTGGGGTTGCAAAGTTTATATTAACCTAGCTAATCCAATTTCTTTTTCAATTTTCTCGGAAACCAGATGAGTACAATATTTTCATGGACGAAATTAGCACATAATATGCAGATAATACTGGTTTTTGAAATTTTTTAATTCCATGATAACTAAACATATGGGGTTGGTAAGTTAATATTAACCTAGCTACCCCACCGTTTTAAAAAAAAAAACATAAAATGAGAAAATTCGATTTTTTTCTTATATATTCGTAAAGCACATAATTAGCACATAATGTTAAAACCAAAGATTTTTAGTTTGCGCCATATTTTCTGGTGGGTTTGTCAAGTTAATATTAACCTAGCTGCCCCATTTTCTTTTTCGATTTTCTCAGAAACCACAAAAGCACAAAATTTTTTGATTGGGGACGAAATTAGCATGTAATTACCACCTAATTATGGCATAACTAAATTTTTTATTTTCTAGAGGTGGGGTCGCTAGATTAATGGAGGTATAAAAAATCATGAAATATTCGCTTTTACCTTTTTTTAAAACCTCTTCCCTAAAATTGCTAGAAGCACCGTTCCATTTAAAGAACCACCCTGTATATATATATATATATCAATAGATCATATATACCTTAGTCTGATCATAATTTTTTAGAGCAAAAAGAGTACATAGGTAGGTAGCTAATTCCAAAAACAAAATGGTTAATTTTTAAAATAATACTTATAATTAACAGGGGCAGTCACTGATTTATTAGAGCTGTGGGGGGCGGGTTCCTCTGACCACGACAAGGGGGTAATCAGAGTTTGTGTTCTTCATTTACCTAAAACTTGGCAAAACATGTTTCGAATTTTTAGAAAATTTAATTAAAAGTGCAAATTTTTTAACACAATTTCAATGCTGGCTCATAAATAAATGTCTAAAATATTTGCAATTCAAGCAGGAAGTAGTTTAAAATGTTTGATTTTTTTAGGCTTGGATGTGTCTTGATATTAGTTTGATTGTCTTAAAATTATAGAAATAATAAACTAAAAAAAAACATAAAGAACAGTACTGTACTCTCAAAAAGAGCATAACCGGTCACACTACCCACCTTCTCACACTTTCAAGAATAAAGGTATCTGCATAGGTGGGAAAAATGGAAAAAATATAACTAAATTCAAAATAAAATTAAATTAAAAATAAGAGTTAAACCTCTATAGGATCACAACATCTGTAAGCTTTAATTATACAGCAGAAAATAAAAATAAAAAAATAAAATGAAAATTAAATGATGGTCAACTTTTAACTTAATTTTATCTGAAAAATGATGTGTGCAAGTCAAAAAACATTGATTTTTTTTAGTTTTTTTTTTATTCAAAAGGCAGCTGTATAATTTTGCTAGTTTTTGTAAAGTACTTGGCCGGTATTTTTTCCTGTAACAAAGCTAAGGAACAGTTTTGACACTAATTTTTTAATTTAATTTTGCTGGTTATGAAGGTATTTATGTGCCTTGGACAATCAATCATATAGCTTCTGGAGGAACACAGCCCTGGTAAGACACAGCTGTAAAATAATTAAGCTGTTTGAAATATTTAAAAAAAAATAATAAATTTTGAGGTTGAAAAAACGTCAACAAATATTTTGCCGGCTGCACTTCCATAACACGATTTTTCAGTCTTTTCTTGGTAAAATTGGTTGACTTTCAAGGTCATTCCTTAAGGCTTAAGGAAAAAGATATGGAAAAGGAACAAACATGAACACCAAGATCTGAATACATGAGATTTAATATTTGCTAAAGGAGAAAGTTACAAAAAAGCAATTTAAGCACTAACCAGCCTTTAGTTTTATTTTTGGGAGTGTCTAAAGAGCCGACAATTCGGCTGAATAGTCGTGAGGGTAAAGAGCCGACAGTAATTATTTAGTATATTTTTAACTAAATGAACCCAACCCAACTGAAACAGATTTAAACCAAGCCAAAAAAAAAACAGTTTAACCCCCCCTAAACTTTTTTTTTTGCATTAAAAAAAACCTCAGACAAGGATTCAAGGTCCTTTAGGGGCCCTAGAAGGTGCCTCCATTTTTTTTGATGTCAAAAAAAGATGTAGGGGTTGTAGTGTTTTTTTTGGGTTGTTTTGGCTTTGAATAAGTTGGTATGAGTCTGTTTAAAAAAAAAACGAAAATATGAAAAACACATAATAAATAATGGTAATTATGCCCTAGGACCCCAAATCCGTCTGCGGCGGTTGTTTTTTTTGTTTTTTTTTAATTTTTTTTTCACTGAAACAACCCAAACCAACACAGTCCAAGGTAATTATGCAGTATACGGTTTTCTGCCATTTTTTATTTCTTTTGAAAAATTCTTTATGGGGGCACCTTCTAGGGTCCCTAGGACCCCAAATCCGTCTGCGCCAGTTGGTTTTGTTTTTTTTAAATTTTTTTTCACTAAAACAACCCAAACCAACACAGTCCAACCCAACCTAATCCAAACCAACCCAAAACAAAAAAAAAACACATTAAAACCCCCCCCTGGGCACCCTTTTTTCTCGTAAAAAAAAACGGGCGCAGGAGGATTTGGGATTCTTTTGATTTTTTTTGAAAAATGGCAGAAAACCGTATACTGCATAATTACCCAGTCCAACCCAACCTAATTCAAACCAACCCAAAACAATCAAAAAAACACATTACAACCCCCCCTGGGCACCCTTTTTTCTCGTAAAAAAAAAAATCGGGCGCAGGCGGATTTGGGGTCCTAGGGACCCTAGAAGGTGCCCCCATAAAGAATTTTTCAAAAAAAATCAAAAATGGCGGAAAACCGTATACTGCATAATTACCTAAATAATGGTATACTATCGGCTCTTTAGCCTCACGACTATTTAGCCGAATTGTCGGCTCTTTAGACACTCCCTTTACGTTTTCCTGTATAAACGCACCTTTAGAAGCGCAGGGATTAATTATTAGCATACCATAAATAAAATGTGAAAAATATATTCTTACCTTTGTGTATAGAATTCTAGTTCTCCAAAGGCAGGCACTTTTCTCCAAATTTTTTAATTTTTTTGGTTCTTCAAAACTTGTAAACAGCTGTTTCCGATATTTTTTGAATTGTGCATCAGTATTTCTGGCCTGCAACAGAGTTGGACTACTATAACTGGAGAACTGGGATAAAGAAGCATAGAACAAATTTCGGTTGTTTGTGGATAACAGTGCCTTTATTCTTGAACTGCTGGGACCAAGGGAAGTGGGCGTGGTTTACAAAAAAAGTGAGATGGAGATATGCCAACAGATAAAGGTGTGAAAAGAAAAAGGATACTCCCGCGGGAGCAATTCCCTTCCTACACTTTCAAAAATACAGACCGTGGACATGACGTGAAGTGACCACATAACCTGTTGTTTTAAACTTTTTTGTTGTTTGTTTTTAAATTATTTTAGCGAAAATCTGGACTGGTTTAAGCAGTCCAATAATGACGGTAAGTCCCAAAGTTTCTGTCTTTAAGAACAGCTTGCTGTATTGACCGGAAAACAATCGTTTCAGGAGTATGAAATGTCGAGAAAGGCACACGGCCTTCATCAGGAATCTGGCGACTCGGATACGGACACTGACACCGACTCGGAGGACTACAACTCCATGAGGCCTCCTCCGTACAACTACGAGGACATCAAACATAAGATTGTTGTGGTGGAGGCTCAGAATGCAAAGAAAAATGAACATGTTGATTCTGAGGCATCTTTAAAGAGAAAGGGCAAAAAGAAAAAGCGATGGTTGCCTCTAACAGTGGATGTGATAAAGACATTGGAGATAAAAGCAAGTAAGTCATCAATCTTTAATTTAGGTTTAAATTGTATGTTAGGTTTAAATTGTTTAATATTTTATCATTAAGTAGTCATACCTACAGCTGAGGTGCTCTTGCATATCACATCATCATCTTTTGCGTCGGCCTGCGGCCCCACAAAGGACACCCAGTTTTCATGCAAAATTCCAAAATTACATGTTACTTTTCCAAAAGTTTTCATGCCATTTATTTAAAATATATCTAACATTACTTTTCTACAAATTTTCGCCCTTGGTCAATTTTTTTTTGTCCTGTTTTTCACCAAAAAAATTTGGTAGGCTTAGTAAATCATGCCACAACAACTATTTTTATTTAAAATTTGATCAGATTTGAACTTAACAAGGAACTTACCATGTCTCCAGAATGTTTTAAAAATTATGCAGAAGATCCTGGGTGGAAAAAACAAAAATTCAAACTTGGATGAGCATCCCACAATGACCAAAGCAAAAAGAGAAATGATCAAATGATGCTTCGCCCTGGGCAACCAGCGTGGGCTCATCAGTGGTTTCACTGGTCACCCTCCCCAAACATCATTAAACACAATCATAAACTTTGAGTCACTTACAAATAGGCATTGTTCTGCAGTGGTACTTATATAAGTCAGCTGCAAGGTCACCTGATACAGGTTTTATTTATTTCATGTTTGTATTTAACTATATAGATTAGACTAGTCAAAGTTATGTAAATAAAGTAAGAACAGAAATGTTACTAAACTAAGCACTAAAAATAACATATTAAGTAGTATAAGTTACAGGACAATCACTAAGAAACTTACAAACACTAAACAAAAGAGAAATATATTATTGTCAATTATTTAAAAATAAGCTTTCTTGAAAGATATAAACACCCTGTAAATGCTTAACACTTAATTTGATCACATTTCGAAATTTCAAAATAAAAATGCATTGCTCATAAAAAATTGGAAATTTTGGATTTTTCACTTTTTTATGTGGGTAGTGTACCAAAAATTATAAAAAATGAGTTGATGAGAAAACCCAAGTTATGAGCAGCACCTATTGGAAGCCTTTGAGAAGGGGGGTGCACGTCCCTGAAGCTAGCAGAGCAAGGTGAGCAGAACAACTTTTTTTGTAGTGCATAATTAGGTGCTAATTAAGTGCCCCACTTAAAAATTTAGTGCTACTTTTTAAAAAAAAATACAGCATGTTCTGCTAGCTTCATAAGAATTCAGCAGAGCAATACATTAAAAATCGGAATCAAAATTACCATAGTGCATAATAAAGTGCTAATTAAGTGCCCCATTTCAAAATCTAGTGCTTCTTTTTTTAAAAAAATATAGTATGTTCTGCAAACATGCTGTATTAAAAAAAGGCAGCACTAATACAGACTTTAGTATCCACTATAATAGTTTTTGTTTCAAAGATTTTTATTGCATTGCTCTGCTTCAGTTCATCTGAAGCCAGCAGTACATGCTAATTAAGTGCCCCACTTAAAAATTTAGGGTCATTCCATATCAAATCAACCAAAAAATCACAAAAATTTTACGCGACCAATTCCAATTTTGATGATTTTTGGTATATATTTTCTTCTTACCATAAAAGTTGAAAATGCAAATTTTTAGATTTTTTTGATTCGTAGTTTTTTTTTTTTAATTTTTCAAAATAAAAAAGTCAGCATTTTGACCTTAACAAGAATGTACAAAACTAGCAATATCTCGAGAACCACTTACACTAGGAAAGTAATAAATGGCTCATTTTAAAGTCATTTTGAAGCTCTTTTTTATGAAATATCACAACATAATTTTAACAAAAAAAAAAATTGTAAATAAAAAATTGAAAAAAAAAATTGAAAAATTCAAAAAGGCCATTTTTAATTTTTTTGAAAAAAATATATAATTTTGGTCAAAGTGTTACTTAATTATCCACAAAATTTTATGATGGAGAAATGATGGGTTCAATGTCAAAAAAAATATCAAAAATATTAAGTACATTTCATAGGCGATTTTTCATGCATGTGACATTTTTAATAAATTTTTTCACATTGAACCCATGATTTGTCCATCTCAAAATTTTGTGAATAGTTTAATAACACTTTAAAGAAAATAATATAATTTTTTGAAAAAAATTAAAAATGGCCTTTTTGAAATTTTTCAAAAAAAAAATCAAAAATTTTTTTTTTATTTTTTTTTTCAATATATGTTATGCAATATTCTCATATGAAAGGTCTTTATAAGAGCTTTAAAATGAACCTTCACCTACTTTTCTATTATAAGTGGTTCTTTGGATATTCCTAATTTTGTGCGCACATGTTAAGGACAAATAAGTGACTTTTTCGATTTTCAAAAATTAATTCAAAATAAACAACTGGTCAAAAAAGTTTGAAATTTTGGATTTTCCAGTTTTTTGGTAGGAAAAACATGTATACTAAAAATCATCAACATCGGAGATGGTGTGGTAAAATACCCTGGTTGACTTGATATGGACTGACCCTAGGGTCATTCCATATCAAATCAACCAAAAAATCACAAAAATTTTACGCGACCAATTCCAATTTTGATGATTTTTGGTATATATTTTCTTCTTACCATAAAAGTTGAAAATGCAAATTTTTAGATTTTTTTGATTCGTAGTTTTTTTTTTAAATTTTTCAAAATAAAAAAGTCAGCATTTTGACCTTAACAAGAATGTACAAAACTAGCAATATCTCGAGAACCACTTACACTAGGAAAGTAATAAATGGCTCATTTTAAAGTCATTTTGAAGCTCCTTTTTACGAAATATCACAACATAATTTTAACAAAAAAAAAATTGGAAATAAAAAATTGAAAAAAAAAATTGAAAAATTCAAAAAGGCCATTTTTAATTTTTTTGAAAAAAATATATAATTTTGGTCAAAGTGTTACTTAATTATCCACAAAATTTTATGATGGAGAAATGATGGGTTCAATGTCAAAAAAAATATCAAAAATATTAAGTACATTTTATAGGCGATTTTTCATGCATGTGACATTTTTAATAAATTTTTTCACATTGAACCCATGATTTGTCCATCTCAAAATTTTGTGAATAGTTTAATAACACTTTAAAGAAAATAATATAATTTATTGAAAAAAATTAAAAATGGCCTTTTTGAAATTTTTCAAAAAAAAAAATCAAAATTTTTTTTTTTTATATTTTTTTTTCAATATATGTTATGCAATATTCTCATATGAAAGGTCTTTATAAGAGCTTTAAAATGAACCTTCACCTACTTTTCTATTATAAGTGGTTCTTTGGATATTCCTAATTTTGTGCGCACATGTTAAGGACAAATAAGTGACTTTTTCGATTTTCAAAAATTAATTCAAAATAAACAACTGGTCAAAAAAGTCTGAAATTTTGGATTTTCCAGTTTTTTGGTAGGAAAAACATGTATACTAAAAATCATCAACATCGGAGATGGTGTGGTAAAATACCCTGGTTGACTTGATATGGACTGACCCTTTAGTGCTACTTTTTTTTAAAAAAATACAGCATGTTCTGCTAGCTTCATAAGAATTCAGCAGAGCAATACATTAAAAATCGGAATCAAAATTACCATAGTGCATAATAAAGTGCTAATTAAGTGCCCCATTTCAAAATCTAGTGCCTCTTTTTTTTTTTAAATATGGTATGTTCTGCAAACATGCTGTATTAAAAAAAGGCAGCACTAATACAGACTTTAGTATCCACTATAATAGTTTTTGTTTCAAAGATTTTTATTGCATTGCTCTGCTTCAGTTCATCTGAAGCCAGCAGTACATGCTATATTTGTTTAAAAAAAGGAGTACTAAATTTTTAAATGGGGCACTCATTTAGATTTTCATTATGTGCCACTACATTTTTTATTACGACATTTTTTAATCCATTGCTCTGCTAAGTTCATCTGAAGCTAGCACAACATGCTATTTTACAAAAAAAGTTTAAAATTTTTAAATGGGGCACTTAATTAGCATTTTACTATGCACTATGATAATTTTGATTCCGATAATTTTTAATGCATTGCTCTACTGAGTTCATCTGAAGCTAGCAGAACATGATGTATTTAAAAAAAAAACTAACTGAGTTCATCTGAAACTAGCAGAACTCGCTTTATTTTTAAAAAAAAAGGAGCACTAAATTTTTAAATGGGGCACTTAATTAGCATTTTACTATGCACTATGATAATTTTGATTCCGATAATTTTTAATGCATTGCTCTACTGAGTTCATCTGAAGCTAGCAGAACATGATGTATTTAAAAAAAAAAACTAACTGAGTTCATCTGAAACTAGCAGAACTCGCTTTATTTTAAAAAAAAAAGGAGCACTAAATTTTTAAATGGGGCACTTAATTAGCATTTTACTATGCACTATGATAATTTTGATTCCGATAATTTTTAATGCATTGCTCTACTGAGTTCATCTGAAGCTAGCAGAACATGATGTATTTAAAAAAAAAACTAACTGAGTTCATCTGAAACTAGCAGAACTCGCTTTATTTTAAAAAAAAAGGAGCACTAAATTTTTAAATGGGGCACTTAATTAGCATTTTACTATGCACTATGATAATTTTGATTCCGATAATTTTTAATGCATTGCTCTACTGAGTTCATCTGAAGCTAGCAGAACATGATGTATTTAAAAAAAAAACTAACTGAGTTCATCTGAAACTAGCAGAACTCGCTTTATTTTAAAAAAAAAAGGAGCACTAAATTTTTAAATGGGGCACTTAATTAGCATTTTACTATGCACTATGATAATTTTGATTCCGATAATTTTTAATGCATTGCTCTACTGAGTGCATCTGAAGCTAGCAGAACATGATGTATTTAAAAAAAAAACTAACTGAGTTCATCTGAAACTAGCAGAACTCGCTTTATTTTAAAAAAAAAAGGAGCACTAAATTTTTAAATGGGGCACTTAATTAGCATTTTACTATGCACTATGATAATTTTGATTCCGATAATTTTTAATGCATTGCTCTACTGAGTTCATCTGAAGCTAGCAGAACATGATGTATTTAAAAAAAAAACTAACTGAGTTCATCTGAAACTAGCAGAACTCGCTTTATTTTTAAAAAAAAGGAGCACTAAATTTTTAAATGGGGCACTTAATTAGCATTTTACTATGCACTATGATAATTTTGATTCCGATAATTTTTAATGCATTGCTCTACTGAGTTCATCTGAAGCTAGCAGAACATGATGTATTTAAAAAAAAAACTAACTGAGTTCATCTGAAACTAGCAGAACTCGCTTTATTTTAAAAAAAAAGGAGCACTAAATTTTTAAATGGGGCACTTAATTAGCATTTTACTATGCACTATGATAATTTTGATTCCGATAATTTTTAATGCATTGCTCTACTGAGTTCATCTGAAGCTAGCAGAACATGATGTATTTAAAAAAAAAAACTAACTGAGTTCATCTGAAACTAGCAGAACTCGCTTTATTTTAAAAAAAAAGGAGCACTAAATTTTTAAATGGGGCACTTAATTAGCATTTTACTATGCACTATGATAATTTTGATTCCGATAATTTTTAATGCATTGCTCTACTGAGTTCATCTGAAGCTAGCAGAACATGATGTATTTAAAAAAAAAACTAACTGAGTTCATCTGAAACTAGCAGAACTCGCTTTATTTTTAAAAAAAAGGAGCACTAAATTTTTAAATGGGGCACTTAATTAGCATTTTACTATGCACTATGATAATTTTGATTCCGATAATTTTTAATGCATTGCTCTACTGAGTTCATCTGAAGCTAGCAGAACATGATGTATTTAAAAAAAAAACTAACTGAGTTCATCTGAAACTAGCAGAACTCGCTTTATTTTAAAAAAAAAAGGAGCACTAAATTTTTAAATGGGGCACTTAATTAGCATTTTACTATGCACTATGATAATTTTGATTCCGATAATTTTTAATGCATTGCTCTACTGAGTTCATCTGAAGCTAGCAGAACATGATGTATTTAAAAAAAAAACTAACTGAGTTCATCTGAAACTAGCAGAACTCGCTTTATTTTAAAAAAAAAGGAGCACTAAATTTTTAAATGGGGCACTTAATTAGCATTTTACTATGCACTATGATAATTTTGATTCCGATAATTTTTAATGCATTGCTCTACTGAGTTCATCTGAAGCTAGCAGAACATGATGTATTTAAAAAAAAAACTAACTGAGTTCATCTGAAACTAGCAGAACTCGCTTTATTTTAAAAAAAAAGGAGCACTAAATTTTTAAATGGGGCACTTAATTAGCATTTTACTATGCACTATGATAATTTTGATTCCGATAATTTTTAATGCATTGCTCTACTGAGTTCATCTGAAGCTAGCAGAACATGATGTATTTAAAAAAAAACTAACTGAGTTCATCTGAAACTAGCAGAACTCGCTTTATTTTAAAAAAAAAGGAGCACTAAATTTTTAAATGGGGCACTTAATTAGCATTTTACTATGCACTATGATAATTTTGATTCCGATAATTTTTAATGCATTGCTCTACTGAGTTCATCTGAAGCTAGCAGAACATGATGTATTTAAAAAAAAAACTAACTGAGTTCATCTGAAACTAGCAGAACTCGCTTTATTTAAAAAAAAAAGGAGCACTAAATTTTTAAATGGGGCACTTAATTAGCATTTTACTATGCACTATGATAATTTTGATTCCGATAATTTTTAATGCATTGCTCTACTGAGTTCATCTGAAGCTAGCAGAACATGATGTATTTAAAAAAAAAACTAACTGAGTTCATCTGAAACTAGCAGAACTCGCTTTATTTTTAAAAAAAAGGAGCACTAAATTGTTAAATGGGGCACTTAATTAGCATTTTACTATGCACTATGATAATTTTGATTCCGATAATTTTGAATGCATTGCTCTACTGAGTTCATCTGAAGCTAGCAGAACATGATGTATTTAAAAAAAAAACTAACTGAGTTCATCTGAAACTAGCAGAACTCGCTTTATTTAAAAAAATAAGGAGCACTAAATTTTTAAAGGGAGCACATAATTAGCACCTAATTATGCACTATAAATAAAATTGTTCTGCTCACCTGGCTCTGCTAGCTTCAGGGATGTGGGTCATACACTGGTTTTTGACAGAGTTGATCATGGCATTTTGGAGTTTCTTAAAGTGGTTTGAAAGCAATATTACTGGCAGAAAACAAGCAGTAAAAATAACATCTGTTGTAGCACAGGGGGGACATCTCTCCATCTTTCTTTTTAACTGTTTTATAAATGATGTTAAAGAGGATTTTTCTGTCTGCCAGTTTCTTGCTTTTGCCGATGATCTAAAATAATTTTTGGTGATATATCATGATGATGATGATCATATGATCACTTGATGATTGTCATCTTTTGCATGGCAATAAATGTACAGTTATGACCTTTGGAAGGTCAAAAAATCCATATTTATATAATTACACCTTAGACTGATTGATTGATTGATACACTCATTGGTTTTAGAGAGACAAGTCCTAGTTAAGGATCTAGGAGTGTGGCTTGACTCTGAATTGACTTTTACCAACCATATTGATTTGATTACGAATAGAGCCATGCTATTACAGCACCTAATTTCCATGAGTGGATTTAATAATATATTTTCATTTTGGGAAGTTTATTGTTCAGTGTTTCGATCTGTCTTAGAGTATGCCACATATGGCACCCGTGCTACTCGGTGCATAGTGAGAAGCTTGAGCGAGTTCAGCATAAATTCCTCAGAAGAATCATTTTAAAATTGCACATCCCTTATTAACAGGTTAATTGCGATGAAATTATGAATTTATTAAATCTTTCAACATTGGAGATTAGACGTAAATACTTTTTTTACATTTAATTCATGTATAAGTTAATATATAATAGCATAGATGCACCAGTTCTTCAAACAGTTGGCATTCATATACCTGCAATAAATTCTAGAAATAGAATGTGCAGACTGACAAATGATGTGATAAATCAAAGTGATAATTGCATAGATGTTTTTAAGGATACTTTTATTACTTTTAGTAATAAAGTAGTGAAGATTTTGCAAGCCTAGCCATCTTGATTTAAAAAAATATTTGTCTTATAAATTTTAAAAAATGTTTGGTTTATTTTACCTGGTTAATAAAAATGTTGTACTGTGTCATTTTACAGAGTTTTGAATTTTATACTGTTAAGTAATAGTTTGTAGATTTAGGATCTGACTGACTTACTATTATTGAGTTATTTTAACTATGTGATTGGGAATGTTTTGTAATTTTGTGAAATGCAATATGCATAAATAAAATTTTGATTGATTGATTTTGACTCTGATTAAGGTTGTATAGTACATAATTTTTCTTTTTTACAAATTAATACTTGCGTCATTCTCTCTATTTTTGTCAAGTCTATGAACTGACCCTAATACTACTATTTTTTTAGCCGCAAATCTTCATATAGGTGAAAAACCTGAAGAAAAACTCGATAAACATTTACATCACTTGCCCGACCGGAACGAAATCCCACAATTTACAGATTTACAACTTGAAACAGAAAATATTCCAAGTACGTCTAAAGAACTCAACAGTGATCCTGATAATGAACAAACACAACATGAACAAATTAGCAATATACAAAAGTTTGAAAATGTCTGGGGTAACTTTTTTTATCGACCAGTTGAGAAGGAAATTAAAGACCACAATGAAGATAATTTAAGCCAATCTACAAATAAGAAGGATTTTGCAATTAGTGATAATATTAAAAAAATTTGGTCTAATGAAACAGATAATTTATTTAATGAACCAGTAAGCAATGGTGCTGTCGACTATATTCAAAATGTTTGGGACAATTTTGTGTACCACAATGGTGACACGCCACCTGCTCAAGCAAATAGTGATAAACACGAGTTTGCTGCATATTTTTCAGACGATTTCGATGATAACTACGACGTAAAATTTGAATGCCTTGAAAAGGAACAAGAGAAAGAAAGTGTCTCAAACTGTCTGTCTAGTATTCAGGAGATCATGCCAGAAGACTTGCTAAATATGGAGATTTTAACAGAGTTTAAACATTTCCTTGCCAACTTCTCAAACCTGAACAAAACCCAGCAAGATATTTTTGTAACTTCCGTTGATTTTGGTCCTATTTTGGCAGAAAGTCCAGTGGCTTTGTATAGTTTAAGGATCTTTAATAGTGCAACTGAAAAATTAGTGGAAATGAAGCCCACATTGGAACAAATGGATTCTAATCAAGAACATGACAATGCTGATTTGAATGTTTCAATTGAAACAGCAGAAAATAAAAAGCCAACATCAGATAAATTAGAAACTAATCATACACTAACTAAGATATCACCTTCGAAAAATACGAACATTGTGAAACCTTACAATTTTATTAAAGCAGAAAAAATCGTTCCTAAATTGGAAGATAAAAGGCTGACAAAAAAAGTCTTTCCCACCATAGAAAATAAGCGTTCTAAAATGGCGCAGGGTAAAGATAGGTTTATAATAGAAGTGACCAACAAATCTGCCATAAATATTGAACAGGATGACAGCAGGCCTACCACAAATGACGAAAGTATTGATATTGTTTCCAAGTCTGAACAGAATAGTTTAGATGAACTAGAAATAGCTGAAATGAACAGAACTCTAAATGAATTAGAGTTGGACGACTCAAGTTCGGAATCAGACGCAGAATTTTATGACAAAACCACCAAAACAGTTTCCTTTGTGATTCTCCTCTCAAAAGTAATGTACATAATTTTGATAGTGATTCCATTAAGGAACCTCATATCGTTTCTGAAGTACCTGAAATCCTGGCCGTTTGTAAAGACGTTTTACATCAAAGGAGTTGGACAGCATGCCGAGGTGAGGTATAAAAAAATCAAAAAGAAAATGAAGAAATTTTACAAAATGTATTTAGAAAATCTGATAAATATTAAGTTTTGTAAGACCGTCCTGATCACTTTGGTTAGTTTTCATTTGTTTTTGAAAATCGAATCTGTCCGACCGTTCTTATTGTGGTTTTACGATTTTTATCACGTTTTAGTTTTTAGCGTCCTCCCCCTTTTGTTTACCATCTTCGAAATTTTATTCTTAAAGCCTTTGTGTTGGCTCTACAACACATTATTTAAAGATACCTTTATGAAGGAGTCGTCGCATATAGTCAGTAAGTTAATATTTTGTTTAGTTGCCATTTATTATATTTATAAGATCACGACTCTTATTTTAAAGGGCGCAAGAGCGTTCGTCGTCCAACCTTTCAGAAAGGTTAAAAGGTATTTTAAAAATCAGTACGAGTTTCTTTTGGAGTCTTTGATTTTGTTCCAAAACCAAACGTTTGTGACGAACAAAAAAGAGCGGAAAGAGAGAGATTTTAAAATTTTCAAGATGCGTCAGATTAGAAGAAGGAATTAGCTGCCGTTTGTCTCTCCAGATCTGAAGCTTTTGTTTTTGGTCTAGTTTCTTTTTTGATCTGATTTGATATTTACTATGTGTAGGTGAACTGTTAGAAATGAGAGGGGTACAGTTGTCACTAAAGGGTCGTTTCATATCAAATCAACCAAAAAAAAGGTGGTTTTGGATTTTGATGATTTTTGGTACAGTTATTCCACCCATGGAAAAAGTAAAAAATCCAAAATTTTAGATTTTTTGGACCAGTAGTTTTTTTTTATTAATTTTTGAAAATCAAAAAAACTGTAAATTTTGCTCAAACATGCACTGAAAAAAATGGAGATATCTCACGAACTACTTATACTATCACAATGATATATAGCTCATTTTAAAGGTATTTTAAATACCTTTCAAATGATGTATCACGTGATGTACCTTTTTTCAAAACCATTTTTAATTTTTAATAAAATATATGTCTTTTTTTTGTTGGATTCATTTCTAAACTATTTAGAAAATTTCAAGATAGAGGGTTCATAGTCAAAAAAAAATCAATTAAAAAAAAGAAATAAATAAATAAAATGTTCTTTTAAAGACATTTAAAACAAGGTACTACTCATTTTTTTACTACATATATCTTGAGAAGTATATATAGTACAAAAGTAAGTAATAGCTTGTTTTAAAGGTCTTTTAAAGACCATTTTAATGAAGTATCACCTGACCTATTTTTTGAATTTTTTTTTTTATTTTTATTTTTTTTTTCACTATGAACCCATCAATTCTCCATCTTGAAATTTTCTAAATAGTTTAGAAATGTATCCAATAAAAAAATATAGGTACTTTTTAAAAATAAATAAAAAAAAACTCTTTTTTCAAAATGTTTTTTGAAAAAAGGTACATCACGTGATACATTATTCGAAAGGTATTTAAAATACCTTTAAAATGAGCTATATATCATTGTGATAGTGTAAGTAGTTCGCGAGATATCTCCATTTTTTTCAGTGCATGTTTGAGCAAAATTGACAGTTTTTTTTTATTTTAAAAAATTAATAAAAAAAAAACTATTGATCAGAGAATTTTCAAATTTGGGATTTTTCGTTCTTTTAATAGGTAGAAAATCTGTACAAAAAATCATCAAAATCGAAGGTGGTGAGGTTCTGACCCCTGGTTGATTTGAAATGAAATAACCCTAAAGGCGATTTTGACCTGCATAATCACTCACAAAATCCAAATTTTAATAATTCCAGAATTATGCGCTTTTTATGTGCTAATTTCGTCCCCTTTTAAAAATTTTTGGGCGAGTTTATGAGAAAATTAAAAAAAAGGTGGGCTTGCTTGCTTTATATAAACCTAGCAAGTGTAAATATCCGTGAAATATCTCAGAATTATGTGCTTTTTATGTGCTCCATGAAAATATAAAAAAAGATAAAAAGAAAATATAAAAAAAGATAAAAATTTGTAACTTTCTTAGTTATTAAAAAAATGTTTTGGGCTCGCTAGCTTTATATAAACCTAGCAGGCTCAACCTTAAATAAAGGTTGAAAATATCCCCTCAGAGTTATGTGCTCCATGGAAATAGAAAAAACCGAAACCAAAGGATTTTTTTAGTTTTTTAGTGATTTAAAAAAAAATTATGGGCTTGCTAGCTTTACATAAACCTAGCAGGCTCGACCTTAAATAAAGGTTGACAATATCCCTTAAATATCTCAGAATTAGGTGCTTTTTTATGTGCTCCATGGAAATAGAAAAAAAAAAACTAATTATTGTCGGTTTAAAGGCTAAATCGAGTCACTTTTTTTCTTTTTTATTTTATTCATGCCAGCAATAGAGACATATACTATTTTCATACTAGCACTAATTTTATTCAAACTAAATTGAAAATCCTCAAAATAAAATAACCAATTAAAAGCAGCACTTTAAATTATTAAGAATTTAAAATCGCCTTTTCTTAAAATTTAACTTTTTTGACTTTAAACCGACGATATTTTTTACTTTCTTAGTGATTTAAAAAAAAATATATTATGGGCTTGCTAGGTTTATATAAAGCTAGTGAAACGAGCACATAAAAAGCACATGATTCTGAGGAATTTAACGGATATTTTTAACCTTCATTCAAGGTTGGGCTTGCTAGGTTTATATAAAGAGCACAAAAATTTTTAAAAAGGGCCGAAATTAACACATAAAAATCACATAATTCTGGAATTATTAAAATTTGAATTTTATGAGTTGGGCTCGCTAGGTTCATGGAGGTGCGATTTTTAGCCTGGAATGATTTATCTTCGGTATTCTTTCGATTGACGACTTTGACAGTAAGTGTGACGTCATAGCCACCTACCACTCAAGAATTATAAATGAATGAAATGTGTTGTTTTTGTTTTTTGTGACATAAATATTAAAACATGGAATACTTTTTATGTTAAAGATTTTTGCCCATAAGACTATCAAAAAGGTCAATTTCTGGTCTCATATTCCAAAAACATATCATTATTAAGCAGAAGACATTCCTAATCCTTCATAGTTTACCACTACTTGGTATTTTTTTCTTAAACCCAACGACACTTACCACAAACAAACAGCCTCAAAAAGTTATAACCAAAAGATGAATTCAAGTCCTCATTCTGGTTATAAATATACAGGGCGGACACTTTAAATGGAATATTGACTATAGCGGGTTAAAAAATTGGTTTTTCAAAAAATCCATAAACACCTTAACTAAGATTTTTAGCAGCTAAAATTTTCGGCAAAAATTTTTGTGAACGGACCCTCAGAAAGGGGTCTATTCACATACAACTTCTTTTTTTTAATGAGAAGACCCCGCTTGTAGAATCGTGTTGTTTTTGGTGACTTGCAATAAATATTAAAACATGGAATACTTTTTATGTTAAAGATTTTTGCCCATAAGACTATCAAAAAGGTCAATTTCTGGTCTCATATTCCAAAAACATATCATTATTAAGCAGAAGACATTCCTAATCCTTCATAGTTTACCACTACTTGGTATTTTTTTCTTAAACCCAACGACACTTACCACAAACAAACAGCCTCAAAAAGTTATAACCAAAAGATGAATTCAAGTCCTCATTCTGGTTATAAATATACAGGGCGGACACTTTAAATGGAATATTGACTATAGCGGGTTAAAAAATTGTTTTTTCAAAAAATCCATAAACACCTTAACTAACATTTATAGCAGCTAAAATTTTCGGCAAAAATTTTTGTGAACAGACCCTCAGAAAGGGGTCTATTCACATACAACTTTTTTTCGAACGAGAAGACCCCGCTTGAAGAAAAACGCTCGTGTAATTTTTTTTGACATTTGTCAATATATGTGTCAAAATCCTCAAGAGATCGTTGTGTTGGACTTCAAATGGAAATTTGCCCCTAGCGAGTTGGAAATTCGTTTTTTAGGAAAATACAAAAACACGTCAACTAGCATTTTTAGCAATCAAAATTTTCGGCATAAAAGTCAGAAAGGGGTCTATGCAATAGAACTTTTTTTTTCAAATGAGAAGACCTCGCTTGTGGCACCTTGTTGGAAAGCTTATCAAAAAAGAAAAACGCTCGTGTATTTTTTTACATTTGTCAATCCACGTGTCAGAAGTTATCAAAAAAATGATTGTGTCGGACTTCAAATGGAACTGCCCCAGGCGGGTTGGAAATTTGTTTTTTCCTTTCCGAGGGTAGGTTCACAAAAATTTTAAGCCAAAAATTTTTATTGCTAAAAATATTAGTTACCTAAAGGGTTTTTGGATTTTCCTAAAAAAAATTTTCTAATCCGCTAGGGGCAATGTTCCATTCCATTCTAGCTTTTCAACAAGGTGCCACAAGCAGGACCTTCTCATTTGAAAAAAAAGTTTTCTGTAAATAGACCCCTTTCTGAGGGTTCGTTCACAAAAATTTTATGCCAAAAATTTTGATTGCTAGGGGCAATGTTACATTTGAAATCCGAAACAATAATTTTTTGAGGATTTTGACACATGGATTGACAAATGTCAAAATAAATTACACGAGCGTTTTTCTTTTTCCATAATCTTTCCAACAAGATTCTACAAGCGTCATTAAAAAAAAAGAAGTTGTATGTGAATAGACCCCTTTCTGAGGGTCCGTTCACAAAAATTTTTTGCCGAAAATTTTAGCTGCTAAAAATCTTAGTTAAGGTGTTTTTGGATTTTTTTGAAAAAACAATTTTTTAACCCGCTATAGCCAATATTCCATTTAAAGTCTCCACCCTGTATACAGAGCGCTTCAGGCCACTGCGAACATAGCCCGGAAGAAGTCCAATTTGTCAGTGTACGTACACGCAGGGACACCGCACACCTGTCAGTGGACCAACACTCATGCTTGCGTTTAGTATGCCTCTAACCACGGTGCTATGTGGAGTGTAGTCAATGAAAACAACGTGTTACAATAAAAATAATAAGGAGAAACAAAATAAAAGCAAGTTCTCAAAATAAAATAATACATTCTAAAAACTAAAAAGATTCTCCCAGTCAAAAAAAAAATTAGAGCAAATGTTCGAAAAGTCCTTGCTCGGTTAGACAAGCATGTTAGGGGTGATAATTTGAAAAGCTTCTTCAATTTTAATCCGAAGTTCTTCCAAATTATTAGCCCTTTCATGCTCGTAAACTTTATTTATGATATAACTCCACAGATAGAAGTCATTAGGAGCAAGATCGGGTGATCGAGCTGGCCATAAAATAGTTCCCCGTGTACTTATAACTTATAAAGGAAATACATTATCAAGATATTCCCTAACAAAGCATTGTGAGCGGCACAACCATCTTGTTGAAACCATGTTTCACCAAATTTCACACCTAACAACTGCCTAGCAGTTGGAGTAATATGCTGCTTCAGTAGATCCAAGTATTTAGGACCATTCAAATTGCCGTCAATAAAAAATGGCCCAATTACGTGTTCCCCTACAAAACCCCCCAAACATTTAGTTTTTGGGGATACTGTGTTCTTACGTCAAAATACAAATGCAAAATTTTCCCTCGACGAATATCGAACGTCCGTTGGGTTATGACGATTCAATAATGGAAAAGTGCTTTCATCTGTAAAAAGAATAGATCTCAGAAAGTTTTCATTCGATTAGCCCTTTCCATCATTGTTTCGCAAAATTCCATACGACGATAGTTGTCCTCCGGAAAAATTTGATGCGTTTTTGATGCTTTGTAAGAATGATAACCATGCTTTTTGAGAACACATAAGACAGTGGCTGAAGACGTATCAACTGCTTCGGCAATTTGGTGGCTAGTTAACTTTCGATTTTCCTCCACTGCAGCGCAAATCCTCACATCTCGTACTTCCTGCTCGTCATTCAAAACAGTGGGTTTTTTTGGTTTCTTGGCGCTACACAACCAAACTTTTCAAAATTCTGCACAAACCTATGAATCGTTGATAAACTAGGTTCTGGGCGATTTACAAAATTCTCCAAAAAAAGTTCTTGAATAAGTCTCAATGGTCTGCCTTGTTAGTACCATTTGGCCATCTGCACTTTTTCGGCAACTTCGTAGACATCCATTTTTAGTTTTAAAAATGTATTATTTTACCTAAGAACTTACCAATCTGTTTCTCGAGCAAGGCAGAAATGAAACAAAATAAATTTCCAAAAGATAACACTGCAGCGTGCTTCGAATCCACCTCGGTCGTACGGCACGGAGAGTAAATTGGACTTGATTCTCCCTATGTTCGCAGTAGCCTGAAGCTCATTGTATAATATATACATAAATGCATCGGTAAATCCCAATTAAGAATCATTCCAAGCTGAAAATCACCTTAACAAATTCCGCTTCCTTTGACAGACAGAAAGTCAAAATGTTGAGATTTGTTAATCAAAATCTTGATATTTTGACTTATCTGACATTTAGCGGGCGCAGTTGTGCTTAGTCCACCGGTGTACTATCCAGACCTTGGTTTTCTTGCTTATTTTGCACTTTGGCATGGTTATGATTATCACTGCGTATGCGCAGAATATAAATAACATGCCGTTGGGGTAACTAACCATTTCCGTAAGCGCTACGGATCCCCGTTCATGTGGTTAGTTGTTCTACTTGAATACATTTTTAGTACTGTTTGGTGTCAATATGACACCGATCATAGGCCAAAGGATACTAAAACGAAAATGAGTTAACTGGCTTTCTATTTGAGAACGGTGTTGCTTACGCCAAGGTCGTTGTTGAGTAATTAAAAATTGTTTTTGGTTCAACTCGTACTGTGATAAACCAAAGTAGCTATAGGTATTCATACATACAGGGTGTCGAAACAGTAACGATACATCTGAATATCTTCAAATCCAAAAAAGGCAAAAAGAATCAATCTCACAAAAGCATCTTTTGGATGGATATTTTAACAAATTTAAATAGAACCTTTCTATTTTTTGCCTTTTCCTCTAATGGTTTTCTCATTGAATAGATATTTGAGGGTATCGTTCCTTTTCGGAAATCCTGTATACGCCGTATTTAAGAAAAATGAAAAACCAAAATTTAAAACTACCCTGAAAAGGCTGTGAAATTATTGTGTCTGTAAATGTAGTTAAGATAATTTGTCTAAAATAATAGGGTGTCCGCAGGTTTTTACTTGATCTTCCCCCCTAAAATTTCCTAATTTAAAACACCCTGTACATAATAACAAAAAAAAATCACATTAGAAGATTTACAGTTTGCTTTTCTCCTGAAAAAGAAACAATTTGAATTGACCTTCCCTTACTTAGCCAGTTTTTAAATCCCTGACTTTTCCCTGATTCTCCAGGTTTTGGACACCCTGAATAAGTGTAAATTGCCCCTATTTTATTTTCTAACTAAACTTTTATTTGATTTTAACTTCTGTCATGAACATTCATAGCGTAAAATATGTTCAAAATCATTTAAAAAGTACAAAGATTTACACTCCCCCCCCCCTTCCTTCTTCTTTTAAACCACTTTGATTTAAATTATTTGACGTGTTTAAGACGTATACCTTAAATACGTCCTTTTAAATAAGATTTGAAACATCTTATTTGACAGTATTTTGTTTTACAGAGTGTCAAATTTTCGATAGGATTCAATGGGAAACTCGGTTGTTATTGAAGATAGAGACATGCGATTTTCGCCTTACTTTCTTTTTGAGCTTTAAAAAATGGTATTCACAGATTTATTGTGTCCTTTGTAGTTTTTGAGCTACAGTGGAAAGGTGAAAAAATGGAGTTACCAATTGATGATATCTCCCTTAATTTAAGAGATAATTGAGTTCTGTAAGAACATGTCTGTGGCAACCTTTTTAGAAAAAAAACAACGGTCTTTTCGAAATTTGAATCCGACGTTTCGTTTCGTAGATACCATCATCAGGATCAAAAAGTGAAATACGGACCAAAATGTTTTACTTCATATTTAAGTTTTTTTACAAGTTTGTTTATATATTTATATTTAACTACTATATAGTAGACCTGGACAACCAAGATATATTATATGAACATACTGGGTGAACCGACAAAAAAACCGGGCAAATTTTTTTTTGCTATAACTACCAATTTCAAAAAAAACTGTATTGATATAACAAATAAGCCTTTTGAAAAAGAAACATTCGCTTTGCCACCATATTTAAATCCAAGATGGCGGAGAAAATCAAATGCCTACCTTTTTTAAACCCCTTTTTGTTATATGTTGCCATTTTTTTTTCTAAATACTTTGTTTTGTATGTCGAAGAGTACCATTTATACCTAAATAAGAAAACAAGTTTTAAAAAAGGTGCGCATTTGATTTTATGCGCCATCTTGAATTTAAATATGGCGGCAAAGCGAATGCTTTTTTTCAAAAGGCTTATTTGTCTTATCAATACATGTTTTTTTTTTTATTGAAATTAGTAAATTTTATCCGGTTTTTTCACCTACTATGTTCATATAATATATCTTGGTTGTCCAGGTCTACTACATAGCAGTTAAATATAAATGGTCTCAAAATCAAATATTGAAATTTGAACTTAAATATCAATCATTAATCAATCAAATATACTTTATTGTCGGAACTTAATATTCATTGACAAAGCATGATAACTTAAAAGTAATAAATACACCACAGTAAAGTAGATTATGCAGTAATAAAAAACAAAATAACCGAACAAACAACACTGGTACAATATTATTAAAAATATTTATAATCTAGATTTTTTAAAATTACCTATTTGCTTTAAGTTAACAGGCAATAAATGATTGAATTTTGGGTTAATGCAGACCTGGGTATAGGAAGCTGCATTATAAGCTGTTGCCTAGTTGTATAAGTTTTTGGATATTGTAACTCATCATGTTTTTTGTGTATAAGACATGCAGATTCCAAAATAAATATGCAATACACTGTAAGTATTTTATGTTTCAAAAATAGTGGCTTGCAATGCTCCCAATACCCAACCTATACATTTAACGAACTCTCTTTTCGATAACAAAAACAAAATAAAATAATTTATTAGAACAGTTACCCCAAAATGCAATGCCATATCTAATATGAGATTCAACCAACGCAAAATAAACCAACTTAGCAGTATTTAAACCAAGTTCTTTGGATGCTATTCTTACCGCAAAGCAACCACTTATCTATGTGAATACCAAGAAATTTACCGCAAACTTAAACATTAATATTTTGGTTTTCTTTCAAATTAGAGTCTCACCAGCTTTTTACAAGATTAAATGATGTTAGTTTATCCCTTATGGGGAGGTGATTAATATCATTTAAATAAAGTAAAAACAATATTGGGCCTAAAACAGACCCTTGTGGAACAAGTCACAGCTAGATTTGATGAGCGTGCGAATGAAACTATGGGACTGGCGTATGGGACTCCTCTAAAGCCATAGATTTCCAACTTTTTAAGCATTATTTTATGATTTACGCAATCAAAGGCTTTAGAGAAATCACAAAACAGAATGGCAACAAGCTCATTTTCATTTAGGCTAGTAAATACTTGCTCTAATAGATTAAACATTGGGTGCCCTTGAAGGGCTGGAACCCAAATTGTGTGTCACTGATTATGTGCTTAGAAAAATATTTTAACTAACTTCAACTATTTTTGACAATGTGGAGAGAAGTGATATTGGCCGATAATTACATGGGTTTTCTAATTCACCCCCTTTATAAAGAGGCACAACTATAGCTTTTTTAAGGCAGTCTGGAAATACTCCCGTTAAAAATGAGATATTAATACATTCAGACAAGACATACAGTGCATTTTCAGGTAAGTGTTTAAGCAAATTTATTAAAACATTATCATGGCCACAGGATTTATTGTTTTTAATTTCCTTAAACTTACTTTTCAAGTTTTTTTGTAAAGTATCAGCAACTGTACAGTAGAAGTTGTTGAGAATATTGGGATCTAATTCAATATTTGGTTTAAGAACTGTGTTTTTTTTTGGTTGCATTTTTCGAGGATTTTATGCTGTTTTAACTTTTCCTTAGCTGCTTTTAAAACTTTTTTGTAAATATTTTTATATCTGCAAAAATAACTTATAAAGTGAGGGCTATCTGTAAACTTACGAATATTTTGTAGCGATCGCATGTTTTTTGATGAAACTTTTATAGCAGGCGTGACCCAATGCTCGATTTGCTTTTGCTTAATATTTTGTAATGGAAACGATTTAAAAAATGCATTACTTACTAGCCTTTGGAATTCGTTTAATGGTGATTGACAGTTTAAGACAGCGGACCAATTTAAATTCCCACATTTATTTTTAAATTTTTTATAATTATTACTTCTGAGTAGTCTACAAACTCTATTTTGCTGGTTTATTTATCCCTAGTTGAAATTTTGCTAAAACTGCCTCGTGATCTGAAAGGCCCACAGGAATTACAGTACAGCCAACGAACATTTGTTTCAAATTCAAATTAGAACATAAATAGTCAATTTCGGTTGAAGAAGGAGCAGTTATTCTAGTAGATTCATTCACGTACATCTCTAGGTTAAACGATAAAAATAAGTTACACGAAATTTGCTTCTGATTTATCATCATCAACATCATAAACTTTTTGATCCTGATGATGGTATAGAGACTTTAAAATATGTGAATAAAAGCTCAAAAAAATAGGGTAAAACAAAGTTTTTTGGAACCTCATTAGTCCTTCCTGCTGTCACGGTTATCCTAATATTTTTATAAGAATAACCTTTTTAAGTTGAATGACCTATATTTTTAAATTTTTTTAAATCCTCAAAATATATCCCTGTGGTACTTAGACATCAAACTTAACAGATTTTCGAAAGATAATTCTAGCACCCTATAGTTTATTGGTAAAAATTACTAATACTACGTTTACACGTGGAACTGAATACGTTTTCAATACAATTCATTTTTAAACCTTTCCGGAAAACTGACCGATGACGCCAATAATAAGCTCTTGGCACCTCCAATATTCCTGAGAAAAATTGGTATACCGGGTGTCCCAAGGTGAGTAACCTATTAGAATATTTTGGAAACTTTTCAAACTTTCCATTCTAACATAAGTCGATGTAAACGATCTTTATGAAATACTCTCATATTTGCAGTGTTGCCATTTGCAAGAAACCTTGGCAACAACTTTCTTATTTTAAATTGAACACCCTGTATATTCTTGCATCTTTGGATTCTACAAAATACATTTTAAGTATAATGTGCTATACCTATGTTCAACTGTTTTTAAAATATTGACAGGTGAAAATTGACATTTTTTCACTTTGACAGCTTTTTCACAAGCTATCGTTTAATGCTATTTTTAAGCCAGGGTTAAACTAACATTGGGATATTTTAAGCCTGGGTTTAGTTATAAAACGATAGCTTGTGAAAAACCAAAATAGGAATGTACGATGTTACGGGCTGTCAAAGTTAAAAAATGTCAATTTTCACCTGTCAATATTTTAAAAACAGTTGAACATAGGTATAGGACATTAGAATAAAATGTACCTAGAATATTTTGTAGAATCCAAAAATGCAAAAATATACAGGGTGTTCAATTTAAAATAAGAAAGTTGTTGCCAAGGTTTCTTGCAAATGGCAACACTGCAAATATGAAAGTATTTCATAAAGATAGTTTACATGGACTTATGTTAGAATAGAAAGTTTGAAAAGTTTCCATTGTATAATTTCCAAAATATTCTAATAGGTTACTTACCTTGGGACACCCGATTTACCTTTATTTTAATTATGCTATTTTGCTGTAAATTTATTGGCTTTTAAAAAGCAAACAAAATTGGGAAAAACTAACCTCAAATCTAAGGTTAAAGTTTTCGTATTCGTATTTAAGTGCGAGTTGCGATTTAAGTATGTTATACAGGGTGTTCCAAATTCGATGCTCAACATGGGGGTCTCTTGAACGGTAGGAGGTACGAAAATGTTTAAATAAGGGCAAAGTTGCGCAATTTAATGCTTTACTCAAAACTTTTAAAAAAGTTTACAAAATCCGAGTAGATCCGGAGAAAAAACCGAAATCTTCATTTTTAGTTTTTATTTGTTATCACCTTTATTATTGAAGCTGTCAAAAGACGGTTAAAACTTTCTACAGGCACTTTTTTAAGATCTACGTAATAATAGGTCTGTTTTTGAGATAAGTCATCTGACGTTTTGGATAATTAACCATCATCAGCCCAAATTCGATTTTTTCTTTTAACTTACTCAAGATATTTTGGGAACACGGTTGCAATACCTTTTTCGACAACTTAAAAATGACAGATTTTTTTTTCTAATCAAAAATTAATACATAAATTATCAACATTTGAATCATATAAGTTATAAATGCAAGAGTTAAAAGAAAAGAAAAAACGTATGTCTATATAGCCAAAATATTTTTAGTAAGTCAAAATGTCAGGTGACTTGTGAAAGTAAGGTTGCAATATATTATCTGTCATCTTTCATGAACGAAATGACAGGAGCAAAAAGCACGTGTCCATAAGGAAAAATGAACTCCTGTCACACTAAAAAGTCAAATCTCAAAAACAGACCTGTCACTAGGAAGATCTTTAAAAAATGCCTGTAGAAAGTTTTTAGCGTTTTTTGACAGCTTTAAGAATAAAGGCGCAAAAAAATTAAAACCAAAAATGAAAAATTCGGTTTTTTCGCCTATCTCCGGAATTACCCGGATTTTGTAATCTTTTTTTAGTTTTGAGTAAGGTATCAAATTGCACAACTTTGCACTAATTTAAACCTTTTCGTATCTCCTACCGTTTAGGAGATCCCCATGGTGAACATCGAATTTGGAACACCCCGTATAGGTCACACTAAGAAACATTTTTTACCATGCGCACGACCAGGGGAGCCGAAAATAGCTGTCAAAGTTTGACATGTAATATCCAAAAGCAGGCAAACCATGGTCGATTTTGATTAACAAGGTGTCAATTCCTACCAAGTTCAGCAAGCTGGTTCCAGAAATGCTAACCATTTTGACAGCTGTCGAATCCTGTCAAATGACGGCACTTATTTTTTTTAGTTTTTGATATTTTCTGACATGTGATATAACTTTTTATACTTTTGTCAGAACCCTGACTCCAAAAATTGAATTAAAAGTGACAGCTTTGGCCACATGTCATAACTGTCTTAGATAGATATGGCTTCTGTATTATGTAATGTTATTGTAAAACATATAATTAGCTGTTTAGTGCTAAATAAACGAATTTAATTTATTTTAACTAACAAAAGTGTCCAAGTATTTATAAGTGACAGATTTTGACATCTGCTAATTCCTGTCAAAATGAAAGAACCTATTTTTTTAGTTTTTGATATTTTGCGACATGTCATATGAACTTTTATACTATTGTCGCAACCCTGAGTCCAAAAATTGAAAAAAAAGTGACAGCTGTGGGGACCTGTCATTCGTTTTAATTTAAAAAAGTGTCAGATTTAGCTTTTTTTTTATTTAAAAACAGTTTAATAACTAATACAAGTAACAATACATTTACAAGTGACGTTTTTTGAAAGATGTCAAAATCTGCTACTTGTTAATAGATTGTTACTTGTATTAGTTATTAATAAACTGTTTTTAAATTAAATTAAATAAAAGCTAAATAAAAATGGGTGCTGTCATTTTGATAGGCATTGACAGATGTCAAAATCTGTCACTCGAAAATAGATTTTCACTTGTATATATTGCCAATAAACTATTTGAATATTAAATAAAAGTCAAATTGGACACTTTTTAGTTAAAACAAATGACAGGTCCCCACAACTGTCAGTTTTAATTCAATTTTTGGACTCAGGGTTCCGACAAAAGTAGAAAAGATTATATCACATGTCCCAAAATTTAAAAAACTAAGAAAAATAGGTGCCGTCATTTTGACAGGAATTGACAGCTGTCATAATGGTTAGCATGTTTAGATTTAGCTTGCTCAACTTAGTTGGGGTTGAAACCTTGTTAATCAAAATCGGCCATGGTTTGCCTGCTTTTGGATATTACATGTCAAACTTTGACAGCTATTTTCCCTTCCCTGTCATAATATAAATATAAAAAGTGTTTCTTAATGTTTCCTATATAACATACTTAAACCGCATCTAAATATCACGGAGAACAATTTTCCATTTAAATTAATATTTACATAACATAACTTATTTTCTTTAATTACATTATATTCATGTAATAAGAAGGTAACTTTCTGCATGACATTATGTAGAACATGGAAGTTACTTTTAACCTTGTTGTGACATTAAAAGTATGTAAATATTATATTCACAATATGGCTTTAATTTTACATAAATGTTATATGTTATAAATTTATATAGTAGCTATTTACGTGACGTCAAGTTTATCTTGATGTTTCTTGTAAGACGTATAAATATTATGTAAAAAAATTTACCCCAATTTTACCTTTCGATTTGGTTTCTAGTTGCTAGTTAATCGATATCTGCCATGTATTATTTAAGTTATTTTAATTACATATTATTTACGTTTTCCTAGAATTTATGTTACAAAGTACTCATGTGTTGTAACTTTTACGTAATATTTACGTAACGGTAAAAGTTCAAATCGCTTCATGAAAACCGAAACGTGAACTGTATTAAAAACGTATTCAACTCCACGTGAAAACGTGCGCCAAGCTTCCCTGCTCTAAACTTCTTTCGAACAAATTTAAACCACGCAAAACTGTTTTGTATTTCGGCGAGAAACCAAATTATTTAGGTTAGTGTTAAGATTTAAGATTTTTTATGTTGATAAGTAAAAAGAAAAAATGTCTTAATAATCCTTGTTTGTTTGCGTTTAGTTATGATAAATGTTAGGTTGTTATTTTGAACGACACACTGCTTACTATTAAAAAGTGTTGCCATATTAGCTCTAAGAAGTAAATGATACTAATTTAAAAGTATATTTTTTTATTTTTGTATATCTAAAACATGTATGCTTAAAATATATTTTGTATAATAAAATAGGTTTTTATTTTACATTTTTTTTCGCTTAGTTTTAACTCTGGGATTTATGGGGGGAGGTCCGTCAACTTAGCCCCCCCCCACTACTCCCGAAAAAATTAAATGCAGTTAAGATTTTTTTTAAATAAGGGATAAGGGTCGGGTCGTGTTTATTGACTTTTCCCTCAGGCCTAGAAACCCCTTTTGCACGGCTAATGATGGCTTTTGGTTTTTTGCCATTGGTCGGAATCAGGCAGGGATTTTTCCCCTCTTTAACTTTCAAGAACAAAGATTCAGGTACAGAAAAACGTAAAAAGAATTAGTACCTACCTACAGTCAATAGGAAAAAAGCTGTGCATTTCTGGAGAGAACTCGAAATTAAAACCAGAGAGCATATAAATCTATCTCGTCTCTGATATTCTGGAGCATACTGAGATTAGATAAAACTTAATTGCGGGAGTAAAGTCATAGTGACGACCTTAGAACATTGAACTACTAGAAGGAGTCTGGTTACACTGGTTGTTTGAGTGCAACATCTACAGTGGGAAAAGGGGAGAAAGAAATCTGTGTTGCCAATTTTAATAACAAAATTATGCAACAAAAAACTTATTAAATTTGGATGAAGTTTTGACGCTTATTTATTAATTAATTAATGAGGGTTAAGATATATGTTGAAAAAGCTAATATACACAATATATTATACTCACAACCTATTTAAAACTTTTGACATTCTTTGAAAATTTAACATGTGTTTTCCTTAAACATCTTCTTTTGTAGTCAACGTGGCAACACTGATTGTTTGTTGCGGTTTTTCGATTTTCTTGATTTTTATGACTATATCTAGACCATTTAATTAAAGGAAACTAAAAATTATTGAAGGTATTTTAAATAATATAAAAAACAGGGGAAAACATATTAGGTTAACATGACAACAATAAGATGAACATGTTGAACTCACACACCCTGCACTAGTTCTGAAAAAACCTCCTTCGAGTAGTTCAATGTTCTAAGCTGACGACCGCCATCTTGAAAATAGGGTCACGTTTATACGTACCTAAAACCGGTTTTATATAAGGACGGTTTTAAATAAAATCGCTTTATCTGAGGGTTTTTCATTAAATATGTCAGTTTAAAGAGAAAACAAATAAAACAACTTAGTTAACAACAGATTTTTCGGAAAACCAGGGTTGAGTATTTCTTTATGTTTGAAGAAATACGCTAAAGCGTTTTTAAAGTGTTTATAACGACTCTAATTCATGGATTTTTAAGCGATAAACGGCTTTCTTAAATCGATTTAGTGCTTAAATCGGTTTTAGTGGTGTTTATACGACAACATTTTCAAAGCGTCCTTATATAAAAGCGCTTTAAGAGGCCCGTATAAACAAAGTAAAACTTTTTGGAGTTTTTAATACACAATAAATGCCATAATGTCACAATAAAAAAGTTACATGCACCGATCATTCGTCATGTACTCTTGTTTTAAAAAAAACCCATACATGCCTCATGCATTCCGCAAAATTTAATTTTCTAATAGTGCATGTATTCCATTCGCCAGTTTAAAATAGCTGACGTTCTGGTCGTCCGGCTTAGGTCCCCAATTGTTCATTTTGTGCAGAAAGCATGAAATTTGGCACACTTATTCTTTAGACAATTCTTTAAAATTTTGGTCGAGGAAATCGATGATCGGATGTATAGGAGCCATGATGGCGGCCATTTTTTCAAATTGGACGTCTATTTTTTTTTAAAATTGTAGATTCGCCATCAAAACAAGATTATAATCGAATTCATATAATTCGATAGAGAGGAATTGAAAAAAAAATGGTTACATTGACGTATGTGAAAAGTGACATTTTATTTTTTTTTTAAATTCAGTAAGCCGCGACAGGTCTTTTGTTTTAATTTTGTAATTTAGCAGAACATCAAAATGACTTTTCTAATCGACTTTTTGCTTACAGGGTGATTGGTTTAGTTATACCAGGTCAGTCAAAGTAAGATTTTTAAAAGTAGCTACATTATCATCCGTATATTTTGTAGTTTTTGAGGAAAAAATGTCACATTTAGCACGATTATTACAATTGTCAAGGTCAACTGATATTCTAAAAGATATTTGGATAGGTGACGCTGCGGACGACGTGGCACCCAAACTTTCGATTTTAAATTTGATAAAAGTTCCAAATTGTATCGGGCCGTTTTTACGCTATAGGCCAGTAAAGTTGACCTAACATGTGTTTGGTCGCCCGAATAGTACTCTAATGTACCCGAAAGTTACTTTTCAAAAAGAAATTATGCTTGAATCTATAAAACTTAATGAAGAGAAATTTGACAATACTAGTTAAATTGACGTGCACCTTTGATAAACTTGAAAAATGTCATTTTACGTTAAAAAAAATGCTTTTCCAGACCAATAGGGTATATAAGAGTACCTATTCGGGGCGACTTAACACATGTTAGGTCAACTTTACTGGCCTATAGCGTAAAAACGGCCCGATAGAATTCGGAATTTCGTATCTGAATCGATTTGTTGAGGCCTTCTAATTCACCAGAATTCATCGACGTGTATATCCAGTCAAATTTTTGGTCGCTAGGAAGAATTGAAGAAAACGTTGAAAAACCCGATTTTCTACATACTCAAAAAAAAATTTTGGCGACCAATAACCATATCAAACTAAAATTATTTTTTAAAAAATTTAAATACTTCAGCTATACAGAATCGATTATATTATTAAATATGCATGTCTCGGAAATTTAGGTGCCACGTCGTCCGCAGCGCCACCTATCCAAAAATTTTTTAGAATCAGTTGATCTTTACAATTGTCATAATCGTACCAGATTTGATTTTTTCCTTAAAAACTAAGAAAGATACGGATGATAATGTAGCTTTTTTAAAAAATCTTACTTTGACTGGCCTGATATAACTAAAACCCTGTAAGCAAAAAGTCAATTAGAAAAGTTAGTTTGATGTTCTTTCTAAATCAGAAAATTACAACAAAAGACCTGTCGTGGCTTATTAAATTATGAAAAATTATCAAAAAAAAATTCGCAAAATGCATTTTTTTAAAATAAAATGTCACGTTTTAAGGACGATAAACGTCATACGTCAATGTAACCATTTTTTTTTCAATTCAATCTTGTTTTGATGGCGAACCTACAATTTTTTAAAAAAATAGACGTCAATTTTGAAAAAATCGCCGCCATCTTTGCTCCTATACATCCGATCATCGATTTCCACAACCAAAATTTGTCTAAAGAATAAGTGAGCCAAATTTCATGCTTTCTGCACAAAATGAACAATTGATTTTGAATTATCACTCACGTTATAGAAGACGGCTGGTTTATAAGGAGAACGGCCACTCATTTTGGGGTTCTGGTACGATGGAAAAAGCGCTGGATAGAAAGTAATTCGATGAATGGATCAGGACGAAAGCCTGTAAGTTCTGAGATACAAGATGAAAGGCTTATCGACCACCTCAGACAAAATCTAATGTGACAATGTTCCCAGATTCCTTATCAACTATCAACAGAAGGATTAAAAAATCTGAAATATCTTGTCGAGTTGCTGTAAAATAGTAGTTTTAACAACTATTGGCTAAAATAGTGCTTTTTTTACAAGCGTTGGTTTAAATAACGAGCGCAGCGAGGTATTCAAAAACGCGAGTAAAAAAAAGCACGGTTTAGTCGCGAGTTGTTAACATTATTTTTTTTAATACCTTTATCAAAAAACTTCTCGCAACACACCATCCTTACACTATAAATCAAGGCGGCTGGTAAATGAAATAACAATCGTTTCCATAGCAATGTGTCTTTTTACTCGGTGACTTTCATTGTTGCGACATTTTAATCTTTGACATTTTGACGATATTTTTAAATGATTTTTTCGTAAATACTTGGTGAAAACTGGCGGAAATGGCTTAATTCTTAGGCAAGAATAATTAGATTTTTTCAATATTACTATTTTCCGCTATTTCTCTTTAACTTTGAGTAAAAAAAACTGACAGAAATCTTTTTTTGCACCCGTGATAAAAAAAAGTTTTTTTTTCATTGGTAACCAAAAAAGCCATGCTTTAGTTATCTGCAGACAGATCATGTTTTTGATGAAGGTATAAAAAAAAACGTTTTTTTAACGGAAGAACAAAAACAGGCCAGGGTTATTTTTGCATTAAACAATGTTCTTCATGATGATGACTTCTGGGAGAAGGCGGTCTTCACAGATGATGAAGGCTACGTGCTTATATACTGTGAGAAATCACTCAACCTTAAAGTTTAAGAAGTTGGCTCCGCCCAAGGAGGTGCTTCCAAATATTTGGGATTTCAACACTTGGCTTACTGAAAATACCCTGATTCTGCCCAATAAAGGCAGCTTCAAGGAATTTTCGTTTCTTCCAGTGTGACTCCTTGTGCAAAACCTTTGCTTATTTCCTTATTCCTTATTTTGTTTGTTCTCTGGTTTTGTTTTACTAAGAAGGCTTCTAATTGTATTACTAGATTTAAAAGCTGTTTTAATATTAAAGTTTTTCGCTACTCTTCGAATTTTCTCTGATACTCCTTTAACGTATGGGATTGTAAGGAATGCATTTGCCTGGTTTTGGTCTTGTAATCTCTGTCCTGTTTGTTGAAATTTAGAAATAGTATCTGTTATAAGTTTAAGGCTGTAACCATTCTGCTGCAGATCCTTCTTAATGTTTCTTATTTCGATTTCCAAGTCATGAGAATTGTTACAAATTTGAACGGCTCTGTTATACAAAGTTTTGATTATGCCTCGTATGGTTGTAGCAGAATGATTTGAACCTTGATTTAAATATTGTCCTGTGTGAGTAGGTTTACGATAGACTGTTGTTCTGATGTCGCTTTCTACTCGTGTGACAAGTACATCAAGAAAAGGAATTTGACAATTTTGCTCCAACTCCATTGTGAATTTAATGGTGGGTCTTATGTTATTTAGGTGGTGAAGAAATTCTGAAAGTTGTTGGTCATTCCCGGTCCAGACAATAAAAGTATTATCAACATATCTCAGCCAGAGCTTAGGTTTATATGTTGCGGTATCAACCGCGTGTGATTCGAACCACTCCATGTAAATATTGGCCACCACTGGCGAAAGCGATGAACCCATTGACAGACCGTCATCCTGAGCATAAAACCTATCTTTCACTTGAAAATAAGAGTTATGTATGCAGCACTCCAATAACTCCATCACTCCCTACAGCGGTAGGCTAGTACGTTCATAAAGGGATTCGTCATCAACCAGTCTCTTTCTAATAATATCTAGCGATTCCTTTATCGGGACATTGGTGTATAGACTTTCAACATCAAAACTGACAAGTCTATCCTCGGTTCCTAAAACAAAAGATTAAGAATATTAACAAAATGGTTGGAATGAAGCGGTCTTGCCTGCAAGAGGTTGAATAATTTTCAAAAGGAATTTAGACTTATTGCTTGTTGGAGAATTTCTGGAACTTGTAATTGGGCGTAAGGGCATTGCATCTTTGTGAATTTTGGGAAGTCCGTATAGATGAGGAGGCTTGCTATAATGTGGTGTAAGTTGAGACCTTGTATTGTCCGGAATATATCTGGACTACTTTTTCAAAATTCTATAAACCTTACTTTCGATTGATTCAATCAATGTAACCATTAAATTCACAATGGAGTTGGAGCAAAATTGTCAAATTCCTTTTCTTGATGTACTTGTCACACGAGTAGAAAGCGACATCAGAAAAACAGTCTATCGTAAACCCACTCACACAGGACAATATTTAAATCCAGGTTCAAATCATTATGCTACAACCAAACGAGGCATAATCAAAACTTTGTATAACAGAGCCGTTCAAATTTGTAACAATTCTCATGACTTGGAAATCGAAATAAGAAACATTAAGAAGGATCTGCAGCAGAATAGTTACAGCCTTAAACTTATAACAGATACTATTCCTAAATTTCAATAAACAGGACAGAGATTACAAGATCAAAACCAGGCAAATGCATTTCTTACAATCCCATACGTTAAAGGAGTATCAGAGAAAATTCGAAGAGTAGCGAAAAACTTTAATATTAAAACAGCTTTTAAATCTAGTAATACAATTAGAAGCCTTCTTAGTAAAACAAAACCAGAGAACAAACAAAACCAGAGAACAAACAAAATAAGGAATGCATTTACCAAGTTCCTTGTGAGTGTGGTAAATCATACATAGGCGAAACTAAAAGACTACTATCTGTTAGGCTTAAGGCACATCAGACGAATACCCAAAAAGGTGAAACCACTAAATCAGGAATCGCCGAACATGCATGGTCAAAACAACACCGAATGAAGTGGGCAGAAGCAAAGGTTTTGCACAAGGAGTTACACTGGAAGAATCGAAAATTCCTTGAAGCTGCCTTTATTGGGCAGAATCAGGGTATTTTCAGTAAACCAAGTGTTGAAATCCCAAATATTTGGAAGCCCCTCCTTGGGCGGAGCCAACTTCTTAAACTTCAAGGTTGAGTGATTTCTCACAGTATATAAGCACGTAGCCTTAGGAATTAATTGTAGTTTGCACCTGAAGACGATCAGAGATAGAGGAAACATTGAGTTGCTGTTTTGTTTTGTTGGTTTGGTGTGGACCTGGCATAACTCTTTTATTATGACAACTGGTAAGAATTCTAGAATTTTTGTTCGTTTTGAAAACACAGTTTTTTAAAATTGAACCAATACGAACCGAGATACTAAAAGTGACAGTATTCTCAAGATGGTGGACTTACGCATTACGTTTCAGTCTCGCAAATCGAGCTCTCTCCAAATATTCACAGATTGGTCATTTTAAACTCCCTATATATTACAAAATTATGATTGTTTTCCACAAACCAAAACTACACTTTTTTGCACTCGACGCGCGTTTCGCTAACAATGTTAGCATCATCAGGAGACGATAAACAATGAACTAAATTAATCTACGCTCTATCTTATATACAATCCTTTAGTGGGCGGAGATAAGACTAATAATTTGTGATTGATCACGATTTTTAATCCTCTCCCTCAACCAAAGAATAAAGTGTACTAAACGGGATGGGTCCTCCATCTTTATTTAAACTATTTCTGGATTTAATGATTTCCATACTTTCATATGCATTCAAAAGTCTTTTGTTTGGTACACTTTTTAGAAGTTTTAGGTTATCTAATGTGCAGCATGCTCGACCACACTTGACTTTTCTGTTCTTCCGTATTTTAAGTGTGCTAAGTGTTCTTTAAAACGTGTTTGAATAGAGCGTCTCGTTTGGCCAACATATTTTTTGTCACAATCCATGCAACTAATTTCGTAAATTCCACTTTTTTCTAGAACTGTAGTTTTATCCTTGGGATTTCCTAGTAAGCTTCTTATTGTGTTACCGGATTGATATACTAATTTAAGACCGGTGTTATTAAATACTTTGTGTAATCCTTTCGTATAATTAAGATTATAAGGAATTGATACAAATTTTGAGTCGCAGGTATCTTTTTGTCTGAAAAAGGTAGAATTCCGAAAGGTCTTTTGAAAAGAATGTCTATTTATCAGCTTATTTATTAAGCCTTCGTCGTAACCGTTTTCACCAGCTATATTCCTAATCCTATTCTTTTCTGCTTCAAATCTTTCTTTGTTTAAGGGGACATTTACTAATCTATATGTTAAAAAGTGCAAACTTGCAAGCTTATGTTGTAAGCAATGAAAAGAGTCATTTGGAATATACCTGTTGGTGGCCGTGCCTTTTCTGTATAGGTCAAAGTCCAATTTATTTTTATTTCTTATAACTAAAGTGTCTAGAAATGGCAGTGTACCGTTGTTCTCTGTTTCATAAGTAAATTTAATAGTGGGAAATTTGTTATTTATTTTTTCCATAAAATTTTCAACACTAGTTACTTTAGTGTTGAATACTGCAAACACATCGTCTACATACCTGAACCATACTCTGGGGAAATACTCAAATTCTTTACTTATATCTGATTCAAATTTGCTCATAAATAGGTTTGCGATAAAAGGTGATAAACTATTACCCATTGTGGTTCCTTCTAATTGCTGGTAGTAGATATTTTTATATTGAAAGTAATTTGATCTTTAACAAAACTCTGCATGAATCAAAATTACTTTCAATATAAAAATAACTACTACCAGCAATTAGAAGGAACCACAATGGGTAATAGTTTATCACCTTTTATCGCAAACCTATTTATGAGCAAATTTGAATCAGATATAAGGAAGAATTTGAGTATTTCCCCAGAGTATGGTTCAGGTATGTAGACGATGTGTTTGCAGTATTCAACACTAAAGTAACTAGTGTTGAAAATTTTATGGAAAAAATAAATAACAAATTTCCCACTATTAAATTTACTTATGAAACAGAGAACAACGGTACACTGCCATTTCTAGACACTTTAGTTATAAGAAATAAAAATAAATTGGACTTTGACCTATACAGAAAAGGCATGGCCACCAACAGGTATATTCCAAATGACTCTTTTCATTGCTTACAACATAAGCTTGCAAGTTTGCACTTTTTAACATATAGATTAGTAAATGTCCCCTTAAACAAAGAAAGATTTGAAGCAGAAAAGAATAGGATTAGGAATATAGCTGGCGAAAACGGTTACGACGAAGGCTTAATAAATAAGCTGATAAATAGACATTCTTTTCAAAAGACCTTTCGGAATTCTACCTTTTTCAGACAAAAAGATACCTGCGACTCAAAATTTGTATCAATTCCTTATAATCCTAATTATACGAAAGGATTACACAAAGTATTTAATAACACCGGTCTTAAATTAGTATATCAATCCGGTAACACAATAAGAAGCTTACTAGGAAATCCCAAGGATAAAACTACAGTTCTAGAAAAAAGTGGAATTTACGAAATTAGTTGCATGGATTGTGACAAAAAATATGTTGGCCAAACGAGACGCTCTATTCAAACACGTTTTAAAGAACACTTAACACACTTAAAATACGGAAGAACAGAAAAGTCAAGTGTGGCCGAGCATGCTTTTGAAAACAATCATAGATTCACATTAGATAACCTAAAACTTCTAAAAAGTGTACCAAACAAAAGACTTTTGAATGCATATGAAAGTATGGAAATCATTAAATCCAGAAATAGTTTAAATAAAGATAGAGGACCCATCCCGTTTAGTAAACTTTATTCTTTGGTTGAGGGGAGATAGGATTAAAAATCGTGATCAATCACAAATTATTAGTCTTATCTCCGCCCACTAAAGGATTGTATATAAGATAGCGCGTAGATTAATTTAGTTCATTGTTTATCGTCTCCTGATGATGCTAACATTGTTAGCGAAACGCGCGTCGAGTGCAAAAAAGTGTAGTTTTGGTTTGTGGAAAACAATCATAATTTTGTTTTAGTGCAACCAAAGGTTCCAAATTTCCAACATAGTCCCTATATATTGTTTAGTCCTTAAAAATAGCCGTCCTCAACGCGTCCTCCGGCCTGATCTCGAGCAAGGCGGCGGTGCCGTCGTTGAAACAGTAGGACACGCCTCCGTCGATGACGAGCGACGCGTCGAAACAGTTCGACTTCACTTCGACCTTGGAGGCGTGGCCGCGCGGCTGGATGCCCTTGGGACAGGGCCACACCCCGGCCGAGATCAGTTCCCGAATCGTGTAGGCCATGCGTTTGTCGTCTGAAAAAAAAAGAGTTCAATTTTAATACACGGTGGGCCACAAAAAATAACATTGGAGTGCATGCCTATACAGGATCCGACAGTTCAGTCTAGGGTGCCGAAATAGCGTGTATTGAAAAAGAAGCGCAATGGCTGGTAAATGAGAGCGAAAGAGATAATAAACTTGGGAAACCGATACGCTGTTGCAGGTGTCACCCACAATTAACCAAAGGATTCCCAAGTAAGATCCCGTCAAATTTAACGATAAATGTTGCACAGTCTTTCAATCTGCAGCCCTCGTAGCATTTATCCGTCTTCCAACCTAATCTGTCATAAAGCGACATCGTATTAGGTACAAAATAAAGTTGTCTACTAGTAAGTCAAACGATAAACGTCTTTTATAATAAAATCTAACGTTTATGTAGTCAGGTACGCATATGCGAACCTTAAACGACGTCAAAATCGGCAACGTAATTTGTAAAAATATTTGCCCAGACGGATTCACGCCAGTTTACGTTTCAAAGCCGACTGTTTTAACGCCTATACCTAAATCGACCACCAAACATCGTCGGCCTTGTTACCTTAATCGATTTCGCATTTCAGGGCCCTTATTTGGATACCTACCAAAAAAGGAACGAAGAAAAACCTACAATTTTGCATCTGGGACATTAAATTGAACAATTTGTTGGCTTGCTGTCAACCAAAAATCTGATGGAGCTCGCACTTATATTTTTTCCAGTCCACTTTATCTGTGGGGTTATTCTTGAATCGAGAGAAAATGTGCTCCCAGGGAGTCGAATTATCTCGCTACTATGCATCTCATTGGTCCAAATCTTCGGTTAAAATCGGTTTCTCTCACTTTTGCCCGATATTGATGGAAAGTAATTCTCTTAGTCAAAACCAATAGAATTACTTTTGATCAATACTGGGCAAAAGTGAGAGAAACCGATTTTAACCGAAGATTTTGACCAATGAGATGCATAGTAGCGAGAGAATATAACTCTCTGGGTGCCTTCTTGAATTTCGGGGAAATTTTACTCCCCAGGGAGATTCTGAGATTTCTATTCCCACAAAATTTCCCTCCTTTTCGAAAAGCGGTATTCTTCAAACCAGAGAATGGAAATGATAGAGGGAAAAAGGAAACAATGTTGCCAAATCAATCAGAATAATTTCCACCAATCAAAATTAAAATAACTTTGACAGACAACTAACTAAATGTGTATTTACGGTGCCCTAACCTCGTTTTTCAAAATAAATATTAAATTTTTGTTTTAATAAATGGTTGTGCGATTTTTGTGTTTTTTTTGTTGAAGTTTTCAAAGATGGCGAAGGGTTTTGGAAAATGGGTAATTTTGATCCCCCCCTGGAAAGTTTTTATGTGTGCTGAAATGTGCACTAAATAGACTTATTATTTCTATGTGTTTCCATGTAACGTTTGTTTAAATCGGTTAAGAAATAGTAAAATTTACAGTTTTACATTTGATGTATCTTTCTGGCGTCGGAATACAGTTTTATCAAAAATTTAAAACTGTCTGACAAGGTAAAAGTCTAATATTTAAGTGATTATTGTCAAAATGACATCTCTTTAAAATTCAAGATGCAGACTCCTCCATGGAAAGTCTTATCACACAAAGAGCATCAAATGTAAAACTGCAGAACTTTCTTATTTCTTAACCGATTTAAGCAAAGTGCTCGTGTATATGTACGTTAAAAGAATAAGGCTATTTACCGCACATCTGTTATATTACAGTGGAGCACATACAAATTTTCTAGAGGAGGGGCCCTGAAAATTGCCTATTTTTCAAAACCGTCCGCCATCTTGGAGTTTAAAGAAATGTCAATTTTGACAATAAATGCATAAAATTGTTTTCTTCTTCAAAAAAACGTTAAATTCGAATTTCGGATAATTGATGCGGAAGTTATAAGAAATCCAAAGTCCGGTTTTTTTGGAACACCCTATATTTATTAAAAATAAGCCATAAGGATCTTGTGATTTTGATTATAAAGATTTGTGATCTTTTCTGTGCATAATAGATTTACTTATTATAAGTAGGTTTAGTTGAAAACATTGTTACCCATGTTTACCTTGATGTTGTAGAACTTTTTACAGTGTTAGGTATCTTTATACCTATATGTTGCCTTGTTTTTAGTAAAAAAAACTGTTCTAGTTATAAGTTTTGGACTGATTTTAGTAAGTAAGATTTTTTTATTAGGTTTTGCAAAATGTTTAATGTTCTTGGAATGATTTTATATGTTAGGTACCTTGTTTTTAGTAAAATACTCTTCTAGTTTCAAGTTTTTGGACTGATTTTAGTAAGTAAGTTTTTTTTTAGTAGATAAAATAATGCCAATAAACAAGTCGATTATAATAATCCATGTTTTTTGAATTTTAAGTCCAAGAAATAAAAAACCTAACAAAACATTGAAGAAAGACTAAAGACTAGTTTTTGCCTTAAAAAACTTCGAATAAAGTCCAACTAACAGAAAACAAGTTTTTAGAGTCCAAAAATTTTAAAGGAACTTAAAAAAACACAAAAATCAACAGACAACAGTTTATATTTACTCAAAATATCACAATTCCACCTATTTTTTCCATTTCTCTCACTAATGACCAAGAGAATAAAAATTTCTCTAGGGAGTAGAAATTTCCCTTATTTTTTGAGGGAGATTTTTCAAGAATAATGCATTTTTCATTTTGGGGGAACCACGCCCATTTTGGAACGGTTAGCCAACTGATTTCTATTCCCTGGAACTCAAGAATAGGCACCCTGGGAGCAAATTTGGTAATTATGCAGTATACGGTTTTCTGCCATTTTTGATTTTTTTTGAAAAATTCTTTATGGGGGCACCTTCTAGGGTCCCTAGGACCCCAAATCCGTTGGCTAGTTAGATTTGGATAAAATTAGGGCTGCAAATCGGTGTCCTTGTCCAAATAGGTGATAAATTGGTAAAAGTACTATACCAGCCAAAATTCGGCCATTTTCGAGTTGCAATCTTGGGCAACACCGTTCTCAACTAAAAAGCCAGTTAACTCATTTTGACATATTGACACCAAACTGACAGAAAATCCATGTTTTACTTGTCAATTTGGTTATAAAAATGGCAGCCACATTAGGCTAAAGGGCACTGAGCCAGTAGAAGGCTTTTTAGTTAAGAACGGTGTTGGCTTGGGCAGCCATTATTGACAACCAATGTTTTCTTGTTTTTCTCGAAAAAAAAAACAATAAAAGAGACTTAATAATGCCTTAAAGATGCGTTTAGAATTACTCTTGAGTGATTTAGTACTAATTACAACCGAAATAGGTAAACTGAAGGTAAACTACTACACCATCGAAGTACAATTAACGACGTCGAGCCGACCCGATTTTGTATTCCCCATTTAGGTTGGGGTCGTATGGACTGAGATTTGTAGTCCGCTTGCTAACCTCGGGGTTTTAAAGCCAACGAGGACGTAGTTTGACGTCCAAATGCTACTCGGCTTTATTTTACAAAAATTGCCGAGGGAACGGGGCCGTCTCTCCTCCTCAGATGTACAGAGTCGCGAGGGACGCCTGCTCTTGAGGTCTCACATCAAAAATATTTTGTGGTATTTTAGTTGCATCATTTCAGTATCAAATAAAAATAATCTTAAGATCTTCAAGTGATGAATTGAATATACTTAAATTGCGTGTACGATCTCCTTCACGCCTGTGTCTTCGAATAAAACAGACTAAAGCGCTGGCTGTCGCTACTACACGGATTGCGGAAGGAATTATCGATCGATACCTATAGATTGTTGCACCTGATGGTTGCATCGATGCTGGAAAGATGGCACTGCAAGTGCAAAAAATTTGAGATATGCAGAAATATGCTTTTAACGCAATGAACTAATAACCATGGAATGCCCCTAAGCGCTATTCTGTTGTCGAACTTTGCCCGGAATAGCTCCATCTCATGTTGTCCGCATAATCAAGGCATGCATTGAATAAGGAAGGGGCCATTCCATGGTTATTAGTTCATTGTTTTAACGGCAATTGCACTCTGAATGAGAGTGACTCTAATAAAACCTAGAAAGTGCAGCAGTTTCCTACTGCCCGTGTGCACGGGTTTGGCTTGACATGTAAGCCGAGCTTAAGCTTTAGTTTTGGTGTGCAATGGTGTGGAATAAGATAAGCCGTAGAATTACTTCGGCTTAAGCGCATTTTGAGGTTATGTGAGGTATTTTTTTGATTATGTTTTTAAACAAAAGCCATTATTTGAATCACATTATAAAACTGTTCCGTTGCCTTAAAATATTTCTGTGATTATAATGTATAATAGTGGTCTGTGCTTAAAATGGAACTTCTTTGGGATGACGAAGAAGATGAAGAATTAGACTTTGTAATTAATGGAATACCTACCAAGAAGGATTTTTCAAAGAATGAGATGAAGATACCATTTACAAAAGGTTTAGAGTGTCCAAAAAAAATCAGGTTTTTTTCGCTAAGCGAATAATTCACCTTATTTTTGCAAATTCGTTGTAAAGAAACTGAAAAATGGGTTGGGTTGGTCTGGTGGTGTAATAATTAGTATGTTTTCACATCGTATTCAATACATATCGAAAATCAAGCATCTTGTTCTTCATTTGTCAGAACAGAGAACATGCTCTATGAAAGGAAAAGAAGAAAATCTTTTCAATACGTATTGATTACGATGTGAAAACAATACTAAATAAATAGTCAGGTTTTATAGTTAACCAATTATAGTAGTTTTATTTGCCTTTTCAATATATTTGTTTTTTTTAAAACAACGTCAAATTTTATGTGTTTTTTTGACAGCTGACAGGTAATAATCATGATCACCACACAAAAAACACAAAAAAATGCAGATAACTGCCACGTTGCCAATAATTTCCTTACTTTTTCCAAGTGGAACATATTCGGAACTTTTGCAAACCAAGTAAATCTCAAGGGTCACCCTCAGTTCAAGCGGCACTTGAACAAGTGGAAGAGGTAAGGTTAATTGATTTATTAAAACTTGTAGCACGTTCGAAAAGAGCAGATATATGCTAATTTAAGGTGTTTCTGAACGCAATAGGTGCTGAGATATAATACGTGTGCCGTAACGATACGTGATACCTAACGCATCTCAACACCTATCGCGTTCAAGAACACCTTAGATTAGCATATATCTGCTCTTTTCGTACGTGGTACAAGTTTCTGACCAATTAATATGCTTGGTTCTCGCTAGATGCGGATACGTATAACGCGATGAGTTACAAATAGCTTTATGTCTCTATTATAGTTTATAATCTTTGCATCAGTGCATCTGAAATGTAGCATTCTTACTCAGACATACATTTCGGCACCGTAGACGAGAACTTTCGAACCGTGTGTGTTCGTAACCAATGGTCCGATTTTAAAACACGATCCAACACACCCGTTTGCAGTTTGCGTAGTTGCTAAATTTGCCAGATTTATTATACTGGCGGTCGAGCCGCGGCGTTACCCGCGATATCCAAAAACATTTGACATATGTCATTGTGCGAAATGTCAAATAAAAAGTAGCCCATGTTTTAGTCCAGGTCCTTATGTTCTTACCAAATTTCATCCAAATCGGTCCAGCGGTTTTTTCGTGATTTAGGAACAAACACACACAAACTTTCGCATTTACAGGGGTGCCATTCAAATTTTCATTATAAATTAGGTACATATTAGAGCATACGATTATTGACAGTTATTGTTTTACCAAAGGTGAGCAACTGGATTTGAGAGTTTGTTAGGGAAATGATTGAAATTGTGTGTTGGCAATGATGGTTGGTAACCCCTGACAATAAATAATTTTGTCACTGTCAGATTTTTGATTAATAAACGTGAGGTTTAAAACTGAAATTTTGCTGTATCAAAAACTGTAAAAATATGTGCCTCGACGAATTTGTTTTGTTCCTTTGTCCAACGGAGAAAGAAACTCAGGAAAAGTGAAAAGAAAAATGCATGTACCAAGCTGGAAAATTAATAAATATAGCCGAATTTGCGAGGTAAGTGACCAACAAGCAGTAGGTACAAACATACGCATTTAGCTTGTACTTCGTTAATAAATAACACATTATGTTTCCATATTTTATTGTAAGAAGAAAAGTAACAAAAATATAGATCATATGAGTCTTTATATTTTGACCTCGATTTTACCTATTATTTACATTTTTAATATCTGTCTGTATTCACTGTTTGTTTATGTTTTTTTTGTCAAAGCTTGACATATTTTACTAACCAAAAAAAATCAATCTTTCAAAAACTGTCTAGGGAAATTATAAAAAGAGACAACCAAACAAAACATCAGTCCATTTCATAAAAATCCATTTTACATGCAAATATGAAAAAAAATAGAAAGAGAGGGCAATATCAGTTGCCCACCTCTGGTAAAACAATAACTGTCAAATGTATAGAGCTTACTGACTTTTTAAATTAGAACACACTGACTGTTCTATAATGTATTTTTTTAACTTTTGAAAATAAGGAAGGAAGGAGGAACAAAACTCTTATACCATCAGTGGTGACAGCCGGAGTTGAGATATTGTCAAGATTACTGTTCTGCAACTTTAAAAACTTTCCTACTACATTGTGATTGGTAACTTTGGCAGCATAGATTGCTTTTCCGTGAATTCTTATCGCTTATTACAGCCATTATCCCCATATTGCCCAAATTATTTATAGTTTGGCATATTTGGCATCAAAACTGAGTTCGCTCATCTGAAATAGGTAACATACCTGAAAATTCGGTTTACCAGCTGTCTTGGAAGAATGTTTTCTTTTTCGTCACTCATAATAAAGTTAAAAAACAAAAAAAAAATCGCCAAAATATCATTCAAAAAATTTTGTTTGTGTACCTTTGTTTTACATTTACACAAGACACTCACTCTTTCGAACTCATGTTCAGTTGACGAAAGAGATGAAGGGTCATTCCATATCAAATCAACCAAAAAATCACAAAAATTTTACGCGACCAATTCCAATTTTGATGATTTTTGGTATATATTTTCTTCTTACCATAAAAGTTGAAAATGCAAATTTTTAGATTTTTTTGATTCGTAGTTTTTTTTTTTTTAATTTTTCAAAATAAAAAAGTCAGCATTTTGACCTTAACAAGAATGTACAAAACTAGCAATATCTCGAGAACCACTTACACTAGGAAAGTAATAAATGGCTCATTTTAAAGTCATTTTGAAGCTCTTTTTTATGAAATATCACAACATAATTTTAACAAAAAAAAAATTGGAAATAAAAAATTGAAAAAAAAAATTCAAAAAGGCCATTTTTAATTTTTTTGAAAAAAATATATAATTTTGGTCAAAGTGTTACTTAATTATCCACAAAATTTTATGATGGAGAAATGATGGGTTCAATGTCAAAAAAAATATCAAAAATATTAAGTACATTTTATAGGCGATTTTTCATGCATGTGACATTTTTAATAAATTTTTTCACATTGAACCCATGATTTGTCCATCTCAAAATTTTGTGAATAGTTTAATAACACTTTAAAGAAAATAATATAATTTTTTGAAAAAAATTAAAAATGGCCTTTTTGAAATTTTTCAAAAAAAAAATCAAAAATTTTTTTTTTTATTTTTTTTTTCAATATATGTTATGCAATATTCTCATATGAAAGGTCTTTATAAGATCTTTAAAATGAACCTTCACCTACTTTTCTATTATAGGTGGTTCTTTGGATATTCCTAATTTTGTGCGCACATGTTAAGGACAAATAAGTGACTTTTTCGATTTTCAAAAATTAATTCAAAATAAACAACTGGTCAAAAAAGTCTGAAATTTTGGATTTTCCAGTTTTTTGGTAGGAAAAACATGTATACTAAAAATCATCAACATCAGAGATGGTGTGGTAAAATACCCTGGTTGACTTGATATGGACTGACCCTAGGGTCATTCCATATCAAATCAACCAAAAAATCACAAAAATTTTACGCGACCTATTCCAATTTTGATGATTTTTGGTATATATTTTCTTCTTACCATAAAAGTTGAAAATGCAAATTTTTAGATTTTTTTGATTCGTAGTTTTTTTTTTTTAATTTTTCAAAATAAAAAAGTCAGCATTTTGACCTTAACAAGAATGTACAAAGCTAGCAATATCTCGAGAACCACTTACACTAGGAAAGTAATAAATGGCTCATTTTAAAGTCATTTTGAAGCTCTTTTTTATGAAATATCACAACATAATTTTAACAAAAAAAAAATTGGAAATAAAAAATTGAAAAAAAAAATTGAAAAATTCAAAAAGGCCACTTTTAATTTTTTTGAAAAAAAATATATAATTTTGGTCAAAGTGTTACTTAATTATCCAAAAAATTTTATGATGGAGAAATGATGGGTTCAATGTCAAAAAAAATATCAAAAATATTAAGTACATTTTATAGGCGATTTTTCACATTGAACCCATGATTTGTCCATCTCAAAATTTTGTGAATAGTTTAATAACACTTTAAAGAAAATAATATAATTTTTTGAAAAAAATTAAAAATGGCCTTTTTGAAATTTTTCAAAAAAAAAATCAAAAATTTTTTTTTTTATTTTTTTTTCAATATATGTTATGCAATATTCTCATATGAAAGGTCTTTATAAGAGCTTTAAAATGAACCTTCACCTACTTTTCTATTATAAGTGGTTCTTTGGATATTCCTAATTTTGTGCGGACATGTTAAGGACAAATAAGTGACTTTTTCGATTTTCAAAAATTAATTCAAAATAAACAACTGGTCAAAAAAGTCTGAAATTTTGGATTTTCCAGTTTTTTGGTAGGAAAAACATGTATACTAAAAATCATCAACATCAGAGATGGTGTGGTAAAATACCCTGGTTGACTTGATATGGACTGACCCTAGGGTCATTCCATATCAAATCAACCAAAAAATCACAAAAATTTTACGCGACCTATTCCAATTTTGATGATTTTTGGTATATATTTTCTTCTTACCATAAAAGTTGAAAATGCAAATTTTTAGATTTTTTTGATTCGTAGTTTTTTTTTTTTTAATTTTTCAAAATAAAAAAGTCAGCATTTTGACCTTAACAAGAATGTACAAAGCTAGCAATATCTCGAGAACCACTTACACTAGGAAAGTAATAAATGGCTCATTTTAAAGTCATTTTGAAGCTCTTTTTTATGAAATATCACAACATAATTTTAACAAAAAAAAAATTGGAAATAAAAAATTGAAAAAAAAAATTGAAAAATTCAAAAAGGCCACTTTTAATTTTTTTGAAAAAAAATATATAATTTTGGTCAAAGTGTTACTTAATTATCCAAAAAATTTTATGATGGAGAAATGATGGGTTCAATGTCAAAAAAAATATCAAAAATATTAAGTACATTTTATAGGCGATTTTTCACATTGAACCCATGATTTGTCCATCTCAAAATTTTGTGAATAGTTTAATAACACTTTAAAGAAAATAATATAATTTTTTGAAAAAAATTAAAAATGGCCTTTTTGAAATTTTTCAAAAAAAAAATCAAAAATTTTTTTTTTTATTTTTTTTTCAATATATGTTATGCAATATTCTCATATGAAAGGTCTTTATAAGAGCTTTAAAATGAACCTTCACCTACTTTTCTATTATAAGTGGTTCTTTGGATATTCCTAATTTTGTGCGGACATGTTAAGGACAAATAAGTGACTTTTTCGATTTTCAAAAATTAATTCAAAATAAACAACTGGTCAAAAAAGTCTGAAATTTTGGATTTTCCAGTTTTTTGGTAGGAAAAACATGTATACTAAAAATCATCAACATCGGAGATGGTGTGGTAAAATACCCTGGTTGACTTGATATGGACTGACCCTGAATCGGATTGATCAGGTTAGATGAAAATCATGAAAAAGGATAACAAAAAAAGGGGCGAAATAAATAAGGCCACTATTAGAGTAAATACTGCAATGCGATACCTCCGATATACAGGCCAGCCATCGACTTCCGATTTAGTACCCTCTTCATCATATGCAGCCGCCAGGTTAAAATTTCCCTATTACTTTTTTAAAAAATCAGCCTACTACACTGATCAAAGCTCTCAGGTAATTTTTTTTTTTTTAAGGTTCTTCGTTACACTCTCTGTCTATGCGGAAAATTCTTCAAAAATGATTTTTGACGATTTTTGTAATGTGGCAATTACAGATTGATTGCCAAAATCGCACCGCAGGCGAATGTTTTTTAGAAAATTTCAGTGGAAAATTAATTTTCTCTACGTTTTGGACGGTGTTAAGAAAGGTTGCTTAAATTAAACAAAAAAAATTTGAAATTTTGATCTTTTTCAGATTTTGATGAAATCGTAGATAAAACCCAATGAGCATTTTTGTCGATATAAAAGTTACAGCAAATAATATAAAACCTTCATAAAATAACCAAAAGTTATATTATTTAGTGTTGGTGATAATTTTATAACTCTAATATATCTCTTAAATGAGTAAAAAAGACTTGAAAAACAACTGTTCAACACCAGCTTATAAAAATTTATGGTACATAGTAATGGATAGAAAAACAACATATAGATTTTATAAAACTTCCTTATGAGCCCTCAAGTATAGAGATTATTATAAAAAGGTTTTACAACTGTTCTAACAACACTACATAACAAATTAAAGGTTTTTATGGATTTAGAAATATAGATTTTCCATCTTTCTTCCCTTTGCTGGTTATGTATTATTCTTTTTCTTTTTACAATAAACAAATTTATAAAATGGTGTTTAGCAATCTTCTAAAATAAATAAAAATGAAAGTCAGATAAGCTGAAGCAGGAATATGAATATTTATATACTACAGTCAAATAAAAGCTGTTTTTCAAGTCATCCTACTCTGAAAATCAGCTGCGGTCCCGTGTGTACTGTATAGTTTTCGAATACACTCACGTAAATTTCATGGGCTCCAAAAATACTTGAGAAAACGTGAAAAAAAATATTCATTTAACTATCAGTTTTTTTTTCATACGCGTTTTCTTCTTTCTGGGACAAATATTGAATTTCGTATGTTGTTCTTAACCCTAACAAGCAATATTTCGATTGAAACACAAGTTGAAATCCCATAAATAAAGTTTTTATTTAGGCCAAAAACCTATTTTTGTAATCCAAAATGGCGAAAATTTCCGACAATACTATAAAAAAAACAATACAACTATACCACTGTTTACCTCGTCAACACTATTTTATAACCCTTTTAAAAAACGACGCTACTTGGAACAAAGGGCTACAGATGGCGCAGTGTTGAACACTGATGGTCTGTTTCTGCGAGCTTAACATAGTTACCATTGTTCTCTTTTCCTAAATGCATTCCTCCAGCATACTACACATACCAGGAAAAATACCCGCCTCCACACACTTCAAGCCCGCATAACTATCAGAGGTAACTATCTCAAGAATATAGTTAGATTGCGGGGTCGAAGGGTGTATAGGCGAGTATTTTCCGGGGTGTTCACATTTGCCGCCGACCAGCAGTATCAGCGTTTCACGGTGCGTTTTTGCGACCTTAACACGGTTACTATATTGTTCTCTTTTTCTAAAACACGGTTCCCATCTATGCGTTTCTCATTCGTGGGTCCCCCGAATCAAAACACGTATCACGTGGTCTAAGCGAGATTTGCCTATACAAGTTCATGTCGGACCACGTGATGAGTTTTTTGAGTCAGGGTGACTGCGCATCGGAAACGCTGGTGGGAATCGGGTGTAAAATGCATTCGCTCCCGATATCTGTCATCGGCAACTATCTCAAGAAGATTTGGATCTCTTATCTCTTTCAGATTGATGTAATTAAAACAAGATAATAATGGTATGGTATCTCGCAAAAACGCGCCTTTTGATGTCGCAAAAACGCTCCTTTTGATTTCGCAAAAACGCGCCTTTTGATGTCACAAAATTAACCTTAAAAAATCTTGTTTGTTTTGTTATTATAATTGCCAAAATAAATTAAAATTGTTTTTTTTTGTTCTAAAAACAGTTGTATTATAATAACTGTATAAAGAAATTAATAACAACATTATAGAAAAAACCTTATGGGCAAAAAAGGTTTATGAATGAGTTCATAAGAATATTACAGACACCAATTTATATAACTATTGTGTGTGAGTTCCCAAGTTTTTATAAGTGTCTCTCGAAATATTTTCAATCTTATCTTATATAAATTTGTTGTTGGTTAATTAAGTTTTATAAGTGGGTTGATAGCAACATTTTAAAAACCAATCTATTATATATCTTTAATTGATAGTTATTTACGGTTTTATAGGTGGGTTGACAGAAAGATTTCAAACACCAATTTATATAACTTTTGTCACTGATGACTTATATTTTTATAAATATGTTGGTGGAAACATTGTTAACACCAATTTATATAACATTTGAACCGATGACTTTAATTTTTATAAAGATGTCCGTGGAAATATTGTTAACGCCAGTTTTATGTTACTTTAGGGTACCATCAATTTAGAGCCTTTAATAAAACAAATATACAAACTCAATTCTTGTAGGAAACTTCTAAATACCCTAGGGTATCAATGGAACCCTCTTTATAATAATTATATAAATATCTGGCACCAGAAGTTTCTGAAAATGCTCATTGGGAAGTGTGTTGGGTTAGCTGTAAAATGCATTTTTAATACCCTGAAAAAGCATATGAATAGCAAATCCGATACTCTTATCGAGGAATTTCCATAACTTTCCAGACTTGTAAATAAGTTCCATGACTTTCCATGCCCACTTTCTTTTCCCTGACTTTCCAGGTTTTTCCAGAACGTGGACACCCCGTCAAAATGGCCGCCCCAAACAATAAAATGAAGCAGGAGTAGATAACCTGTTATTGAGGATGGTTTTAATTTTTTTGATTTTCCTAATGGAAAAATTAAGGTCCAAAAGAGTCAATTTACTGACTTCAAGGTCCATTTTCGTCATTTACTGACTTTTACTGAGAGTCAGGGTAGACTGGGAACCCTGATTTATGATATTAGTAGGATTTACCTGGTGCAAATACCAAATTCTTGTTATAGTTATCCGACAGCACCGTTGCCAAGTTGTCCTTGCCCTCGACGGGGTCGATATCCAACAGCCTGAGCAGTTCCACGACATTTTGAACGGGGATCCTATTGATACTCATGTGCCAGGACGTCGATCCGGTACCCGTGCTGATGCAGATGCCCGAGCATTTTAAGTTGGTGTCCTGATCGCTGCCGTTCAGTTTCATTTTCAGGTGCGACACACGGGCGGAGAGGGTCTCGCCTATGAACACCTGAAAATAAAATTACTATAAATAACAAGATAAGGAATAAATTCCAAATATTCATATCATATACACTTCCGGCCACATAAAATGCGTACGCCGATTTTATATATTGTATTACTGGCCTCGCAAATCACTACCCTTTTAGGTATTTCAAATTGACAAAAAATGTCACCGTCAAGTTTTTTTGTTATCATACGCTTATATTTACAAATGCCCCAACTAAACGAATTCAAAAAAGCCCAAATTTTGGCAAAATTCGACGATGGTTGGTCGGTTCGCAGAGTAGCGGCCCATTATGGACGAAACAAGGCTACAATTGTAAGAATAAAAAGAAAGTATCAAGAAAAAGGAACTGTTCGATGAATGCGAGGCACTGGCTTGATTCAAGTAAGTACGCCTCTCGAAAACTAGAGGCGAATTAAGGCACATTTTCCTGGATCCATAAGAACGACGCGCAGACGGATAAGCTAGCTGTTCTAGGCTAAAATCCCCTCAAACCATGAAAGGTGGTAAGGTGTATTTGCTTTATTGGCAATATTGGCAAGTGAATGCCATTGGTTCTTTACTACAGTAGTATTATTGGCAAAATTGCGCTATTTTGCCAATGATTATTTACTATTTTTATTTACTAAATTTATGTTATTTTGCCAATAACTGAAAAACGTGTTTTACATACCAAGTGAAACGCAATAGTTCCTTTAAAAATTGCATGCATTTCTAAACCACCTTTCCGGTCCGATCAAACGCATTGCCGGATATCGTGTCTTTTGAACGCCGTATTTTTTAAATTTCCCGCGCGATTGACATCTGTCGTGCGGTTGACAACTTGACGTACTTGCCGACGCCATTTATAATATTCTGCGGAATCTTCCTATGTGGGTTCCTTTTGGTGGTTTGTTTTTTGTTTTGCAAGTTTTCTTTTAAAATTGGCTTAAATTTAGTTTGAGTTTGCGTAAGTACTCATATTCTTTTGTTCTTAAATAAGGTCGGCCTAGATTGGACTTAAAAATGTTCAGAACTACCACTAAAGCGAACAAAAATTGTCATTTTTGCTGAGTTTATACAGGCATATAAAAATTAAAATAAAAAATAATAACTTTGAACCGATCAGCACACAGCTTCTGCACATGTATACAAAAGTGAATGACACCAATAGTTGAAATAATTAAACTAAACTCCATCATGCTGTTTTCCTTAATAATATCTGTTAAAAACAAACCAAAAAATGCAAAAAACCCCCATTTAAATTACAAAAACAAATGAAAGTGAGGTTATGTGCGATAAAAATAAATGTTAAAAGTTACTTATCTTTTTATTTATGCTGTATAAATGCCGACACTGTTCCCCATAAGCTCATTCAACTTTTATTTTAATTTTAATTTTTTTTTTAATTTTTATTTTGATTTGCCTGTATGAACCCAGCATTAAATCGTGATCTAGACGCCACTTTACAAGAAAATCAAAGGTCACATCATGATCTACAATGCTTAAGCGATACTGACACTGATAATTTACGAATTTCTTTTGTAATCGAGCAAAACTGTTCTCAACTAAAAAGCCAGTTAACTCCTACCTTTGTGCAGCCTTCAGTGCCATTTAGCCTACTGTTGCCGCCATTTTTATAACCAAATTGACAGGCAAAATATGAATTTTCTCTCAGTTTGGTGTCACTATGGCCTCTATAGTAGGCTAAAGGATACTATATCAAAAAAGACTGGCTTTTTAGTTGAAGTGTTGGATCGAGCCATCTAAAGATTCATCAATTCAGTCTATGTCCAAGTCATTTTCTAACACTGAAATTTCTCTTGCTGACCCAGAGAATGATGACCCTGAAATTTCTTGTGAAACCGAGCTGTCTTTAGTTAATATCTTAAAATCTTTTTTAAAATTAATTTGAAAAAACTCGTCTGTGGTACTATTTTTTTATTTTAACGTAAATTTGCCAATAATACTAGATTAAAGTTTTTAATTTTTTTTTTTTTTTTTGAGAAACCGATATTTTGTCACTTTTTAAGCAAAAAAGGCTACTTTTTCCTAAAACAAAATACTGGTTTATCCAAAAAAAATAATTTACAGCTATACTTACCACAATTTAAACTTTTTTAGATTCTGTAAAAAATCCTTTAAGAAGTCAACCAACTTTTCCTCATTCTGTCGTTGAAGATGCTACTAAGGCTTGGCTACGGGGTGCCTGTGACTGGAAAGGGGGCAGAACATCCAGGAAAAAAGATACTGAATAAATCTTCATCTTATCTTATAACAAGAAGAAGGAAGTACTAAGTTTTTCAATTTTTGGCCAAGGGATTTTTATATAAAGCAACTGAAGCAAACCTTATTGTTTTGATTCACAATCAAAGAGATTCTAAATACAATTTTCCCTGTTGCAATTTACTGTGGTATGGAAAACCTCCTCTTAATAAATATTTAAAACAATTTATGAAATAATTTTCCTCTATCTTTGGCATGACCAAGACGACAAATATTATTCATATGGTTTCCATTCCTATCTTCATGTTAGGATATAAATATAAGTGTATAAGTTTTTGTTTATAGTAACATTTCTTTATTTATTACATATTGGTTTTTCTAGGAACTTTTGTTCGTTTAAGAATAAAATAAAATAAGTGTGCATTCGTAAATTATGCATGCATGCATGCATTATTTTATTTTTAATCCACAATCATTACAATTTTTATTTTATGCATAAATACTTTAAATAGGGAGAAAAAGCCAATTATCAGTGGTATCGGAATTTGCATCTGTATCCCTATTGATGCGACCAATCAAGGAGGTGCACTTTTAAACTTTTAATTTTTGCGTGGGTTTGGCACTTAGTGGTACAGGGTGATTCACCATATTTTCCCAACTACATAACTCATTTATTCTTAAAGATAGAAAAAAAAATAATACAAAAGTTGCTTAGTTTTTCACAAATTTTAAGAAAATTTAACCAAAATTTTCAAAATGTCAAATTGCGACATCAAGTTTCCTATTTCAAATGGAACACCCTGTATATTTTTCAAGAAAAACGTTGACTTAAGAGCAATGTGTTGAACAAAGAACCACCTAGACTCTTTTTCCTTGGCTAACACATCGCCCTTATGGCAAATTATTTTTTATTTCACTCGAGAACTGCTAAAGATAAACCCTACAAGATCTACTGAAATTTTAAAAAATATACAGGGTGTTCAATTTAAAATAAGAAAGTTGATGTCTAAGTCTAAATTTTACATTTTAAAAATTTTTATTGAATTTTCTTAAAATTTGTGAAGAACTAATCAACTTTTGTATTTAAACTATTTTTTTATCTCTAATAATAAATGAGCTATGTAGTGGGAAAAATATGGTGAATCACCCCATACATTTTTTGTCAATATTGCCTGCAATGCCGGTATTTAGTATGCAATGTTCCTCTACATTTAAACCATGCTAAGTGTGTATTTGCCATCATGTTAAACGTATTCGTTGCCGTCGCTCGGCCGGTGGCTCAAACAGGCGTGTTTAAGGTATTTATAACGCACAGATTGCCGTGTGTCAAATTCTCATTGCCAATAGATGCCAATATTTGTAAGGCACTTTGCCATGCCGGCATTGTTTGTGGGGATGTCGCCTTGCTGTCAATAAGATCTTATTTAGTGCGGAAAAAAAGCAAGCCAGGTTAATTTTTGCACTAAACTATTCACTACCAGAAGAATAATATGGGCAACAGATGGTTTTCACGGATGAAAAAATCTTTCAGTACCACAATGACAGCAAACAAATTTTGGTATATCGCCCGCCACTAATACGCTATCTCGAAAAATATATTGATGGGAACGAAGATCGGGCTAGAAGATTTTCCGTGAATGTGTGGAGTTGGATATTAGAGAGAGGATATGGGGCTCTTTTTACAATCCATAGAAGATTTACGGCAGAGGTTTATGTTGACATGATGAGAAATATTATGCTTCCAGCAACCATTCTTGATCCAGAAGGTTTTGTGTATTAACAGGATAGCTGTCCTATCCATAGCGCACGCATTTCCAAACAGTGGTTCCAGCAAAACAACATCGACCTGACGCCAATCCCACGGAACATGTGTGGGGCCTTATAGCAAAAAAGTTAACACATAAATATTTTTCCCAGAAATTCCAACCACTTAATGCCAAACAGTTCCTTCTTCTGGATACTTTTTTCCTATCCGTACAATTGTGGTGTGGTTTCGTCCATAATGAGCTTTAAGAATAAGTTTTTATAATAAAATGTTGAATAATTTAAACCGATAAGGTATCGTTTAAACCGATGCCTCCGATATTTAATAGACCTTCCATCTACTCGCATTTTAGTGAGCTTTGAACGTATGTGGCGGCCATTTTGACAATTAATTAATGTAATAACTGTCAACAATGTCAAAAATGGTGGCGGAATACGTGTAAAAGGGTGGAAGTCAGAGTGTGCGATGGTGTTAAATGATGTCTGGATTGAGGGTGACTAGTGACACCCCAGGCGAAACATCGTTTAATTGTTTCTCTTTTCGCTTTGGTCTTTTGTGTGTTCCTTGTGGGACACTCATCCAATTTTGAATTTTCGTTCTTTCCTCCCAAGATCTTTTGATCTTCTCTTTTTTAGATTCTTTTCGGTTGATGTAACTGATTTTTGAAAGTTTTAACTTCTTGTTTTAATTGTCTTAGGAGCATATTCCTATTGGAAAGATTAACATGCCAGGACGAACCCGTATCAGGTGACTTATAATAAGTAGTGTTTCAGAATTGGAAGTTAGAGTGTGCGATGGTGTTAAATGATGTCTGGATTAAGGGTAAATAGTGAATCCACTGACGACCACGCTGGTCACCCCGGGCGAAATATCGTTTAATTGTTTCTCTTTTCGCTTTGGTCTTTTGTGTGTTCCTTGTGGGACACTCATCCAATTTTGAATTTTCGTTCTTTCTTCCCAAGATCTTTTGATCTTCCCTTTTTTATGCAAAAAGAGGTCATGTGCTTTACATATTAAATAATGCACAGACTACTAATCACAGAAAATAACGCCTAAACATGAAAACACCACAATAACATAAACAAAATGGTGAAACCACACCTTGTCAAAAATGTCAACTCCTTGATGATGCCGAGTTGTACAAAAATTCCCGGAGCAAAAATTTTGATGTTGATTTTATGCATTGGTCTACTAGTTTCTTCATAAAATCGGATAAGTTGCATGCATACCCTTATCAAACAAGAAACTATAATATTCCTCTGTCTGATCCAAGGTCTACTTTAACTCAGAATTCTTTAATTTAGAGAGGTGTAAAAATTTATAAAACTGCAATTAGAAAAAAGTTTTAAAAAAATGTCAAACAATTACTGGTCAATAGAGCTTATTATGATTTGGAGGAATATTCATTTGAAAGATCCACTTGTGTATTGCTTTGTTTGGTAGGTAATACATAAAAGTTTGTTTGTGTTTACATAAAAGTTTGTATTTTGTTTCTCTTTGTATTATGTGGGTTAAAACTTATATTTTATTTTGTATTTCCCATATGTTTTTTTTTAACTTTTTACATTTGTAAACTACCTATACTCTTAGTCTAAATATTATTTTTCTATTAAATTGACAATAGATTTAAAATCTTATGTGTCTTTTAGCACAACCTACTATTAGTTTTTAGATTTTGTGTCTTACTTGTCTTTCAGATTTTTTATTTTTGTATATTTTATTTTTACTGGGGTTTTTACTTTATTATTTTTACATACATACTTTTAGATTATATATTAATTTTACAAACAAAATTTAGAATTGAGATATTTTTTATAGGTATTATATATATTCAACTAGATCTAAATCTGTGTTTTGTTAATGAAATTCTATTTTTCCGATAATAAAGCCTATTTTGATTTGATTTGGACATAAGATCCTTTCCAACATTAATATTTTTTTTGTATTATCAGACGTGGCTTTGTTAGCCCATGAGCAGTAGATTTTTTGCCTTTGACCTGACCCAAATAGTGCCAAAGCCAGCCGCCATTTTGATTTTTTTTTATTTTTCAAAGTTATGTTTGTTACACATTTTGCAACACTTGGGCCGTTATAGTAGCTCATAGTTATATGTGACCGGCCTTTTTATGACACATTTTTATAGGAAAAAGTCTTATTTTGAGCTGAAAAATATACCCTTAACATCTTGATACTGAATTTTCAAACACCCTGTATAAATAAAGTATTTTTGTTTACCTCATTTAAAGCCAAATATGGCAAGACTTTCTCACCAGAAGGTCCAACTTTTGGTATGTTTCTCGCCAATGGATTCGCTTCGGCGTCATGTAGATAACTCGGAATGAAATTAGCACTGCTGCTAACGATCAGAGTGGTTCTTATTCTGCTCCTCATTAAACTTTGATATTTACCCTAAAAAAAAAAGGTCAAATCCTTAGTCAAAATAGGTAGGTATACATAGAGACACCCAGTCTAATAAAAACTTGGTGGCAAATCATAACCACTGTTTATTTACATACAAATCAAAACAAAAACAAATAGTCTATCCTTTTTAAACAGCGTTGGAGCATCTGTTTCCAAACGTATTGTAATATACTCCATTATTTTATTGATTTCAGTCCGGGAAATTATATATAACATTGCTAGTCTGGTAAAATAACTTTAATATTTTTTGGGGATTATTTATTAAACAACATTGAATCTATCTGGAGAAAATATCTTATCCATTTAAAGCAATTGCTCAAAAAAATAAATAGTTTTAAAGTTTAAATTTGCTTGACCTGACTTAATTAGATTCAAAATAAATAGGTAGGTAATTGTAAAAAATTTAAAAATGGCAAAGCCATAGTATAGGTATACATTCTATTCTATCCAAACTTACAGATTGTAATCTCTCAACAGCACCTCTGATATCTGTGGAATACTTTTTGGGAAGGCACAGATATCCTTCTGACCTTGACGGGTTTGAATTAAAACCAATGACAGGCTTTTGGTTGTTGTTCACCATACTTGCTGCCAATAAAAAAGTACCATCACCGCCCAGGGGAAAGACAATGTCTGAGTTGTTGACATGATCTTCTGTGCCTGTATACCTGGTAATAAATCAAAGTAAAAACTAGCTACTTATATATTAGTGTGATAAAAGTCTACTTGCCCATGTTACACAATGTCAAACCAAACCAACATACTTACCGATCCACAACATCTACCTCAATTCCCATATTCTTTAACGTGCACACGACATTATCCTCAAATTTCTTATGCAAATCATGGTGATACATCATACTCTCGAAGTCAGAGCCCCTGTTCCTCAGCAAGTGGCACAGTTGCTTATCAGTCAGGTTTTTGTATTTTCTCTTTTCGAACTGATATTTCGTCATTTTCGAAACCACCAGCACTTTGTCCGTCTTGAGGGACTGAGTAGAATAGCATTTTAGAGCCTGTTTTTGAAAAACTGGAAGAAAAACGAAAAAGTTTTGGATAACTTTTGAGACCAGGAAAGTTTGGTTATGTTTATATTTTAGCGGCGACGTTGCCATTTTGACGTTTGTAGGTGACAGATATGTGATAGGGATGGGCAAGAAAACGGCGTTTACAAACAAGTAAGCAACATAGTTCTTTCCTTTGAGCAATACGGTATCCATATAGTCGCCTTGAGGTAAGGCATCTTTCCGCCAAGATAGGAAAAACGCTACCTTGGATCGACCTTGGCGTGCATTTTTTTGTTTGCAAGTTAAGAAAAAGCAAACGAAAACAATATTTGAATAATTTTTTAGATTTTATGGGTAGACGACAGCCACAAAAATTTAAATGTTTTTTCTGTTTTATTTTATTTAATTTTATAAATTCACAAATAAATATTTTATGTGCTGCGACATCTGCTTCCATATCCGTGGCTTCCATTTGTAATTAGGCTTTCTTGTCCCGCTGAGCTATATCATTTAAGTCGTTTGAAATGGGTTTTTTCTGATTTTACTGTGTAAAAGTACCTTATTTTTTCACAAATTTCAATAATTTCTGATATCAAGTAATAAACAAAGACCAAAATATTTGTTTCTCAGAGGTTGCACGGAGGTGGCAGTTCATAAAATTTATCTTAGAATAATGATTAAATGTTTCTTTTTAAATTATTTTTGCACCAAATTTTGTAAAAATGCTGGTTAAGGTAGTTTTTTACGCGATTTTTGTCCTCAAAACTGCGAATTTTTCATTGTAAACCAAAACAGTTGAGGGAGTGGAGATAGTTCGGCAAGTCGCCGTTGACAAAACTGTGGCGTTTTTTGAATTTCCCCTACAATACGACTGATGCATTGAATTTTCCCAATTGAATACATAATTAAAAAATATGCACTGCAGTTGTTTTAACTTGCAATATATCACTCACGAATTTTTTATACCAAAGAATTTATTATTTTTTACTAATGAAAAAATTCAACAATTACAACAACTTCTTTATTAAACAAAAGTAAACCATTAAAAATGAGATTTTATATTACCAGCTTAGTTTGAGGATGTCTTCTCCTCGCCCCAAAGCACAAAATTTTTCCCTATCGGTATCGTTGGCCGCCACTAAAAATCCCGTCAAATTGCCTCTGCAGCCATTTTTATTTATATATAAGTACACTGCTTAACAGGCATTCCCAATTACAAAGCAGGAAAATATAACAAGTCTTAACAAATCCTAAACTAATTCTTAAAGTACCTATAGCTTATACATAATTAAATAAGTCTTTCTTAGCTTATAAAAAAAAAATTACAAATAAAGACACAAACAAATTAAAATAGATAAATAGTACGTAGTAGACAGAAGAAGGGTAATAAGAATTTCTATGTAACCCCTAAATGCATCTAATCTAATCCATTCTTTTTCTCTCTTGATCGCTAATGAATTAACACGGAGGAAGCATGGATTAGCTAAACTAATCCGAATATTTTTACGGTGCATCTGGGGGTCAAAGTGTCAGCGGATTTTTGGAATAGAGGTAAAAATGTCTCTGTTGCAGCTATTATATCATCTGCATATAACGTGGACTGGGGAAAATTGTAATTTATTTGTTCGGGCTCTTGGCAGGGAGAAGGTAATATTCTGGCGTGAAGACAAACGAGGAACTAGCAAGTTAAATTTGTTTAAAATAGCAGGAGAGTCAACGTGATTATTTAGTATCCGAAACAAAAAAAACCTGGGAAAAATAGCTCCTCCTTCTGGGTATCCTTGAGAAGGATATCAGCCATGAGTTTTAAAGTAGAGTAATTTCAAGAACCTTCGCTTCTATAAAAAAAATCGAGTACCTCACGAGCTCTTAATTCGTGCAAAAAAATGTGCACTGAGGGGAACACTGGGCTTGTCAGTTGTTCAACAGAAGACAAAAACTTGCACTAGTTTACCCAAAGTTTACAAAAATATCACCAGTGGTACACTAGTGTCTTTTTTACCAAAAGAATTCGCTACTAGTCGATTTCGCCACTCATCCAGAGATATGAAAAAGTTCCTTCTATTTCTATGCACTCATTCCTAGTTTTAGCTGTCAAACGTCTCGACCTTTGAAAAAAAAATTGCGTTTATTTCATAGACAAACGTAGGTGATCCGTAGACAAACTACTTGTAACCCAATTTTTTTCTATGGTTTATTTATTTGTACATTTAATTTTTTTAATCATAAGTAGGGATTGATTACTTACCTAATATTGTATGCCTAAATGCCTCACTGGGTTTAAACATTAGGATAGGTAAGTTTCGTTTATATTTTTTGGTATTTACTATGCAATATTTAATATTTTGTAAATTCCGGTTTTGAGGTTACACACAACTTTTTGAACTGAACTTCGATCTTTTTTATCTTTTTAGGTATTTATTTCGAAAACATATCGTCAGTTGATGCCCTTGTTTATATTAATTGGATTGCATATTTTGTCATTTATCAACATAAAGTAAAAAACTGAACTTATATGTTCCAATAGAAATTGTCCAGGTTCTTGGTTATTTTTATTTTTTTTTGGGTCAAAGATTACACGCGTCTGGAGAAAAATTAATGAAAATAAGCTATTTTAAAACTACAATAGCAATAATTAAACTCAAGTTCAAGTTCCTTTATTGTTTCTAAGACAAATTTACATTTTCTATAACAAGAAAGCTTGTTAATTGTAAAAGTTAGCCTGACACTGTTACTGACACTGACATATTGTTCTTATTTTAAAAGCTATATACTACCAATATCAAGTATCAATATAAATTTTAAAAAATATCACTACATACACACATTTTGAATAAACCCCTTTTTGGTCTGATTTTTGCTGTGCGAATCTGGAGTTTCATTTTTCTAAACTTAAAAACTAATTTACGCTCCTTAAGGGTTATTATAACTCCTTAAGAGACACCACAATTTTTTATACTGTTAGGTTTTACTGGGGTTTTACTAAAGTAAAATAAAACTCAATCTAAACTCAAGAACAAACGTAGTTTAAATTGAATTTATAGAAACATTTGCAGAGTCCACAGGAGAAAGGCAAAATGTCACAATTTTCTCAGTTTTGATTTAAATACGGCAACAAGTCTGCTACGGTCTGCTATTAGTACCTAGTAGATTTACATGCCGAATTGGAAAACGAAAGAAACGCGCAGCATCACAGCATAGACGTGATCTGAAAATCTCCTGTATAGGTTAAATATTTTGGTATTCCAATCTTTGCTGGTCATCTCACCAGGTCCTTATCTCCACCCTCCATCAAAACACTTTTAAATATAAAAATGTGAAAAAAACAACATAGAATTTCAGAAACAGGCAGCATATATTTGTTGGTTAGTAATAAAGTCTTGTCATCCACGTTTCCCTAGAGGCGCGTTAAATAATTCTATAGTTTGCACCTTTTAGAGCCAGATATAGCATGTGTTAACGTCGGCGTTAAGTAGGCACTACCAAGTGCAGCCGTATTTCAATAATTCCCTATTATTAGCATCTGCTGCCATCCCAGTGTGCAGTAGTAGGTGTAAAGTCTGTTCATTATAAGAATGCCCATTTGGGATTAGTGTCTACAAGCAATTAAAGTGGTTAGCCAAGCAAGTAATGGCGATGCAAAGGCCTCCTTCCTTGGTGTACCTTTACTTGGGCAAGTATATTGTTCTGAGATATTTCAGTGAATATAAAAATGTTTTTCAAACCCTTAGGATAGGTAATTTAGATGTAAATTTTCTGAATAAAGGAAAAAATCAGAACTCAAAATTTTATTTGGGTCAAATTTTTTTTACATGAAATTTAGAAAAAAAATTTTTTTTTGGAATGCCTTGTAGATGGCCTTCTGAATTGAATGACATATCGCATATCTACACAGTTTCTATTTTTCAATTTTTCTCGAAAATGGTATGTTTCCGTAAATTTTTGCTTTTATATTCAAACTCAGGGGGTCATATAGAAGATTCCCAATAATTTTTTTTTTCAATATCACACTTCATGTAAACGAAAGTTGAGACTTTTTTTTCATTAACAAGCTTAGGAAGGTCTACCATTTAACATACTAAAAGTCTCCATTCCTACCACCTCGGGAACTGTCATTTCTAACCTCCAAAAAACTACAAAAAAGGGTTTTTCTTGGATAACTCCTAAACGGTGACAGACTGTCAAAAGTGACAAATGGGAAAAATGTTTGCAAATTTAATTCTCTATCAATAAATAAATAGTGATGGTGTAGCTTAAACCACTCCTTCTACCAGAAAAAGGAAAAAAGATGCCAATTTAAACAATTAAACAAATCTTGCATATACCTTTTTAGCATTTTAAGATTTCTCAACCTACAAGTACCAAACTTGGCAGGGTTGATCTAAGGGCAATGACTTTTCAAATTTATTTATTAGTATAGAATACAGAGTTACAATTGTAGTCCTTATCATAAATAGTTTTCCGTACTTGGACCTATTTTATACACTAATGTTTTACCAGCATGATGGATTTTCAAAATCTGTGTGTGCTGGTGGTTCACTTTTTATACCCAACTTAAATTAAAGGTTATATCATGTTATATATCATGTCATTTATAATTTTTTTTCTCTTATCAGAATTTAGAAATTAAAGGAAAATTTGCTTTCAAGAATCCTTTGGTGCATCAAATGTTTTACTTTTCTAAATGGTTTAGTCCTAACAGAAACAGAAAAAGAATTGTACACTGTAGGACCACTATAGCTAATGTGTTTTTGGGTGGCAGAGAGCCTAACAAAAGGCAAAGTCAGATTTTGATATGATGCATTCCGAATGTTATGGTTAAGAGCTAATTTATTCTTGTAGTATGTGTTAGTTAACATAAATCTAACAATAGCTTTTATATACAGTTGTTCAATAGTACACAATTTACTTTCCTGAAAAAGTAGTTCAGTTGAAAATCACCTTTTCTTAAATAACAATTTTTATTACATATTTTTGAGCCATAAGAAGAGATGATATTGTAGTTTTGTTTGCACTACCCCAGGTAATAATGCCCTAATTTATTATGGATTTAACTAATGAAGCATATACAATTTTTAGCATTTTTAAAGACAAAATATTTCTGAGCTAATAAAATTTATAAATAAGCTTCCTTACTTTCAAGTTAATTTTTCATCAAGTAGAATGCCCAGACACTTTATAGCCTCAACTCTTTCTATTTTTTCATTACATTCACATGTTTCATATGTACTTTCACCCGTACAGGTAGCTTTATGAACCCTGAGACTCTGGACATCAGGACAAATTATATCAGAAAGTTAAATTTTTCCAGTGGCATAGTCCGATTTTCTTAACTAGAAAATTTAAAAATGTACCAAAACCTCAGACTAATAACTAAAGAAGAGACCAAACCGAGGACCAAACATTCCCTTTGGAAATTCTCTAATGTTTATAAGTCAACTCCCTTCTAGAAGAAAAGAGATAGACGAATAAAACGGCAACACTGTTTAAAGTCGCTTTTTTTATCACCAATGGCGACGACTTGCTTGCGTCAACCCACTTCGCTTCAAAGCATAAAATAAAATAAATTTGCAGCCTAAATTAGAATACTAGCCACCTAATTAGAGATAAATTTATAGTTGTGTCCAAGGCTTCCTACTTCACGAAAGAAGGAAGCCTTGCATGGAGAGCACTACAAGGTCCTTAAAATGCGACGAATACTAACAGCGCTCCACTGCAATAGTTTAAAATTCGTGTTCTTAAAAAGTTCAAAATTCAAGGTATTCGCTGAGGTGACAACTGTCCTATCTGCAGCTTTTTTAAACAATATTACTTTATCCTATCACCTCTGGCGCCCCTGGTCCTGACTTGAAACGCCACTGGTCACTTCCTTTTCCCTACCCCGCAGTTAAATAATAAGAACTACTAAAAACCAATGAAAGTATGCCAAATAAACAATTATAAAGTGTTTAAATAGCAACAGTTGCCTAATTTGTAAATTATGATTTAACCAACAGAAATTTTAGCTAGTTTATTTTTGTTCAGTCTATTTTTTTGATACCACAGTTTGTTAGGCATAGGTTCGACCTAGATGCGAAGTAATTCACACCTACAAACTTTAACTTTTGTATGGATGCTGGTGCTTGCGGCCCGAAGTCCATTGTAAATTAAGAAGAAGAAGGTGTCAACTGTCGGTCGGGAGTTGTTCCTTGTATGTGCTTAATTACCTACTCTACTTGTTGAAAAGGGTCGTCCATTTTCTCAAAGAGACTTGAATTTCAAATGCTTTAACTTGGGAAACTCAAAGTCATAAAGTCTCTATACTCTCTCTACTTGTGATCTTGAGTTTACCAACGCATTCGCCAGAACTCTAATATACGTACTGGTGTTGTGATTTAAAATAATTTGATTTAAAACAGTTGGCCTTAGATTAAAAATTACCTAAAAATTTTGATATATTTTGGGTTTCTTGCAATTAACTTCTCACCGACAACTTTTAAATACTTATATGAAATAATTTCGAGCATATTTTGAAAACAAGTCGGAAAAGTTTAATTAGCATATTTAAAATAAAATAAAAAAAGGAAAAAAAAGGAAAACTTTCTTTGGTAGGAATCGAACCCACGACGTCCCGCTTGTAAGACAAGCACACTACCCATCATGCCACCATGCCATTTAATGATAATAAATTGCGGGTGTATTTCGACGAGACACCATGGACAGTACGAATTTGAATTAGTTTTTAGATATTAAGAGAGTTGTTTCAAAATACACCTTGCACAAACAGATTATAATTTTAGATTTAAAATATATAAAGAAGCTAAAAAATCACGCCAATGACCAAGCTAAAATGACACAATCTCTTACCCTCAAAATAATAATTCTAGGTAGAAATATTCTGTTTTTTTTCCTTCATCAAAAACATGATTTTAGTAAATGTCTGCAGATAACTTTTTATCACGGATGCAAAAAAAGATTTATGTCCGTTTTTTACCCAAAATTAAAGAGAAATAGCAGAAAATAGTAATATTTGAAAAAATCTAATTATTTTTTGCCTAAGAAGTAAGTATTTGCGAAAAAATCATTTAAAAATATCGTCAAAATATCAAATTGTTAAAGATTAAAATGTCGCCACAAAGAACGTCACCGAGTAAAAAGACATCGCTATGGAACCGATTGTTATTTCATTTACCTGCCGCCTTGATTTATAGTGCAAAGATGGTGTGTTGCGAAAAATTCTCTTCGTTCGAGATTTTTAAAAGTATTTTCTTGTTTTTTTTTTTTGATTTTTTGATAAAGGTATTAAAAAAAATAGTGTTAACAAATCGCGGCTAAACTGTGCTTTTTTTTACTCGCGTTTTTAAATACCTCGCTGCGCTCGATTTTTAAACCAACGCTTGTAAAAAAAAGCTCTATTTTAGACACTAATTGTTAAAACTACTATATACAGTTCTTTTTCTTTTAAATAAACAAAATAAAAGTCAAAAATCACAAAAAACCGCCAAATCCCGTTAAAAACACTGCCTAGTCAGCTGTGAACGAAAAACACTTTTCATAATTTATTCGCCGTTTATCTTTGATCCAACGTTGCGGGTTTGTATTTTTTTAATCAATTAAATATTTAATTACAGTAATTAGTTAAATTAATTACCTTGTATAAAAATGCGTAACGTAGTAAATATAATTAAAAAAGCGATTCAAAAACTGTAATTTGAAATTAACTCTGTGTTTCGGACTTTCATCGTTTATATTTTATTTATACACGACGTTTCGATCAGTAAAATCTCTGATCGTCTTCAGGTGCAAACTACAATCTATTCCTAAGGCTACGTACTTATATACTATGGGAAATCACTCAACCGTGAAGTTTAAGAAGTTGGCTCCGCCCAAGGAGGGGCTTCCAAATATTTGGAATTTCAACACTTGGCTTACTGAAAACACCCTGATTCTCCCCAATAAAGGCAGCTTCAAGAATTTTTCGTTTCTTCCAGTGTGACTCCTTGTGCAAAACCTTTGCTTCTGTCCACTTCATTCGGTCTTGTTTTGACCATGCGTGTTCGGCGATTCCTGATTTCGTTGTTTTACCTCTTTGGGTATTCGTCTGATGTTCTTTAAGCCTAACAGACAATGGCCTTTTTGTTTCTTCTATGTATGATTCACCACACATGGGGACATGGTAAATGCATTCCTTATTTGGTTTGTTCTCCGGTTTTGTTTTACTAAGAAGGCTTCGAATTGTATTATTAGATTTATAAGCTGTTTTAATATTAAAGTTGTTCGCTACTCTTCGAATTTTCTCTGATACTCCTTTAATGTACGGAATTGTAAGGAATGTATTTGCCTGGTTTTGGTCCTGATTGCTGAAATTTAGAAATAATATCTGTTATAACTTTAAGGCTGTAACTATTCTGCTGCAGATCCTTCTTAATGTTTCTTATTTCGATTTCCAAGTCATGAGAATTGTTACAAATTTGAATGGCTCTATTATACAAAGTTCTTATTATGCCTCGTTTGGTTGTAGCAGAATGATTTGAACCTTGATTTAAATATTGTCCTGTGTGAGTGATTTTACGATAGACTGTTGTTCTGATGTCGCTTTATACTCGTTTGACAAGTACATCAAGAAAAGGAATTTGACAATTTTGCTCCAACTCCATTGTGAATTTAATTCGAATTGTATAATTAGATTTAAAAGCTGTTTTAATATTAAAGTTGTTCGCTACTCTTCGAATTTTCTCTGGTACTCCTTTAATGTACGGAATTGTAAGGAATGCATTTGCCTGGTTTTGGTCTTGTAATATCTGTCCTGATTGCTGAAATTTAGAAATAATATCTGTTATAACTTTAAGGCTGTAACTATTCTGCTGCAGATCCTTCTTAATGTTTCTTATTTCGATTTCCAAGTCAGGAGAATTGTTACAAATTTGAATGGCTCTATTATACAAAGTTCTTATTATGCCTCGTTTGGTTGTAGCAGAATGATTTGAACCTTGATTTAAATATTGTCCTGTGTGAGTGATTTTACGATAGACTGTTGTTCTGATGTCGCTTTATACTCGTTTGACAAGTACATCAAGAAAAGGAATTTGACAATTTTGCTCCAACTCCATTGTGAATTTAATGGTGGGTCTTATATTATTTAGGTGATGAAGAAATACTGAAAGTTGTTGGTCATTCTTCGTCCAATACAATAAAAGTATCATCAACATACCTCAGCCAGAGCTTAGGTTTATATATTGCGGTATCGCGTGTGATTCGAACCACTCCATGTAAATATTGGCCACCACTGGCGAAAGCGATGAACCCATTGGCAGAACGTCATTCTGAGCATAAAACTTATCTTTCACCTGAAAGTAAGAGTTATGTAGACAGCACTCCAAGAACTCCATCACTCCCTCCAGCGGCAAGCTTGTACATTCACGAAGGGATTCGTCATCCACCAGTCTCTGTCTAATAATATCTAGCGATTCCTTTATCGGGACATTGGTGAATAGACTTTCGACATCAAAACTGACAAATCTATCCTCGGGTCCTAAAACAAAAGATTTAAGAATATTAACAAAATGGTTAGAATTTTCTACAAATGAAGCGGTCTTGCTTGCAAGAGGTTGAATAATTTTCAAAAGGAATTTAGACAGATTGCTTGTTGGAGAATTTTTGGAACTTGTGATTGGGCGTAAGGGCATTGTATCTTTAAGAATTTTGGGGAGTCTGTATAGATGAGGAGGCTTGCTATAATGTGGTGTAATTTGAGACCTTGGGCTGTCCGGAATATATCTAAAAATACTACTATATTTATTTTTATTCTTACAAAATCCCGCGGCAACAACTTTTATGGGAAAATGAACCTTATGGATCGTTGATCGGGGTGGTATTGTTTAATGTTTTGTCTCTTTTAATTTTTTAATCTGAGGTTGACAGAGTTATATACCGTCCTTAACTTATGGGAAGAAGGTTTGGTCGAAGTTAATCAGGAAGTATAGTTGATAGAAAAAAGATGATTTACGAAGTGTGACCACTGATAATAACAGACAATAACGATGATATATGAGGATGGTGGTAGTGATAGTAATAGCGAACCAGAAAATGGTTCTGTTCCATTTATAGTGTGTCACTAATCGTATTATTAACGTTTTAAAAACTGTGTAAATACCCAAGCAACAAACTTAGTCGCGTCGTGGTGGCCGTCTCCATGTCCTATCCCTAATAGAGTTGTGGCGTCATATCATGGCGACGGTTTTACTAATACTATACCTCGAGGTATTCACCGTTTTTGGGAATGCATTGGGACGGTTATACAACTACATCGCGATATAGGAGTTATGTCGTCGCGGTTAGTAAACGGGCACGTTATCCCGACGTTCTGTTTACCACATAAAGTAGTATTTCTGACTATAGGGTTTTTATAGGTTTTCCCTTTCCCACATTATTAATTGAAAATATTTTGATCTTTTTCTAAACTATATCAGGACACATACCATAAAATATGTGAAGACATAACAAAAAACAAAAATATGATCTATGTCATAACCTATACCTAATAATTACCATTTTCTTAATCACTTTCCTGAAGTCACATCATCTTAAATTTATAAGCGCATGGCTCTTTACTGATTAAAAATGCTGATTTAGTGATAAAAAACGCGCACTCCCCCAGTTTTGACCTAGTTTTATCTAAAATGTTGATAAAAAATGAGAATTATTTAAGGTTAGAATTTCCAAATTAAATGTCTTTCCAGTTTTAATATGTTTTATTAACTAAATATTAATATATTAATTTTTATTGGTACGTGAAACTACTAATTATTGATTGATTGATTGATTAATGTATTCTTAAATTTTGATTTGAATATCAATGTCAGTAAAGTAGCTATGACTCGTAGGCGATGTTTTTCCACTATATACACATTTATTGCTTATTGCGTGGTAGCTAGGCGACCGTGCAGACTCTATAATTTTGTAGTTTTGTATTGAGTAGTGGCTACTAAATTGCAAACAAATTAATATCAGTAGAGTGGTTACCTCGTAAAAATAATATTAAAGAACTATGAATTAAGCCTCCGACTGTAAAAAAAACCATTGTGGTGGCAATGAAAATGGTACCAGTGAAACTGACTATAATTGTTGCTTGGGTAAATGATTGTTAAGATTAAGATGATAAACTAATTTTGTATTTTTTGCTATTTGCTATTTTCTGTATTTTTTTGATATTTGCTAATAAATCATATTTTTATATCCTATTTTTTTTTATTAATTCTTCGCCGATATCTGTATTTTGCGTTTTGTTATTTTTGGTGGCAAAAAATCTTACCATATTTTAAAATTAGGCGATAATATATATAAATATTTTTATCAATAGCTATGGCCATTTGAACCAACCAAGTTAGGGTAGCCCTATTACTAGGGAGCCTCTAAATTTAGGTAGGGGTGGTTTTTCGTTTGCTTGAGTGTTTAGGTGATTTCTAAATCTAGGGAGTCGATATCGGCTCCCTAACCCTTACCTAACGTCTACCTGCACTACACCTAACCTTAAAAAAACTAATTTTTGGGGCGTTTTAGTATTTTTTGCGTAATAAACAACATTGTGAACGATTTGAAGGTGTTTGATGCTGACCTCTGGTTATTTGGAGATTGTAGATGACGGATTTCTTGGACAAATCGATGCCGTAAGCAGGAATAAATGATTTATATTGTTTCCGGTGTCTGCGCTTGCCGTTCGAGATGATTTTTTAAATCTTTTATATACCAGCTGTTTTAATTTTCAATGTGCCCTAGATATTCAAAATGGCTTTTGATTGCCTAAGAAACAACCAATATTGTTCATAAATAGTCGTATTATATCTTACTGTACTGTATACCTTACGGAATTTTAAATCCACCATAAACCTTTCACCGGGTGCTTTATGCCAATCTTTTTGAGATGCGGGAGTATTAGAAATACGAATGGAATAACGGTCGGTATAAATCGACCTTCTAATCGTGGCAATTATTTTGTCGAAGAAGTCAAAGAAGTAAAGTGAGGAACACATAATTATACAACTTTATTTCACTGCAATATAGTTCGATGCTAAATAAAAAATTAGAGACTAGGGAAATGTCAGAAATTTCTCCAGCAAACCATTTCGAGTGTCAATGGCTTGGTTGGTGCAAATGGCCACGAGTTAGGTATTTAATTCTCGAGTTAAAGATAAAGATGGCTGACATATACCAAGTGCCAGAATGAGACAGCTGAAGGTTAACTCGGGGCTTAAACTCGTTATTGATAAACCGGTCCTAATAGTCGCTTGGTGCTTAACAAACGATCGAAATTAGCAACAAGCGGTTCAGAACATTATTTAAAAATTTAAAAAAATCCAAAAATAAAGTCAAGTGGCAAGACCTATTCTATTTTAGATCGCTGCAAGAAATGGATCTGCCAGAAGAAGTGGTGTACAAGATTTTATCCTATTTGCCGGGTGACGTTTTACGCCAACTGGACCTCTCAAATAAACAGTACTGGAACATCTACAGGCTGACCACAAACCATATTTGTTCTTGGGATTATGACGCCGTTTGGATCGAAAAATTATTGGGAACAAACGAAATGGTTTTGGGAGATCAGTTATATGTCATGTCTCTTTCAGATTTAGTCGGCTTCGTGCCCAAAATTCTAGTGGAAACGAGAAGAAAAGTTGTATTTAGAACCTACATCGACGGATACGTTTGGTACCCCGATACATTGTCCATAAATTTTGCCAAACTTCAACAGATATTGTGCAACGTTGACAGAATGGGTTTGAGTGGAACAGGAAATCATAATGATTACGACGAAGATATAACCAATGAAAAAGTTATAAATCTTTTCAATAAATACCTTTTTAAGTATTTATGGCGTGATCCAGACTATACAGTTTCAGAGACCAACTCTGAGGATGAATGGTATGATATTTCCAGGGAAGATTCCTTTGAGGATTACGATGAAAGATTAAGGTTTTTAAAAAAATATTATGACTCCTCAGATGAAATTTTGTCTGATAACGGTAACGATTTAGACGATAAGGAAGACTGTCCGCATAACTCTTCAAAAAAGCGCAAAATAGAAGGTGCTGATGTAGCGGTGCCCTCTACACGGGTGTGGCCCACAAAAATAAAGTGTTTGCCAAATAATCACGATATTCCGTTTATATTTTACTTGAGTGGACAGCCCAATTTAGCAAAAGAAGATCTTGATTTGGTTGACGAGCTCACGGTTGACGGTTATATGATTTGGAAACCTACATCGACGGATACGTTTGGTACCCCGATGCATTGCCCATAAATTTTGCCAAACTTCAACAGATATTGTGCAACGTTGACAGAATGGGTTTGAGTGGAACAGGAAATCATAATGATTACGACGAAGATATAACCAATGAAAAAGTTATAAATCTTTTCAATAAATACCTTTTTAAGTATTTATGGCGTGATCCAGACTATACAGTTTCAGAGACCAACTCTGAGGATGAATGGTATGATATTTCCAGCGAAGATTCCTTTGAGGATTACGATGAAAGATTAAGGTTTTTAAAAAAATATTATGACTCCTCAGATGAAATTTTGTCTGATAACGGTAACGATTTAGACGATAAAGAAGACTGTCCGCATAACTCTTCAAAAAAGCGCAAAAAAAAGGTGCTGATGTAGCGGTGCCCTCTACACGGGTGTGGCCCACAAAAATAAAGTGTTTGCCAAATAATCACGATATTCCGTTTATATTTTACTTGAGTGAACAGCCCAATTTAGCAAAAGAAGATCTTGATTTGGTTGACGAGCTCACGGTTGACGGTTATATGATTTGGAAACCTACATCGACGGATACGTTTGGTACCCCGATGCATTGCCCATAAATTTTGCCAAACTTCAACAGATATTGTGCAACGTTGACAGAATGGGTTTGAGTGGAACAGGAAATCATAATGATTATGACGAAGATATAACCAATGAAAAAGTTATAAATCTTTTCAATAAATACCTTTTTAAGTATTTATGGCGTGATCCAGACTATACAGTTTCAGAGACCAACTCTGAGGATGAATGGTATGATATTTCCAGCAAAGATTCCTTTGAGGATTACGATGAAAGATTAAGGTTTTTAAAAAAATATTATGACTCCTCAGATGAAATTTTGTCTGATAACGGTAACGATTTAGACGATAAGGAAGACTGTCCGCATAACTCTTCAAAAAAGCGCAAAATAGAAGGTGCTGATGTAGCGGTGCCCTCTACACGGGTGTGGCCCACAAAAATAAAGTGTTTGCCAAATAATCACGATATTCCGTTTATATTTTACTTGAGTGAACAGCCCAATTTAGCAAAAGAAGATCTTGATTTGGTTGACGAGCTCACGGTTGACGGTTATATGATTTGGAAACCTACATCGACGGATACGTTTGGTACCCCGATGCATTGCCCATAAATTTTGCCAAACTTCAACAGATATTGTGCAACGTTGACAGAATGGGTTTGAGTGGAACAGGAAATCATAATGATTACGACGAAGATATAACCAATGAAAAAGTTATAAATCTTTTCAATAAATACCTTTTTAAGTATTTATGGCGTGATCCAGACTATACAGTTTCAGAGACCAACTCTGAGGATGAATGGTATGATATTTCCAGCGAAGATTCCTTTGAGGATTACGATGAAAGATTAAGGTTTTTAAAAAAATATTATGACTCCCCAGATGAAATTTTGTCTGATAACGGTAACGATTTAGACGATAAAGAAGACTATCCGCATAACTCTTCAAAAAAGCGCAGAATAGAAGGTGTTGATGTAGCGGTGCCCTCTACACGGGTGTGGCCCACAAAAATAAAGTGGTTGCCAAATAATCACGATATTCCGTTTATATTTTACTTGAGTGAACAGCCCAATTTAGCAAAAGAAGATCTTGATTTGGTTGACGAGCTTACGGTTGACGGTTATATGATTTGGAAAGTCATAAAAATCAATGAAATCCAAGAAAGAACCGAAATAGGACGAGCCGTCCTTTCTCATTTACCTTATTTACGTGATATGGAAATAGAGCCTGGAGTGGGCCTTTTTGCCACTGGAAAATACGACGAAATGGACAAGGATGACCTTCCGTATGGATTATGGTGGGGCACGTATTCCGTTTTCGGATTTGGGAATTTTACTATACCAACAACTGATGAAGTTTACGATCTTATTGATCCGCTCGTATTGTATACTGGCCGTAGATGCATTAATGTGGTTGGAGACTAAAAATGTCCTTTAAACACATTCTAGAAACCCTCCACAATATTTTGGGACAGTTTGACCTTTAATTCGTCACACCAAGAAAACCATTGGAAATACAAGAACAGTATTATAGAGTTTCTATTTATAAACAAGTTTTAGACAAAATCATTTTGGACATAAAAAAGTATTTTTGACTTGAACATATTCATACCAAGTTTTATACAACGTGAAGCCAAAATCAAGGCAAAATTAGCTAATGTAGTTTCTAAATACTATAAACTGTTCTTGAACTTTTATTGGGAGAAGTCAGTAACTATTTGGAAACAATATTGGTCAGAAGTAGGCAAAAGCTTAAATTAAAACATACCTGATATAACATTTCCGAGGCAATGAACCAGTGTGGCAATATTTTTCCGTTGATAAGAACATTCTTGGATGTTTGCCAGTAAGTAATGCTTCGTCAGAAAGAAGCTTCTTATGCTTCAGAAGAGTGAAAACATAAATAATTAAAAACATTCGTCTGACGGGCTTTACGTTGCTGTATATCAACATTATGTTTGAGATATGCGATGTAAAAGGTAATGTGAGTTATAGACTTAAAAAAAAAGAGTATTTAGCTATTAAGTTTTGCCTATGTTTTTTATAACTGAAAAAAATTATACATAGTTACTCAAGCGCGGGTTTCAGGTGGACGGGGGGGGGGGGGTAGTTAACCCCCCCTTCCCTGGTTTTAAATTTTTTATGAAAACATTTAGAAAACCAAAAGTAGGGCATCTGTAGTGTCATTTTCTTCGCCTGCTGCGCTTTGAAACCATTGATATATGTACAATTTTAGTTTCATTTTAAATCAGAAAATGCATTATTTATGTGATATATGATATGATATAAAAATAAACTACTTAAAATCTGATTATCGCCCCCCCTAGATTTGAGACCAAATCCGCGCTTGTCCACTATCGGCATCATAAAAGTGGTACACAATACTTTTTGTTGTAATACCTTGGTCTATTTTTACAAACAGAGTCACCCATTATTGTATTTTTCTTAAACTGTCAAAGTATGTCATTCTGTATTTCAGTCTGACAAATAAATAAAAAATGCCTCCACAAATTTCTTTATTCGATAAAGCCCAACTCCTGACAAAACAACAACTAGGATGGTCAATTAGGGACGTGGCTAGACATTATGGACGCAGTAAAACCACGATAATAAAACTTAAAAAATGATGGGACGATCAGACAATAGAGAAAATACAAGGTACTGATGAACAAGATAATGACCTTATCACTTTTATGGAAGAAAACCCTTTTGCATCTGTTGCCCAGGCAAAGAGATTAACTCAATTTCCAGGATGTGTAAGAGTGGCACGAAATCGCGTAAGGAAAGGCTCTAATTTAAGATAGTAGCTGCTAAAAAATTAAACTTACGAAGGAAAAAAACAGGCCAGGTTACTTTTTGCCCTTAATTACTCTCTAAAGGAACCAGAGCTTTGGCGAAAGGTAATATTTTCCGATGAAAAAGTTTTCCAGTCCTGTAGTGACAGAAAACAAATTCGGGTGTATCGTCTACCAAGAACGCGCGATGAGGAAAGATATATTGCTGGTAACAACGATCGCGCTGGAAGATTTTCGGTAAATATGTGGGGTTGGATTCCTACTAGAGGTCATGGTGCTCTATTTCGAATCAATGGAAGGCCCACAGCACAGCTTTACGTGGACATTTAAGAGAACACCATGCTTCCAGCCGTCACAGAACCTTATCAAGACCAGTTTATTTTTCAACAAGACAACTGCCCTGCTCATACGGCTAGACTTTGCCAAACTTGGTTTCGGAAGCAAAATATTGAAGTTCCTCCTTGGCCTGCGAAAACCCCAGACGCCAATCCAAGCTGGAAAGCTTTAAGATTGTGCGACAAATCAACATCAGTTGTTCCAGTTAATAGTCACTGCTTATGAAGAAGTGATTGGTGAAAATGAAAGCCTTTTTGAAATTTTGGCTGATTCTCTGCCAAGAAGATTAAACGGTATAATTGAGGTGAATGGCGCAATGACTAGATATTAAAATTTACATACCTATTAATTTGTTTCTCTTGTTTTATAATTTTCGTTACAGTTGTTTTATGCGTTAGCGTATTATTGTAATATAAACATTATTTTTGAAAGCAATCTTTGATGTCAATATTTTCACATTTTAGTACAAGTCTGTCACAAAATATAATCCGGTAGTTGACCATACAATTTAAAAAATACCTATGTTTATATCACGTACCACTTTTATGATGCCGATAGCTAAGTTTTTGTTCCTCATAAAAGCTATGCTTTTATTCTATTTTTTTGTCGTATCGAAACCGCCACTGAGAATGTATTTTCTCAACAACTCGTCACCATAAAGGATATTTGGAAACCCATACTTTTTGGAGCTAATAGATTTCAACTGCGAAACTAACCAAGTGTAAGCTTGATGGTTCACTGAACTCAGGTTAGTTTTATGGTTCACTGAACACATGCTAATACATAAGATTAAGTAGTCTTAGTTGTTAGTATTCACCCGATGACGATTGCAGATACATAAAAATAAAGACAATGAAAGTTCGAAACTCTAGTTTATGTAGGCTGGTGGCTGGACTATACTTTAAAAATGACCAGTCATAGTATAGACCATCCTGTCAACAACAACCATATAATTAGTTGTTTTTGTAAAACACTGGCGGGTTTTCCCAAAATTTAGAAAGCACTTGATTGTTTTTAATCTAAAGGCGAATTTTTCATGAGTGGTTTGTTAGGATAATGACGTCAGGAATGGCGTCACGGTTAACTCACTGGTTAACAGCTGATTTCGTTGACAAACACAGTATACCAATTTAAGTTCTGTGATTTTGTCTTCTTCTAACCTCACTTTTATGTAAATAAAAAGTTGGACATACTAGAACTATTACTAGGTACTACTATATGGTGCTGCCTTACCAGCCTAGACACAGTTATGCAAATAGACCTACCTAGATTCCCTATTAAAATGTTGAAGTACAATTTCAACAGCATTTAGAGGCGTGTGGGCCAGAAAAAAAAACACAGAGACAAAAAACGAGTAAAAAATTTAGGTAACTATGCAGTATACGATTTTCTGCCATTTTTGATTTATGAAAAATTCTTAATAAAGGCACCTACTAGGGTTCCTAGGACCCCAAATCCGCCGGCGCCGAGAAAAAAGAGTACCGAAAGGGGGGGTTGTAATATGTTTTTTTGATTGTTTTGGGTTGGGTTGAAATAGATTGAGTTGGGCTGTGTTGGATTGGGTTGATTTAGTGAGAAAAAAAAAATAAAAAAAAACAACCGGCGCCGGCGGATTTGGAGTCCTAGGGACCCTATAGGTAGGTATAGGTGCCCCCATAAAGAATTTTTCATAAAAAATTAAAAATATGAGAAAACCGTATTGCATAATTACCAAAAATTAGTCTCCAAAAAAGTCGATATGCTTTACATATTTTTATTGTGGCAATTTCCCGCGAAAAATAAAGCAACGCCATCAGCCTCTCGACAATTCATAGTTATTCAACAACTCGTATACTCTTTCAGGCAATTGCATTTTGTAAATAGGTAAATATCAAAAGCAATCCAAGTGTACTATGATATATATGCTACCTAACAAAATTTACGAGTAATGCATAATGCCGGGCAACAGAAAAATTATAGATACATTGGTAAGGTACCTTTTCTTATACCTATACCTATGTTCAAACACCAATGGGTCATCTGTTTTGATAATAAAAAGTTCTTTGTTAACGAGCACTCACTACATACTCCAGCATTATTACTTACACCCACATAAATTTTATATATATATATATATAGTTAAATGATCACCACCAGAAAATCACTTTTTAAAAAACTTTATTTATTACTACGGCTTACAACTATGTAGCTCTTGCTACTTCTAAACCTAAGAACAGACTGACTGGTATATCTATACGACTATGCTGAAAGAAAAAGTGCGTTTGTTTTTATATTAAGATGTTTACATTAGAAAGGTTAATGCTTAATGTTAAAATAATGATTAGAACGTTTACTTTCAAAAACATATCAGTGAATGTGTAATTATCTACTTATGGGTAAAGAATGTGGAGACGTAACATCTCCCTCCTTAGAAAAGTTCATGTCCTCATGAACATATTTCTTAACTTTTTCAAAAGTTACAAAATTTTCTACATGTTGTGAAAGTTTTGTATAAATTCTTTTCCTAATTAGAAAAATAGCACATATTATACAAAGGCTTATTATGCTTAAAATAATAACTGTAACCAAATAGGAGGAATGATGTGCAAACCTATTTTCAAGAAAAATGGGTTCACTTAGATCCCGTGAAATAAGTTCTGGGCTTTTTATGTGTTCAAGTTTTAAATTAATTGTAGAGTTGATTGGCAAAATGCTAGTATTAAGTGTTGTGCTAAAATCAATTAAATTATCTTTTGTAAGAAATTTTTGATTTTTATAGATAATTTCGCAATTGCTATTTAGTAAAGCGCATTTGGGAATTTTGAATTTCTTAAATTGTTGACAATTCTCAAAAACTTCATGAGTTTGTTTAGAGCATAATAAAAGATTATTTGTGAAAGTTAAAAGAGAAATTTCAAAATTGTTTTGAACTTGTACTGATGTGCAATTTTTAAGTGTGCAGTTTGACTGTATATTTGAATAGCAAATCCATTTTCTTGAAATTTCAATACAATTTGAATACCAAGAGGAACAATAGTATTTGCTAGGTATAATTAACAATTGATTTTGCTCGTTTGGCAGAGGATAAATAAATTCTAGATTACATTTTTGGTTAGTGAATATAGGTATCTTAAGAACTAATACAATCATATCGTCGTAAAATACAATTCCTGACTTACATACTAAGGTTAGTTCCGAAAGATGCTGCAAGGACCATAAGGTTTTATCATCATAATGGTGTTGCAAAAATGACCAAAGTTCAGTAATTTGTTGAGTTGAAAATAATTCGAGATTAACAGTTTCTAAATGGGCAAAAGAAATAGTTCGCAATATTTTTTCCAAATAATTATGCAAATTTTCCAATTGTGTTTGTTGATTAAGAAGGCTAAATAATATTTGAATCTCTGTGTTCACTATCTCAAATTCGTTGTGTATTTGTAAGGTGTTAACATTAATTGATTGAATAGCACGGCTAAGTGTGTGAGTAATATTTCCTGCATATGAAGAGAAATCATTAATTTTTTGAATTATTTTGTATTCGTTGCTTTTTAAAATGTTCATGTTTTTGTTTATTAGTTCTAGATCTTCGTTATCTAAGTTGCCTGTGATAAATTTTACGCCTGAACCAAGAAAGTTAAAAAGTCCTCTTTTGTATCTTTCGTTTTTGTTAACTGACGTAATACGCGAGTATATGTCATAGCTGTCATATAAAAGGTTGTTAAGATGATTTAGTTTGTTATGAAAAATAGTATTGTTTAATTTTTGAGATATGATTGATTTTAATATTACTTCGTTTGTAACTGTTAGTTGGGCTATAGTAAACTTAATTTGTGTAAGATTAAAATAAATAAATGTCTTATGATTATGATCAAAAACTAAGGCTTGATCGATTTTTTCATTGTAATACCCTGTAGTAGGAACTTCATGTACTTGAAGGGCCTGGTTGAGGGTTGTCAGAAGGGTCAGGAGGCTCCTGTAATGAAACATCTTTTTTAGGTTTCTTTCTTATTCTTTTAATATTTCTGACATGAATTTTCGCTTTTTGCCTGTTTGGTGTTTTTCCAGTTAAAGTGTTATTTTTTATTTTAGTAATTTTTAAGGGAATGTATTTGGGGTTAATTTTACTTGGTTTCGTTTGTTTTTTATAAACAATTTGTTCTTGAGCCAATTCTAATGTCTCATTAGGTTTATTATTTCTTTTCTCTGTATTTTCTTGTTGTTTTCGAAGGGTATTTTGGTACACTTCGTTTATAAAGGGTAAAACTTCGTTTTTCCGTTTTTCATTATATTGCTCGTAAAGAGTTAAGTCATGGTTAATTATGGGTTCATTCATGTAGGGTCCATAAATTAGATTAAAAGGTGTAAAACCAGTGGTTGAATGTTTGCTTTGATTGTATATCAAGATGGCTGATGTCATTAAGTTTGGTATTGGTTCGTGAGGGTTTTGCAATTTTAATATTCTTAATTTTTCAACAAGAGTAGAATGTAGTCTTTCAACTAAGCTGTTTGAGGTAGGGTTGTAGGGGGTAGTAAAATGTATCTCAATGTTAAAAAGTTTACAATATTCTTGTACTGTCTTATTTTTGAATTCTAAACCAGAATCAGCTACTATTTTTTCTGGAGTATTATGGTGCGAAAAATAATGTCTAAGTTTATTTAAGACAGAAATTCCATTTTTGTCTTGAATGTGATAAGCCTGAGCATATTTTGAAAATGAGTCAATTATTGTTAAAAAGTTGCAGCTTTGAGTGGAAAAGGTATCTAGGAAAATAGTTTTAAATGGTTTTTCGCTTAGTAGGGGTCCTTGGTAAGATATGTGGTAGGGATTTCTTTCGTATTTTGATTGTAAACAAATATCACATTGATTTATGTATTCCTGAATAGTATCTCGCATTTTTGGCCAGTAATATTTTTCTTTAAGTGTTTGATAAGTTTCATTTATGCCATTATGATTTTTAGTGTGATAATTTTCAATTTTTTGTTTTTGTTGTTCTGTGTTAATGATGTCTTCAAGGTATTTAGTGGCAAAAATTAATTTAGCTGTAGGGTTTAACTGACAATTTACGATATCTTGAAACTTTTGTTTTAGATCTTCTTTGGGGATAAATACTACGAAGGTAGTGTCGGGTCGTATAATTTCTAATAAAATTTTGTTTAAGTGCTCTAGTTCCCTTTCTTTTTGGACACGACAAGAATAATGATTTTTATTAAAGGGTTTAGAGTGGTAACAATAATAATTTTTTCCATAATCGATAACTAAGCGATTTTGTGCAAAATTTAAAGGACTTTCAGAAATCGGTAAATATTTTCCGGTGTTGTCTTGATTTGAATGGACAGTTATGTCTGATTGGTTATCTTCGTTTAATTCAGGAAGTATAAAATCATCGGGATTGGCAACATCGTCACCTATGTTGGGAGCAATTGATTCGGTTTCGTCATTGTTTATTTCGATTCTAGAAAGCGCGTCAGCAACAAGATTTTCTTTTCCCTTTTTATATTTTATTTCAAAATTAAATTCTTCTAATTTTAATTTCCATCTAATTAAACGCGAATTTGGTTCTTTTATTTTCGAGAGCCAAACAAGGGGGCTATGATCAGTTTCAACAATAAATTTTTGTCCGTAGAGATAGGGTCTAAAATGTTTGGTTGAATCGATAATGGCTAAGAGCTCTTTTTCAATTGTGGAATAATTGCGTTCGGCGGTGTTAAGTGTTCGAGAATAGTAAGCAATCGGTTTTTCATTTTGAGATAAGACGCTACCTATGGCAACGTTGGAAGCATCGGTCGTTAATTTAAAAGGTTTTGAATAGTCAGGGTACTGGAGTACGGGAGAGTTCGTAATTAGTTCTTTGCATTTTTCGAAAGCTTCTAGGTATTGGGGATCATTAAGGTTTATTTTCGTATCTTTTCGTAGACATTTTGTAAATGGTATTGTTATTTTTGCAAAATTTCTAATAAATTTTCGGTAATAACCAATTAATCCGAGAAAAGATTTAATTTCGGTTCTTGTTTTGGGCAATGGATATTTGGTTATAGCTTCGATTTTATTGGGGTTTGGTTTAATTCCTTCGGGTGTGATTATGTGTCCTAAAAATTGAACTTCTTGTTGCAAAAATTCAGATTTATCAAGTTGTACCTTAAGATTTACGTCACGGAATTTTTGAAATATTTTTCTTAAGTGAACTAAATGTTCTTCAAGGGATTTTGAAAATATAACGACGTCATCCATGTAAACAAAACAAAATTTGTAAAGGTAATCGCGTAAAATCTCATCCATCATGCGTTGAAATGTAGCCGGGGCATTTTTTAAACCAAAAGGCATTCTTAAGTATTCAAAATGACCATGATTAACAGTAAAAGCAGTTTTTTCTATTGATTGGGGATCAACTTCAATTTGATGGAATCCTTGGGCTAAATCAAGGGTTGTAAAATATCTGCATTTGCCTAAATTATCTAAGATTTCGTCAATTCGGGGTAAAGGATATTTGTCTTCAACTGTTTGTGTATTTAATTGTCGATAGTCTATGACCATTCGATATTTTTTTATGCCAGATGCGTCAGTTTTTTTTGGTACAATCCATACAGGGGCTGAATAAGGGGAAATAGAGGGTCGTATTATTTTATTATCGAGTAATTTTTGTATTTGTTTCTGTATTTCTATATTCATTGTAGGTGGGTGTCTAAAAGATTTTACGTAAATAGGGCGATCGTTGGTGGTCCTAATAAAATGTTTAATCTGATTTGTAAATGTTAGATCAGAATTTTCTGAATACATGACATCATAAAATTCTTTGCACAATTTGGTGATATGGATTTTTTCTAGTTCTGACAAATGATTTAATCTTAACTGTTGGATTACTTCATTTTTTTGGAAAGATTTTGGCGGATTTTTAAGTTCAAAATGTTCTTGGGGAATTACATGCATTCGTTCAAGAAAATTTACTTCAATTTCTGAATGGGGTTTTGGTAAATGGCAAAGGCCATTTTGCACTTTGATTAGAGTGTCGGGAATTATATAATCTCCGATTTGAAAAGATGGGAGAATTGCATCGCCATTATAATAGTCAACAGGAATAGTTAATAAATTATTGTAGTTTCTTATAGATTTTTCAAGGGGTTGATTATACATATTAGCAAAGGGGATTTTTATATTATTTATTATTAAGTTTTTTTCTTGGTAATTTACTATGGCTTTTAAGTCTTCTAAATCGCTAGTTCCTATAAGGGCGTCAAAATGTTTATGCCAATCCAAGATTCTCATTTTAAAATTTTTCTTTATTCCAAAGTCAGATAAGAGTTGCAAATTTAGATTTTTGTTTGCTTCGAATTTTTGTTGGCATGCTATTACTTGAAAGGGTTCTTCAAAAATTTGATTTTGATAAAGGCTTGCAATTTTTGGAGTTATTATTGAGTCGGATGCTCCAGAGTCTATTAAAACTGTAATTTGTTTTTGCGGTAAATAAAGATAAGGAAGTTCTGTTTTTAAACAAATGTTATTTAAGTCAATGGTGGATCGTGAGGCAGGTTGGAAAAATTTTGTATTTCGTCTGATTGAGGTTCGTTTTGGATTTCGTAAAAATTTGGGTATAATTCATTTTGTGTTGAGAAACTGTCTTCTAAATTTTCTTGTGAAAAGTTTTGGTTTTCGTACTGGTAATTTTCAAAATTTTCACATGTAGGGAAGGAAAGATTATTATCTTGTACTTCAATATTATGCATTTGACGTTGTCGATTTGTTAGAATAGTGGATGTGGACATAGGTTGTGGGGTGTCTCTCGCTGGAATTGCATTTCTGGGGTGAAAAACATTTTGGGGTTTGCCAAAAACTTGTGCATTAGTAGGGAATTGTCTGGGAGGTAATTGTCGGGGTTGAATTGGTATTGGTTGAGATTTCCATACATTATTGTTATTATTTTGTTGCGGAAACTGTTGGGGTCTAACATTTGGGTTTAGTTGTTGTGCAAATGTAGGTCTGGGTAAGAATTGTGAAAATGATGGTTGCTGGAAAAATGATGGTTGGTTTTGCTGAAATCTGTGTGGTACATTAAGTTTTGCAGGTTGTATAACGTTTTGATTGTGGTTTTTAATTAATGGGGTGTGTTGAGTTGTAAATCTAAGTTGTGATTCGAGTAAATTAAATTCGGTTAAGAGTGTGTACACCGAATCGAGAGTAGTTGGTTTTTGTTGAATAAGAATATTTTGTAAATTTGGTGGTACATTTGCCATAAAAGTTATTACTGCTTGATAACTTGTTTGAGAAATAAAAGCTGTTTTAATGTTTTCGTCGCTAACTTCAGCATGGATTTTTAAATGAACTCGGTTTAAAAATGATTTTAGTCTACCGAAAAAGTCCATGTTATTTTCGTTTTTAAGTTTAGAAAAATAATTTATTTCCTGCATGAGAACTTGATAAGAGATGGGATCTCCGTATTTTTCTCTGAGAGCAGTTTTAATTGTTGGCCAGGTGGTCAGGTCTGGTCGTGAAAGTAAAAAGTCTTGCGCATCTTTTACAATTCGCGAGCCTATGCAATATTCTGTTAATTCTGAGTGTTGTACTTTAAACTTATTATAAAACCTATCTATTTTTAAAATAAAAGACTCTAAATGTTCCGGTTTTCCGTCAAATGTTGGGAGGTATGAGGCTAATAATTTAAATTCTTCCATTTTTGTACTCTTACAAACTACTTGATTATTATTTGAAGGGGTTTCTAGTTTTAATTGAGTTAGAAAACTTGCTAAATTTTCAATATTTTCATCAGTCATGAAAAATTGTTTTCTTAATAACTACCTAATCTAAGAAGTTTTTTAACGAATAATCAGCAAAAAACTTACAGGAAGAGCAACGGGCTTCCGATAAAGATCTTCATGTGGTTTTCTCCGCAAAAGGTAAGCGTAGGCTGTATTCTTCGTGTCTTCTGGTGCGTCGGGTTCGTTGAGGAAAATTGGCCTATTTTTCCTCTGGAAAATGGGAAACAGCGTGGGATCCGTCACAATGGTTGCCCAATAAAGGAGGATCGTTTTCACTACTGCGGTCTCTTGATGAACCAGTTCCCGTAGGATAGCTACTAAAGGCTTGAGAACCACACTCTTGCAATGGTATCCCAATAAAGAAGAGCTGTAGCTATCCTGTTCGCAGCGCCAGTTAAATGATCACCACCAGAAAATCACTTTTTAAAAAACTTTATTTATTACTACGGCTTACAACTATGTAGCTCTTGCTACTTCTAAACCTAAGAACAGACTGACTGGTATATCTATACGACTATGCTGAAAGAAAAAGTGCGTTTGTTTTTATATTAAGATGTTTACATTAGAAAGGTTAATGCTTAATGTTAAAATAATGATTAGAACGTTTACTTTCAAAAACATATCAGTGAATGTGTAATTATCTACTTATGGGTAAAGAATGTGGAGACGTAACAATATAATTATTATATATATATATATATATATATATATATATATATATATATATTATTTATTACAAATTATAGCCCGACCGAAGGGAGTCGCACCACTTTACTCCTGAGGTTTATATACTATTTTATGCACTTTAGAATAAGCAGAAAAGTAAAAAAATAACTATATTTTTTTATTTATTTTTAAAAAAATCGCACTCTGTAAACAAACCGCCACATGTACCTTCGCTCTGTCTATGTCAAACGATAACATCCAGTATGCCGAAACGCAGAAACATATGCGTCGCTATGTCAATAAATTTTACTTTATTTCCCTAGGGAATAAATGACCCACTTTATTCCCGCAAAAGCGGGATTAAATGGGTGCATTTATTCCCGGAAGTGGAAGGATGGTCTTCACATAATCTATAAGCTTCTAAAAAGATAAAAGAGTTTTAAAACTCGGGAAATACGCCTGATTGGTATTTTCTTTGTAAGGAATATTTGAAAATAAGCGTTTTTCGCGAGTTTTAAAACTTTGTTTTTTTGGTCTACTCTATACATATTCAACATTTTATAGCTTATTTGGTGGAAATCGTTTTAAGGATATCAGAAACCATTTTTTTTACTACTCCTGTAAGCGTCAAATCGGCTTCTAAAATAAAGACTTTTGAACAATCTTTTTGGATCCTCTACACATACACGGTAAAAATTTTTGTCTTAGGTAAAAGTAAATTGCTCTGAAAAAAACAATTTGTGCTTTCCTATTCACCAAGAGAATATTTTCTTGATTTAGAACAAAATATGTCTTGCTACTCTGTTTTAATGCGAAACAGGAGTTTTTTTTTCAAATTGAGACATCTAGAATCGCACTATTTTGTTTCAAGACAAATCTTTCTTTGAAACCAAACAACCGGAGATTTGTATTATTTTCGCGAAAGGACATTGGACTGACAAACATCTGACGCAAATAGGAGTAGCAGGAGATCCGGTGTGTCCCGCTTGCGGGCTCCAAGACAGCGTTGCTGCGCCTGTCAAATGAAACGTACTGAATTTCTTGCCCAAAACGTACTGAATTAGAAAAAATCGTACTGATTTTTTTTTGTGTTAAATATAATCTTATTTAACCCCCCCCCTAACATACTCTTGGAATACACAGACAGCACAACTCTGTCCCAAGGATGTCCAGTGGAGAGAGGTTTCTGGACAATGCAGTAGTCCATTGGACAACCAAATCTGTAGGAAATTTTGTCCAAGGCATATCAAAAGTTTCAATATTTTGACTATTGTACCACTAATACTAAATCCATTGGTTATCCAGTGGAACGAAATTCTGTCCAAAAGTTATCCATTGGCTATCCAAAAAGTATCTTTATTACAATGTTTATCCATTGGTCTAATTTTCTTAGTACACTGGATATACTTATTTGTTCCAATAGATATTCAGTGGACAGTTTTGTCAAAAGCGGCGATATTTTCAATATACAGACCGCTTCAAGCTACTGCGAACATAGGGCGGAAGAAGTCTAATTTACCAGTGTACGTACGTGCAGAGACACCGCACGCCTATCAGTGAAGCAACCAATACTCAGGCTTGCGATCACCACTTGCATGACTTTCCTTTGGTATTTAGTACGCCTCTAACCACGGTGCTGTGTGGAGCGTAGTCAATGAAACCGGAATTTGGTCAATAAATACGCAAATTTTTATAACGTAATTTTCTTATTTTTTGTCACTGATAAATAAGAGCGTTTTATTGTCAACTGCTCAGATTTATCAGTGACGACGTGTTACAATAAAAATAATAAGGAGAAACAAAATAAAAGCAAGTTCTCAAAATAAAATAATACATTCTAAAAACCAAAAAGATTCTCCCAGTCAAAAAAAAATTAAAGCAAATGTTCGAAAAGTCCTCCTTGCTCGGCTAGACAATATCCGAGCCTACTATAAAAACCCCTTCTAACGTTTCCAAGCATGTTAGGGGTGATAATTTGAAAAGCTTCTTCAAAAACAGATAGAAGTCATTAGGAGCAAGATCGGGAGATCGAGCTGGCCATAAAATAGTTCCCCGTGTACTTATAACCCGATTAGGAAATACATTATCACTTTTTCGACAACTTCGTAGACATCCATTTTTGGTTTCAAAAATGTATTATTTCAATTAAGAACTTACCCATCTGTTTCTCGAGCAAGGCAGAAATAAAACAAAATAATAAAAACAAAATGAATTTCCAAAAGATAACACTGCAGCGTGCTTCGAATCCACCTCGGTCGTACGGCACGGAGAGTAAATTGGACTTGATTCCCCCTATGTTCGCAGTAGCTTGAAGCGGTCTGTATAAATATATAGGTACCTATATATTTGAACCACTCCAACACCACTTTTATGTCTTCAGACTTGCTTAATGCATTATTTATTTAACGAGTGGTTTAGGTCTTTGCTTAAACATTAATTCATTAAAAACACGAAGATAAACTTTAATAAATATATCACAGATTTTATTCAGGTTTCTAAACTACAAGAACAATGGACGGCATTACACGACATAGAGATACATATACTTAAGACGAACGTTGGTGGCAGAATAAATATGGTTTCCTAAAAAGCTTATAATTACACCTCGGTTCCGGAAGTCTTATCACCAACTTAGAGCTTTTATCGCAGAGGTACCAACTTAAGACTTTATACCAACTTACACCATGTGGTGAACAGTAGGACAGATGTGTACCTTTCATGTACACAACACTCCCCCACTTAAGCTGAAAGTTATTTAATTTAAATGCAAAGTTTATTTTGTGTAATGCATAAGTGTTAATCAAAATACTTGATATTTTTGAATAATTGGATTGGTTTTGTTTCAGCTCTAAGTTGATTCTGGTGTCAGACTCTTCATGATTATAATGTCGATTGTCGATCCTTGCGGATGGAGTTACTAGCAAAGGATGGGCATTAAAATACTAAAATACCAACTAATCCAAAATAATGAAAAAAACTTACTTCGGCTAGATATGAGAGAAATGTTATTGCTGGTAATGAATAAGAAAAAACATGTTCCATTGGATATCCAAAACAGTTCGGATAAATGACTATATTTATTAATGTGCTAACTAGGCCAATCCCAATTGACATGGATTTTTTAATAAATATTCAATGTTGAGTCAATGTATATTAAGTACATCACTTTTGCTGGTGACAAAATGAATGTCCGCCAGTCAGAGTTTATTTTTGATCCGATGGACCAAGAAAAATCGTTATCCATTGGATATACAAAAACTAACTGAAAAATGCATTTATGGCTCAAAATTGGAAGTCCTTTGGACTCAATTTTTTTGTCATCTACTGTATCAGGAAAAACCTTTCTCCAATGGATGTCCATAAATGGTCCTTGGACAATGCGGGCGGTTTTGTACAAAAAATGGCTGTCCGATGGACAATTTGTGTGACAATGTGATCAAATTTGACGTAAACTGTAAACTTATTGTTAACTAGCGCGTTCACCAAAATATTAACATTTATGTTCGCGTCGCCCTCGGTATATTTCGGTTATATTTCGTTTTTTTTTCTAACGTACAGTTAGGAATATTATGGGATGTCTGATATGCCATGAGTCTTCCTTTAATAAATGAAAATTTCCCCATTTCCCTATACTTTTCTTTATTTAATCTAAAAGATGAACCTACGTGCGGGCAGGCTTCTGTCTTGGCGCGACTTAATGCCAATTGCACCGTAATGTTAAAACTGGTTTGAATTTAACTGATGTTTAGAATGTAAGACATTTTGATCACCGGTTAAATTTAAACTAGGTTTAACATTGCGGTGCAATTGGCAATTAATCAATCAATTTTTACTTGGGAAACAAAATAAATTCTTTTAAAAAGAATTAGGTGACCTAAAGTATATAATTGGTTTATTTTTTTTCAAAAAAATCATACATTGTATTTCTTATAACTTTTAACAACTTTAATGCTTATAAAATATTATACACATATCTTTTTAAATTTACAATAAACTTTACACTACAATTTTAAGAATAAATATAGTTTTTAAACAGCTTAAAAATAGATACCTTTTTATTAGTTCTCTGGAGTTTTGTTTCACCGACTTTTTACGCCACATATCATTCGCACGTAGAATAAAAAGTCGATTTTTTTCTAACAAAAATTCAGATTATCGCGCGTACATAAAGTAAATAACAAGAAAAGGCCTTACTTCCGTGAGGTGGAGTCCTGTGGTCATAATTTATGTGTGTGTTTTTTTTAATTTTGCCTAAAATAAAGCGTTTTAAATGGCACATGCTTATGTCTAGAATTCTAGAAAACTTCAGTCTAAATGATTTGTTAATTCTAAATCAGTAAGATCAGAGTTGTTTGGTACTGGAAAACTTTCTAATTCTATGCATGCTACAAAGTGTTTATAATTTTCTAAGGACGACTGCAAATGATATTCAATAGACTTCCGTAACCAACAGCGTCCAGTAAGTTTTTATTACGTGGGTAAAACCGTTTTTGACTTATTTGCAATTATCCCGATTCTTTTGTTTTCGCTCTTTTATATTCGGATCTATCAATATTGCTACGTTTCCACCGGGGATTAACTGCCGGGATTAAGCTTAATCAGACAAGCGTTTATACCGTGAATTTACAATTTGGATTTAATTTCATTTTTATTTAAAACCTCGTTTAAACAAAATTTTAAAAAACAAATTGTATCCTTAAAACATAATATCAGCTGCTAGCCCCACAGACTAGCCCCAGAAAGCCGTTAAATCCAATTTAACCGTTTATGTTGTGTATTTAAAGTCAAAAGATAAGTCAATCCTAAAAAATTGTTGGATTGGATTATCTTAAATCGCAAGCATTTTTACCGTAGATTAAGGCAAAATTAATCTTGTTAATCCCCGGTATAAACGTAGCATACAGGGTGATTAATGACGAAATGCAAATATTTTAATGGGGTCATTCCATATCAAATCAACCAAAAAATCACAAAAATTTTACGCGACCAATTCCAATTTTGATGATTTTTGGTATATATTTTCTTCTTACCATAAAAGTTGAAAATGCAAATTTTTAGATTTTTTTGATTCGTAGTTTTTTTTTTTTAATTTTTCAAAATAAAAAAGTCAGCATTTTGACCTTAACAAGAATGTACAAAACTAGCAATATCTCGAGAACCACTTACACTAGGAAAGTAATAAATGGCTCATTTTAAAGTCATTTTGAAGCTCTTTTTTATGAAATATCACAACATAATTTTAACAAAAAAAAAATTGGAAATAAAAAATTGAAAAAAAAAATTGAAAAATTCCAAAAGGCCATTTTTAATTTTTTTGAAAAAAATATATAATTTTGGTCAAAGTGTTACTTAATTATCCACAAAATTTTATGATGGAGAAATGATGGGTTCAATGTCAAAAAAAATATCAAAAATATTAAGTACATTTTATAGGCGATTTTTCATGCATGTGACATTTTTAATAAATTTTTTCACATTGAACCCATGATTTGTCCATCTCAAAATTTTGTGAATAGTTTAATAACACTTTAAAGAAAATAATATAATTTTTTGAAAAAAAATAAAAATGGCCTTTTTGAAATTTTTAAAAAAAAAAAATCAAAATTTTTTTTTTTTATTTTTTTTTTCAATATATGTTATGCAATATTCTCATATGAAAGGTCTTTATAAGTGCTTTAAAATGAACCTTCACCTACTTTTCTATTATAAGTGGTTCTTTGGATATTCCTAATTTTGTGCGCACATGTTAAGGACAAATAAGTGACTTTTTCGATTTTCAAAAATTAATTCAAAATAAACAACTGGTCAAAAAAGTCTGAAATTTTGGATTTTCCAGTTTTTTGGTAGGAAAAACATGTATACTAAAAATCATCAACATCGGAGATGGTGTGGTAAAATACCCTGGTTGACTTGATATGGACTGACCCTAGGGTCATTCCATATCAAATCAACCAAAAAATCACAAAAATTTTACGCGACCAATTCCAATTTTGATGATTTTTGGTATATATTTTCTTCTTACCATAAAAGTTGAAAATGCAAATTTTTAGATTTTTTTGATTCGTAGTTTTTTTTTTTTAATTTTTCAAAATAAAAAAGTCAGCATTTTGACCTTAACAAGAATGTACAAAACTAGCAATATCTCGAGAACCACTTACACTAGGAAAGTAATAAATGGCTCATTTTAAAGTCATTTTGAAGCTCTTTTTTATGAAATATCACAACATAATTTTAACAAAAAAAAAAATTGGAAATAAAAAATTGAAAAAAAAAATTGAAAAATTCAAAAAGGCCATTTTTAATTTTTTTGAAAAAAATATATAATTTTGGTCAAAGTGTTACTTAATTATCCACAAAATTTTATGATGGAGAAATGATGGGTTCAATGTCAAAAAAAATATCAAAAATATTAAGTACATTTTATAGGCGATTTTTCATGCATGTGACATTTTTAATAAATTTTTTCACATTGAACCCATGATTTGTCCATCTCAAAATTTTGTGAATAGTTTAATAACACTTTAAAGAAAATAATATAATTTTTTGAAAAAAATTAAAAATGGCCTTTTTGAAATTTTTCAAAAAAAAAAATCAAAAATTTTTTTTTTATTTTTTTTTTCAATATATGTTATGCAATATTCTCATATGAAAGGTCTTTATAAGAGCTTTAAAATGAACCTTCACCTACTTTTCTATTATAAGTGGTTCTTTGGATATTCCTAATTTTGTGCGCACATGTTAAGGACAAATAAGTGACTTTTTCGATTTTCAAAAATTAATTCAAAATAAACAACTGGTCAAAAAAGTCTGAAATTTTGGATTTTCCAGTTTTTTGGTAGGAAAAACATGTATACTAAAAATCATCAACATCGGAGATGGTGTGGTAAAATACCCTGGTTGACTTGATATGGACTGACCCAATGGTAAGTATTACAGGCCAGGGGTAACTCATATCCAATGATAAAAGTTTTTTTTGAGTCTTTTTGTCCAATATACAGTGTGATTTATAAAAATATATTACTTTAAATTTGAAACTCATAAGGAGCCCCAAAAGCCACTTCGGCCAATGTATAAACAAAATAAAATTCCAGGTCGGGACTAAAAAAAGTTTTGTGTTATAAATTTTTGTTAAAAACAACAGCCTGTATACTGCAATTTGCAAATTTTGGTATTACCTCATAAAAGCTAAAGGATGGTTCTATAATACCCTTAGATTGTATTTAGCGTGATAAGTCTCAGTTTTTTATTAAAAAAAAAATAAAAAATCCAAATTCCGATCCTGAGATATTAGGGTTACAAACAATGTCACGTTCTAAATTACTAAAACCGTATTTTTCGGTTAAAACTAATTTAAGCATAAATAAATCGACACCCACATTACCCAAACGAAAAAGAGGCAGGTACAGGGCCTGATTAATATTTTTTAATTTATTTTTATAAAATATACAAACACATACTTTTAAATTATTATTAAACCCTATTTTAGTTTGACATCCGTTTTCGGAATTGGTTTGAGGTCGTACTCAGATCATTAAAATTGTTGTTCTCATTGAAAAACTACATTTTTTTTGTACCTCATTTGGAGATTTTGATATTAAACATACAAGGCAAAAGCAAAGCAAAGGGTGTTGCTATAAGTATTTTTTTAAATTGATTATCATCTAAAAAGTGTTTGGTCACTTTTCTTTGTTATTAGCTTTGCTTTAAGAAGTGTTTGGTACACAAGCTGTATAACTTTTTCCAGCCAAATGTCAAATTTTGACATACGCTTTCTTATTTTAAATAAACGTCCTATATTTTATCGAATTTCTAAATTCCTCGTTTTCTTCTGATTTCAAAAACTTTTTTATACATTCATAATAACGGAGAAAAATGGCGGTGGCATTTATGGTAGATCACCCTGTAATATTGGGACGGTTTTGTAGATGATAATCAATTAAAAAAAATATTTATATCAACATCCTTTGCCTTGCATGTTGTGATACCAAAATCTCCAAATGAAGTGCAAAAAATGTTGTTTTCCAATAAAAATAAATAAAACCAAATAAATATTAGACCGGGCCCGAAATTTTAATGATTTTTCTACGATTTTAAATTATGTCCCAAAACAGATTTCAAATTAAAATAGGGTTTCTTATATAATAAATTAAAGGTATGTGTTTGTATATTTTATAAAAATAAATTTAAAAATATTAATAGGGCCCTGTACCAGCCTGTTTTTTTTTCTTGGGTAAGGTGGGTGTTGATTTATTAATGCCTAAATTAGTTTTAACCTAAAAATACTTTTTTAGTAATTTAAAACGTGATATTCTTTGTAACTCTAATATCTCAGGACTGGAATTTGAAATTTTTATTTTTGTTTATAAAAAAACTGAGACTTAACGCGTTAAATACAATCTAAGGATATTATAGCACCATCCTTTAGCTTTTATGTGGTAATACTAAAATTTACAAATTGCAGTATACAGGGTGTTGTTTTTAACAAAAATATATAATACTAAATCTTTTTGCTGTGTGTTTTGCTGCTACCCAAGTAAAGAATCAAGTGAGCAGGGATCGAATCCATGGATTTTCTAATTTTTTACGCGATAGTAAAGATATTCGAAAGATCTTCAAAACAAGGTATCACTCGACCCTCGAAATAAATAAGAAAGTTATGATTTTTTGAATAACATCCCTGTCGGCCATCTTTAATCCACTCACTCCACTCCTATACCACACCACTACTACACCATACCACTACTACTCTTACCATTGTATAAGGGGGGAGAGGAGGGTGATCCATCAAACTATAGACTCATAGCCTTACTATCATCAATATCAAAACTTATTGGAAAGATTGCTAAATCTCTTAGATTAAAAAGAGACAAGATATCTGGTCCAACGAAAACTCCTTGGCAAATAATAACCACTGTTTATTTACAAATAAAATCACAATAAAACAAAGGTGAGAAATATCGATTATTTTCTGAGAATTCTGTCTCAACCATTTTAGGTCGTGATTGGCTTGTGGGTGGCGAAAGTCGGCAGAGCGCAGACGGTCGGATGATATTTTTATTGACATAAGCTTTTCCGTGTTATTTATTTTAAAATTTCAGGATGTTTTAAGCAGTTTATAAGTCGTTTTAAAACCACATTTTGCAAACAACAATAAAAGTTAATTCACATGTGTTCAGGTTTGTAAGAATATTGAATTCCTACCTGTTATCAGAATATTAAGGTTGATTATACTGCCGCCGTTGCCATCGTCGCTCGCCCTTCGAATTGATATTTAAATCTTTTTGTCTGTCCTAGATGGCTCTATATACCTTATTATTGACTTTATTGTGTACTGAAGAAGTCAGTATAAGTAAGTTTCTGCTAATGACCAGAAAAAATAACAAAATCAAACACAATAGCATAACTTTTTGCTTGTGTTGAAAATTGAAATTGCTATAAATCATATACAAACTTTGTAATAAATTTCTTTTGTATAAAATTATACTACAAACATTTATTGTTAGGAAGCTTGTTTTTTAAATTATTTTGCAGATTTCATATTATAGTAAAATTTTAATAATATAATCCATGTGTAAATTTATATTTAAGTACTTACGCCACTGGTGTGTTTACTGTAAACAACAGAAAGATAAACATTGTTCCATATAATAATATAACCAAAGCCTCCGTAAGGGTCAGGTATCTTGTCTCTTTTTAATCTAAGCTAAAACTAGAATTGTCTCACATCTCAAAAACATAAAAGTACCAGTGACGCATTTTTAACCTGTTGGAGGACGTTTGTCTTGGATTAAACTCAAATAGTGACTCAGTGGCGGTAGTGTTCTGCGATTTTTCAAAGGCATTTGATTGCGTAGATCACAGAACACTGTTTTGCACGCTGGATCACTATGCCTTTAATTGGCTCGTATCTCTCGGACAAGACACAAATCGTCACAATGAATAGCACCCTCTCGAAACCTTAGACTATATCTAAGGGCGTTCCACAAGGGTCTGTGCTGGGCCCCATACTTTTTCTCGCATATGTCGCTGATTTGGGAAAACTCAATATTCAAGGTAAATTTACTTTTTTCTGTGACGATGTTTCAGTGGTATGGCGCGGTCCTAAGGAAACTCTTCAAAAAATTATGACGGGAGATATTAATCAAATTAAATTTTAGTGTGAGACAAAAAAAAACCAAAAACCTTTAATTTGGAAATCAACTCCATAAACTTACAATCCCAAATTATTAAATGTGTTTCTTACAGCAAGTTCTTGCGTTCGACGATGGACAGGGTTCTTAAATTTAGACTACACATTGATAACGTAAAGGCAAAACTTGCATCTTCCTGCTATGCGGTAAAAGTGGCAGTTACTGAACTTAAGTATGAATCAGCAAGAATGGTATATTCTTCTCTGGTGGACTCACTGTTGCGCTACGGAATACCCTTTTGGGGTTTTTGTGCCGATTACCTTTGGGATTCAGTTTGCATATTGCAAAAAAGGCTGTTCGCTATTTGCACAAAAAAAGAGTTTGTAACTGTAAACCACTGTTCCCACAGGCAAAAATATTAACCTTAGCTTGTCTTTTAATCCTGGAGACCGTGTGTTTGCTTCTTAAAAAATGCCTTAACACTATTGTTCCAAGAAGACAAACAAGGCAATCACAAAAGATATCCTTGCCAATACCCAGATTATCCTTGACAAAAAACTGATTAATTTTTATGAGTGTCAAAATGTATAACTACTTACCATTAGCTTTAAAATCGGTTAAAAATTTAAAACATTTTAGACAATAGAGGATAAAGCTTACTATAATTTAAATGAGTATTGTAGTGCCAATTTTAATTGTTTTAGAAGTTTGTGCTTTGTAAATTTTTGTTTCAATGTTTAAAGAACTAAAAGTTTTAGTTGCTCTTATTTTCATGTTTAAAAATAAGGATTAATAAAATTACTACTCGTAAAAATGCTTTTAAAAATGTTTTTATTAGTTTTGTTTTGGTTTTACATATTTTTAGTTATTTTTTTGTGTTCATATTTTTTATTTTACTTTAAGTTTAATTTTACTTTTATTGAGTATGTCTCTTTATGACAATAAAGCTTATTTTGAATTGAACCCTTACACTGAGAGAAAGGATATTAGCCTTTATACACGCGTTATATGTACTATTTGGGACAATACAACTTGTTTACTATTGGGTGGGTATACAAAAGTTGTATAATCTGATACCCATTATAAAAAAAATGTATTGTATCAAATACTATTCAACAGGTGCATAAAGGCTAATATAATAATAGCTCTAGCATTACCTAACTTCGTTGCTTTTTCTTCCGGCCTTGCGTAGGTGCGTTACTGTGGCACCAAAAACACGGAATAGGGTTTAAAATATGGCATAAACAACTCAAAAATCTACTGTCTTTTGGCTTTTATTTGAACGCGTTAAATATGCGTAGGGTAAAGTAGGGTAATGGCGGTACCACAAAAATTTTTGCATGTAAAATTGTTACTTTTTATTCTGCGTTAATTAAATTATTAATGGCGGCAAATGGTTTTAACTGTAATTTTTATTTCTATAAGCCCAACGGGCGCAAAATATATACATGTTATCCGAAACGCGTTATTTTTTCCAAACTAGCCACATCTAAGAGAAATGTCCCCATTTTCATTTATTTTATTATCTTGATTGCTCTCTTCAGTTTTTTCTTATGTTATTATTATTTAACATTATGTTTATATGATTGTTCTTTTTCGTTATATTTCTTAGTTCGCCCTCCTGTGTCCGATATTAGCCGACATGTATGATTAAAAAGGAAAGCTGAGGTTATTTAACAAATAACGGACCTAATATTAATTTACCTACTAAACGTAAAAATTAACAAAAATATTACATACTTTTTGAAATCATAGGCTCTTCTAAAAGCCTAAAATATTTTTTTTAAAAAGAAAACCCGAGCTTATGCAGCTTTAACCTAGCCCACGTTTGTCAGATCACTGAGAACCTCGGGGGGGCACACTTTTTGCTTGGCGCGGAATATTGGAATCCTTAAGCAGCCAGGATTTGCCGCGTCCGGTGTTACTCGCGTGTCCTATATTAACCGTGTGTCCTATAGTACCCGCGTGTCCTATATTACCCGCATGTCCTATATTACCCACCCGTCCTATATTACCACCGTGTCATATATTAACCGAATTAACCCTATGCCTAGTTTCTAGTCGTCTACCATAAGAATCGAAAATTAGAAACACTCTGTAACTCTATACCGGGTGTAACGAGTCGAAGGTTTATCCGAGCTTTAACTCGATCATTTAGTTTTTTCCCTATCTCTTCCATACAAATGTAGACTTGAATATCTTCGAGAAGATAAAAGATAGACACAAAGTGCTTGGTATTCTTGAAAAGTTTATTTTTAGGGATTCAAAAAATGGAATAATATACAGGGTATCCAATTTAAAAGAAGATAAGTGTGCGTCCTATTTTATTTTTGAGACACCCTGTATAATATATTTCGAAACCGCTTTTTTTACCTAAAATGATTCTATATAAACTTATTTAACAAAACCATGGTTCTCCCAAAAAATTCAAAAAATGTTGGTTTGTTTCAAATTCTCCGGACCAAGTTCGATATGGCGGCTGAATTTTTTTTTACACAGAAACGAAACGGAACTGTCATTTTCCGGGTCAAAAAGCTGACCCGATTAAATTCGGAATGCTTAATGAAGTGTAATTTTTCCTTTAAAACCAAACGAGAGCTAAAAGGCAGTATACCTCTCCACATATAGGACAATACAAAATAACGTGATTTATAGCGAGGAAATCACCCTTAATTGGTAGCGTTTTAACGTTTTTTTCTCAGTGTAAATCACATTATTTTGCAATGTGCTAAGTGGGTTCGATTCAATACGGTCGGTAATTAATATGTGCATAAAATCGTGCATATAAGCATGCCATCTAAAAATGTTGTTAATTTTTGTTTGCAGGAATTAAAACGAGACAGGTGTTCTAAATAGGCTTTAAGAATATGTGGTTTGCCCATTTAAAGCGCCTGTCAAAAAGCTTCAAAGGTGCGTATTCACTATAAAAAGCTGCTGCTGAACTATCTGGTCATCCAATTGAACCCATCGTCCGATCTGAACGCGGCCCTGCGCTAGAGCGTCTTCGCGTGACGGGAAATCGAGGCCGACTCTACCGATGTACGACAGTTCACGATGATTGCCGATCGGTATATAAGGTTCACGATGATCTAAGTTTCTTGCAGCTGTTTATTGATGTAACGATACGCACCTCAATTGGAATAAAATAAAAGTGATGAAATGAAAAACGAAATAACTACCATACTCAACGATTTGAAGGCCTTTGTACATGGATCACATTAGATTTACGACGAGTGAAAGCTTATTATACAGGGTGATCATTTAGACTTCCCCCCTTAACTTATCTATGCTATTTGTTGCGGAAAGTTAAATCAAAATGCGAATTACTCATGAAATTATATAGATTTTTATCACAATTTCAGTTTTTTCTGTAAATCTCTTCATATTGAAATACAAACAAGTTCCAACCCAACCTTTCGCCAGTTTTCTTTTCACTTACCCAGATAACCCCCGAGTAATCAGTTTCTGTACATCTGCTAGACAAGGAACATTCTTCAGGTGGTCCTTGTTCAACACATTACCCTTATGGCAAAGTTTTTATCAATTACTTCCATAAAAACAAAATTATGATTGTTTTCCACAAACCAAAACTACACTTTTTTGCACTCGACGCGCGTTTCGCTAACAATGTTAGCATCATCAGGAGACGATAAACAATGAACTAAATTAATCTACGCTCTATCTTATATACAATCCTTTAGTGGGCGGAGATAAGACTAATAAATTGTGATTGATCACGATTTTTAATCCTATCTCCCCTCAACCAAAGAATAAAGTGTACTAAACGGGATGGGTCCTCTATCTTTATTTAAACTATTTCTGGATTTAATGATTTCCATACTTTCATATGCATTCAAAAGTCTTTTGTTTGGTACACTTTTTAGAAGTTTTAGGTTATCTAATGTGAATCTATGATTGTTTTCAAAAGCATGCTCGGCCACACTTGACTTTTCTGTTCTTCCGTATTTTAAGTGTGCTAAGTGTTCTTTAAAACGTGTTTGAATAGAGCGTCTCGTTTGGCCAACATATTTTTTGTCACAATCCATGCAACTAATTTCGTAAATTCCACTTTTTTCTAGAACTGTAGTTTTATCCTTGGGATTTCCTAGTAAGCTTCTTATTGTGTTACCGGATTGATAAACTAATTTAAGACCGGTGTTATTAAATACTTTGTGTAATCCTTTCGTATAATTAGGATTATAAGGAATTGATACAAATTTTGAGTCGCAGGTATCTTTTTGTCTGAAAAAGGTAGAATTCCGAAAGGTCTTTTGAAAAGAATGCCTATTTATCAGCTTATTTATTAAGCCTTCGTCGTAACCGTTTTCGCCAGCTATATTCCTAATCCTTTTCTTTTCTGCTTCAAATCTTTCTTTGTTTAAGGGGAAATTTACTAATCTATATGTTAAAAAGTGCAAACTTGCAAGCTTATGTTGTAGGCAATGAAAAGAGTCATTCATCATGGTCATTGTATGGACTTTGACCTATACAGAAAAGGCACGGCCACCAACAGGTATATTCCAAATGACTCTTTTCATTGCCTACAACATATGCTTGCAAGTTTGCACTTTTTAACATATAGATTAGTAAATTTCCCCTTAAACAAAGAAAGATTTGAAGCAGAAAAGAATAGGATTAGGAATATAGCTGGCGAAAACGGTTACGACGAAGGCTTAATAAATAAGCTGATAAATAGGCATTCTTTTCAAAAGACCTTTCGGAATTCTACCTTTTTCAGACAAAAAGATACCTGCGACTCAAAATTTGTATCAATTCCTTATAATCCTAATTATACGAAAGGATTACACAAAGTATTTAATAACACCGGTCTTAAATTAGTATATCAATCCGGTAACACAATAAGAAGCTTACTAGGAAATACCAAGGATAAAACTACAGTTCTAGAAAAAAGTGGAATTTACGAAATTAGTTGCATGGATTGTGACAAAAAATATGTTGGCCAAACGAGACGCTCTATTCAAACACGTTTTAAAGTTCACTTAAAATACGGAAGAACAGAAAAGTCAAGTGTGGCCGAGCATGCTTTTGAAAACAATCATAGATTCACATTAGATAACCTAAAACTTCTAAAAAGTGTACCAAACAAAAGACTTTTGAATGCATATGAAAGTATGGAAATCATTAAATCCAGAAATAGTTTAAATAAAGAGGACCCATCCCGTTTAGTACACTTTATTCTTTGGTTGAGGGGAGATAGGATTAAAAATCGTGATCAATCACAATTTATTAGTCTTATCTCCGCCCACTAAAGGATTGTATATAAGATAGAGCGTACATTAATTTAGTTCATTGTTTATCGTCTCCTGATGATGCTAACATTGTTAGCGAAACGCGCGTCGAGTGCAAAAAAGTGTAGTTTTGGTTTGTGGAAAACAATCATAATTTTGTTTTAGTGCAACCAAAGGTTCCAAATTCCCAACATAATTACTTCCATGCCGTTAAAGACGGAAGTAACATAATACATATTTTCGGAATCAGAAAGAAAATATCTATCTAAATTAATAAAAATATACAGGGTGTTCCGTTACAAAAAAAAGACCTCAAGGCTAACCTACATAATTTCAATAGTAAGTAATTCACTTTTTGATTTAACTGTCTGCGACAAATATTGAAAATGTTAAGGGGCGGGGGTGCGTTTATAAATGATTACCCTCCACATTGTATGTTTAAAATTTAAGTTTGAAACATCTTGTAATTGGTAAAAATTATGATCTTTTGGACGTTCGTTCCTAACTCTGCGTGGCAAAAATAGTTTTATTATAACCTTATTTAAAACGTTTTTAAAACCTTTGCCACTGACTATAGATGCATGCGTCAGCGCAAAACAAAACGCTGTCTATCTAAATCTTCCCCCCACCCCCTTCTCCTCGTGATTATATTGAGCAAATTAATATTTAGTATTGACAAATTTAACCGAACACATAATATATGATATGAAAATTATTATTGTTAACTGTTACAGTAAAATGATATGCTCTATACGTACTACGTTAGTGGCCACAGTATTTTAGTTGTATAAGTTTCATAAGACGACGTTATTTAGGGTGTTTTAAAATTCAGTGTTAAGATTTTAAGGGCGTGTTTTCGAGTCAAAATAAGACTGTTTTCTCTCACACTAAACAGAACTAATTAAACCGTTATTTTCATAGTGGAAAAAACGTTGAATATCCGCTACATAAACATTATTTAAAAAAAAACGTTTAAATAACGTTTTTGACGCAAAAACGTTTATTTAGCGGATATTCAGCTTTTTTTTCACTATGAAAATAACGTTTTTTTTTTAGTTTTGTTTAGTGGGCTATAACGCTTTGTTACCGATCTACAGACTGATAAAAGTTTCAAGATTTTTTTATTTTTTTTATAGTTGTTGCAGTTTTTGAGATATTCAGATTAAAGGATTCCGCTCACTTAGCATAGCCACTGGCTTTCTGTTCTCCCAACGTTTGAATGAACCAACCCACGGTTTCAAAGATATAGATGTTGAAAGTTGGAGGTTTCAGATTTTAGGGATTTTTTACTAAAATCAGTTTTTTGCGTATTTTGTTGTATTCGAGTAGCTAGCTTTCGACTTTCAGTACACCAGTTTTTAGGTAGAGAAGCAGGCCACTGAATGCAGTTGGTTAAAAAAGGACAAACGGCGTAATATTTTTTATTTTTTAATATGTTATAGAAAAATCTTCAGCGAAAAAAAAAGATAAGCTACTACATGTATAAGCTCATCGCAATTTGTGAAAAACGCACTTGAATCTGGAAAATGCTTGGGTTATTGTCCCCATTTCTATATGTATATGTGTATGCCATGCTAGACACTAGAGGGCTCAGCCGATTTTGACAAAAGTTTTATACCGCTGAAGTGCTTCAAGTCTCAGAGGTACTATATGCCATATATTTTTCAAGAAGAAAATTTTTGATGATATCTCAAAAACTTTTTGCGACGAAAACAATACCTCCCCTAGCCGCGTGGGCTTAAAAATTAATGGATTAAAAATGACAGAATGGTGGCTCGCATCCCCCATATCGATTGATACAGAGGAGCGTTGTTTATTCGTCTGTGTTAGTTCGTTGATCTTTAAAAAATGAAATTTTCTGAAGAAAACCAAGATATGGAAGAAAAAGAGAAGGTTATCGTTCTGGATTTGCTACCCCAATAATCAAGAAAAAGGTATGAAAAGGAATATGGTCTGTTTCAGAAATGGATGGGGGAAATTAACGTGGGAAAAGTTTCTGAAAGTTCCGTTCTTGTGTACTTCCTCATGCTGGCAGAAAAACTGAAGCCGTTATCATTATGGAGCAAATACAGCATGCTGCGATCCTGCATTAGCTTGAAGGAAAATTTTGACATAAAATACCCCAAGCTTATTGCCTTTTTGAAGCGCCAATCTCATGGTTTAAATTCAAAGAAAGCCTCTCTTTCACAAGGGACGAGATCAACGCATTCATGAGCCAGGCTTCGAATGAATATTTCTTGCACATGAAGGTAAGCCAGACTAGTTTTTATTTTTGTAAAATGTTGGGCTGTAAAATTGCATATTATCGGGAAACTAACTCAATGTTCTATTATTGCGATGAGTTGATCAACATCGGGTTGTTGGTCGTCAGGATACCGAATTCAAAAACCAAGACAAAAAGAACTTTCCTGTGCTGGATCTGTATAGGAAATACGCATCACTAAGACCGAAAATTGTGAGTCACCAACGGTTTTTCCTTACATATTAAAGTGGGGAGGTGCTCGTCCCAGTTTGTAGGGAAAAATACCTAGGCACAAATACCTAGCAAAATAGCAGAATTTTTGAAACTGGAGATCAAGGAGAGGTTTAATGCAGGTGGAGATTTACTTTTACTCAAGCAACGCGGAGGCTGGAATTCTTTTACAGTGGCCGAAGGATACATAAGTGAGTCTCTATCGAAAAAATGCGAGGTTCCCAGCCGCATAATATCAGGGAATATTCCTACCAATCCCACCTGCAGTGAGATATGGAAAAATGATACCTCGAGCACATCACAGCAAATTACTTTCAATAATAATAAATTATTATTTGAGGAAAAACGACTATTCTTTGTTCTGTGCGGTACGGGGAGGTAAAGCTATCACTTTACGTACCTTCGGGAGGTAAAACATGTAAAATTCCCTAGGGAGGTAAAGTGGCATTTTCGCCCCTCATATGCGGGTCGAAAATGTCATTTTCTGACAAGGTAGTAGATAAAATAATTTTTAGCATTTTTAAGGTAATTGTTTCCAATTTCAAAATTTACATTTAATAAGATGTTTTTCTAGGGGGAGGCCTGCTTCCCTTGCTACCATGGAACGCACGCCGCTGAATAAATCCTTTGTTTTGTTTAGAAAGTTTTTTGTCTCTTATAATTATCGAGAGAAGAAATAAAAGCATTCTTTGTAATTCGCTAGGTTGCGTGTAAAGGAAAAAAGTCTTATTCCGACCTAAAATATTGGTACTGAATTTTGGAAACACCCTGTATTTAGCATATTAGTATGACGAGAAGAAATAATTTTAAGTATAGGAGAAATTTCCCGATAAAGCTGATTATTCTTTTTCAGATGATAGTTTACCGTTGTTCTGGGGTTGCTTGGACTCCTCCGCCATCTTAGATTAAAGATGACTCTCGTACCTATTTGTTGTATAACGGGCGCGAAAATACTTTTAAGCACGACGTGCGGAAAGTTCAACTGGAATAGTTATTTACCTACCAAATGCGGAAAGTCATACACTTTTCGCACGTGCCAGGTACAAAAGTTTTCCTACTTGCGTAAAAACCGTCTCTGACATTTGAGTTGAAAAATATATCTAAAAAGTCGAATTGAACCTAAAAAAAGCGTAAAAGTTTTTACTCACGCCTTATGCGAAAAATTATTTTTTTTTATACCTTCATCAAAAACATGATTTTAGTGACGGTCTACAGATAACTAAAGTATGGTTTTTTTGGTTACCGATAAAAACATTTTTTTTTTGATCACGGGTGCAAAAAAACATTTCTGTCCGTTTTTTACCCAAAGTTAAAGAGAAATAGCGGAAAAAATATTGCCTAAGAATTAAGCCATTTCCACCAGTTTTCACTAAGTATTGACGAAAAAATCATTTAACAAAATATCTTCAACAAATTATCAAATTGTCAAAGATTAAAATGTCGCAACAATGAACGTCACCAAATAAAAAGACACATCGCTATGGAAACGATTGGTATTTCATTTACCAGCCGCCTTGATTTATAGTGTAAAGATGGTGTGTTGCAAGAAGTTCTCTTCGTTCGAGATTTTTAAAAGTATTTTCCGGTTTTTCTTGAATTTTATGATAAAGGTATTAAAAAAATATTGTTAACAACTCGCGGCTAAACTGTGCTTTTTTTTACTTGCGTTATTTAAACCAACGCTTGTAAAAAAAGCACTATTTTAGCCATTAGTTGTTAAAACTACTATTTTGCACCCGTCGGAAAAGACAAGGGAAATTCATTCCCGCACGCTTGTAGGAAAAATATATTTTGTGATACACAAACGACCAGAATACCAGGTATCGATAGTAATTCTAAAAGACCATATAAACTATGAGATACTATCCCAAGCAACAATGATAGTCAATTTCACTGGTGCCATTGTCATTGCCACCAAAAATGTGTTAAAGCATAGTAATATTTTACACAAATAACTATTTATAGTTATAGTTAGTCTGGTCACTATTATACGGTTAAAAAATTACCACAGTGTCGTAAAAATATAAAGTTATTCGCGAAAGTAATATATTCCACTATACAGACCGCTTCAAGCTACTACGAACATAGGGGGAATCAAGTCCAATTTACTCTCCGTGCCGTACGACCGAGGTGGATTCGAAGCACGCTGCAGTGTTATCTTTTGGAAATTCATTTTGTTTTTATTATTTTGTTTTATTTCTGCCTTGCTCGAGAAACAGATGGGTAAGTTCTTAATTGAAATAATACATTTTTAAAACTAAAAATGGATGTCTACGAAGTTGCCGAATAAGTGCAGATGGTCAAATGGTCAAATCGTCATAACCCAACACACGTTTGATATTGGTCGAGGGAAAATTTGCATTTGTATTTTGACGTAAGGACACAGTATCCCCAAAAACTAAATGTTTGGGGGAGGGGGGTATTGTAGGGGAACACGTAATTGGGCCATTTTTTATTAACGGCAATTGCAATTTGAATGGTCATAGATACTTGGATCTACTGCAGCAGCACATTATTCCAACTGCTAGGCAGTTGTTAGGTGTAAGATTTGGTGAAACATGGTTTCAACAAGATGGTTGTTCCGCTCACAATGTTGGCCTTATTAGGGAATATCTTGATAATGTATTTCCTAATCGGGTTATAAGTACACGGGGAACTATTTTATGGCCAGCTCGATCTCCCTATCTTGCTCCTATTGACTTCTATCTGTTTTTGAAGAAGCTTTTCAAAATATCACCCCTAACATGCTTGGAAACGTTAGAAGGGGTTTTTATAGTAGGCTCGGATATTGTCTAGCCGAGCAAGGAGGACTTTTCGAACATTTGCTTTAATTTTTTTTTGACTGGGAGAATCTTTTTGGTTTTTAGAATATATTATTTTATTTTGAGAACTTGCTTTTATTTTGTTTCTCCTTATTATTTTCATTGTAACACGTCGTCACTGATAAATCTGAGCAGTTGACAATAAAACGCTCTTATTTATCAGTGACAAAAAATAAGAAAATTACGTTATAAAAATTTGCGTATTTATTGACCAAATTCCGGTTTCATTGACTACGCTCCACACAGCACCGTGGTTAGAGGCGTACTAAATACCAAAGGAAAGTCATGCAAGTGGTGATCGCAAGCCTGAGTATTGGTTGCTTCACTGATAGGCGTGCGGTGTCTCTGCATGTACGTACACTGGCAAATTAGACTTCTTCCGCCCTATGTTCGCAGTAGCTTGAAGCGGTCTGTATAACTCTATACCACTACTAGAAGTACGAAAAAAGTTTACAGTCCGAGGCTTACTTCCTAGTTGTCACATTTAATTTCTTTAATTTTACTTTCAAGTAGGTAACGACTCTACTGTTACTAATTTGGTTGCAATTCACAGTAGCTTCTACTCAATACAAAACTACAAAGTTATGGAGTCTACACGGTCGCTTATCTACCACGCAGTAAGAAGTAAATGTGCATATAAAGTTCGCTGTATGAAGTCCGATATCGGATTAAATCTCCAAAAGATGTTATCGCTTTTTGAACAGAAAGTTAGTTAAGTTAGAATGCCCTTGCTGTACTTGATCGTACCAGACATCCCACTGGTTCAGTGTATTCGGCAAAATATGAGTGGGCCAAATCAGCGGTCTTAAAACAAAATTATTTAAAGGCGCAATTACACAGACGAACATGCTCAAACAAAAGCTCGTGCAAAAGATTTAAAATTTTTTGCGCGAACATTTTTGTGAGCTTTTCTTTGAACATTTTGTTCGGGTAAATTTTTGAGCAAATTATTGCTATCTGTTTTGGAAACATATTTTTAAAGATGAGAATAAATAACATTTCACATCAGTGATCAGTGATCTCAATTCTTTAAAAAAATGGAACACCAACTTTTATTTTAAATTTTTGTGAAAAAAAGCCGACGGCAAGCGAAACATTATTATTGGCTATCAGTTTTGTCACATGGATTAGGGTTACTACTATTTTTTTCTTAGGGTTTTTCCCGGATTTTTTTGCCCGGGGGTTTTTTTGGGACTTTCTTGCGAGTTTTTTTTATTTTCAAGGGTTTTTTTCCTAAATTCGAAAAACAACCCAGGAAAATTTTTATTTTCCAAAAAATTTTTGAATTTTTCAAATATCGGCAAAAAACTCAAAAATTGCACTTTTAAGCGGTAATCCGCGTCTCACGACTATGAGGAGTGGTGGGGAGGGGATTTTTTTCAAAAAATATTTTTGTAACTTTACTTTAACCTTACCTTTGATTGTTTTTTTTTTAATTCCTCACACCAGATTTACCTACTTAGTTTAAGGCCCCAAGGGTTGCTTAAAAAAGCAAAAGGTTTATGAAAATGCTGAAGATAGATATTTACTGTCAATTTAATGTAATAATCAAGGTCGATTACTGACACTGAACAAACAATATGCAAAGGGGCAACATTCCGATTCAAAAGTCTAGTCTATTACTGCTAAATTATATTTTTTAGACAAGGGTCGGGATCGTAGGGTTGTAAAAGTGGGTAATAAACGGGTATTATTTAAATCGCTTTTGTTCATATATTTGAGATTTAATAAAATGTAAATAGGTTTTTTCATTTGACTTAATTATTATTGTAAAAGACTAAACTAGGAAGTAATATAAAGAGATATAAGTGGTAAGGCGTTTATAACTAACGTATCACCACAACTACGACGTGTAAATATAAAGAATTCTTTATTATCAAACTACTCTACGTTTCTCTGATGTATGGATGGACATTTTTAGTTTTAGTTTGCGCCCGTCGCTTTTATTATAATGATATGAGAATGCTAAAATTTATTTTCTACGTTTTAGTGCACTTTATATTTTATAAAAGCTTCTTTTTATTTAAAATAATTTTTTAATTTTTAGACTATCATAAATCCATCCTTTCGATAATTCTCTTCCCTAAAAACCCCTGTATGCCAATTTTGATTGAAATCGAAAAAAATAAATCTTTTTCTTCCTCCACTTTCCTCATTAGCGGGAAGGGGTGCCTAATAATACCATATTATTGTATTGTCGCCGCAACTATAAATACACACCGAAAACTGATATTGAATACCAAATTTGAGTTGCAGGATTTGAGCCGAACATACAAACATACATAAATAAAAGCTTGTAAAAATCGCCAAAAATTTCAATATTTAAAAAATCGGAAACGCAAGTTCTACGCGTCAATAAAATAAAACGAATTTCTTTGTTTTGCGTCGGAGAGCCCTTTATTTATGGAAAGATTTGTTCTAAAACTTTCATAAAAAAACTGCGTTGACCCTTGTTTGTTGTCATGTAATTTTGTGTGTCAATGTTCATTTGACCAAAACCCCCTCTCACTAGTCTACGGTTTTTACCTTCTCCTAACCCAGCATCAGCAAAAAATAAGTGCCAATTATGGTATACTGGCATATCCCTTATAAAAATCAAATCAATCGAAGTTGCTTATGAGGTAAAACGTGAATTTCGACATCATATCGTTTTTCCGTCGGAAAGCACTTAATTAAAATACCTTGTTTTAAAACTTAGTCTTTCTATTTTCAGTTAAGTTCAATGAATTCCCATAAAACTATAAAATTTAAATTTGTAAAGAAGTTTTTATACCCCCAATTCTTTAAATAAATTTTGCTCAACATTCTCTCCAAAATTTACGTGTGTTTTTTGTACGAGATTTTGCTCGAACATTTCTTTGAACATTTTGCTCAAGAGGCTCGTGTAAATGTTTGTCGGCATTTCAACATCAAAGGAAAGTTTGTCTGTGTAAATGCGCCTTAAGAACTACGCGTTATACTTATACCACGATAAACATTTCTATTTTATTTTATTTTTCACTTATACTTTTGAAAAAGTTTTTGCGTCAATAAGTTTAAGATTTTGACAGGTATTTTTTCCGAGAATTTAAATATTTTGCGGTCATTATAATAATAATCACTATTTTTCCAAGAAATGATGCTCCAGTTGGGGATGGTATGTTCTATTTTCAACAAGTAGGTATGCTTTTATTTGCTTTTAGTTTGTTTCTTTATTGTGTGTGAATTACGGAATTTAAAGCAGTTATAAAGCAAAGTTATGGAAAATGTTCAGCAAGGTGACACAACGCCTAGAAGGTATTTATCTCCAGGTGAACGCCGTTTGGCATTACAAGTGGAACGTTATTTTACGTTAGAAAAAATACCTCGGGCCCGTTAGTGTCTGTTTGGCAGTGCAAAAACGAACGTCTGATGCTTGCCTTAAGAAGACTTCGAAAAAAGAGTGAAGAGAAATTGGACAGACCATATAAAAGGGTTCGACAGCATTCAAAAACTTTGATCTATCCCAAGGGATTAAACTATCGATTAGAAATATTGTTTATGATATGTATAAGTCAAAGGAATATGTTACCCTCAAAGCTATTCGAGAAAAGATAAACGAAAAATAACTTTGCGATATTGGAATTACCAGTTTGTCCAAAATTTTAAAAGAGATGGGCTTTAAATATAAAAAAAAACGAACAACAGAAAAGTGCTTTACGAGCAATCCAATATTGTGTCAAAAAGATGGGTATTTGCGCACGGAACAAAATCGTCTTGGCAGAATGAATCTGAGTATATAATAATACATGCAGGCAATGAAGAAGGGTTTATTTCAAATACCAGTTTAATATTTTCATCAACAAAAAAAATGATAAAATTTTTGAGCATTGGTTTGAGGAAAAACTTTTAAAAAAGTTTAGAAAACCCTTCCTTAATTGTTTTGGACAATGCGTCTTACCATACGAGACTCGAAGAGAAATTTCCTACAAGCAGCTGGAAAAAAGAGGAAATAAGAGAGTGGTTGTCAAAGAAAAACATAAACCATGAAAATTTATTTTTAAAAAGTAATCTTTTAAGCAAGTGTAAAGAGCAGCCATTTAAAAAAAAATATGTTGTGGACGAATTAGCCCTTAAATATGGACATCAAGTTTTGAGATTACCACCCTACCATTGCCATTACAATGCAATTGAATTGGTATGGGGTATTAGCAAAAATTATTATGACAAACATGCCTGTAAAAATATTGGTGAGCCTAGCGTTATAAAGTTGTGGGAGGAGGCACTTAGCAAAGTGGGCAAAGAAGAATGGCGGAAATGTATTTAACACACGGAAAAAATTATTTTTGAGTCGTATGAAACAGAACAGTTTATAGACGAAGTAAGACCGTTAATTATTACGGATGATGATAATGATTCTGAAAGCATGGATGATATTTCAGATGCAGAGGAAGACTATTTTTAGTATGCATTTATAATTAGGTGCGATCTATCGCAAGACTGCAATATCGGTTCATTTTAGAACCAAAACTTTATAAAAAAGAATTCTTAAAACTAATTTGCCCAAATACTATAAAAGCTAAGAGATAATCTTTTTTTTAACTAATTATTTTTTATTAACTTTAAATGATTTAAGTACTGTTTACAAATTTCCAAACCATGACTTTCCTGATTACCGGTGCAAATAAAATAATTTTCTCTGCGCTTGTTATTTAAACCAACGCTTGTAAAAAAGCACTATTTTAGGCACCAGATGTAAAATCTACTATTATTTAGAAAATGTAATTCGTTATGTTCCAAAAATATAGGGTGGCCCAGAAAATTCCGCACTTTTTGGATTGGCTATAATTTTTGACATAATTACTCTATTTTGAAAATTCAAAATGGCGGACAGTTTTAGAAAATGTGTAATTTTCACCCCCCCTGAAAAAAATTTATGTGCGACACTGAACAAACTCTAAAGCTTTCACTACAAACGCTCATTATTTCTGTGTATATTTAAGTATCATTTAAATAATCAGTTGAGAAATAAAAAAAGTTATAAGTTTTTTGACTACGAGTGTTTTGGCTTCGCATTGAAAAAAATCACAAAATTACATACATTTTCCATTTGCTATATCTTTTGACCCAATTATTTAATTAAGAAAAATACTAAGAATCTAAATACCCATTACTTTTTTATTTCTAATCCGATTTAATTAGGCGGTACCTCGATATACGAAGAAAAAAAGGAGATTTGGAAATACTAATTTTTATTTTGTCCAGTGTCTTACTTTAAAAAAAATAAGGCGTATAAAAGCTAACCCTTTTTAAAACTATCCGCCATCCTGATTTTTTTTAATGTCAACTCTCATGTTTTGTCTCTTTAAACAATATTTTTTTTAAATTAACTAATCAGGCCAAAAGTTACAGCAAATTAAAAAAATAAGTAATTTTGTGATTTTTTTCCAATGTTAAGCCCAAACACTTATAATCTAGAAGCTTATAACTTTTTCATTTCTTAACGGATTTAAGTAAGTGATACATCAAGATCCACATAAACAACGAGCATTTGTAGTGAAAGCTTTAAAGTTTGTTCATTGTCGCACATAAACTTTTTTCAGGGGGGGTGAAAATTACACATTTTTTAAAACTGTCCGCCATCTTGGATTTTTGAGAAATTTTAAATTTTCAACTGAATCGAAAAAGTATCACGTTTCATCTATCTACAAAACTAATACCTTTAAAAATCGAGCACTTATGTCAAAAGTAATAGCCAATCCAAAAAGTGTGGAATTTTGTGGCCCACCCTATATAATTTATTGTTTCAGAACCACCGACTTACCTGCTAGAGGTTTTATTGCTTAGCGGACATTGTAAATCAACTATTTACTTCTATTAAACATGGAATTCAAATCAAAATTTAAAAATACCTCATTAAATCACTGATTAGTAGTTGCATGTACCAATAAAAGTAAAAATATTAATATTTAGTTAAAAAGACATATTAAAACTGAAAAGACATTTAATTTGGAGTCCTAACCTCAAATAATTCCGATTTTAGATAAAACCAGGTCAAAACTGGGGGGTGCGCGTTTTTTGATAAAAAAATCAGCATTTTTAATCAGTAAAGTGCTATTCGTTTATAAATTTAAGATGTTGTGACTTCAGAAAAGTGGTTAATAAAATGGTAATTGTTAGGTATAGGTTACGATATACATAATATTTTTGTTTCCTATCATGCCTTCACATATTTTATGGTGTGTGTCCTGAGATAGTTTAGAAAAAGATCAACATATTTTCAATTAATAATGTGGGAAAGAGAAAACCTATCAAAACCCTATAAAGTCAGAAATACTACTTTATGTGGTAAAGAGGACGTCGGGATAACATGCTCGTTTACTACCCGCGACGACATAATCCCTATATCAAGAGTAATCATTACCGTCGCGATGTAGTTGTCTAACCGTCCCAATGTCCAATCGAGGTATAGTAGCAGTAAAACCGTCGCCGTGATATGACGCCACAACTCTAATAGGGATAGGGCGTGGAGACGGCCACCACGTCGCGACTGATTTTGTTGCTTGGGATGGACCATAAATAACCATTTGTTTGAAAAAATTCGGTCATCTTTAATCCAAGATGGCTGTACTGCAGAGAATACTATGGGGATAAAACTTAGATTATAAAGAGACAAGATATCTGGTCCAACGAAAACTCCTTGGCAAATAATAACCACTGTTTATTTACAAAATTTGCAATCACCCAACAAAACCAAAACAATGAGTTGGAATAAATTCCATATCGTTCTAAACGTTAGAGAGGGCAAGTGACGGAGATATGAAGGGTGTGATGCAGTGGCGAAAACATGCCTAAATGAACAGGTGAATGGCAGAGCGAGCATCTGTTTTGCTGCGGTCATTCTTGAACTGTGGGTATGCATTTGATGTGCTTTGGCTGTTGAGTGATCGATTCGTCTCGCGGCTTCGAAAATTAGGTCCCAAGATTTCTCAGATAATAATATAACCAGTCTCCGTAAGCATCGGGTATCTTGTCTCTTTTTAATCTAAGGGAAAAAACACCAAAAATTCAGTTTTATCGGTAAATCTTTCCTAACGCTCTTGGGCTAATTGCATAGAGTTACTAAATACAATTTACCTAGATATCGTAATCATCTGTGGCCTTGTTAAGTTCAAAAAGGAAAAATACTTGAAAGAAAATTATTTATAAAAATCGAAGGACGAAAACTATGCAAAATAATTAATCTATACCTACTATTGATTTGTATAACGTGTGATAAAATATTGTGAAAAATGAAGCGTGCGGAAGTAATCGCTTGAAAACTATGTTAAAAATTTATCTGCGTCCAAAAAAGTAACAACTAATAAAATCTCTGAAATATTTGATTTTTTTTTCTAAAGGGAGAACCTATCTAAATTAAATTATTCTAGTTAAAATCTACCGTAAAACGTCATGCATCAGCGTTGGCACAAAAGAAATACTATACTAAAGTCACACGTCGCTTACTTCCCGATCCAGTGACCTTAGAAAGAAGGCCGCCGCTTCTACTGGTGATAAGACGCAGCCATATTGATGACGGAGTACTTTTATTATTCGATATTGGTCATAAGAATATTCTCCTTAATTTTTTTTACTATTTTTGAGATTGACTGCAACATCACTAAGTTTTCGGTTTACAGGCCGCTCAATTTTTATTTTTCACATCTCTGCGACTTTTTTGCGGGTAAGGTGAATTAATAGTTGAGCGTCTTGTAAACCGAAATGTCACTGATATAGCAGTCACCATGCATGTTTTCGTATTCAGAATGCGACATTCGCATAAAGTATGTGCCATCAATATAGCATGGATCCTTTTTTGCCTCTTAGTAATTTTGACAGTTTTTTTTCTTAACTTGGAATTTTTAAAGCTTTCTTATTTATATGTACATAGTTTTTTGGATTGGAAATAAATTAATTTTTGACTTGGTTGGTCAAATCCATTGATAACATCAATCAAATAATCAGTACAGGGATTACTTTTAATTGTTCTAGGCGAAAATAGACACTAATGGTCGGAGAGATCGCAAACAAAGGGCAAGAGTTTTGGAAAGGCTACTGTTTTTATTTAGAATTTTACCGTAGATAAAGAATTTTACGCAGGATCCAACAATGCAAGAAAATACCCAATTAATGGTAAAGCCATGGTGACCCTTAAAATAATTTAGTTAAATACCTGACGAATGATTTTTAGATATGCTTAAATACACTTATAGTAGGACAAGTTTTTTTGGTAAATTTAAAGACTGTAAAGAACTTTGATTGAAAGAAATTAATAGAACCTTATGTCACACACTTCATGCTTTGAAAAATGACAATTTTTGCTATTTTTTATATAAAAATGGCAAAATAAAAATCATATGCACGACACCAGTCAAGATGACAGACAGATGACATAACAGAAATTTTTATTAAACAATTGCCTTAAATTATTTTCATCTACCTCTAAAATTCTGCCCTCTTTCTCTAAATATTTTTCATTTTAACAGAGAAAACATTTTTTTGGCAGTACTTTTTTTGAACATCTAAAAAAAGAGTGAAAACTTGAAAAAATTGAGTATTTTATTCTAGGAATCGAAAGTTTGGAAAGAAAGGATTAAAATATGAGCAAAATAATGGCATAAAAATGTAAAAAACATAGTAAAAATTGCTTAAACAAAAACGTTACCCCTTAAATTTTGCTAAATTATTTTAAGACTTAAATTACCATCATGGCTTTACCATAAGTAGCACAGGACATCCTTAGGACGTCCCATTTAGGTCCAGGGTCCGAAGCGGATGTTGATGACTAGGGGGTTTTCCGCCAATTTTGTGTTTGAGGTGTACTCATAAGTTTTACTATTATAATCATTAGTCAGTGGTGGTCGCAGGGGGGAGAAGGCGATTGCCCCCGTTTTGGGAAAGCTGCGATCGCCTTAGTTTTAATGTCCGGAATATGTCCTGGTACTGTCCGATTATAAATTTACTGAGAACGTCTTAAAACTTTTAAAATAGTCTTTAAAAACGCTATTGACGTTTGCGTCTTTTGAACAACTTAAAGTGTCTATTTTTCTAATCTAAAATTAATGAAGGTTACATATTTGTACAAAATGGTGTGTAAAATTTGACCTACACAATTTTTTTTTATTTCATAAAAGCTTCGATCTATATCTTGTGCTTAAATAAATCCAAAAAAATTTGTTTTCCGCTCTTGGAACACGGGAGAATGAATAGAAGACACATGTTTGCAAGGCAAAACTGTTAAGTTTGTCTTCTCGACGGAAAAAAACTGTCAGAATTACAGATGGACACTAAGTGCAACTATAGCGCTCGAGAGGCCCCACAAGGAGGCAAGCCCGAAGAAGGTGGTGGTGGCCCCGAAAGAGGGCCCCGTCGGGGGGGCCCCGTTACACATATCCTCCTCACAGAAGCACATGTGACCCGTTCCGCTACTTTCCATCATGCACACGTGGTCGACCATGAAGAGGTTGATTTGCAGTTGCGAGGTGCACGTCCGGCGGACGACTTCGTAGGCTAAAAAATAAACGCAATATCGTAAAGATTTTTATAATCGCGGAAAACTACTATTTATATTTGGGTCCTGTCATTCTGAGATAACAACATCTAACTGCGATTGTTAGTTATTTTTGATGTAAAGATAGTTTGTGTTTCTAACAAATAAAAATTACGTACTTGGTTGCTTCATTTTGCAGTTGTAAAAAAAAATATTGTAAGATACTCGTTTGAAAGCATTTTTTCACAACTCGCTCTACTAATTATCTCGCCCTTGTGAAAAAGGTCGTTTTCAAAAGTTGTTTAAATAACCAAAGCGCTCATGTTCAGTATAGGTAGATTTAGGGTAAATGTATTAGTTTACTTTTTGAATAACTATGAGATTCTATATATCTACGGCCCTGCCCTTGCGCCTAATATAGTTATCGGGTCAATTCATTCAGGTTGAAACTCAACAGGGAAACCTGAAAAAGTCAGGGAATGGGTTCGAAGTCACGGAAAATCAGGAAATTTTTACAGTATGGATTTTATCTTTTATGCTTTCTTCACTCTGTTCCTCATATAATGCCAAAAACACAGTATTTTTTTCCTTTGTTCTTCAAAATTTATCTAATTTTTTTTCAATTTTGCAAGAAATGTGAAAAATATCAAAACATTTTTGAATGCGGCCTGGTAACATCATTGGTTATTACAATTTGCGCGACCGCAAGAACGTGAAAAATATCAATCTTTTTGAAGAATTTACTGCTATATTGCAAAAAAAAATTTCCTGCGCCATATTTATGCCATAATTTGTTTACCTTTTCTTTAAAATGTTTTCAGGATGTAAACATTTAAATAAAAATGATTTTGTTAATGTGCTTATTGGAACTTGTAAAATACCTTGAATTTTTTCATTTTTAGTCAGGCAAAACCTGGAAAAGTCAGGGAAATTGAAAATCAGCTTCAACCCTGGTTATTGTAATATTGCCATAATTCTTAATTACCCTGACAAAAAAACCACTTTAAAACTCTTAAAAACTGATCAAGTCTTGATGAGATTTTAAGAGATTTTATTGTTTTGAAGAGACTTGACCTGGCAAAAATGTATGCCACATCACAATCCAGACACAATTTTCAAATAATTTCTGACTATTGAAAACTCACAAGATTTCATTATGTTACACTAGACACATGAGATTTCATAAGGTTTAGCAAACAAGATTTTGATGAGATTTTACAAGATTTCATAAGTCTAAAAAAAAGGGACGTTTTTAAAAGATTTTACAAGATTTCATGAGAAATAGGATAAGGCGATGTGATGATTTGACAATATTATATAAGTATATTAAAGTGTAGAATATAGACATGCAAGTACAACCAGATTTGACAAACAAGATGCGAATTTAAAAGATTTTATGACTACCTATAAACATAAATTATTAAAAGTAATATATAATCAATATTTAACTATCAAGATATTTTAAGAGATTTCGTAAGTTTATATCAGACACAGGAGATATCATGAGATTTAGCAAGCAGAATTTTGATGGGATTTTAAAAGTACAAATGAAGGGATGTTTTTAAAAGATTTTACAAGATTTAATTTTCGATTTCTTTTAAAATAAAATCTGTATGAAATAAAAAGTGTGACTCATTTTGTCCAGGATATTTAATGATTTGGTCCACGATTTGGCCTAAATAGTGTCATCTGTTTGGTCCATAAGGTTTTTTTTCCAACTTTTCTATATATTAAATGTATGTCCACAGGCTTATAATCACTTTTAATATGGATTCGTTTCAAATCTGATAATTGGTAAGTCTGAATGTTGTTTCTCTTAAAATCTGCTAAAAACATGAGAAATATTATGAAATCTTATTAAAGTTATTTTTATATTTCTCTTAAAATCTGCTGAAAACTGCTAAAAATATGTGAATTTTCTCATCTAATCTTGTAAAATCTGATGGATGGTGGTGCTTTTAAAAACTGCTGATAACATATGTGTATTCTCATAAAACCTTGTGAAATCTTATTAACTTTGATTTAACTTTTGGTTAAAATCTGCTCAAAACTTAACAAAACCAGTGAAAGCAGAGCCTTTAAAATACTAGTGAAATCTTATCAACTCTTATCATAAATTGTTTTAAAAACTTTTCAAAACTCCTCCTCCTCCAACATTGAAAGTGTTTCATAAACCGTATGAAATACCGACCAGAACTCATGAACTCATGAAGTTCTTTTTTACGAGTTTTGACGCGGTATTTTTGGCAGGGTAGGAATGAAATATCGTATAACTCACGTGATTTGGCGTTCCTGACCATCTTCACGCAGCATCCGTTGCACGTCATTAGGGGCGGCTGGTCTCTCGGCAGGGCGGTGTAGTTAAAGGGATCTTTGCAGCGCATGTCCGACCAACTGTCGCATTCGTAACAATAAATTTGCCGAGCTAAAATTTAATTTTTGCAAACTGTTTTAACATTGCAGATGTGAAAAATGGCCGCTGTCGCCTCGGTAAAGCCCTGTGCACACCTACGCGTGCCCATGCAGCGTGCTTTGAAGCGGGGTAGGCAATCGGCGTTTCCTGTTCACACCGGCGCGTTTCCATGAAAAAAAATGCCAAAATTTCCTAGAAATACCTATGTTGGCAACACCTCGTGCGTGTTTCGTGCATCTTTTTGACGTTTAATATAACCTAAAATATTTTTTTAAAACTTCGATAAAATGAAAGAAAATTGAGTAATTTAAACAGTTTTACCAGGAAAGTGCAGCAAATAAATTATTTTGCAGAATTATCCTGAGAAAACATGTTAAAAATTAAAAATATATTTTTAGATGCACGCGAGAATGCCAACATTGAAAATAGAACAAGTTCTATTTTTCCACTAGAATCGCATGCATTTCTGGGGAATTCTAGGGACTTTTTTTTTAAATGTTAAAAATTATTTCCAAAATGGCATTCTCTTGTCAAATTTCCATTTTTTTTTGTTTGTTTTGCAAAAGTTTTTGTTTTTGAGAGAGCTGCTTCTACAAGAAATAAATGATGTGGATCCAAGACCATAGTAAGTACTTAATTAATTTATATGCTAATTAAGGCTGTGGCAAAAGTTATGACAATTTACCGTTTATGTGGTTGGGTTGCTTTGGTTAGTATTGGGTTTGGTAATTATGCAGTATACGGTTTTCTGCCATTTTTGATTTTTTTTGAAAAATTCTTTATGGGGGCACCTTCTAGGGTCCCTAGGACCCCAAATCCGTCTGCGCCGGTTGTTTTTTTTTTTTATTTTTTTTGTTTTTTTTTAAATTTTTTTTCACTAAAATAACCCAAACCAACACAGTTCAACCCAACCTAATCCAAACCAACCCACAACAATCAAAAAAACTCATTACAACCCCCCCCCCCTGAGCACCCTTTTTTCTCGTAAAAAAAAATCGGGCGCAGGCGGATTTGGGGTCCTAGGCACCCTAGAAGGTGCCCCCATAAAGAATTTGTCAAAAAAAATCAAAAATGGCAGAAAACCGTATACTGCATAATTACCTTGGGTTTCGATTAGGTCACTCAATTTTGTTGGTTTTCTTGTGAAAATTGAGAAGATCAGGTTTTTTCTGACTGTTGTAACTTAAGCATTTGGGAAAAAGAATAAACAAGAGATGAGCAAACATATTGTCTATTATCCTTTTAGCCCATTTAAAAAAATTATTTCACCGAGGTGCTAACAACAGACAAATCTTGTGTACCTACCTATTGTCAATTAATGTAAATTATTCTAATTGCCCAAAAATATCCTCACATACTCTCTGGGTACTGACACTAGAGTTTTTCTGCTTGATCTGTAACTTTATTTTTATTTTTAGGCCAAGAACTACAATTGTGTGTTGGTTCCTGCCATCAAAATAAACCCACTTGAAAATGGAAAGTGAACAGCTGTACAGTTGTAAAGATATAGAATTCATCAGCTCCATAATGTATCAACGTGTCAACAACAAAAAAAAACTTTAATATGGGATGAGTTTATCCATTTTTAGATTATTTAAATTATGATGTAACTAAATATATTGAGATATACCTATAAAAATTTCCATAAATCAGTATCAGGTTTTATATGCTTTCTTGTGGTATGTGGAACAAACTTGTAAAAAAAACTAAGATAAATCTCATAAATTTTGTTGTTTCTATATCAGTTTTACAGCTATAAAACAATACAAAAACTCACCAACTTTCATGAGAATTTATGGGGTTTTTTGCCCGGGTTTATATACTAAATAGGCCAACATTTTATATCAAAAATATTTTTGCTGTTATTTGTTGTTGCCAGTTAAGTGAGTCACACAAGTCTTTATTATACATTCTTCTACATACAGTTCGGCACTTAGCTATAGAGGAAATAAATATAGTGCCTTGCCAATTTTTTTAGGACTTCTATATGGAAAATTTTTAATATAACTACTTTCATCGATAATATAGTGTTCTATTTAAATTTAATTATTCACAACAGGTTTAAATTATTACGGATAGATATCTTAGTAAAAATTGAATTTTAGCGTCTAAAAAAGGAATATTAAAATTGTCCAAAAAATTAAAATTTAAGAAGTAGGTACGTGGGATTTTTTTGTGTCTTCTTTTAGGTCGTTCATTTATTACAATATTTAATAAACTAAAGAACAAAATATAATATTTCAGCCCTTTAATATTAATAATAATTATAAAATTTTATTATTCACATTTTTGGTAAAATGTAATCTGGCGCCATCTAGCGACAATTTAATATACTTCTTTTAGTTCAGACCCAGAGAAATGGGAAAAATATAGAATGTACATAAACCACTGCGCATTCAAATTCTTGGTAACGCACAGGGTGCCGCCATTTTTATTACCCTGAAGTTGGTAATTTTTCTCTTCTTTTTTTTTGACATATCTGTAACCAACCAATATTTATGTCTGTGATCTGCTGATGCTTTTTTCTTAACCTCGTGTTTTTGGAATTATTTTTTCTGTTTTTTGAAAAAGTTTTGTTAAGTGCTCGCGTCATAGACTTTTATAGCTATGAGTTGTTCGGTAAAAAGTTGTCGAAGTGTTCGTCGATTATTAATAGACGACTCTATTTCTTTTCATAGGTAAATAATACCCTTTGTATAAACCCACTTTCAATATATTAAAATGTGATTTTTTTTGGCCAGGTTTCCTAAAACAGGAGCGTCATTAAGCTTATGGTTAAAAGCACTAAACATATATGATGAATCTTGGAAGTGGGCTGCTCATAAATATGTTTGTTCAAGGCATTTTCAACCAGACAATTTTTTGACTACTGAAAATTCACGACGATTAAAAACAAATGCAGTGCCAACTCTGCATCTTAACGAGGTAGCTGAGGAGATGGAGTCAAGCTTGGGTTCCAGTTTTGGGGCTACTTCAAGTAAAAATATAATTGACTGTTCCCAAGATGCCTCAACATCTGTTGTTCACTATGCCTCTACTAGTAGTGGGAGTAATAATTCACAGAAGATAGAATCCATATCTCAAGATAGAAGGGAGAAGAGAAAGAGGAAGTAGGTACCTACGTACATATTTTATTCTTTGTAAAAATTTAGTGTTTCCCATATATTCCTGCCAAGATTCGGTAATTATGCAGTATACAGTTTTCTGCCATTTTTGATTTTTTATGAAAAATATGAAAAATTCTTTATGGGGGCACCTACTAGGGTCCCTAGGACCCCAAATCCGCCAGCGCCGGTTGGTTTTTTTTCCATTTTTTTTTGCTTTTTTTTTATTTTTTGACTTAAACAACCCAATCCAACACAGGCCAACCCAACCTATTCCAACTCAACCCAAAACAATAAAAAAAACACATTACACCCCCCGCCCCGGCACCCTTTTTTTTTTCTTAAAAAAAAACCGGAGCAGGCAGATTTGGGGTCCTAGGGACCCTAGTAGGTGCTCCCATAAAGAATTTTTCATAAAAAATGAAAAATGGCAGAAAACTGTATACTGCATAATTACCCAAGATTACCACCCTGACTCTAAAAAGCATGTCACATGATTATATTTTTTATATTTTTCGTCCACTCTATAATAATTGGCATATACAATTCAACCTCTTTAAGTCCAATCTATCTTTAACTCAAAATTTTTGGGGATTTATTTTTGTCTTTTAAAAATATTTCATAAGTCAAACTCTCTGAAACTCAGGCTTTTTGGGCTGTCACACTAACAATCACACCTTACATGCAGGATGAATTTTGATCTTCCTGATGCCTATGTTGGGAATTTGGAACCTTTGGTTGCACTAAAACAAAGCTATGATTGTTTTCCACAAACCAAAACTACACTTTTTTGCACTTGACGCGCATTTCGCTAACAACTTTAGCATCATCAGGAGATGAGACAATAAACTAAATTAACCTATGCTCTATCTTATATACAATCTTTAAGTGGGCAGAGATAAGACTAATAATTTGTGATTGATCGCTATCTCCCCTCAACTAAAGAATAAAGTGTACTAAACGGGATGGGTCCTCTATCTTTATTTAAACTATTTCTGGATTTAATGATTTCCATACTTTCATATGCATTCAAAAGTCTTTTGTTTGGTACACTTTTTAGAAGTTTTAGGTTATCTAATGTGAATCTATGATTGTTTTCAAAAGCATGCTCGGCCACACTTGACTTTTCTGTTCTTCTGTATTTTAAGTGTGCTAAGTGTTCTTTAAAAGGTGTTTGAATAGAGCGTCTCGTTTGGCCAACATATTTTTTGTCACAATCCATGCAACTAATTTCGTAAATTCCACTTTTTTCTAGAACTGAAGTTTTATCCTTGGGATAAAAAATTCAACCCTCCCCTTTTAAGAAATAATGTCTTCTTTCCCTGGAAAAATCAAGATTTTCATTTTTTTCAAAAAAATGCTTATGCTTGCTTAAAACCATCTCTCCTTGCTATTATTATTATTTATTTTTAGGTTAAACCTAGCACTACAAATTAGTAGCTCAAGCTCAACCAGCAGTGGTACCAAACGGAGAAGAGTACAGCTGGTTAAATCTATACATAGTTATAGGTAAGTTATAGTTTTATCTTTCCTATGTTTTTATCATATTTTTAAAGTGTTTTTTTGTAACCTTTGTTATAAATTTCTTTCTTAAAGCTTTATATTTTTAGTGCTTCTCCAAGTACTTTAATGAAAAAAAACCAGCAAATGAGGCAGTCAATGCAAAGATACAGAAAAAATCTGTATTATGCAAAAAGAAAAGCAACAAAGCTACAGCAAAAAGTGACATCAATGAAAAGCGTAATTAATTTCTTGCAAAAAAATGGCGAAGTTTCAGAAAATTGTTTGGATCATATCAATAAAGCTGTTAGTGATGTACCATCCTTACTCATGGCACGATATCTAAAAAACTTAAAAAATGAAACTGTCACACATGAATCTTACCCTGCTCCCTTGCGACAGTTTGCAGCGACTTTACAATTCTACTCTTCAAGAGCTTATGAGGTGGTTCGTAAAGAATTTGACCTTGCCTTGCCACATCAAAATACAATTCGAAGGTGGTTTACTCACATTGATTGTAGTCCTGGATTTATTTCACCGGCCTTTGACACTTTAAAAGAAAAAGCTTTGGAGGCTTCGCATTTAGGCAGAGAAATAATTTGCGCCTTAGTCTTTGATGAGATGTCCATCAAAAAGCAGATTGAATATGATGGTAAGAGAATGTGGGGGTATATTGACACTGGAGTAGCTATACAAAACGATCAATTGGAACCAGCTTCAGAAGTTCTAATGGTTACTGTTGTATCCCATTTGTCATCATGGAAAATCCCAATTGCTTATTTTTTTATTAAATCACTATCAGGCAAAGAAAAGGCCAATATAATTAATGAATGTTTAATAAGACTCCATCAGATTGGAGTAAAAGTTACTTCAGTAACTTGCGATGGTCCCTCTGCCAATTTTACAATGATGGAGGAATTGGGTGCCAATGTAAAGGATATTAAAAATTTAAAAACAGACTTTTCTCACCCAGAAACGCAAGAGAAAGTTTTTTGTATATTTGATCCATGTCATATGCTAAAACTATGTAGGAATATGATGGCAGATTTAGAAACATTTAAAGATCCTAGGGGAGGAAACATTAGGTGGTATTACATTAAAAGACTCTACGAAATTCAACAAGAAGAAACACTGATTATTGGCAATAAACTAAAAACAACCCATTTAGAATGGAAAAGACAAAAAATGAAGGTATGTATTCATATGTGTTTAATTAAAAATATATTTTTTTAAAGTTTTAAACCATATAAGTATTTTTATTTAAATTCATTCTTTGTAAATGTTTGATAGGTTTAGAAACATTTGAATATTCTGTAATTAATGTTTATTTTATTTTAGGTTAATTTAGCTGCTCAAACTCTAAGCCGAAGTGTGGCAGATGCTATTAGATTTTTAAGGCTTGATATGAAACACCCTGATTTTAAAGATAGTCAAGCAACTGAAGAATTTATTATCAGAATAGATAGATTATTTGATATTTTAAACTCCAAAAGCCCATATGGTAAAGGAACTAAGGCATGTTTAAATTTATTTAATGAAAAGGATTGGAGGCCCTTTTTGATGGAGACAATTGAATTCTTGACAGATTGTACAGACGTTGGTGGAAGACCAATTTGGGCCACACCGAAAAAAACTGCATTTAAAGGATTTTGTATAACAATCATCTCAGTATGTGGAATTTTTGATATGTATGTAAAATCAGAAAAAATGAGTTATTTGCTAACATTCAAGATTAGCCAGGACCACCAAGAAACACTATTTTGTGCAATTAGGTAAAGCAAAATGCAATCATTATTTTTCTGTTGGTTTATTTGTCTTCCTGTTGTTTAAAATAATTTTTGTGTATTATTTTAGGAGCAGAAATGGTTGGAACAATAATCCTACTTGTCTTCAAGTAATGTATGCATTAAGGAGATTATTACTACATACTAGGGTTGGAGGAGAGGGTGGAAATTGTAGGCTGCTTGATTCAACTGTTGTTTTATCTGTCCCTAGCACAACTAAAGGGGAGGAGGATACAGTGGATTTATCACTACTAAGAAAATACAACATACTGCCAGAAAATACAATTATACAGGATGAGATTTATGATGTTATTGAGGAATTTATTCCATTAACACAAATATCATCAAATGTTGTAGCATACATTTCAGGTTTCGTTATGAGGATGCTACTGAGGAAAAGAATTTGTAATGAATGCTACTCAAGTTTGGTTGGAAATAATAATCAAACTGAAAGTACTGCATATAAATTAATACATAGAAAAAATAGAGGTTAGTATAATGTTCAGTATTTTATTAAGAGTTAATTTTTTTATTCAAATACATTTTATTTAGGTTTTTAATCACTTTACCATAATAATCTTTTAATTTGACTTTATTTAATACTTTTCAACTCAAATTTCATTTAAACATATATCCTAGAAGTACTTTTCATTGATATTAGCAAAACACAGCAAATATTTAATCCACTTTGAGGTCATATTTGAATTTTCTACATTGTAAAAAAAAGATAAAACAATATTTTCCTTACTCTATAAAGATTTGCATTGAACAGTTTAATGTTTTTAGGAGGCCTGATTGTACCATCAGAAAGTGTAGTAGAAATTTGTGAGAATACTGAGATAACAATAAGAAAACTGATGGAATCAACCGAAAATAAAATCCCAAAAGAAAAAGGTTTTCAACAGGCATTTGCTATTGCTGTGAGTCAAAAGTTTTATCCCAGAATTTATAGTGTATTTCCTGAATTAAAAAATCATTTTTTGGAAGCAGCTCCATTTGAAGAAAACCATGGATTTATTTTAATCAAAAATATTGTCTCTTCTTATGCAAGAATCAGATTTTTTAATTTAGCAAAAAATTACACTTTAAAAATTCAAGGACCCTCAGTAAGAAGGCACTTAAACAAAATTATTTTATTTAATCATCAGTAAGTAGTTACCCCCTATTTAAATCCTAAGATTAAAATTTAATGTAATTAAAAACAAGATAAATACTTATATTGCTTAGATAAAGTAGTTACATTTTTACTTCTTTCTTTTCAAGATTTGTCTATTTGTAAGTTTTTCTATCTTGGTATGTATAGGTGCTTTCCAAGCTCTCAAGCCTTAAAATAGTAGGATAGGTATGAATAATTTTTTTATATCCTTAATTTCCGATTAATGTTTTTTTTATTCAAAGACAAAACTAAATAAATTTGATCTGCTTTGTATTATTTTACTACATATTTACATATATTATAAGGTTGTAAACAATATACCTAAGTTTAGAGAAATAAAAGGACATTTTTTCCAAAATTTATTGTTTTATATTCTAAATCTCTTTGGGATAATATACACATACTTATCAATAGCACCTTAAAAAATGTTGACTGCATCCACTGACTGTACTCCTGAAATAAAATGGCTACTATTAATGATTCAGATTATACAAAGTTATTGTTCAGTCCAATTTCAATATGGCAGCTGATATTTACCATAATGAAACTTTTCATTCATTTATTTCATTGGTCAGAATTGAATCAAAGTATACTATTTCAAATGTGCTATATCATTCTGACTAATAAATGTGTCATTTTATTCCTAGATACTAATCGGATAGAATTAAGCGGCTCTGGGTTCTGAATTTGGTTTATGTCTTGGAAACCTATTGGTCCCTATCTAGCAAAAAAGTAATTATACAGCAACCAATAAATATATGAACTCAAAATGGAAGAAGGGCTTTCCAAAATCTTATTTTAAAAAGGAAGGGGGAGGGGTTAATAAAAATAAATTTTTAATTGAAAAGATGTTGCACATAGAAGACATATTCTTACTAATGCTTAGGTGTTTAGTGAACATAAACATCATCATAAAAATTTTAATTTTTAAACCCCCCATACAACATGTTAGCAGGGGAGGGAGGGAACCATATTAAAAAGAAACTCAAATAATTAGTGGACACCTCTCAGAAATCTGACCATACCTGACCTACTGAATTGTTTTTAATAAGTGTTGAGTTACGATAAAAGTCATATTCTTATGTAAAATGCAAGGTAAAATGTACATACCTATTGTATAACTCAGCATCTTACTGCTTCAATTTTAAGTTACTTTAGGTCCTTTATTCTTATCTTATTTTTAAGGCAGATTTAATACTATGACCGAAGAGCAAATCCTTAAGAGTTATAAGTACCTCTCTTTTTGCCAACCTATTTTTGGCTATGATTGTAGCTGGAATCTGCAAAAAAAAGAAAAAAAATATGTTAAGTTCCATGCATGTTTTTAACACATATGCATGACAAAAAAAGAATAAGAATATCATTTAAATTATTCAGTTTATTCACGAGACAACTTACAGTTTACATAATTTTTATTAAGAAATTTAAAAAAACAAAACTGGGATGGTCATCCTTTTTATGCAACTATATAACTGTATGACAGACATATATTTGGTCGCTTAAATTAGTTACTGTTTTAAACAATTCTTTAATTAAATTTATATTGACCCACACTAAAAGAGCTTATTATTTAACTCATTTTTATCATTTTTTTTACATTTTATTTATTAAAAATAAATCCTTGTCTATTATAAATAAAATGTTTCAAGTAAAACCTAGGCTGGGTTTTGAAGATTTTGGGCATAAAAAAAGTGCTTTTGAATCTGGATTGTAGTTTAAAGTACCGTTCATACAAGGCATAGTTTTAGTCTTTGGTTTAATTTTTTGTAACAGTCTTTAATCATAAAAAAGTTAAAACCACTGTTTCTTATGAAAGTGTCCATGCAATGCTTTTGATTATGCTTTGTCATAGGCTTAGTCACAGTCCTAAAAGTAAAAGTTGGCAATTTTCAACTTTTATAACTAAAATTACAACTATTACAATAATAAATATAAGTGTGCATGCGCAATATTTTCAAAAGTTTTATACAGGCAAATTAAAAGCAAAGTTGCTAAGTGTTTGTAGGTTCCAAAAAAAAACTGTTTCTATTAAACCTTATTCTCTTTGAAAATGAACTACAAAAAATAAAAGTAAACAAAAGAAAACATCAAAAAAGTGAGGTTAAATGCATTTGCTTCGTAAAATAAAAAGACAAGTATGAACAGTGAGCAATTTTTAAGACCAAAACTATAACTAACACTATAACAAAACCAAATACTAATCAAGTGACTAAGCCTATGCCTTGTATGAATGATCCTTAAATGTTATGTATCACCCGTACAGTAGGGCTCATTACAGCACTAGTGTGGTTACCACAACTCAGTCTCAGAGAAACAAATAGTTTTCCATTTCTCTGCTGGGTCTGATCTAGTGGAAATATTCCCTACTGATTTCTGTAATGAAGCTCATACCGTACTAGTAATATAAATAACTTATGGGACGTTAACCTTACCTTATAGACTGGTCCAATAATTATTCTCTTTGCTGAAAAACGGGGCTTGTATCCTTATTAATTTAAAGTTGTTCCAGTAGCAAGTCGTTGACAGAAGTATGTACGCCGCCCTTATATGTCACGACACGACCAGTCAGGGCCGGCAGGCATGTGTTCTACAAGACCAGTGAACAGGCAAACACGCGAAGTTTAGATAATATTTAGAAAAAATTTAAATAAAGACAAAAGAAACAAAATGTAAATAACGTAACATAACCTAGCTTTCAGGCAGCTGATGTTGACAAGTGATAAAAATGGCTGCCGTTCAAATTCGCCCGTTCGCGCAGGTTGACGTTTATTCTATATTTTTCCCATTTCTCTGTTCAGACCCCAAGACATTTATTGATCAATATTTGGAACCAGAAAATCCACCAGATTTAACCTATTATTATTCTGTGTGAAAAAGATGCATAGGTGTGAACAGAAAAGGCATGCAACTTTTCACCCTTCATTTTCAAGGTCGACACGCGCGCTTCAAAAAACCCCTTGCGTCAAAAAACCCTGCATGGGCACGCGTTGGTGGGCATAGGGCTTAACTCGCCTCTCGGATTCCCCGATGTGCGCATGCGTTAAAAAAAAACATTCCGGCACCAGAGCAGCCCACGGAAGTCAAAATGGTTGGAATGATAATAGCTTATAAAGAAAATGATCGCCACATGTACAGGGTGTCCCATTTTCGATCGGATTCAAGGGGAAACTCCGTTATTATGCATTACTGTCTTACTGTTTTGAGCTTTAAAAATGGTATTAACAGATTTATTCTGTCACTTGTAGTTTTTGAGCTACAGGGAAAAGTTGAAAAATGGTCGAAATTGATGATATTTCCCTTAATTTAAGAGATAATTGATTTCTGTAAAAATATGTCCGTGGCAACATTTTTCGAAAAACAATAGTCTTTTCAAAATTTTAATCCGACGTTTCGTTTCGTAGATACCATCATCAGGATCAAAAAGTTAAATACGGACCAAAATGTTTTACTTTATATTTCAGTTTCTTTTTAAGTTTGTTTGATAATAAAATATAATTTTTTGTATTTTTTTTTCGATCCTGAAAAAAATCATCTGTAGTTCATTCTTCTTTGTGGTACGTCTCTATCGTCTCATTTTATTTCTTTTTAGGCCATTTATCTTTAACTACCATATAGTAGACCGGAAAAAACCGGACAAATTGTTTTAAGACATCATTTTTAGACTTGGTTCAGCCATCAAATAAGCACAAATTTAAGCGTAATTGTCAATGGTAGTCTCTTTCTTTTCTGAAGGAAAAAAAAGGATAGACCTATAGAATTATGCTTAAATTTGTGCTTATGGCTGAACCAAGTTTAAAAATGCTGTGTTAAAAATAACGTGACGCAGTGTTGCCAGGAACTCGAGAATTTATGACCAGCAACGAGGTTGAAAAATTACCAGATTTGGAGAAAAATTACCGTATTTTTTTCAAATGGCTAATTTTTACTGCAAAAGAAAATTAACGCATCCCACTGTAAAAAAAATAAAATCCTCGTGACACAACCTCAATTTTAAAAATAATCACGAGATTTTCAAAAAATATATCCAAACTGCTGACTTCAAAATAGTCTTTTGTCGGTTTTGGCGCCCAATTTTAAATTTTCAATAAAAAAGGAATTGTACATTTTTCAAAAGGTCTCTAGGCAAAATTCTGGTTGTATAACAGCACTGAACAAATCAAAAAAGTATATTTTTAGCAAAAACACGCAAAAAAGCAGAAAACCCTTTATTTTGACTAAAAAAACAACGCAGTAACATCCTTTTCGGTTTGGTTCAAACAAGTGTGTGGCTAATAAAAAAAGCAGGCAAATATATGTCATGTTTACAGGCGGACTTGAAACCCATCTAAAAATGATACAACTTTAATTTTTCTATGAACAAAAATTTAAAAAAAAACAAAATTTTAATTTATTACGAAAAATCATAGTAAGAAATATATCAAAATGAAGTTAAAAGAATCTAAAAACAAAAGATCAAAGGATCTTGGGTGGAAATAACGAAAATTCAAACCTGGATGAGCATCCCACAATTAACACACAAAGAACCAAAGCGAAAAGAGAAATGATTAAACGATGTTTCGCTCTGGGTAACCAGCGTGAGCTCGTCAGTGGTTCCACTGGTCACTCTCCCCTTACATCATAAAACACCATCATATAAATAGGCATCGTTCCGCACTGGCACTTTTGATCTTTTGTTTTAAAAAAATATACTATTTACTGATTTTGGAAAAGACACATCAGAATTAATGTGACTAGGTTCTTTTAGCCTCATAACTGTCACCTACATACATAAGGCGGCCATTTTTGTGACATTTTTCAAGGGGTATTATCATTCCACCTATTTTTACTTCCGTAGAGCAGCGCCAAAACCGCCATCTTGGATGCTGTCACGGCGCATGTCGACAAAAACCAAATTGAATCGTTGCTACCGACCAATTGCAATATGAAAAAAAAACAGCTGGTATTTTATAAAATAAACTAAGGGTGCATGCATGAAATGGTAACAACAGTTTTTGTTGTGTTTCGAAAATACAAAAGCCGGTGTTATGTCACACGATTTTTGGATCATTTTTGACCCTCCCCCCTCCGCCTATTTGTCACATTTCTGATGACCGCCCCCTAAGAATTACGTCACAAAATACATGGGCGCACCCAGGCCAGGAATTGGCTTCGGGGGGGTGAACAAGTGCTTATACAAACGCGGACCTAAGCTATGAGTGACGGGGGGGGGGGGGCGAAAAATTGTGCACATTATATGTAACCGGGTTTCTCGGGCAGGGGGGGTTAACCCCAAAACCCTTCCCCTCGGTGCGCCACTGCAGAATAGCAATTAAGGTCCCCCTTACCCTGCTTACCCCCTACTTACGAAGAAAAGAGCGTATAAACTTTTATTACAATTTTTTTTTCCACTACAGAAGTACAGAATTAGCACTTTTTTGAAATGGAACAATATAATTTGTGACGTTACCCACTAAGCAAGGTCTGTTACATTACAAGTTTTCAACGTTGAAAAAATGTAGAATTAATGTAACTTTGTATAAGTTAAGAAAAATTTTTAAAATGTAAGTTCAAAATTAACATTCTATGTGAAAGTATCGCTGGTACACGAAAGAAGCACTGATTTTACGTTAATATTTAAACATGGATTTAACAACAAATGTAAACGATATAAAGTAACTGAAAAATAACATTATTTGAAGTTTAATAAATGTCAGTGTCGAAACATATTTGCTTCTTTACAATTACATGATAATACACAATATTGCAGGTTTATTAAATGTCAAATTTAAAACAAATTTCGTACAATATTTTAAGTGTAATAAATATTAATATGATAATTAATGATCACATGAAAGCAGCAGAATTGTGAGCTCAATTAATGTCAACTGTAAAACAAACTTGGTTTGTTATTGGGAAATGACCAAATACAATTGTAAGTTTTATGCAATAATTCCAAAATTAATGAAACAGGCCAAATAGGTAAGGCGAAAATTTTTAAAAAAGTAAGGAATTATATCAAAAAGTTAAGTGTTTTTATGAAAATCCTGCGATTTCTTTGATAACTTTTCACAAAAGAGAAAATAAATAAATTTATATGTATTTGCAGTAACGTACTTACGATCATTTTATGATTTGATATTTATAGTTCGACGAGAATGATATATTTTCAGTTTTTTTAAATTTTGCCAAATTATGATTCGATCAAATTATTGTGATTCAATATTTGTATATAAATTTTTTTTATTGCAACTGAAACCTTTTTTTTATGTATTTTATTAATTAAAAACAATTAATGAAATTAATAATAAAAAAAAAACAATTTCTTATTTTTTGTAAACCAATATCATCGTTGCGTTGATATACCGTGAATTGGTGACAGTTCTTAACAAAAAACCGAGATGGCCTAGTGGTCTAAGGCGCTGAAACCTTCGTGTATGGTCTTTGGATCAAGGGTTCAAGTCCCATCAGCGCATGTTTTTTTTTAATTATTTTTATTATTTTTTTTATTTGTTTAAGATCTAACCACGAAGATTTACCTAGGCATGTAACATTAAATGTTACATACAAGTCACATATTTGTTAAAAAATGTTACGTAAATGTTTAGGACAATTGATGTACTAGCAGGTTACAAAAATACGTTAAGGTAATGTAAATGTAATAGGTTTCTGCTTAGTGGATACGGACCACTGTGCAACCCCCCTTCCTTCCCCGCTTGTCACATTTTTTCAGGGATTTGCATCGCCCCTGTTTATAATAAAAAGTTATTGAAATTTTTGAACGGTTTTATTTTTTGTGTCATTTAAAACTGGAAAATCACACAAACGAACAACAAACATTGATTGCCCTTGGATGGGGTTGAAAAACATTTTTGAATGGAAATAAATGTTTTTAAGAGAAGAGATTATTTTCTGTCCATACTTTTTGGAGTCAAATAAACTTTGAATGGAAGGCACATTTTGTAAGAACCAAGACACAGCTCCGAGCACTTTTTTGATTTTTTGCCGAATAAGCTATAATTTCTTTCTAAGATGTGAAAGAAATTTTGGTTTATTCGGCAAAAAATCAAAACAGTGTGCTCAGCCGTGTCTTAGTTTTTACAAAATGTCCCTTCCATTCACACTTCAGCTAATTCTGATGTACATTTGACTCGTTTTTAACTTCACTTCGTCATTTCCTGAGCTAAAGTCACTGACGGAAAAAAACGAATCTGTATTCTCACTACTAAAAAAAATATTTAATTTATATTAATATCTTATATTCCACTGGGCAAAGAAATAATTGGCCAACCCCCATACACCTTGATCTTTCATTGAACATGAAAAGTTTCAATAAAAGCCTACCTTTCACTCGGTCCGCCATCTTGGATTTCAAGATGGCGGGTAAAAATTTGTGTTATGGTTCGAATGGTACATGCATTATTTAATTTACGGAGTGTGAACGATCGCTGTGCAAGCCTTTTAATTAAAAATACAGTATTTTAAAATTATATATATACAGTGTGTCTCAACGCAAACGAAAAAGAGACATTTTTATGTATTTGGAGTTTGATTTTGGAAAAATAGTCGGACCCGTCGATTTTTTATTTGAGAGGGGCACTTTTTGAATTTCGTGTAACACGCACCCCCTTCGAGGGGTAAACCTTACCCCCATGTTCTGAATCGGGAAAGTGGGTCGAGTGATCCCTTGTTTTGAGGTTCTTTCTCTCTTCTTAGTCTATTTTAGAACGGTCCTAAGTTTAAGTGAAATTTTTGGTTTTAAGCATTTTACACCAACCCTCCTTGAGTTTTGGACATAGCTTGATTTATAAGAAGAATTTTAATAAATTTGTTTATTAAATAATCATCTTATCAAAATATTTTGTTGGATTTAAGAAGAAAGTTTCAATTTAGAATTAAAGAAAATAAAAAAATTTAAGCCCACGCGGGGTTTAAATAGTAAAAACTCTTTAGAACAAATTAAAATTGGGGTTATATGTCACTCTCATTAAAACTTACCCTTGTTAATTAATTTTTCCAATTAATACTTGATGTTACACAACGGCTTGGATGGGTAATAATAAAATAAGAAGTAGATTAATTTTGTATTTATTTAAAAGGTGTTTTTATTTATGAAATGTATTAAAAAACTTGAATGCAAGTTTTTTTTTACATTTCTGTCACTGTCGAAATGTCAGTTTCAAATTATTAGTTGCGTTCAAATCACAAATAGCGAGTTCGAATCTCTTAACTCTACTTGTACCTTGACTTGCACCAACCTCTACTGATGAAAGCTACGGCTTAGAAATGAGTGGGTTTTGAGTAAGGAAAGTTTTCTTGACTGAGCTTTTAGATAAAATCAATGTTTTAATTTCAATAAATTAATATAGTTGTTTTGGGTTTTTTCTTTGGTATAATTTTCGTGCATAATCAGTGACCTTCACTTATGTTTGTTTTGCTTCGTAGTGCCCTCATAAATATAGTTTTTGTGCTGAAAATGAGTTCAAAATATGGCGTTTTTCTGGACAAAATAGAGGTGTTTTATTAGGTAATGAACAACTTGGGATATTAAATAAGGTAAATTAATCCTTGTAAAAACGGTTACTTAGGGAAATTATAAACGAACTTATTACCAATGGCCACAAAACAATCCTTTTTGGGTGCTATAAATTTAAACCACCCCCCAGAGGTGGTCTAAAAAATCACCAACTTTATAACCTCAAACACAGATAATGAAGCTAATCTGTGCCAAATTTTTGGCGTATTCACCATTTGCCATTCTGCAACCTGTCAAAAAAAATTAGTTTTAGGGAATTTTCTCCTAGTAGCAGTTTTTCAGTGGTATTTTGCAGTAACAATACCAAATAATGAATAACTTTGTGTCTTTTCTGTATGGATACGTGTTTTTTGGAAATTGGTTTTAAAATTTAGTACCCCCACAGGTGTAAATATTTAGATCTTAGTAAATCTCACTGTAAAAGTCTAGCGATTATTTTTCGAGATATTCACTTTTAAAATAGGCTCAAATTGTATACGTAAATCCCCCCTTATACGAATGTATCCTAGAAGAAAAATGAAAAGATAAAATTTACTAATAACAAAAATTACACATTAGTACATTTAGCTCTAGATGTGTTGTTTCCATTACATCGAAAACCACCCCTGTAGCTAATGAAAATAACCCTAGTAGCTATCGAAAATTTTATTGTTTATTGACACAAATGAAAGTTTTACTCAAATTTTAAGTTCGTTAATAGTTATTTATGTATCTAGGTCTTAAAGGCAACGTTTATCGCCCGCGGAGTGAAAATAAAGACCCGATCTGATAGGCGTTTAAAAAAAAGAAGATTTTTGCATTGGTCTATGCAATTTTAAAAGCGAACATCTCGAAAACTTAACGCTAGATTAGTAACTCTTTTGTCTGAAAGACCTTTAAAACAAAGTATTACACGACAAATATTCCCGATTCAAAATATATGGGGTCAAGTTTACTCCTCGAAGGGGGTCCGCGCTACAAAAATATCTCCCTTAAATAAATAATCATCGTGTTTGAGGATTTTTCCACACACACACTGTATAAATAAATTCAAAAATTATTTGGCTCTATCAAATTTTAAATTTTTTTGGAATGTCTCTAAAAATAAATTTTGCCCCTTTATAATTGGACTTTTTTTCTTCTTTTTTTATTTTATCGCACACCAAAAGGTGCGCAAAGTGATCATTTACACCCTGTGTAGTAAGAAGTGTGTTTTAATAAAAATCGATTAAATTCTTCGAATGGTTTTGTACGGTACCCCCTTTTTTTCTGGGGTTGAAAATCATCACGTGTTTTCTTTACAACATTTAGACAACACATAAAAAAGAAAAAAACAGCGAACTTACTCTGGCATTCTGCTTTACAAACCGTTGCTAATGCTAGCAATATTATCACTGAAAAACAAAGCAGAAAATGAAATTAATTGTTATTTTTTTTTTATTTTACGTTTTTTGAAATAGGAAAACAGAACTGCAATAAGAGAAATTGCCGATTTTAAGAAGACTGTAATAGGCCAAGAGCTCGCGAAAAAAAAGTGGCCGTGTTTTGGAAAGGCTGATTTTTTAGGATGGACACCTCGACCATATAAAAGAATGTATTTAAAAAGACGCGCAATGGCTAGTAAATAAGAGCGAGAGAGATAATAAACTTGATACACGCTTGATAAACGCGCTGTTGCCGATGTCACCCACGATTAACTAAAAGATTCCCAAGTAAAATCCCGTCGAATTTAACGATAAATGTTGCCTTCAAAGGGCGTAAAACAGTTAAGTGTATATTTTTGATCAGAAAAATGACAATAATAAATTAAAAATATAAAACAATAAATATATACAAACTCACTCTCACATATACACAAATCTAAAAGCAGAAAATTTCCTGCATCCCTGCCTCCTCCCGGATGATGCCCATCACCGAAGCCGCATTACCCCTCTGGATCGCGAGACTTATACTCTGGGTTATGAAGCCATGAGACTGGTCAGAAGATATTTTGGAGGCTATGTCTAAAATCAGTCTCTTAGCCTCATCACCCCGTCCGTAAGTCTCGACCGCAAAGGGCACAAAAATAAAGTATTTCCTTATTTTCGTTTGAAATTAGAATCCGCTAAATTAATTAAAATGTCTATTTTATCGTAGTAGTCTCGCGTTCTCACGAAAGCTGTTAATAACAGATGGTTGTTTTTTTTGTAAATTCTGATTCTTGTAGACTCGAGGAAACGGGGTTCCTCTCTCCTCCTCAGATGTACAGAGTCGCCAAGGGATGCTTGCTCTTAGGTCTTACATAAAAAATATTTTGTGATATTTTAGTTGCATCGTTTCAGTAGCAAATAAATAATCTTAAGATCTTCTGAGTGATTAATTGAGAAAAATTATGTCTACGATCTCCTTCACGCCCGCGTCTTCGAATAAAACAGACTAAAGCGCTCAAAGTTTTCCTAAACTGTTTGTTTGACAACGCTGCCTAGCCGGCATCTCTCTTCAGTGCATCTGAATTGAATAGCGTTCTTACTCAAACACATGGGGGCCGCCGTAGACCAGTAAACAGCGTCTTAGCCTGCAGAACAGAGATCGCAGGACGCTTATTCTTGAACGACCGCTACATAGAAGCATCTCTGTACCACTAACGGATCCGAACAGCCAGAAGAATTATCAAACCAAGGCATAGATATAACACCAGAGGAAGTACAACACGCAATATCTTCAGCTAAAAACAGAAAAGCGGTAGGGCAAGACAAAGTATACATTGAGGTATTAAAGCTTATAAAATGAAGATTCGCTAAATACGCTGGTCAAACTTTTTAACTTGATTTATCGCAGCGGTAAAATCCCTGCTGACTGGTTAAAATCAACCATTATTACGCTGCCTAAAAAACATTCAGCAAAGTGTAGTGATTACCGCCTAATCAGCCTAATGAGCCATATGTTAAAAATATTTCTAAAGATTATCCATAAAAGAATTTATGGAAAAGGCAATTCCTTTAAGGGCGACACGCAGTTTGGATTTCTAGATAAAAACTTTAAATATTCTTAATATGTGAAGCGCGCCTGTTTTGGTGAGGTTTCGTGATAAATATTGATATGTCAATTTGGTCCATGGATGAAGCCAAAAATCCGATATGAAGTGTGTGTATAAATAAATATTCCCACCATCCACACATTACATATTTGTCTTTTCAAAATCGCATCAACCATTTATTTGTATAAAAATCTGTTGTTTTTTTTTCCATTTTTTCTTTTTAAGTTAACTGCAAAAAATGATTGCCAAATTGGGCTAGGCGACATTTTATCAACACTTTCAAGACGTTCTGGCAGACAACAGCAAAAACACAATAGTAGAGGAGTTTTGCTGTCGCAACGTTTTTGCAAACATTTTTCAGCACCTTGTGTTATTTGGGTCGTTTATCTTGGCCTACCAAACGTATTCGGAATAAAGTGATATGTTACGTCATTACTATGACGTCACCAAATGGTATACCAAGAAAAGCTAGCCGAAATCGCCTCAGGTGACTTCATACTCATAGGGGTTTCCATTGGTAAAATTGGTGCGCCACTCGCAGTGCACTAACACTGGCTTGGTGCTGTCAAAAAATTGCGTCAGTGCAGGCTGAGTGCAGATTGAATGGAACATGAAAGAACTGCACCCAAACCAGAACACTCGTTTCATTTAAACACTTAATTCAATGTATATAAAAGAAGCTTAGGACGATTGAAAAACTTTTTGAGTTATGGCTATCAAACGAGTTTGAAAATTTACCTATAAAGGAAAAAGGTTTTTTTGTTCAAAATTTCCTTGAATTTATCAACAAAGTTAAAGATATTTCACTCCAAGAAGGTGAAATTTTAATCTCGTTTGATGTTAGTTCGTTGTTCCCTAGTGTGCCGATCCCCAATACCTTACAATACCTGGAGGAACTACTATTAACAAACAATCTAGAAGACAAACAGACTTTAGAATACCTATCTTTAACAAAACTCTGCATGAATCAAAATTACTTTCAATATAAAAATAACTATTACCAACAATTAGAAGGAACCACAATGGGTAATAGTTTATCACCTTTTATCGAAAACCTCTTTATGAGCAAATTTGAATCAGATATAAATAAAGAATTTGAATATTTCTCCAGAGTATGGTTCAGGTATGTAGACGATGTGTTTGCAGTATTCAACACTAAAGTAACTAGTGTTGAAAATTTTATGGAAAAAATAAATAACAAATTTCCCACAATTAAATTTACTTATGAAACACAGAACAACGGTACACCGCCATTTCTAGACACTTTAGTTATAAGAAATAAAAATAAATTGGACTTTGACCTATACAGAAAAGGAACGGCCACCAACAGGTATATTCCAAATGACTCTTTTGCACTTTTTAACATATAGATTAGTAAATTTTCCCTTAAACAAAGAAAGACTTGAAGCAGAAAAGAATAGGATTAGAAATATAGCTGGCGAAAACGGTTACGACGAAGGCTTAATAAATAAGCTGATAAATAGACATTCTTATCAAAAGACCTTTCGGAATTCCACTTTTTTCAGATAAAAAGATACCTGCGACTCAAAATTTGTATCAATTCCTTATAATCCTAATTATACGAAAGGATTACAAAAAGTATTTAATAACACCGGTCTTAAATTAAATTAGTATATCAATCCGGTAACACAATAAGAAGTTTATTAGGAAATCCCAAGGATAAAACTACAGTTCTAGAAAAAAGTGGAATTTACGAAATTAGTTGCATGGATTAGCACACTTAAAATACGGAAGAACAGAAAAGTCAAGTGTGGCCGAGCATGCTTTTAAAAACAATCATAGATTCACATTAGATAACCTAAAACTCCTAAAAAGTGTACCAAACAAAAGACTTTTGAATGCATATGAAAGTATAGAAATCATTAAATCCAGAAATAGTTTAAATAAAGATAGAGGACCCATCCCGTTTAGTACACTTTATTCTTTAGTTGAGGGGAGATAGGATTATAAATTGTGATCAATCACAAATTATTATGTCCATATGCACCAAAGCTACTTAGTTAGGGTTACAATATAATCATGATTAAATCGCGTGATTAACTTAATTTTTAATGCATCAAGCATTTTTCCCAGCTAAATCGGGGTTAAAGTTAACCGGCCAATTTCGGCCGGTTAGATTCTTTGATCGTGATTAAGTAAATTAAAGTGAGGTTAGAGTTCTGCGAGGCTGTGTTTGTTTTTAGTTTTTAAGAATTTTAAAGAACTATGGAAGGCGATATTATCATTGAGGATGATCCTGATATCTTTGATATCCTTGACGAAGGATTTCCGATAGAAAGACTTGAACGTTCAGATTATTTTAACGATATGGATGAGCTTGGTTTTTTTAGAAGGTTCCGTCTGACCAAACCCACTGTAGAGCAACTGCTGCAAGAAATTGAACATCTCTTGGATTATGATAACAATTTGTAATAATAATAATAATAAGCTCTTTTTTTTCAGTTTGTAGGACTCCGTGGGACTATATAGTTGAGTTTACCCATGAACGTCATCGTCATCGCTGCCAGACATTATACCAAACATTTTATATTAAATTTATTTTTATTTTTATTTAACTTTGCGGATTTCGAATTTTATTTTTATATAAAAAATACAAAAACATAACTAAAAATTATTTTACCAGTGGTCGACGAAAAAAAAAACAACAGTTTCTGGAAATTGCCATGTTGCCAAAATGTGGCTCCAAAGTAACCACGGTAATGAAACCCACATTTCGTTTTGGTTGGTGCATAGCCCGTTTTATTTAATCATGATTAGTAGTTTAATCATGGTTAGCGAACCATGATTACCAGGGAAAATGGTGCATATGGACATTGACATACAAAGATTGTAGATAAGATAGAGCATAGGTTAATTTGATGATGCTAACGTTGTTAGCGAAACGCGCGTCGAGTGCAAAAAAGTGTAGTTTTGCTTTGTGGAAAACAATCATAACTTTGTTAAACTTTTTGAGGTTAATTAGTGGGTTTTTTTACTTAAAATATAAAGGCGGGAAACGTTTTCGGTGCGCCATGAGAACTCAGAGCCGGTGCGGAAAAAGTTGCACTTAGTGCAAAACCGATAATTTCGGTTTTCCAATGGAACATTAAAACTGAAAAAGTGCATCCCAATGGAACAGCATCACCGACTCAGTTGTGCACTGGTGGCGCACCAGTTTTCCCAATGGAAACCAAAACCAAAAGGCGCGTTTTTTCGAGCACAACATAGTTACTATTACTTTCTCTTTTTAAATGCATTCGTCTGAGAGAGATCCAGCATACTACACCATCACAAAAAATACCTGCCTGCCCACTAAGCAAAAAAACATTTTAATAACGTTTAAATAACATATAGTCGCAAAACATAACGTTAGCCTTGATGTTAGTTCTAACGTTATATTCACTGTGAAAAATTCGCTTAATAACCCGTTTTCTGACGTTAGAAAAATAACTCATGTTTTTCTAACAATTAAAAAAAAATGTTTTTCTAACATTGCAAAAAAAATGTTTTTATAATACTGAAAAAAAATTGTTTTTTTAATATCGGAAAAAAAATGTTTTTTTTACATCGAAAAAAAAATGTTATTCTAACATTGAAAAAAAATGTTTTACCAATATTGATTTTTTTTTAACACTGAAGAAAAATTGCTTTCTAAAATTTTCTTTACAAGCGTTGGTTTAAATAACGAGCGCAGCGAGGTATTTAAAAACGCGAATTAAAAAAATCACAGTTTAACCGCGAGATGTTAACAGTATTTTTTTTAATAACTCTTCAAAAATCCAAAAGGAATACTTTTAAAAATAACTATCAAAAATCCAAGGAACCCAACAGGAATACTTTTAAAAATCTCCAACGAAGAGTTCTCGCAACACACCATCTTTACACTATAAATCAAGGTGGCTGCTAAATGAAATAACAATGGTTTCCATAGCTATTGTGCCTTTTTACTCGGTGACATTCATTGTTGCGACATTAATCTTTGAGTTTTGGTATTTTGACGATGTTTAAATGATTTTTTCGTAGATACCTGATTTAGGCAAGAATAATTAGATTTTTATCAATATTACTATTTTCCGCCATTTCTCTTTAATTTTGGGTTAAAAACGGACAGAAATTTTTCTGCACCCATGATCAAAGTTTTTTTTTTGCATCGGTAATCAAAAACGCCATGCTTTAGTTATCTGCAGACAGTCACTAAAATCATGTTTTTGATGAAGGTATAAAAAAAATGTTTTTTGCACTTCTGGGACTAAAAACGTATTTAGGTTCCTCATTTTATAGGGACTAACCTGACTTAGTGTCTCCATCGAATTATAGCCTTCAGTTCGCTCAGGCTACACATTTTTCGTCTGGGAATAAAAAGTGTTTTTTAACCAAAGAAAAAAATGTTAATCGTAAAAACTTTGCACTGACCCAATGTTTTAGTTATAAAATAAAATTTTATGGACAATAAAACTTTAGGGAGTTAAAATTAAATTAAGTGTTTTAATTTTAAAATATCTACTGAAAACGATATGACCTTAACCCTTTTTGGTAAAAGTGCAAAAAATAGTATATATTATTATACCACGCGACTAGTGTCTTTTTATCACTCAGCGAAATGTAGCTCTCACTTTGCTCAAACTACAAATTTTATGTCTCAGAATAAAAAAAGTGTTTATTAATTATTTAAAAGAGAATGCTTACTTAAAAAAACGCTTATTATATTATTGTTAAAAAATAAATTTAACATTTAAGGTAGGTATTTAAATAATCATTGGGTCTTGCTCCTTATACGAACGGCGGAGTATCTGAAAAAATCCATGGCCGTCTTTTGAAATTCAAAATCACTGATCAGAGGAAATTGGACTCTTGTTACGTCTAAAAATGAAAAAAAATGTTTTTTTTTGTTAAAAACAAACATTTTATAGTACTGTCTAATATTAATCAAAGTAGATTCGAGTGTCGCAAAATTATTTTTTAAATAATAATTTTCAAAGAATTTATTACAAAATTTGAAGTAGTTTTAAATGCTATACATAAGTACTGACAAATGTTTCTAACTAAAGTAAAAACTAGATTTGGTATTTTCTTCGAATTTTATTGATATCTACCTATTAGCCCCTGACGGGGGTGGATTGCATTTTGATTAAATAGGGAAATTGTGTAGTGATACTTGTTAAGACAGGTCTTTGAGCTATTCGTTGTGTTTAAGTTACATGAAATAACCCTGTAATCTTGGTATTTATCCCTGAAATCAACAGAAAAGTGCAATCTAGCCTTAAAATTATAAGGAAAAAAGTTGGTCAAGCAGCACCTAAAAGGCTCTATCAGTATGTTATTATTTAGGACTGCAAGTAGTTTTACAATTACTAGTACCTACAGTAGTATTTAATACAATAAAGCCGGATACAGGATTTGTATGAAAAAATATTTTCCAGTCATTTTTTATTTGTTTTATTTCAAAATTGCATTTCTAAGAAAAAAAATTCTGGTTGCAATGATTCTTCTTCATTTTTTTCCAGATAACATTCCAGAATTTCCCTGATTTTACTGGGTTTGTGTCAAATTGACTGTTTTTGCATGGGATAACAAATCCTCTGACTTCTGCCGGTTTTTGCCGCCTGTACAAACCCTGATGATATCAATCAGATCAAAAGGAATCATTTAGCATTTAAGTTCCAATTTAAAAAGTAAGTCCTAAATAAAACTTTTAAGTAAAATGCTGCCTCCCCAGCTTTCTTAATTACATTTTGAGATCTGAATTTCTAACCATTTTGTGGAGGTCACAAACCTTTGAAAGTGTCCACATTAAACAATGATTCAAGTAAAAAGTATTATGTTCCAAACAGACAATCAAAAAACCTTTTCAACATTGTATCACACAACCTATGTACTTCGCCTATTTAGATTCAAGGATAGATAAGGACGTTTTTGCGTCATAAAAAATGCTTCCCCCCTGCAAACTAAATTGAGGTATAGCAATATTTTCAATGTTTTATTGGTTTTTTTTTATAATTCTTGAGGACTTTTTAAATGGAACGTACATTAAAATATACAGTTTTAGCTATTTAATCATTAAAAAAATACAAACCTTTTATTAAAGCCATAACCTTTAATTCCCCAACTTTATAGTTGTTTTTTGCTCCAGTCATGCTGCAGCTTGCAGCCAGGGGATCAGAAAAGACTGCCGCCAAAATTCTTCTTATGAGCTTGGGGATGGTGCTGCCACCCACCAATCTTAATGTATTGAACTAAAATTAAAAAACAAAATTTTAAATTAAAACTATAACTGTATTTAATCTGCCTATAACCCAAAAATTTTGAATGATATTATTTTAGGTTTTCAGAAATAGATAAACTCAGGAAAAAACCTTAAATTTTTGCATACTCCCTCCGTCCCCACATCCCTCAACGAACTGTTTCACTCATAAGCAAAAAGGAATTTTTTCTTACTGAATCCTACTTTTATTTTTCGAGACAATGACTACAACCAAGCCAATAAAAATCACTACTACTTACTAGAGTGTTTCGATAGTCCTGATCATCTAGTTTTGTTTCATTCTCTTCAAGTTCTTTTATGGTCGTAAATGGTAAGAAAATTTTTAGGGGTTCCTTGACCTCCAGTAGACCTGCTGTGGATAGCTTAGTAAGTGCATTTAAAATACTATCCAACTTTTGGTCCAGGGACTCCAAAGTAACTAAAAAATTAAATTAACAATTAATTCATTTATAAACGTTTTTGTCTACAGATTTAACAAAACATACAATATGACATGAATGAAGTGTGCACTGCACATGTTAGAAACAGGGTAAAGAAATTCAGTCACAGTAAAATTTTAAGTGTTTGTGTGTAACTTACTTTTCTTATTTTTCACATTTTCCTCCATATTTTCGATCGGCACGGGGGAAGTAGCCGCCTTAGACAAGGAGGAAGTGACAGCTTCAGGCATGGGGGAAGTGACAGCTTCAGGCAAGGGGGAAGTGATAGCTTCAGGCAAGGACCTCAAACTTCCATTTGAATCTACTTCGTAAACATTGGTATGTATATATTCAGGTGCTAAAATTTGTGATATAAAAAGTAAGAAAACAAGCAAACGAATTAACCCCCTCCCCCCCAAAAAAAAAATAGCCCCCTAATTTTATTTTCCTTCCCCAGAATCTAACTATTTGTTAGTGAAATTCATCCATAAAGGGTTGTCAATAATTCTATTTTTTTAGAGAGTTACTGCATCATATTTGAGGGTAATAATAAGACCTACCTTCAAAATTTTTAGTTCCCAATGTCTCCTCCCAGGATTGTAGCGATGTTGATGCATCAGAGTCTAAAAGAATAAAAGATGCTTGGATGGTTAAACAGTTAAACAACTGCTTTAACAACTACCTATACATATAGGAAATTATGTAGATCCAATATGTTATTTATCTGTTTTGACATTATTAGATACTTTAAGATAATATCAGTGGTATCCAGTAGAAAGATTTACAAACAGTGTCAAATATAAATTATTACTTACCTGACTTATCAGAATATTGTTCAAACTTTTTAACAGGCTTTTTCTTCCTCTTTACAGTCTCGACAAAAATATCTCCGTCTGTGGTTGAGTTTTCCAGCTCCTCCATTTTTTTTTCATGTTTTTTTGCAGAAATCAAGTTATCTGAAATAACCAAAACATTTAAATATGAACATAATAATAAATATATTTAGTTCCTAAAAAAAGATCTAGTGTTTCCATGTGGCTACTCCAATACAGGATGCTCAACAAAATATCAAAATTGAAAACTGCAACATCCCCTGATATTTCCTGCAAATAAAAAAAAATCCTGAATCTTTTTTCATGTTTGCTTAAAAGACCATAACCTCGATCATAACTAACTTTAAAATTCTGTATTTGCTAACTTAAAAAGATTTAAAAATGCAAGTGGTTCATTTTTAGTGATTTAATTATTTTGACTTTTGGTTTTTTATAAGTAAAAACCTCCAACTTTTCCTGACTAATCTAACTTTTCCTGGATGGTAATTGCCCTGTAATAATATCTTAAATGTAATTATTACCAAACTCTTTGTAGACTCTACAATAATGTCCTGTCCATGACAATTCTGGATCAACATTTTTTTTTATCAGGAGCCCAACATTTTTTGATCTTGCAGGCCATTTGCATTTGAGGGTTAACCCATCCATATATATCCACTTTTTGGGGACAGTTGCCACATCGCTGGACCCATCCAAAAACTGGACCACACTGTACATAGTCTAAAATAATAATAAAATGGAGTAGTTTACACCTGAAGACGATCATAGATTGTACTGAACGAAACGTCGTGTATAAATAAAATATAGACAATGGAAGTCCGAAACACAGAGTTATTTTCAATAAAATGGAACTTGCACCATATTAAATGGATTTAATGTATGTGACAATATACATAGATTAGTTTTAAATTGTGCAATTAAGGAAATTCCGATTGAATTTTACATTAACATAAAAATATTTACAGGCGTTATCTCAAATAAAATCATTAACTTAAAAAAAAGAATTGTGTAAATGAAAATTGAAAAAAATGTTATGTGGAACACCCCTGTTAAAATTGTAGAGTTGTTAGAGGATTAAGGAAGATATTTGGAAGAAGTATATTAATTAAGTAGTGCATCCTAGTAAACAAATATATTATAATAAGTGCTTCCTTCAAATGTATTAGTTTTAATTTGTTATGTACAATATTTACAAACAGCTACAATACTATTTCTTAAAAAATCCTCAACCTGTTTTATGGTACAGTAAAGGACTTTTTAAATTACAGTTATATTTATCTGTCCAAAGACATAAATAATAAAATATCAAAGAAAAAATTACAAAATAATTTAAAAAGTCCCTAAAAGTACATACTTGCATCACAAATTTACAAAAAAACTTAAGCCAACCCAATTGAACAATATTACAATTTAGATGAATTAAATACTGTAAAAAATAAAATAACATCAGTAGAGGAAATCCTGTGCATTAAGTAATCATAAGATCATAGTTATGTAAAGTGTGATTCTTCTAATGCTGCTATTATTTTTGGTGGTGTTAAATTTAACTCAAACATGAACACATAAAAAAACTATCTAGTTAATACTCACATATAAACAACAGCCTGCTCTTTCAGTACTACATGCTCTTTTTGAACGCTGACATGTGGCTCCAGTTTTAAGCCATATCTGCAATCCAACATCTTTGCCTTTTTAATTTTTCTTGCTATTAATAATATTAGGTCGTATTTGACATAATGTCTTAAAATGTAACCAAAATATTTATGTTTTATGTTTTTTTTTTGGTGGAGCTCAAATTTTAAGATCCTTATATAATGATCACCTGTTAGTTTTCATGCCTTTAGGCCATAATATAAATGCACATAAATTTGGAAAGTGGCAAGCTCATTATGATTATGATAAGTTTTTTTATTTATTAAAATTATCTAACACCAATTTTATTTTGATGATTAAAGATCATCGAGCATGCATGTTGTCCCAGAACTCAATCAGGTATTTGCACGAAGCGGCGCGTTCTACTTGTTGGCCACTTTCTTCTAATCTGTAACTATCAATTTTCTATTTTCAACATCTCAACAACTTCTTATTTGGACCTATTTAAACAGTTTGCCTTTAACTTTTAGTAAATCACTTTTACATCAGTGTAGTACTTGTCCTGGCTTTAGCATCATCGGGTTAATATTTTAATTATGATGCAGTAAGGGCATGACAATGGAAATATTGTCATTTAATTTATATCTAAAATATTTTCCTGTAAAATGTTCCAAAGAATATTCTATTAATTCTGGTGATAATGATTGCACAGTATTGATACCAAGATAATCAGCCTCAGGAAAAAGAGGTTTTATTTGTAAAAATTTGGAACAAACCAATACAATTTTACCTCCTTGTTGTGTAATTTTTTTAATTTCGACAATATTATTTTGAACAGATATGGTATTATTTCTTTGCTGCGTTGACAGTAAATCTGTTTCACTTAACAATACCTCAGAAAAATGTGTTTTTCCATTTTCAAGAAATGCTCTTTTTAATATGGGAAACTCTTTTAAATTTGACTCCAGTTTATGAGTCCGAATTTCATGTTCTCTATTAATCAGTTGCTGAAGAGGCCATTTAGATGTTTTAATTGTTTTTTTAATTTGATATAATTTATTTTCATATTTAAATGCGCTAAAGCTGTCCAAGGCACCAAACCTTCTGACATCATCACATAAGTGCAGAATGTTATTTAAGTTATGTGATAAATGTTCCTGGCCATATATTTTAACAAAGTCTTGAACAAATTTTTTTAGATTTTCTTGAGCTTTATCTATGTGAGTTTTACACATAGTTGGTGAACACAAAATTCTTATCGAGAAACTTAACAAAATAAAGTTGTTGTATTTAACTTTAGGTAAAATTCCTTTAAGAACTATGGGTCCTGTATATAACAAAAATTGTCGAAATTCGGTTGCTTTGTAATGCTCCAGTTCATTCAGAGTTCTTGAAAGACGCGCAAAGTCAGAAGGTGTATATTTTCGTAAGTTTATTAACTTGCTGTTAGTTTTTTTTATGGCATCTGCTGGAATTTTATGTTGTTTTGTCCCATTTACCCAAATTTTCAGCATCTTTTTCATAATTCCCAGACAGATTAAATGCATGTAATCCAATGGAACACTTTGGACCATGTCGATGGGAAGCTCTATTAAAGGTGTGTCAATGTGATGATAATCCTCATCTAATTTTTTTCTAAAAGAATCGTCTGTCCGAAGAGGGGAATTCATCTCCGGAAAAATTACCCTACCATGGTATTCTCCTTCTTGAGTGCATTTAGTGCAACTGAAATAGCCAGTTGGAGATTTTACTCCCAACACAAATGCTTTGGCTGGTGAATCGCAAACAATAGCATCCAATGACACATAAATAGTCTTTTCCAAAAAAGTAAAACTATTTTCTTTTAATTCTGTAATTAAAGGTCTTAAAAATGGTTCTAGATACTGTGGCTTTGATGTACCATGAAAAACACCTATTAAAAACACTTCCGATCCATTGACATTAGTTATATAACCTAATATAGGCCAGAATTGGCTTGATGAGGATTTTGCAATTGGCAGTCCATCAATGTTTATTTGTAGTTTAAGAATATCTGGTACTTGACTTTTTTTTGGCAATTGATTTAATCCATATTGGATGCCGAAGTGATAGTACTTATGGTCACCAATTTCTTGCAATTCATCATTAATCTTATTCTTTGTTTTTAGTAGACTTTTGCAGTTTCCTGGTAAATCTTTGTGTCCCCCATGATGTCTTAATAACAAAAGTAGTTTATTTGCATTGTTTTGCGATATTTTTGAAGTCACCATCCAATTCTTCAATAATTCTTTAAAACCTGGACGCGCTGCCTTTTGTATTGGGGCTGGGATTAAAATATTTTGTGCAGGTGCTGTTTGTGCTTTTCCAAGTATGACCATCGGTATAATAGCTACCTTAAATTCAGGTTTTGATGATACTTCTGGTGTCAAGATATTGACAAATGAGGATGTAGATACCTCATCAGAATCAGATGCTGTCAAAGTTATGGAGCTAGATTTATTCTCAATCACTTCCAATGACTTTTCAATATCAATACTTTTCTCATTGTCATTGGTTTTCTGTTTCACTTTGGAATATCTCTCCCTGAGAATGGCATTCCAACGGTTTTTGCTTAAGCCATAAAGATCTTTTTTTCTTCTAACCAGTTTCTGTAATGTTTTTTAAATAAAATTATTTAAATAATTACCTTCAGTTATTTTTTATGCACAAATTATATTTTTTTGGCTATTTTTTTTTTGAAAAATCGCCATTAAATTTTATGGTAGAAATCTTGTTTGAAACAATATTCATTTATGTTATCTTGATTTATTTATTCTCTTGTACCTCTAATATAGTGGATAAAAAAATTATTTAATCATTATTTCCCTAAGAAATTCCAGAGAATTTAACACTAAACTTAATTGTTAATTAATAATTAATTTTTGGAGGAATGGATCTTACTAGTGAAATTTGAAGAATTTTTTAGAAAATAAATATTTTCATTTGATTGGTTTTTACAGAAAACACTTTCACAAAAAAGTGCTGCTGCGGAAACAAAGAAGAGGAATATAATTTGATCCTTGGATAAATTAAGATGGTTTTAGGGAAAAAATCTAGAAATAAGATAATTATCTTTACCTTAACTGGCTTCAGCTTCCCATTTTTGTCAGACATGACCTAAAGATTATTATTATAAATTAATATTTAGCAATTTCATGGTGGAATTCTAGTTTTTCCCGGTGAGGAGAAAGCACTTCCTAAAGAGGGTGGTAGGTGAATTTTTTACCAAAAAAATGATGGCGGTCGTTTGTTATATGTAAAAAAACATAAGTCAACCAAGAGGAGGGGAGGGAGAAAACCCTTAAAATAAATAAAAAACATGAGTTTAATTTTTCTATAAGCTGGCTTTCTTTTTCATTTTTAACTTTTGTAAAAAATTTATGCAATAAGCTTTAGACACAAAGCACATTTTATCCTTAGTTCAGTGATTCTAATCGTCCTCATACCATTCTAAAAACGCACCCTGCAAAAGAATAAAAAAAGATGTTAAAAAATTTGGATGCTTTTTTTATAATTGGATTTAACACAAAAACAGCTACTTAAATCAAGAATGCTCGCATACACTCTTTCGAAACATTTCGATGATGTTTTTACGCCACAGGTAATAATTTTTGCAGTATATAGCAGCCAATTCTTCAAAAAGTGTATATTTTTCATGTCTTTGCAAAATATTATTCAGAGGCAGTTGCAGCTTTTTTGGTGTTAATAAATTCATGTCATAAATGTGACAAACTTTGGAAGGCTGTTAAATTAAACTAAAATTGTAATAACTAATGATATCACATGGCAAGCAAAAAATTTTGCAATTTAAACAAGAAATTTCATAAGAATTTTGATATTTTTCACATTTTTTGCAAAATCTAGAAAAACTAAAATAAATATTGAAGAACAAAGGAAAAAATACTGTGTTTTTGGCATTATATGAGGAACAGAGTGAGTAAGGTATAAAAGATAAAAACCATGCTGTAAAAATTTCCTGATTTCCATGACTTGGGACCCATTACATGACTTTTCCAGGTCTCCCTGATTTGTGGGACAAAAAAACCCAAATTTTGTAAAAAAGGTCAAAATCACGAGTGCACCTGTCATTAGTGTCAACATTCATGACTAAAGTTAAGGAAAAGGAATTTTAGCATGAACCAGCTTTTTACTTGAAGAAGAAGAAAAGCTTAAAATTAAAGGAAAAAGTTACAGCAAAGGAAAAGGATTCACCATGAACCAGTCTCACGAAATTTGTGCTTATGCGATTGGTAAACCCAGCACAAGTGATTAATACCATAATGGTAGAGCGAGCCATGATGAATTTTAAAATTTGTTGCTTATAGTAAGACATGTTTTTTGGTAAATTTAAAGACTGTAACGAACTTTGACTGAAAGAAATTGGGTGTGTCTAAAACATTGACTGGTGAATTGACCACTGACCAGAGCCTTCTGGTGGTCTGATTTTAACCAAATTTGGCAGACAATTCAACTGCATAAACAAACACATCCCTTAATATATTACTCCTCTCGCCCCTAAAATAAGGGTAGTAGAGCGAAAAAACGCGATTGACCAGCGAAAAAGTTGTTGACCGGGCCCTTATCTTTATCCAATTTTCACCAAATTTAGCAGAAATATAAGGATACCTAAAGTGCACATGCTGTAAAAATTTTACATTTCTGCCAAGTTTGGTGAAAACCAGATAAAGATAAGGGTCCGGTCAACAACTTTTTTGCTAGCCAATCATGTTTTTTTGCTCTATCACCCTTATTTGGTGGGTGAGGAGAGTAAAATTTTTACAGAATGTGCACTTTAGGTACGCTCACATTTCTGCCAAGTTTGGTGAAAATTGGAAAAAGATAAGGGCCCATGCTTTTTTGATCTACCACCCTTATTTGGGGGGTTGTTTATGCAGTTGTCTTTGCCAAATTTGGTTAAAATCAGAATACCAGAAGGCTCTGGTCAGTGGTCAATTGACAGGTCAATATTTTAGATCTACCCAAAGAAATTAATACCACCTAGCTTATGTCTTACACACTTTACCCTTTCAATAATTACAATTTTTGCTGTTTTTTGGATAAAAATGACAAAATAAAAATTATATGCATGACACCACTAAAGATGACACAGATGACAAAACAGAAATTTTTATTAAACAATTGCCTTAAATTATTTCCATCTTGGGTCAACTTTTGTTGTCAACAATGCATTTACGCAGATTTTCATTTCCATATTTGCAAATATTGACAAGAAGAAGTGAAACCTAGGGCTGTGTCAATTTTTTTCATATCACATATCTACAAGAATTTCCACAAACTGTTACTGTTATATTCCACCTCAGGGGGACCTATAGAACACCCCCAATAATTTTTTTTTTCAATATCACACTTCATGTAAAAAAAAATTGATCCTCCATCTTTCTCTAAAATATTTTTTATAGCCTGATGTCTCTCTTCAACCTTAAAAATTTTTGCACGTCACTAAATTATTTCTCCATCTACCTCTAAAGTTCTGCCCTCATTCTCTAAATATTTTTTATTTTAACAGAGAACACTTAAAAAACACTGAAAACTTGAAAAATTTTGTGTTTTATTCCAGAAATCAAAATGTTGGAAAGAAAGCTTTAAAATGTGACCAAAACCATGGTATAAAAATGTGAAAAACATAATAAAAATTAAACAAAAAAGTTACCCAATAAATTATGCTAAAATATTTTAAGCCTTAAATTACCATCATGGCTTTACTGGGACTACCTAATTTAATGACCACAAATTTTATTGACCAAAAATATTAAAACGAAAAATCAACTACTACCATTGAAAAACCAACCACTGCCATCTCCATATAGATACTACCATTAAAAAATCAAGTACTACTCCATGTAGCTATCATTCAAAAATCAACTACTACCATCCCCATATAACTACTGCCTTTGAAAAATCAACTACTACCATCTCCATATGTCCACTGCCATTGAAAAATCAACTACTACCATCTCCATACAGCTACTACCGTTGAAAAATCAACTACTATTGCTTTTTCGATGCTAGTAGCTATATGGAGATGGTAGTATTTGATTTTTTGATGGTAGTAGCCATATGGGGATGGTAGTAGTAGATGTTTCAATGGTGGTAGCTACATGACGGTGGTAGTTATTGGTTTTTTGATGGTAGCTATATGGAGATGGTAGTAGTTCATTTTGCAATGGTATTAGCCATATGGGGATGGTAGTAGTTGATTTTTTAATGGTAGTAGTTATATGGGGATGGTATAGTAGTTGACTTTTCTATGGTAGTAACCGTACTAACAATATACAGATAGTCGATTCTAATTTTTTATTTGAAAATCAATGGTCATTAAAATTCGTGGTCATCAAATTAGAATTTCCCGGCTTTACTATAAAGAGGCTCTGGTGCACTATCTGGACACTAAAACGGGACGTTTTTTGAAGACGATTCTTTTTGAAAACGCTAATTTAGCGGTTTTTAAATTAATTTAAGAGTGGAAATATGAAAAAAAATACTGTTTTTTAATTAAAAAGACAATTTACATGTAAAATGCACACATAACCAACAAAACTAGGGTCATACTGTCTATTGGGCCATTTTTCAGAAATGCGAGGATGCCAAATCTCAGGTACCAATGGGATTTTTTTTTTTTGGGGAAGAAGTCAGGTTGGGTTGGGTCAGGTTGGTTGGGTAGGGTTAGTTTTGGTTGGTTGGGTTGGTCATTATTTGTTTTTTTATAAATTTTTAGAGGAGCCAAAAGGTTAGGCTCTGGGTTGGGTTGGGCCGGGTTGGTTGAGTAGGGTCAGTTTTGGTTGGTTGGGTTGGTTATTATTTGCTTTTTTATAAATTTGTAGAGGAGCCAAAAAGTTAATATTTTTTTCCTTTTCCCTAATTTTCAGTATTTTCTGGAAATGTGGGCAACATTGTAAAAATATCAGGGCATGGATATTGGCAGATATTGTTTTGATCAAGTAAAAAGAAGGAGCCAAAATTAAGGAAAGAGTGAGGTTAGGGCGCTCTTTTTTAAGGTTTTTTTTATTTATTTTCTCCAAAAATCGTGTGTCCGGATAGTGTACCGGCCCCCTATAAAGAATTTTTCGTTGAGTTGACCAAAAATGACAGAGACCGGCATATGTATACTAATAGTTAATTACCAAAAACTCCCAGCCAGAAAAAAAGATCTAATACACAAACGAACTAGATAATACCCTGCGATTATTAAAAAAATGGTAATTATACAGTATATGGTTTTCTGCCATTTTTGTTTTTTTTTGAAAAATTCTTTATGGGGGCACCTTCTGGGGCCCTAGGACCCCAAATCCGTCTGCGCCGGTTGGTTTTTTTTTTATTTTTTTTGTTTTTTTTTAATTTTTTTTCACTAAAACAAACCAAACCAACACAGTCCAACCCAACCTAATTCAAACCAACCCAAAACAATTAAAAAAACACTTTACAACCCCCCCTGGGCACCCTTTTTTCTCGTTAAAAAAAAAAAAAAAAAATCGGGCGCAGGCGGATTTGGGGTCCTAGGGACCCTAGAAGGTGCCCCCATAAAGAATTTTTCAAAAAAAATCAAAAATAGCAGAAATCGTATACTGCATAATTACCGAAAATTTGGGTTGGGAAACTGATCGATGTTTATAGCAACCACCAAGGGTTTCACTGGACTGGAAATTTTGGTCAGTGAAAAGCTCCTCGGCAACCACCATATTACCAAGTGACGCCAACTTGTTTTACCATCAAACATGAGGAAACAAACTATTTATGCTGAAAAATATTAATACAATAACTTCTATACTTATAAGTACCAACTTACCAAATATTTTGATGAAAAAAACTGCACAAAATAACAAAAAACGTCACTTTGAGAAATTAAAATGGCCGTCTCCGTTTACTGTGTCTCCCTCGTTCCCAGCGGTCTACAATTGTCTAGAATTTAATGAGGACTGGGCCGCCCGCGCCGGCCCTTGCAAGAAATCACGTTCGGCTCCGTTCCACTTCGCGGTAAACCCAATCAATAATTTTTCTTTTCTGTCCTTCTCTTTAACTGGTATTGAAAAAGGACAACAAGCTAACAAGGATGACGAGATGCCAAGAACTTGGGGAGATTGTTCCGCTCAGATCAGAGGGATTATTTGCTCTATTTATTTGTTTGGTTGGCGAGAATACCACATCAAATTCGTCATTAAAAATCATGTATATTACCGAAAGGTAGATAACACGTATAGGTAAAAAGGAAAAAAATAGGGTTGGCCGCGGGCGCCCGCGGATTGGCGAAATAGTTGACAAAACAAAGTATTGGTTCGCGTCCGTTGCTTATACGTTCATACAATGCTTAGCACAGCATACACTAGAAAAATCACTTCCATCTTTGTTGCACTCCCGGTACGTGTATAGCTTCTGCTCTTTCGATTGACTCATAAATAAAACTTTTCTATACTATACTAAGAGATTTTTTGCTGTACCATGCATTGTGCGCACCGATTAATTGGACCTTTATATTTAAACAGGCTAAAAAAGGACTCATATACCTACGTTTAAGGAAAAGCTATTAGTAAAATATAGTTTTGGTTAGATTGGGGTTATTTTTGGTATGTTTGGCGTGGCGGTGTTGTGTTTAAATTTAGGTACCTATATTTTGAAGTTTTTGGGATAGTCAGATCAGGTGATTAAAACAAAATTCAAAATAAAGCTATTTTCTCATAAACCAATTAATGTTATTAATTCAGAATGTTTTATAACGGTCTTTTTATTTGGTTTTTTACTCGAAAATGCATTATTAAAAAAACAATTAAAATAAAAACATATTTTAATTGACTTTTTTGGATGTTATAAATACCTTTTAGTTAACCCTATACATTAATTAATAATTTGTATTAAAAGGTGTAAAGTCAAAAAAACATTCATTAAATAAACAAATTTTTATGGTAGCTTTTTAATGTTAAAAAAACAATTATATTTATACTTTATTCCATCCTAAATTCACGTTAGAAATGTCCAGTGGTTAATGACATATCAAAAATAAACATATATTGATGGTATTTTCTGTAATGTTAATAAAATTAAGGTCTTTTAAATGTTTGTTTATTAATGTTTTTTATAATATATATTTTTAGTCATGCTTTTGCTTTAAATTTGAGGTAAGTTTTCCTACATTTTTTTTAAATTCCAAAAGATGACTTAAGTCTAACACATTTTAGTGTTTGAAAAAAAACATTTTTTTTTCAACATGTATTTGACGTTTATTACGATTTTGATTCTTAGTGGGTGTACACCCTTCGACCCCGCATATCTGTCAGGGGATAATCTCAAAAAGGTAGTTAGATACTAGCGATTCTGGAAGTCATAGGAAGTGATCGTTCGCCTGAGAGAAGAAAAGTAGTTTCAACCAATAAACGCGCTTAAAAGCAGTGACGAGACGGTCGAATAATCACCAAACTATTATGGGCACGCGCAGAGCTGCCTCGAACAACAATTTTTGAGCGAAGCCGTTCTCTCGACTAGATCCAGTAGTTGGGAGTTGTAGGAAAGCTCGTATTATTTTAGAGCAAGCTATTGGACGAAACCATCACGTGACCGAACTCGCTAATGCCCATGCTACGGCAAACTTGACCGTCTTTTAGAGAAGGACTCGCACAGTGGTCGATTTTTGTAAAAACGCGGATATTATAATATAATCGTACAAAATATTTAGTTTTAATAAAAAGATAAATTTATTCTTATTTAGCTGGTACACAGGATGATCGTGTGAATTTTCACATTTATCTTAAGACATTTTTAAGAGGTAAAAGATATATATTTATTAATTAGCTAAATTTGTGATGGTGGTGTGAGGGGGGATCTACGAAGGACATGTAGATTGAAAGACGATTCGAGCTTGAATGGGTTTTATTTAGCCAAAAATATTGAGATGTCAAATACAGTTTGAATAAAGCACTGATGGTAATATGACTATTTAAAAGTGTCCAGTCACGTAATAATTTTGGTTACAGTTAAAGTCAAATGATATTTTAACTTTAAGCTCACGTCACAAAATTAAACTAAAAATGTTAGTTTAGAGCAATCAAATTTACTTTAAAGTAATTGATACAATATGTAAATGTTACAGTATACTAGAATATCTTTATGTATATAGGGTATATTGAAAAGAATGCCAACCGAAACTTTCAAATGAAATACCCAGTATATTATTGCATTTTTGCATTCTGTTTTGAAATTCTAAGCATTTTTATATAACGTACCCTATGTCGATCTTTAACTGTTTTCGAGATATTAACAGTTGAATACTGTCATACTCTGGGTCTTCTATTTGAAATTTGATGTTGAAAACTGATACGTAATGTCAAACTATTCGCCTAGTATCTTGACAACCATATAGGGGCAAATTTAGATACATTTAAAATTTTTAAAATTTTTCCATTTATGTCCGTGTTTTCCGGAAAATCGACCACCGTGCGTCGTTCGAATGACTTTCTTGCAAGCTCGCAGAAACGCGCCTTTTTATGGTACAGTATAGTCCATTCTAAAAATGTCAGCCTTTCCAAAATTCTTGCCGTTTTTTTTCGCGTGCTCTCCGACTGTAAACAGGGTGTGTTATTGATGCGGAAACTTTAATATGAAACACCCCGATTTGCTAAATGTAATGTAATAAAAATACCATGCTTCATTTTTTGTTTAAATAACTATGCTAGCAGCAAAATTCCAGTTTAAAAAAAATTGGATGTTCAAAAGTCACCGTTTTGTATGTATAATATGTACAAGCAAACAAAAAATCAAATTGAAAAGGTCGAGTGTGTATTTGAAAAGCTGCTAAAAATTTCTAGTTTGTGCAACAAAACTTTTTTAAGCATATTTAACAATTATCTGTCATTTGAACAAAAAATATAAGAACAGGGTATTCTTATTAAATTTTGCGTTGTTTTATCAAGCTTGTTAAGAGAAAAAAATATGCAGACCTTAAATATCCCAGATAGCATACATTATCTTTTTTGACGATTTTAAGTCCTTTGCTTCTGGACGTCTTAGAGAAGTTGATATATTTTACCTACCCGGATGTGGTAAAGTGCACACGACTTGTTTTTCAACGGTAAATAAAGTATTTCGATCGGGATCGGATGTGATTTTAAAGTCATGTTTTATAACATCAATAAGACGTCTTTCACGGGACGTTTTAAAGACGTCTGGTTTTATAGCTTGAAAATAACATTGTGTTATCTGGGATTAGGTCCAGTAAACTGTAACGAAACAAAAAAGGAGCGATAGATAGTTATAAAGTCAAATTATAATTAGAAGATTTTAAAAAAGTTTTGCTTAATCTAAAAAGATCATCTAAGGAATCATCTAGTAAAACTTGTTTAATGACTGAAGTATGGGCTTGGATGAACTTGTTTTGGGATAAGAACAAATAAAACAACCTAGTCACAAGTTTTCGAAAAATGTTGCGGTACAATATTTAATTGACAGTGTCAAAAATGTGATAGATTTTGTGTTTAATAAAAGCGAATTGTGCATTTAACTCTCGAGTTAACCTCAGATGTCTTATTTTGGCACTTGGTAAATGTCAGCCATCTTTCTCTTCCGACATAACCGCCATATATGTGATGAGACTAGATTATTTTTTGTTGTAAAGAATGAAAATCTATTTCGTCACTAAAATTTTGATCATAAACGCACTAAAATGTTTTAACGTTTTCTTGAAAAACGTTAAAAATTGGCTGTGTAAGTATGTAGGTAAAAAATTCGTGTTACAAAACGGATTATAATTAAAACAGATTTTTACTCACGCGCGCATTCCCATTGCGCTTTTCCATAAGACAGAAAACAAACTGTGGAACAAAATAACGTTAAAAATAGACATACAGGGTGTCCCATGTAAAATGTACAACCTAGAATTTTTCGAGAACAACAAATTTTAAACAACGAATTTTTGTAGTATGCTTTCCCAAGAGGTGAGCGTTCTCCACCCCCATTTAAATAGGAAATGAGAGGATGCCTTATTTTAAAGGTCTTTTAAATATTTTTATAAACATGTTAAAATTTGAAGGAATATATTTTTTGAGATATTTACTTTAATCCTTATTTTTTTAATTAGTGTGATAATTTCTAAAGGAGTTTTGTGACTATGTGGGATTGATAGCTCTTTAGTCACAGAACCAAGTGTTTTCGAGTGTTTTGTTCGCATCCGTGTAGAAGAAAATTGAAAAAAAACAAGAGTTTTGCCCTTTTCTCTTCAAAAAATCTTAATAATTTGAGGTTTTGTCAGTCCAACTTCAAATGTACCTCAAACTATTGGGCATGTATGCCAAATTCGATCTTTAGAGATTGATGTAGTTTGAAGCTTTATGACCTTGAAATATAAAGCGAAGATGACCAAATTTGGTAAGAGAGCAAAGAGGGGCAATTCCAACAATATTGTTGAAAAAAAAATTGTTTCAGCTATGAGGCATTTCAATATGGCGGCTGATATATCAAAATGTGGACCTATAACCACGTAAAAAACAAAAATGACAAGGTGGCCATCACGGAAAGCTGGTTTTTTACTTGTACATGTTATTTTCAAGGTCAATCAAGGTCATGAATAAACTAAATTCTTTTTTCATAGTAAGCGGCGATAAGTCTAGTACTAGTCATAGCTGAACCTAATTTTTTTTAACAATATTGTCGGACTTGACCTTGTTATCTTTCTTACCAAATTTGGTACTCTTCGCTTTAATAGTTGATGAATAGCGCCCTTTAGTATGCTATTTTTGCAATATGTTAATTTTACTGGGGTATTTTTCAAGGTCATGAAGCTTCAAACTGCATCAAACTCTAAGGATCGAATTTGACATACATGCCCATAGTTTAAGGTAGATTTGAAGTTGGACTGACAAAACCTCGAATTATTAAGATTTTTTGAAGATAAAATGCCAACAATCTGTTTTTTCGCTACTTTGAAGATCATTTAAGGTCGAATCACCTTGAAAGTAAATTTTTTGGAATCCTCGTTCTCGAATTATATGGAATCGAGTATAATCATGCCCCGGTTGCGAAAGTTGTATTTTTTATGATTTTTGGCCGCCATCGTGACAGATGACGATCAACCCCTTCTACACGGATGCGAACAAAACACCCGGTAACACTCGATTGTGTGACTAAAGAGCTATCAATCCCACATAGTCACAAAACTCCTTCATTCAGAATCCCACAGACTTACACATGTCCGTTCACTAAAAAGGATTCCGAGACACATCACCTTTGTTTTTGCCAATAGTAAAATGGTGGAAAGAAATTTTAGCTTATTCGGCAAAACATCAAAAAAAGTGCTACGAGCCGTGTGTTACTTTTTACAAAACGTATGTGTGTAAAGACATTTAAAAGACCTTCAAAAAGGCTTTTTAACCCACTTTCCCCAATGAAATTTTGGCGGGTGCTTAATCCACAAAGGGGTTCTCCATCAAAAATACAAGTGGAGTTTATTTCGTAGTAGAATCGATGCTAGAAGTGAACTTCGTTTTTTGATGTCACTTGTAGTAATTGAGATATTCAATTTTAACTATCTTGGGAATTTGGAACCTTTGGTTGCACTAAAACAAAATTATGATTGTTTTCCACAAACCAAAACTACACTTTTTTGCACTCGACGCGCGTTTCGCTAACAACGTTAGCATCATCAGGAGACGATAAACAATGAACTAAATAAATCTACGCTCTATCTTATATACAATCCTTTAGTGGGCGGAGATAAGACTAATAAATTGTGATTGATCACGATTTTTAATCCTACCTCCCCTCAACCAAAGAATAAAGTGTACTAAACGGGATAGGTCCTCTATCTTTATTTAAACTATTTCTGGATTTAATGATTTCCATACTTTCATATGCATTCAAAAGTCTTTTGTTTGGTACACTTTTTAGAAGTTTTAGGTTATCTAATGTGAATCTATGATTGTTTTCAAAAGCATGCTCGGCCACACTTGACTTTTCTGTTCTTCCGTATTTTAAGTGTGCTAAGTGTTCTTTAAAACGTGTTTGAATAGAGCGTCTCGTTTGGCCAACATATTTTTTATCACAATCCATGCAACTAATTTCGTAAATTCCACTTTTTTCTAGAACTGTAGTTTTATCCTTGGGATTTCCTAGTAAGCTTCTTATTGTGTTACCGGATTGATATACTAATTTAAGACCGGTGTTATTAAATACTTTTTGTATCAATTCCGTATAATCCTAATTATACGAAAGGATTACAGAAAGTATTTAATAACACCGGTCTTAAATTAGTATATCAATCCGGTAACACAATAAGAAGCTTACTAGGAAATCCCAAGGATAAAACTACAGTTCTAGAAAAAAGTGGAATTTACGAAATTAGTTGCATGGATTGTGATAAAAAATATGTTGGCCAAACGAGACGCTCTATTCAAACACGTTTTAAAGAACACTTAGAACACTTAAAATACGGAAGAACAGAAAAGTCAAGTGTGGCCGAGCATGCTTTTGAAAACAATCATAGATTCACATTAGATAACCTAAAACTTCTAAAAAGTGTACCAAACAAAAGACTTTTGAATGCATATGAAAGTATGGAAATCATTAAATCCAGAAATAGTTTAAATAAAGATAGAGGACCTATCCCGTTTAGTACACTTTATTCTTTGGTTGAGGGGAGGTAGGATTAAAAATCGTGATCAATCACAATTTATTAGTCTTATCTCCGCCCACTAAAGGATTGTATATGAGATAGAGCGTAGATTTATTTAGTTCATTGTTTATCGTCTCCTGATGATGCTAACGTTGTTAGCGAAACGCGCGTCGAGTGCAAAAAAGTGTAGTTTTGGTTTGTGGAAAACAATCATAATTTTGTTTTTTTATATTCAATTTTGATAGTTAAATCCTGCCACTATCTCGTCATCAGTTTTGGAGCTTTATCAAACCTTTTTGGTAATACACGCCGAAGTTAACAAATACAATATGTCATTGTCATGTCTATATGTGACACTTAATCTTCAAAGACAAGGCACATGGTAGATTCAAAAAGAAGGAACAGTGGTTATGTCTAAGTAGGCCGGTGTCTTAGCCCAACACCGTTCTCAACTAAAAAGCCAGTTAACTCTTATCTCTTCAGTGCCCTTTAGCCAAAGATTTTTTTTGACACCAAATTGACAGGTAAAACATGGATTTTCTATCAGTTGGGTGTCAACATGACCGCTATAATAATAGTAGGCTAAAGGATACTAAATCGAAAAAGAGTTAACTGGCTTTTTAGTTAAGCAGGTGTTGCTTAGCCCCAAGAAATATAAAAAAACTTCAAACTTGGATGCATCTGAGATTTTTAGCTAAGCTTTAAAAAAAACCCGAGACACAAGCTCTGTGTCATCCCGTTCCCCAGATATTACGTCATAAAGATTAATGTTATCAGATATTCGTCAAACTACGATAATTTTAGATTTATTGGTTTTTTTTTTAAGAAAATGCATATGAGTACGAAAAACCCCTAATGAAGCATTTTCCAAACAATAAAATTTTTTTTTTAAACCATATGTCACTTTCAGTAACGTATTAAACTGAATATTGTTGATAAATCCGTAGAAAAATATTGCAGTTTAATTTTATTTGTCTGATCAATTTTATATTTTACTTAGAAAGTTATAAAAAACATGCAGAATGTCATAATCACGTCACAAAATTTAAATTATGTTGGGTATTTTTATCAATTTGTTTTTGTTTTTTAGCTAAATCTTATTCTATAAAAGGATCTCGGGAAAAACTAATACAAGACTTTGGCTACCCCTCTCACACGTGGTCGAATAATTAATTAATGAGGCAGTACAAACTATAATACTTATTGTTAATAAGTACATTTTAATAATTTAGTACATTTTAATTTATTTTTTGGATATTTGCGGAATTTGTAAAAACGCTTACAAGCACATTAACTCCTGTAAACCGTTAGCGATAGTTGGGATAGACCACAGTGGGACAAACATATTTTTTACGGCGGACGTGTTTATGGAAAGTGGGTAAAGTGCCACCATCTTGCATTTGCATGAAATGTCAATTCTTACAAAAATTTTGTATACATTGACGTAGCGTTTTTTACAAAAAACGAAAGTTAATAAAACGAATAATGTCTAAACAATAATAATAATAAAACATATGAAGTCAAAAAAAATATTTTGTACAAATCCCATTAAAAAAAAAAGTTATCACCCTATGTTGATAATTTTTTTCAAAAAAAATAGTAATAAATTATTAAATTCTAAAAGAAATTAAAAACCACGGAGACAGCTCAAGCCAGTGTCTCGCTACAGTCGATTGAGTATGTAAAAACACTAGACAAATTTTTACTTTTGAGTATTCAGCTTACTATGTTGGGAATTTGGAACCTTTGGTTGCACTAAAACAAAATTATGATTGTTTTCCACAAACCAAAACTACACTATTTTGCACTCGACGCGCGTTTCGCTAACAACGTTAGCATCTATTTTTTTGGTTATAATACAACCCTTGCAAATCTAATAATAACTCAAAAGTACATTCTTAAAATCATAAACAAAAAACCAAAAAGATACCCTACAAATGAGCTATTTAGTGTGAGCAAGGTATTAAAAATAAGAGAACTTTATATAAAAAATGTTCTTAAATACATGAAAAATAATACAAAATATAAAAATCAACCTATCTATACTATAAATACAAGATCAGCTGCACAGGAGCAATTACTTGTGGAAAGGGTCAATTTCACAGCTTGTCAAAGACATATTTCATATATTGGCCCAAGACTTTTCAACTTAATTCCAAACCCAGTAAAACACATCTCTAATAAAAAAACCTATGCACTCACTGTGACCAGATGGATTCTTGAAAACACTGATAAAATCATACATAAAGTACCTTTTCTAAACTAAACTATTAAACTAAACTTATAAAAAAAACAAAATATTAACTTTTCATTTTAAATTTAGATAAATAATAATGTACCTATTAAAAAAAATAATAATAAAAACATAAAAACATAAACAGGCTCAGTTGAAACTGCACGACCAGCTGCTGGGGTGGTCGAGGCCACGGACACATTTTTGATAAAATGAATTAATGTTGTGTGTTTAAATGTGATCGTCTGTGCATTATTTTAACTAGAAAAAAAATAATAAGTAGATAAGTAAATAAATAAATTAGTAATTAATTTAGTAGGTATTGAAATGTAATTTATAAGTATTTAAGACTGACAAGGACCAATTTCCCGACGAGCCAATCAATGGCTCAGGGAAAATGTTCCAACTAAAATGTAAACAAATGTACCTGAACGATGTTAATAAATTGAAATTGAAATTGAAATTGAAATCATCAGGAGACGATAAACAATGAACTAAATTAATCTACGCTCTATCTTATATACAATCCTTTAGTGGGCGGAGATAAGACTAATAAATTGTGATTGATCACGATTTTTAATCCTACCTCCCCTCAACCAAAGAATAAAGTGTACTAAACGGGATAGGTCCTCTATCTTTATTTAAACTATTTCTGGATTTAATGATTTCCATACTTTCATATGCATTCAAAAGTCTTTTGTTTGGTACACTTTTTAGAAGTTTTAGGTTATCTAATGTGAATCTATGATTGTTTTCAAAAGCATGCTCGGCCACACTTGACTTTTCTGTTCTTCCGTATTTTAAGTGTGCTAAGTGTTCTTTAAAACGTGTTTGAATAGAGCGTCTCGTTTGGCCAACATATTTTTTATCACAATCCATGCAACTAATTTCGTAAATTCCACTTTTTTCTAGAACTGTAGTTTTATCCTTGGGATTTCCTAGTAAGCTTCTTATTGTGTTACCGGATTGATATACTAATTTAAGACCGGTGTTATTAAATACTTTCTGTAATCCTTTCGTATAATTAGGATTATACGGAATTGATACAAATTTTGAGTCGCAGGTATCTTTTTGTCTGAAAAAGGTAGAATTCCGAAAGGTCTTTTGAAAAGAATGTCTATTTATCAGCTTATTTATTAAGCCCTCGTCGTTTTATTCTTTGGTTGAGGGGAGGTAGGATTAAAAATCGTGATCAATCACAATTTATTAGTCTTATCTCCGCCCACTAAAGGATTGTATATAAGATAGAGCGTAGATTAATTTAGTTCATTGTTTATCGTCTCCTGATGATGCTAACGTTGTTAGCGAAACGCGCGTCGAGTGCAAAATAGTGTAGTTTTGGTTTGTGGAAAACAATCATAATTTTGTATTCAGCTTACTCTAAAACTTCACCGTGTTAAATTATCAAGATAATAATTTTTCGTTTAATAGTTTTTGTAAACGTGTAAAGTTAGCAATTATAAAGTTTGAAAAATTATATATATTTTTTTAAATTTAAACTTTCGATTTCTAAGCCAGAGCTCACATTGTTTTGTAGAAAATTTAATGGTCCTAATTGTGGTACAAATTAGTTTTCTTTGTCATATATATGTCAAAAGTTATAAAAGAAAAATAAGCGTGTATTTTATTATCTAACAGTCAAGCCATGATTTAAGGAATAACGTTTTTTTAAAGCTTTCTTTCTAAACTTTCGATTTCTAGAATAAAACACTCAAATTTTTCAAGTTTTCACTGTTTTTTTTAGGCGTTCAGAAAAAGTAATACCAAAAAACATTTTTTCTCTGTTAAAATGAAAAATATTTAGAGAGAGAGGGCAGAATTTTAGAGGTAGATGGAGAGATAATTTATTGTCGTGCAAAAATATTAAAGGTTGTTGAAGAGAGACAGAAGGCTATAAAAAACTATTTTAGAGAAAGATGCACATAATTTAAGGCAAATGTTTACTAAAAATTTCTGGTATGTCATCTGTCTGTCATCTTGAGTGGTGTCGTGTATATAATTTTTATTTTGCAATTTTTATCCAAAAAACAGCAAAAATTGTAATTTTTAAAAGCGTAATAAAGCGTGTAAAACATAAGCTGGTATTAATTTCTTTCAATCAAAGTTTTTACAGTCTTTAAATTTACCAAAAAACGTGTCCTACTAAAAATAATTTAACAGGTATTTAAGAAAATTGTTTTAAGGGTGATTATGGCTTGACCATTAGTATTTGAGAATTTTTTAAGCGTTAATTTATTCTTTTGCACTTTTTGTGTTAGATAACTCTAAAATGATGTTCCTAGCAGATTTGTGAAAAAGTACATCTTTTCCATTATCTTTTACATGTAAAACTATGCAAAAATTATGGCATGATGTTTTTTTTGAAAAGTTTCCAGTAGAAATATAACTAGTGCATGACATATTTCCGAAAATTTTTGAAAATTTTGTCTGAAACCAATTTTTTAACAAAAGCATGAGTGCATTGCACCTGAAAAAATCCCGTACCCGCAGGGTGAGGGATTTTTTCTCTGGTGCAATGCACGAATGCTTTTTTTAAAAAAAATGGGCTAAAGACCAAATTTTGAAAAATTTCCATTAGGAAATATTTTATGCACGTGTTATGTTTTGATCGGAAATTTCCCGACTTGATAAAAGTTTATTTAGGTAGTTGCTAAAAAGTTGATTTTGATATATTTATTTATTTAAATAATACCATACTTTAATAACAATTAATATTTTTTTTAATGCTAATAGTAAAATAAAACTTAAACTTAGTCCTGCTTCTGAAAACTACAATTAGGCATCCGTGTCTCGTCTTCTTTATGTTTTTCTGCCTTTTTTAGTATCGAGTATTCTTCCTTCTAATATTCTCAACTATCAAGATATATCCTTTTTAGAAGCTAGAGCAAAATTTAAAAATTTAACTATTCTTATAGACATCAATATTTCCGATTATAAATCACAGACAGACATTTTGACATTAAACTTTGCAAATTCAAAGTAGACCAAATGATTGCTAACGGAGATTCGAGATGCAGGGCTCGTCTTTTGGCTCTGCAGGAATATGAAAGCAGCTGGTTAAGAGCTCTACCTTCTTCTTCCCTGGGAAACGTTTTGGACGACTCGTCTTTCCGAATTTCTGTCTCACTTCATGTCGGACAACTTGTGGTTGAGAAACACGTTTGCTTCTGCAGCGGGCAGGTTTTCTCGCCACAGCCAAATTAATCAAATTATATCTGGCCCTTGCAGAAATTCCTTCACAATTGGAGCCTTCCGGTATTAGAGAAATGGAAAACGGGTTGACGAGGTGTCTCTGGTTCCCTGGAGGGCCGGTAGGGCTGTTTTACGGGATGCTACCTGCAAAGATACGATGGCCGAGTCCTACATTTCAAAAACATCCAGGATGGCTGGGGAGCAGCAGAGCAGGGTGAACAACAAAAATTTTCTAAATACGGATATTTAACTGATAGATTTATTTTTGTACCTTTTTGTGTTGAGACGTTTGGTCCTTGGGGTGGTGAAGCGAAAAAACTTATATCAGAGATTTGCGAAAAAATAAATTCTAAAACAGCAAAAAACTTCATTACTCAGAGGATCAGCCTTGCCATTCAACGTGGAAACGCCGCAAGCGTGTTAGGCACTATCCCGTTTGACCCTGACCTGGAAGAGGATTTTCTTGTGTAAGTATGCCTGGATAGTGTGATTGTTTTATGCTTGTTTTTAATATGTAAACAAACTTATACTTTATTAAAACTACAATTGCTATAAAATGTACAATTTTGATAAGTAGCAGGAGTATTGTGATTCTGATTTTGACAGGTCGACTGTTTTTCAAAACGGATGCAATTTCCACTTATCAATTTTTGAAAATTTTCGTGTAAAATTTCCAGTTAAATTGACACTAGGGAAATTTCCGATTTAATTTATCCTTAAGATGCCAGTTAGTACTTCGTGATATAAAAAAATATTCGTGACGTCATAACTGCTAAACCTGTTGACATACAGCTTGTGTCTCGGGCGTTCTTTAAAGCACCAGGGCTCTGCTTTTAGGCAAAAAAAATCTCAGATGCAACCATGTCTGAAATTTTTTTATGCTAAGACACCGGACTAAAGGGTAGAATGACGAAATAGCGGCAGGATTTTACTTTAAAAATTTAATATCTCGATTATTAGAAGCGTTGTATGAACAGCTTATAGTATATCAACCTTATGGAGCATTTTTGGACCAAATGGATTTATCACATAGAGGGCGTGGATACGCCAAGTTCCAATAATATTAGCAATTGATTTGTTGGCAACGTCGTATCTTACATTAAGCTGTTCATACAACGCCAGAATTGATATCAAAAAACGAAGTTCACTTCTAGACTCCCAACTAGCAATTTGTCGACGTCTCAACGTTGTGCACCGCGTGCCAACGTTGCGTCGCAACGTTTACTTTTACTCAAACACCACCCACTTTTGCACCAATTTGGTGGATGATTTTTTGATTGAGTCAACGTCGCGATCGCGACTACAGTTGAAGTAATAAATCAATGGGTTTTGGAGTACAATTATTTGTTCAAAATACTATTCATTACGTAAAATGATAAATACACTATTCGACTACAAATTAAACTATTTCTAACACTATCATATTATTAAAATAAAATGATATTCTATGTCATATATCATGTTTTGCATCATCATAACATGCGAACCAATGCCAAAATATATAAACAGACGGTAGTTTACTGTCAAATGTATAGTTCGTAGCTCTAAAAAACAAGTGCGCCCTGGATTCAGATGATTTTATGAAATTAAAAAAAAAATCATGATTTAAAAATCGCTTCGAAAATCCTCTAAAGATGTTGCTTAGGATTCCTAAGAACAAAATACGGATTTTTATATGCAAAAAGATCGTAGTTTATTGTAGAAAAAAGCAAAAAAATAATTTTTATTGTTTGTTTACAAATTAGCATACAATAGTTTTAACAATCAATCATGGCGGCACTTATTAGTTTCTATGACAACCAAAGGAGTCCCGTGTCTCGACTGCTTTAACTACTTAACTGTGTTTTGAACGGATCCCCTAACTTAAAAGACGCGAACACGCCTCAATTTTTACCCAATCGAAATTGCTCCACAGTTTGGCTTTCTGCTGCTCACCTAATTTCCATCCTTGTTGTTTACACAGGACCTTCCTCTTTTTTTCCACCACACTGGGGAATCACCTTCAATGACAGCTGTCACATGTCAAAATATCGAAGAATATTTATACCATTTGGTTCCTTTTCATAGTGAAAAATGTTCAAACAAAACTAATAGAAACTTTACAAAACACTTGTTAGTTACTTTTACTGAATTAATTGACGTTTGTATGACAGACAGCAGTGCTCCAAAATTGGTTTGTTGAAAACATAACAGAAAAATTGGTTAGATGAAAACAGGCACGCCCGCGTCTCCAACAAACCGGCCAGAAAACGTGGAGTAAATTGATCAATTTTTGGTTTAGCACACACCGGTTTGTAGTCGGGTCCTTCAAAACTAAGGAATTACTGTTAGTACAATAGACGGTCATAAATAGTTGTGATGGCGACTGAAGTTGTGATAAACGTTTAGGCGTCGTATAATAGTCGACGTTGTCGACCGTCGCCATCATAACTATTCTTTATCTGTAAAACAACGTTTAAAATTAGTGCAATTCTAATTTTTACAACTTGCACAACTAAAAATTGCTAGTTGGGCTTGGCATCGATTCTTCTACAAAATAAATCCCACTTGTACTTTTGAGGGAGAAACCCTTTAAAAGGGACGCGTAATATAAAAACTCCAATACCTATAGCCAAAACGTGTCTCCCTCGCAAACAGAATCCACGTATCTCACGGTTTTTTTTTAAGTTTCAGTAGTTCTCAAAAAGTTCTTTGTGTTACGTTTTAAATAGGCACCATGTAAACAGGGTGAAAGTGAAAAAGTAACATTTCCTATTAGTTATTAAAACAGAGCCTGACCTCAAGAAAAATTGGAACAAGGTAGTTTATTGTAGGATAGACTGTACCAAAAATATTTCAAAAGTTTACCAAAGTTTGATTATTGCAAATGTCAAAAACGACTTACGTAAGCAGGGAATAATAAAAGTCAAATTTTTAAAAATAAATAAAAACAGTCAGACTTACAAAATAGAAATGTACCTACTGCATTATATTGATTCTCTTAGTTTACTTATAAGTTACAGTTATACTTATATGCGAGTTTCTCAAAAACTCTCTGACTCACAAAATCAAAATTCACCACATTAGGTAGGTATTTGGCTTACGGCATGTAAACATTTTTTTTTCAAACGACCAGAAAATAGCCACTTTCCGTACGATTTTTCATACGGAAAGTTCTACATTACAAGGCATTTCTTTCGAAATATTTCCACACTCCAGAAAGGACCTTTTTGTTCAATTTTCCGGTCCCTTGATCCTTTTCCGGTCCCATTTTTGGCCAAGTTGGCTATGACTTCTTGTTGACAGCTTTTAGCTTGTTTTTTGGGCAGTTTTGACACTTCTAAAAAAGCTGTTTTAAATTTCTTTCAAAAGTTTTGTTTACAAAAATGGACTCAGATCTAGAAAATGAGTTGAATCCGGAGGAAATAATAAAAGCTGCTTCAAGAGTCAGATACACCGAAAAATCGACCACACATTTTTAATTCTCAAAGAACAAACTTAGAAATCTGCCTTTTATGAGCTCTTTTATCATTATTTTGCTTGATAAGTTGGCCATGGTTGGCCATAACTGGTCGTCGGTCATCACTGATCAACACCTTCTTAACTAAAAAGCCAGTTAACTCTTTTTCGATTTAGTATCCTTTAGCCTACCATAGCGGCCATATTGTCACCCAACTGACAGAAAATCCATGTTTTACCTTATAATTTGGTTATAAAAATGGCGGCAATCTTTGGCTAAAGGGCACTGAAGAGATAAGAGTTAACTGGCTTTTTAGTTGAGAACGGTGTTGCACTGATTTAGCTGTGTGAAGCTAACAGGCACTACACTATAATTTTTCTAATGTTTTATACAATTTTGCACAAGTTAAAAATACAAAAATCATTTCTAACCACAAAACTTTACTTGTTTTTCTTAGTTTTCATCTTAAAAACTACCGGCCTTAGCGGCAATGGCTATCTAGCCAACAAGAAGCAGAAAATATCAGGGGACTGTTCATAAATTACGCAACACGGCTAGGCGTCGACAAAAGTGATAGATACTAAAATGCTTTTTCTGATCGTTTGAAAAAAAAAAGTACGTACGATACACGACCGGAAAGTGTCTTTACAGGTCTAGTGACGTAAATACCTATTACCTACGACCAGCGAATAATACTAATTTTAAGACCATCTCAACATGATTTTTTTTTACTAGTGTGCGGAAAATTCACTTTTACCCACTGTTTTGCATGCGGAAAAGTTAACTTTATGGTACTTTTCCGCCCTCAACCAAAAATATAAAATAAATATATTGCTATATTTAAAAAAATTTTCTTTTTCTTGTTAGGAAAACATTTTAGTCACAATAAATAAAGAGTAAAATTTTTAAAATTCCTTTTATTGGGTTGAATGAATATCTAAGTCGAGCGAGTAGAAACAATATTATACCTAACTGGCGCGTAAAGTGACTTTTCCGAACTTAATTGCTGGCCGAACGACACGTTAGCGTTAGTGACAGTTTCCGCACTAGTTAGGTAAACTACTATAATGACTCATTTACGGTAATAGGATAATAATAAAGCTTAGACGTAAGATGTATTTTATTTTTAAGACAATAAATATTTATTAAACGTAAATAAATCCAATATACTTTTAGTACCTAACCAAAAAAGAGTCCTGTTAAATTAACTTATTACGCATTTTTAGGAAAAAAAGTATTTTCCACCTGAGTACAATGGCGTAGATATCACATAGCAACCCGAGGCAAAGCCTCGGGGGGCCGGCGATGCAAGGGGGCCCACTGTCCAAGTCAGTATTTCCAGTAAATAAAATGGTTTATTTATTTCACTAAACCATCTAAAACCCGATATTAGTTTTATTAGGCCTGCGCTTTTCCTCTCTCTAACCCAACCTAACATCACAACTCTCATGCCCAATTTTTATGTTACTGATCAGGGTCAAATTAACTCATTCATTCAATAGAGATATTTTGTTTAGTGTCTTTGAAAATTGAATTTTTGACATTTTGAAAGCCAATATTTCGAAAATTAGTAAAGTAAACCTTATGATATGGGGTACCATTGGAAAGAGAATTTAAGGTTCCCAGAATATTTTCCAAAAATAGCCCTCCAGAAAAGAGCTACATAGGGGATTTTACTTTTTACGGTAAATAGTAGTCGGCGTCTCTAGACCAACTGTACACTAGGATCTATCTTTTACGATAATCAAGATATTTTTATCTAAATCTCTATGGAAAACTTCGATATTCATTCAAATATCCCCCGTAAAACAGGGCATAGACAACAATTCCATGCAAGTTTAAATGCCTCTATCTGGGAAACCATAAGAGATAGAGTATGAGTGTGTGATATTGTCAAAAAGATAATTTTTTTTAGAATTCAAAAATGTCCTATTTAAAAAAATATATATTTTTTTGCCATACCTCGTAAAAAAAATGACATAAAAAAAAATTAAAAATCTCAGTTGACGTGTTTTTGGATTTTTTTGTAAAACCAAATTCTAACCCGCTAAAAGCACCGTTCCGTTTAAATAATCCACCCTGTATATATATATGTTTTTGAAAAACCACGCGATTCTGTGGGGGATACCAGAAGTCTCCGTTGTGCAAAATTTTGTTAATTTTTGATGTGCGGTTTATCTGTTTAACTAAACGAACTGTTTTTAAGATTCAAATGCACTCTTAAAGACCGAAAACTAGGAAATAAAATATAATATAAAAAAATATCTCAAGTAGAGTTTAATAAAACATTGCGGAGTAATGTTTGCAATATAATTTTTTTACATGTTTTGTTTCGGTAACCGTGTTTAGATTCTTTTTAGTCTAGTTGTGTCTAGGCTTTTAGCATTTCTTATTTTAAAAGTTTAATTTGCTGCTGTGGTTGCAAAACATATTTGGCGGACATCATTAAAAAAAAACCATTCCTAATGGTCAAATTTTGGTATGCGTTGTAAAAAACATTTTGATCCAATTTTTCTGAGGTTAAACCTCATTTACAGTGCAAAAAAAGTGTCAAAATAGTTTTAAAAGTATTTTTTTCGCTTTGTTTGCACTTTGTAAAAAAAAAACGTTAGAAATCCTCTTTTTTCATTACTTATTGTGGACCTCGTCTTCGGCTTAGGCGATATAATCGAATCTTCTGTCATAAGAATACCTATAGTTAGAAGTTTCTAAAGCGTCAGTTTGAAATTATTGACGAAACAAGTACAAAATTTAAGACGTAAACTGTATCAGAAAATATTAATGACTTACCCGAAATCGCAAAAATATGCCTAAACATCTTGACACACTTTCGAAAACATCCCAGTTCCTGCAAACCTCGTTTTATTTCCAAAATAAAACTAAACTCTGGCACACTTCTGCCAACTGTACCGATTATTCGTCATTTATTTAAGTTTCTACGAATTCGGAGCATTGCAGTATTTTTCGGATACTCAGGAGTTACACAGTAACCTGAAACTACCCTGCTAAAACTAAAAAACTTGCCTCTCCTTTATATCTTTCGGTTCGGCCGAACTGTCTCCGTCCTTGTCCCACGCGTCGTACAATTCCCCATGACGTAAGTTAGGAATAACGCCGTTTGCGTATGAGGTGAATTTGAACAGGGGTTGTATTGATTGTCTGGATTACACAGAAGCAGTAGCGCAGCGTTGAACTCAATACAGTTTTTGCGCGCTTGAAGGGGGGACAGTTGGGGGGAGGGTTACCCCCAGGACTTATTTTTTTTTACAGAAATATTAAGCACTTCTCTGCATAAGTTGCAAAAATTTGCGCTAGATCACCTAATAAATAACTTTGAACCAATCAGCACGCAGTGAGCGATACCAATAATTGAAATAATTAAACTAAACTTCATCATAATGTTTTCTTAAATAATATCTGCCAAACACAAACCAAAAAATGCTAAAACCTGAAAAACATCTATTTAACTGACAACAACAAATGAAAGTGAGGAGGGGGCATGCGCAAGTTGCTCACCTTTTTATTTTTACTTTAATTCTCTATTTTTATTTCTGCTGCATAAACGCCTAGGGGCTCCATGAAACTGCCTTCACTGTATTCTTTCACCTAAAAGAGGTCTTAAAGCTAATAAAAAACGAAGATTCACTAAATACGCTGGTCAAAGTTTTTAACTTGATTTATCTGCTGACTGGCTAAAATCAACCTTTGTTATCCTGCTTAAAAAACATTCAGCAAAGAAGTTTAGTGATTACCGCCTAATCTGCCTAATGAGCCACATGTTAAAAAAATTTATAAAGAGTATCATGAAATAATTTCTGGAAAATGCGAATCCTTTATGGGCGACACGCAGTTTAGATTTCGTGGTGGGTTTCAATCATCAATCAATCAATCAAAAAAAACTTTATTGTCAAGAAAAAAAATTCTGTCGACAAAGCAGGCTAAAAACTAAAAGAAATAAAAACACGTAAAATAAGTAGGAACATAAAGAAAACACATTATTATTGAATCTTATTTTAGGTAGAATGTAAGTTCATAAAAAAGTCAAATTTGAGTCTACATTAATAAGTGATTTTAAACCTATAATCACTAACAAATTGGAAAAGTTTGTTATGTTTATACTAAATTACTTATAATAAAAAATACCCACTTTACTATGATTAAAAAGGAGCACAACAGACACATAACATAGTTGCACCAACAATTATTGTAAAGGGGACAACACTACAACAGTAAAAAGAAAAAGAATAAAAATATCTAGTCACTAAATAATTCATAAAAAAAAAGAAAAAAAAAACACATTAAAAGCAGCAAGTTTATAACTGAGTGTCATAAAATTCAGAAAGCGAGTAAAAAGGTAACTTTAAAAGCCTCTCCCTTAGATCCCTTCTGAATTTTTTAACAGAGGTAGCACATCTGAGGGTAATTGGCAAATGATTGAAAATTTTAATTCCCTCGTATATAAGAGATTTTTGTGCTAAAGTGCTTTTTGGAATTGGCAATCGAATGTTAAATTCTTGTCTTGTATGATATTGTTGAGACTTGGGCCCTTTTTTATAATTTTTAAAAACTAAAGATGCTGTTTCCAAAACATAAAGTGATGTAAGTGTTAATATTTTATGTTTGACAAATAGAGGTTTGCAAGACTCTCTTTGGTTTACATTGGAAATGAATCGAACAGCCTTTTTTTGTAATATTAAAATTATTGATAGCAAATATTGATGCGCAGATCCCCAAAACGGCAATCGCTTAAGCTTAAGTGTGACTCAAAGAGTGAGAAATATACAGATCTAGCCATATCAACTCTTAGTTCAGATCTCACACATCTCACTGCAAAGCACCCAGAAGAAAGTTTTTTACTGAGTTTAAAGATATGTTCATCAAATCTCAGCTGGCTGTCAATTGCTATGTTTTCATGGATATTGAATTCGTTTTCAATATGTTTTGAAAACTTTTTTTTCATGAGTTTTCATGACAGGTTTTAAAATCGATTTTGAATCGATTTGAAAACGGTTTTCAAATTTTGATATTTGGCAGCTGACATGTGTTATAGTTGTCAAATATTAATTTTTGAGTTTTGGTACTTTTTTTTTTTAAATGTATTTTATTTAAAAGATGATGTTGGCCCTTGCCACACATTTTTTTAAAATTTTAATTACTACTCTGTTTGCAAGTGGAAGTGAAGAAAGAAATGCTAGACTGACATATGTGTATAGCACATACACTTTCGAGCCAAATATTTCTTTTATTTTCCATAATGAATTTTTTTAAAGTCTTGAAAAAAACAAATCTTTAGTTATTTAAGTAAGGTTATGTTATTAATCTTCTTTTTTCTATACACTCCACCAAATTTTAGAATGCCGGTTCCACAGTTTTACTTCTATTTCTCTCTCTCTCTCAAAAAGAGTGAGAGCAATAAAATATAATTTGGCGGCTGTCTGGTAATCCGACGCAGTACCCTCTCCAGATAGGCCGATCAACTCATACCGATTTAGTGTCCTTTTATCCACCTTCGCCGCCATTTTCACTCAAAAGTGACAGATAATCCATTAGTTTTCTGTCAAAATGGCGGCGAAGGTGGATAAAAGGACACTAAAACGATAAGAGCTGATCGGCCTATGTGGAGAGGGTAATGTCCGACGCAATACGCACGTGTAAACTCAATCCCCGTTTTCATGGAAAATCGGTATTTCGATCTCAATACGATCTTGATCCAACCCTAAAAATTTTCAGGGTCGGATCTAGATTGAAATCGATTTGAATACTGGAAAAACAGGCGTTTTCATGGACGGTATCGGATTGAAATCGTTTTCAGAACGAACTCAATTCCCATGAAAACGTAGCAAATATGTACACCTAGAAATTTAGATACATTTTGTTTTTGTAGAAGATCCTCACCCAATTGTACATTCTGCAAACTGCACTTAAAAGCGAGAATGTTAGTTTTCTCCACATTTAAACAAAGACGATTGGCATCCCACCACTTTTTAATTTTTGATAGATCGTTGGAAATAATAGATTTTAGATATTCTATGTCTTTATGATGCCACAAAACAGAAGTATCGTCCGCAAACAATGTAAATTCACCTGCAATTTTTAAACGTACAAGATCGTTAATGTAAAGAAGAAATAACAGGGGACCCAATACTGACCCCTGGGCTCGCCGCAAGTGATATGTAGAGAAGCAGAGCGAGAGCCTCCATCGACCACCGATTGCGTACGATGGCTTAAATAAGACCTAAACCATTCCAACACCAAACCCCTAAATCCATACCGCTCGAGCTTTTCCAGCAGTATTCTGTGATCCACACAGTCAAATGCCTTGGATAGATCACAGAACACTGCTGCAACCGCGTCGCCCTTGTTTATTTCTGTATAAACATTTTCTAAAAAACTAAAAATGGCATCATGTGTACCCTTTGATGCCTGAAACCCATACTGTTTGGGCGTAATCAATTTGAATTTGACTAAATCCCACATTCTTTGCTTAACAATTTTTTCGACCACTTTGGATAAGGTCGGAAGAAGGGAAATTGGGCGAAAGTTAGACGAAACATCTGTTGCGCCACCCTTATGCAGAGGAATGACGATAGATGATTTAAGACATATGGGGAACGAACCAGAATCAAATGATTTGTTAATAGCGGCAGACAATGCCAATAAGGCGCTGTGAGCTAATTTCGATAAGACCTCGGCGGAAATTTCATCTTCACCACCTGATTTCTTATTTTTGATATCCTTAAGAGCTTCAAGAATGTCACATGGTTTAACGGGCCTAAACTGAAAAGAACTAGAAACTTTAATGTCAGACAGATAGTGCAAAGGGTCTTTATCTGTCGGAAGATTCTGTGATAAGGTGCTGGCAATACTACAATAGAAGATATTTAATTTATCCACATCAACATCCGTCTTACTACTATTTGATCTACCCCTAATGTCATTCATGATTTTCCAAGATTCTTTTTATTTACTTTTACAATTTTTTAGTAGTTTAAACTTCTAAGGTTATTGGAAGAGATTTTTAAACCTAACCTTATCCAGTGTTTTACTTGAGTTTTCTTTTGCTTAACCCAACGCAAGGGGAACGCTCGTTGGAAGTTGTCCACCACAACCTTGTGAAAAGTGCCAATCGGATCAGGTGCATGTCCAATGCTGTTCCAATTAACATGACGACAATAATTTTCAAAATCCTTAAAGGCTTTACTACTAAAAATGCGTTTTTTAGTGGTTTCCAGCGAAAAAACAGATTTTACGGCCTCATGGTCAGATGTTTGGGACACGAGAGGCCTTGATTGGCATTCGAGTCTTAGTTCCGCGGTCTAGGGATGTGTCGGTGCCAGTATATGCCTGTTTCATGGATTATGAGAAAGCATTTGATCGAGTCCAACACGAAAAGCTCATAGAATCGCTTAAAGAAGTTGGTCTAGATGACCGAGATCTAAAGATAATCGCTAATTTATACTGGAACCAGACTGCTCAAATAAAGGTTGATGGCCAAGTGTCCGAAGAGGTCCAAATAAGAAGAGGAGTACGCCAAGGTTGTATATTGTCTCCGCTTCATAACTGCGAAAAGGGTCTGACCATAAACTGCATAAAAATCAACAACATACTGCAAGAGTTATTGAATCGCATTGCTGCCAAAAGTTCAAAAATTCGGGCTTAAAATTAAATTTGAAAAAACCAAATGGATGATCATATCCAAAAAAAAGAACATCCGAGTCATGTTAGAAGTAAATGGGCAGCAAGTCGAACGCGTGGATTCATACAAATACTTGGGTGGCCTCCTCAATGAGAACTGCAAGAAGTTCGTGCAAGAATTGAACAGGCCAAATCACCTTTTATCAAAATGAAATCCGTGTTGTATAGTCGCGATCTTAATACCACTCTCCGAATTCGTGTGCTTCGGTTTTATGTTTTTAACATTTTATTTTATGGCAGGGAAGCATGACCATGTGTAAAAACTTGGAGGCATTCGAGATGTGGTGTTATCGTAGAATATTAAGGATATCTTGGACGGACCGAGTAACTAATATGGATGTTCTGCTTAGAATAAATAAAGATCTTGAAGTTTTATTTACCATCAAAAAACTTGAATATTTTTGAAAATTGATAATAGAAGGCAAAATTGAAGGCAGAAGAGGTCCAGGTCGTACAAGGATATCATGTCTTAAAAATCTTAGACAATGGTATGGTATTAATACTACGACACTTTTCCGAAAAAACAGTGGACAGAGTACAGATCCCGCTGATGATAGCCAACGTTCGAAAAGAGCCTGGCACTTGAAGAAGAAAAGAGTTTCGATGCCTTCGCTAGGTAAAGCACCCTCTTTACAAGTGTCCTCTGAGAGCCTGCCTCCTGAGAAGATGCCTCTTCTAGAAGGTGTCGAGTTCTCCAGTAGTTAAGTGCCGGGCACTTATCACACAGCCTACAAATGGGTTCTTCCTGGAAAATGCCCATTATGTGCGGGTTCTTCCTCAGTGCGCAGTGACCGATTAAGAGTCCTAACACTATTCTGGACATTTCACCATTGTTTTGCTGTGTTGTTGTCCTGGTGTCTGGTTCCAATGGTCTTTGTGTTCGTTTCCGGTCCACCGTTCTAGGAGGCCACGTACTGAGCTTTTTGGTATACCAAACACAGTTCCTATTAACTGTTTTTCGGATCCTCTCCTAGTTGGGATATCTGCATTTTCATTGCCAGCCACCCCCGTGTGCCCCGGCACCTACGCAAGTGTTAACTTGTTAAATTGTTGTTGGCTAGGATTATTAGAAGCTGTAGGCACACTAGTTTGAAATTTATTTTTTGACGTGCTAAGGCTTTTATTGCTGCTTGTCTGTCCGAGAAGATCGTGGTATTCTTATTGGAATATCTCCTTCTCAGGTTCTCCCGCAGGTACATTTCGATTGCATAAGATCAACTTTTATTTTAATTTTAATTATTATTCTTGTTTTAATTTTTATCTTCTTTTGCCTGTATAAACCCAGCTTAAATAAAACTTTTTTACCACGTGTTTCTGATTTTGACGATTTTGATCGCCTGATGATGCAGATGCAGATGGACGAAGACCATCTGCAGATAGCTCGCGATGCTAGCATTATCTGTCATCTTTATAAGTTCCTGTGCAGCAACTCCGCTTTTTCGAGATGAGACACAGCAGTTGCCCTCAGTGAGTGATTTGTAATCTTTTTTTTCTTCACGTCTAGTCCCTCCTGTGCAGCCTTTGTCTTAGTCCACTTCGCCATCTCGTTTTTGCCCATGGGTATGTTCTTAAACCATTGACGTCCCAATTTCCAGAACGGATTGATCGTTAGAAACAGGCGATCATTTTCAACGCTATCTCTCTTTGATTTCGGTGCATGAAAAAGTCGAACCGGACAGAAATTGGGGCCATTTGGATTAAGCGCGTGACTTAGATCCACCTTGAGTGGTTTTTCCAAAAATTGGATTGTACTTAATTCTGTTAGTCTTTTCACCTGCATTGTCCACTTCTTCTTTAAAAAACTGCAACTTGGTCCTGCAGCCTTCTCCTCCTCTCCTCTACAGGCTAGTTCATAGGATAACACAAAGAACAGCTTCTTTTGCTACACGTCTGCTGTCCCTTCATCACAGCTACTCACTAGTTTTTGCATTTTATCAAATTTCAAGTTGTTGACTTGAGCTTATAAGTTACCTATACAGAACGCTTCAAGCTACTGCGAACATAGGGCGGAAGAAGTCTAATTTGCCAGTGTACGTACATGCAGAGACACCGCACGCCTATCAGTGAAGCAACCAACACTCAGGCTTCCGATCGCCATTCGCTGCCGTTCGCCGCCTTTCGCCTTGTATTTAGTACGCCTCTAAACACGGTGCTGTGTGGAGCGTAGTCAATGAAGCCGGAATTTGGTCAATAAATACGCAATTTTTATAACGTAATTTTCTTATTTTTTGTCACTGATAAATACGAGCGTTTTATTGTCAATTGCTCAGATTTATCAGTGACGACGTGTTACAATGAAAATAATAAGGAGAAACAAAATAAAAGCAAGTTCTCAAAATAAAATAATACATTCTAAAAACGAAAAAGATTCTCCCAGTCAAAAAAAAATTAAAGCAAATGTTCGAAAAGTCCTCCTTGCTCGGCTAGACAATATCCGAGCCTATTATAAAAACCCCTTCTAACGTTTCCAAGCATGTTAGGGGTGATAATTGGAAAAGCTTCTTAAAAAACAGATAGAAGTCATTAGGAGCAAGATCGGGAGATCGAGCTGGCCATAAAATAGTTCCCCGTGTACTTATAACCCGATTAGGAAATACATTATCAAGATATTCCCTAACAAGGCCAACATTGTGAGCGGAACAACCATCTTGTTGAAACCATGTTTCACCAAATCTTACACCTAACAACTGCCTAGCAGTTGGAATAATGTGCTGCTGCAGTAGATCCAAGTATCTAGGACCATTCAAATTGCAATTGCCGTTAATAAAAAATGGCCCAATTACGTGTTCCCCTATAATACCCCCCCCCCCAAACATTTAGTTTTTGGGGATACTGTGTTCTTACGTCAAAATACAAATGCAAATTTTCCCTCGACCAATATCGAACGTGTGTTGGGTTATGACGATTTGACCATTTGACCATCTGCACTTTTTCGGCAACTTCGTAGACATCCATTTTTAGTTTTAAAAATGTATTATTTCAATTAAGAACTTACCCATCTGTTTCTCGAGCAAGGCAGAAATAAAACAAAATAATAAAAACAAAATGAATTTCCAAAAGATAACACTGCAGCGTGCTTCGAATCCACCTCGGTCGTACGGCACGGAGAGTAAATTGGACTTGATTCCCCCTATATTCGTAGTAGCTTGAATCGGTCTGTATAAAGTAACACTGGTTCCGGATACCAAGTTTATATTTCGGAAACTGAGGGCGCAGCTTAAAAACTGCCTCTCATAAACCTATCTACCATTTCTGATTTTTCTGCTCGCAAATTAAATTTAAGGCAGACCTGTGTGTTAAGAGTTGAATATTTCCCAGTATTTTGAGATTTTGTTTCTAAAACGGATACAACCCAGTAAACACACTTGTGACTTTAACCTAATATTTATATAATAAGCTTCAGGCTACTGCGAACATAGGGGGAATCAAGTCCAATTTACTCTCCGTGCCGTACGACCGAGGTGGATTCGAAGCACGCTGCCGTGTTATCTTTTGGAAATTTGTTTTGTTTTTATTATTTTGTTTTATTTCTGCCTTTCTCGAGAAACAGATTGATAAGTTCTTAAGTGAAATAATACATTTTCGAAACTAAAAATGGATGTCTACGAAGTTGCCGAATAAGTACAGATAGTCAAATAGTACTATCAAGCCAGACCGTTAAGATTTATTCAAGAACTTTTTTTGGAGAATTTTGTAAACCGCCCAGAACCTAGTTATCAACGATTCATAGGTTTGTGCAGAATTTTGAAAAGTTTGGTTGTGTAGCGCCAAGAAACCATAAAAAACCCACTGTTTTGAATGCCGACCAGGAAGTACGAGGTGTGATGATTTGCGCTGCAGTGGAGGAAAATCGAAAGTTAACTAGCCACTAAACTGCCGAAGCAGTTGATACGTCTTCAGCCACTGTCTTACGTGTTCTCAAAAAGAATGGTTACCATTCTTACAAAGCGTCAAAAACGCATCAAATTTTTTCCGAGGACAACTATCGTAGTATGGAATTTTGCGAAACAATGATGGAAAGGGCTAATCATGCTGAAAACTTTCTGAGATCTATTCTTTTCACAGATGAAAGCACTTTTCCATTATTGAATCGTCATAACCCAACACACGTTCGATATTGGTCGAGGAAAAATTTGCATTTGTATTTTTTTTTTAAATGTTTGGGGGGGTATTGTAGGGGAACACGTAATTGGGCCATTTTTTATTTACGGCAATTTGAATGGTCCTAGATACTTGGATCTACTACTACTAACATGCTTGGAAACGTTAGAAGGGGTTTTTATAATAGGCTCGGATATTGTCTAGCCGAGCAAGGAGGACTTTTCGAACATTTGCTCTAAATTTTTTTTGACTGGGAGAATCTTTTTGGTTTTTAGAATGTATTATTTTATTTTGAGAACCTGTTTTTATTTTGTTTCTCATTATTTTCATTGTAACACGTTGTTAGTGATAAATCTGAGCAGTTGAAAATAAAACGTTCTAATTTATCAGTGACAAAAAACAAGAAAATTACGTTATAAAAATTTGCGTATTTATTGACCAAATTCCGGTTTCATTGACTACGCTCCGCATAGCACCGTGGTTAGAGGCGTACTAAATACAAGCCGCGAACGGCGGCGAACGGTGATCGGAAGCCTGAGTGTTGGTTGCTCCACTGATAGGTGTGCGGTGTCCCTGCATGTACGTACACTGGCAAATTTGACTTCTTCCGGCCTATGTTCGCAGTAGCATGAAGCGGTCTATATAGATCTAAGGGTCACATATTTATGTAAAATATGTTATATCATATTTACGTAAATCTCACATAAAAATATTTTTATAAAAAACAATATGTAAACATTACGTCAAAACTTTGACTGTACATTTAAGTCATCATAAGCAATCTTAATTTTACGTAAATAATATGACTTAATAAATAAATTCTTAAAATTTACGTAAATAGTGAGACCTTAATTTTACATAAAAAATATTATATACCTATTACACATTAACACCTTCGGACTTTGTCGGGTGTCATCCCGCGGATTCGTATGCAACTCATACATCTCTCTCTCTGCTTTTCGCATAAAGCTGTAAAGGACAGAAATTTGGCTTTCTTGACTCTGCCGGCAATAAAATATATATAAACCAAACGCGCCATTTCACCGGGGAATTACCGTTTTTCAAAATAAATAAGAATATCTTACATATTTATGCTGTGCAATTTGTGCCGTATTTTTTGTTTTATTTTTTATGACATGAAATGGGAGTTTACGTTTCATCTTTTCTGAATTTATGCAAAGGCGTAAAAATATAGGTCATTGTAGATCACGTCATAATGACGAAAAAAATTAAGCTTAATTCTACCTTTTAATTAATTTAAAAAAAAAACAAAATTACATAACTTTATAGTAAATAGCATTTCAAGATTTGAAAATATAAACCGAAAACTTAAAGTTCTATACCTCAAATTAGGTAGATCATAAGACGTGTCAAATTTGTTTCTAACATGACGCTTTAGTAACGTCATAATATGACTAAAATTTGACCTCGACGAATTTGACTTAATTATGACGTCCTGTGACGTGTCCTTGCTAGCTGGGTAGTTGTCCTCTTGGTGCTGCAGATCCCGTCGTTTTGCGTTTTTTGCTTCTCTCGCAGATTTGAATAAATATTATATTATAAAGTGTGTCAAGCTTTAGGCCATATTTTTCATAATATTCATCCATGATTAATTTTCCTGTGACGTTCCAAATTGTTTTTAGGGTAGTTTCTTTATACTCCTTTGTTTTTTGTGCCCAATCCTTCAAAATTCTTGCAATCTCGCTCACCGGCGTTTGCTGCTTCAATTCATACTTTCTGGCTTTGCATAACTCCATAAATTGGTTCCAGACAAACTTCTTATACTTTCTGGTGTTCTCTGGTATGTTTTTTTGTATGTCCAAGTCGATTTCGGCCTCGGATAAAGACCAGAAACGATTCATTTTGTATCAAAACTTGGAAAACTCAGCGCGTCGGCGAATTTGTTTACTTCAGGTACGCGTTGCTAAGTCGTTCTGGACCGGTATTCTCGTAATACGTAACGTTTTGAAGTCGCTAAGCGAAACGAATAGCGAACAGCGCGCTCAACGGCACGCTGACCGACGACTTTTCGTATTCGCTCTGCCGAACGCGCTGCCCTACGAGCAGATAGAATCAAATTCGCTTAGCACATCTTGGCATCACCGAATTTTGCATTTTTATTTCTTGTTAGTCTTGTCGCTCCTTTTCTTTTTCTATGTGTAAGAAAGAGGCCATTACGTCAAATGGTGACTTGCACAAGTGCATGTTGATCCTTTAAAAAATTACTTGATGGTTGGATTTAGCTCAGTTAAACCCGCCCTTTGACCCTGTGATATAAACTAGTAGCACGTTCCCGCACAGTGTGCGGGAAAATGTTTACCCCGAGACTTAACCGCACACCTACAAAAATTCCGCACTCAGTGCGGGAAAGTTTAAATTTATTCCGGCACTCAGTCAGGGAAAGTGGTGTTTCCGGCACGGTCGTATATTCATATTGATACTTTATTATGTATCATTTATGGTTAAAATGGTTTCACAATAGTTACTTATATATCTAGTAAGTTATACCTTTTAATTATAGTGAACATGCGTTTTCTACATTTTAAGAAACATGAAATAAAACTAAGGTATTTTTTACCCAAAAAATAACCTAACCAATTCAACAACAAACACAGAATTCATACATCCACAAGAGAAACCTCGCGCGTGGAAAAATGTATGTTTTCATGGAACTGTTAAATTAAAAAAAGAAAATAGTAATTTTTAGTACATTTATGAATAAAATGACAAAAGATAAAAAACATAAAAATGGTAATTAATGTGAAAAATGTGATATTTCAGAAAAGTAAAGAAAATACAGACGAAAACACAGAAATAAAGGTAGTTACCTATATTGTTTGCTAATTATTCTTTATATCAATTAAGCTATTTATTTCATGTTTGCTAATTTCATATTTCATGAAAGCTTTTAGTTTATTTTTGAAAGAAAACAATTAATGTGGGCAGGAGTCTAACAAAACCAGATATTTTTTGGTACACATCCGATGAAAGATACAAAAAGCACCGCTGACCAATGGCTTTTTTTACCCTTGGTTTTACAGAATTTTGATTGCTTCTATTTCTAGTATTATACGGATGCTCAATTATTTCGATGTCGATTTTGATAAGAAAAGTTTTTGTTGCAATTTTTTGGAAAAAAAAGTTGTCTTACATCGAGCATCAAATAGTAAGGTTGATGTGTACGTGTTTGTCACCCGTCCCCAAGCTACTAATAAGAGATTTTTATTTTTCTAATTATTAATAAAAACACAAACTGAAAAAACTACTATATTTTCTGCAGCACTCTACAAAGTATTGTAGGGTAGGAAAATCGTACGCGCGGAGGGCAAAACAGCTGGCAAATGGTAGGTGTTTCTCAAACGGTCGCCACGCGCTGAGCGCACTTCGTCGACGCCTTGCGTGCGGTGTAGCTAAAAGTTAGTAACTGGATGCCTTTATAAGGGTGTGCCCATGCTCTGAAAAAAAGTAGGGTTGGCAGTATGTTAAATTTGAATTTGCTGCATCTATATGACACACGTACCGCCATAAAAATGCTGGTATCAAATATAGTAGGTAGTCTTATATTTAACCCCCTCTTGATAGAGGTCTATCTGTTCTTTAGCGCAGAGGAGGTTTGGCAGGTATTTGAATTTTTATTTAAGGTGACTAAATGACACATAATAAACAAAAATTATGCTGGTAGTAAATAAAGTAGGTAGATGTTTAAAAAACCAACTCTTTAAGGAGGTGTGCCTATCCTCCTGTCAAGAGGAGGTATGGCAGCATAGCCTTTTCGTAACAAAGAGGTTAATATGACACTCATAAAAGAAAAGCCATTTAGGTATCTTATGACTTAGGTTGGAGTCATGTATGACAGCAATCTATGGCAGTGTGCCAATTTTCTGGTCCAACTCAAGTTGAATCTACTAACGGTTCTGTACTCACTGCTTTAAAATGACATTCTTAAAACAACAAATATGCTGGTACGTAATTCATAGGTAGGCTCATAAGAAAATTGACATATATGTGGGCGCAATTTAGGTCTGGACAGGATGATATTAGGCAGCTTGGATATTCTCAATCAGGAATTCCAGTATTACATGTCTGACATCAAAATAACAGTGGTATGAGTTACCATAAGTCTAAGTTAGTAGTTGCCACACTTACCAGTGGTGTGCCTCGCATATGATCACGAAAAAGTTTGGCAGCATTGTCAATTTATAATTAGTGGGCCAATATAACACCTGTATCATAAAAAAATTGCAGGTATTCTATTCATTACCTTGACTGTCAAGCTATGACAGAAATTAGCTTCATTTCGGCTCTCTGACCAAATTTCGAAAAAAGTTATAGTTGGCACACGCTGTAACATACGAATGTGACACTTTCTGGTTATAACCTCTTCTGGTATCTGATACATAGACTTTTTAACGTCCAGCTCCCGGTATAATACGTGAATACCATTTTTGTTACTTTGGTCACGTGGTATGCGAATATTACGTTATCATACGGTCAGCGAGTACGAAACGCCGAGCGTATTTAGTTACGAGAATACCGGTCCTGTTTATTCCATAGCAATCGCGATTATCATATAATGCTTTGCGGGATGGTGACCTGCAGCGCTTCATATATTATTGAGATCGCATCAGAAAATTTTTTTATTTTAGTTTTACATAAGAGGGAAATTTTCACTTAATGTGCACATCCTTCACTCGCACCTGAATTTCTTCCCTGAAAATTTAGGAGCGCAGTCCCGGATGAATCCGGGGAAAGGTGCCATCAAGACATCGCTAAGCTAGAGAAGAGATTTTCAGGGAAGTGGAATGCAAGCAATAGGGTAAATATCTTTTTAGTTATTATTGTTTACAGCTAAAATAATTATGTTGGAAATTTGGAATCTTTGGTTGCACTAAAACAATTGTTTATTGTCTTCTGATGTTAGCGAAACGCGCGTCGAGTGCAAAAAAGTGTAGTTTTGGTTTGTGGAAAACAATCATAACTTTGTTTTTTTGAGCTAAAATAATACTTTTCACCCCTTCAATTTAAATTCATGTCTATAAAATTATTATTATTATCGAAAAGTGAGGAGCTCCCCCAAAAATTAAAATCGTGATACTGAGTTTTGAAACACCCTAAATATCTCGTTCAGGCACGCCGCCTGAGCCCGCAATGCCGGTTGTTTTCCTGTTTCTATTAAGTTCAGTGTAGTGCGGTAGCGCCCTATAAGGAACGGACTTGACCGAAATACCTATTTTTGTTTCTTTTATTATGTCCTTTTTTTCGTTATACAATTTGAGAATTTGCCAAGAAATGCGATACTGCAGCGAATTTTAATAACACAGAGATGTTGGAATATTTATCGTGCGATGGAAAAAGGCCAAAAATCAAGCCAACCTTGCAAATAATTAATTAGACATTTATCTACTACGTATCCCTTATATAATACCCTTGCAACATTTTTTCTAAGCCTATACTTAACCAATACCGTCTCAACTATAAAAATCGAGTTAACCCGGACGAGTTTGTAAATTTATCAGATTTTTTTCACCTATGTCGTTGAGTTCGATGAGCAATCGAAAATTAAAAAAACGCGACAAAAATCGCTTATATTTTAGCTATAGGCCAATTTTTTTATTTTTTTTTTCCAATTGAAAAATTTCTCGGAAATTTGTGCTTTTTCGAAAAAATCCCATGTATTACAATAAAGACGAACGAAAAATCCCTTCAGGAGGAAATGAAATAATAAAACTTATGTCCATCCTAAATCAGACCAAATTGAAGATTTATTTATCTCCTAATGCTGGGTCTATACAGCAAATAAATTGGTTGGTCAAACCATAAAGTAAGTAACTAACTTACTTTATTCACAAGCGGGCCTTGAAGTGCACTTTAGCGCCCGCATTTTAGGGCGTAATAAATCAATTTAACGCCCGCGGGCGTTAAAACTTATTTTAAGGCCCGCATGTGTTAAATTTAGGGGCTTTTTTAATTATATATGAGTCATTATATAGCAGTCATTCTATAGTTTTTTGTAATACTCTTTTCTTGAATTTGTAGATGAAAAAATGCAAATTTTTGTTTCAATGATTTTTATTAAACGAACGCAACAATAAAATTACCTTAGTAAAAAAATAATAACTAACTATAATAACTGCATAGGGAAGACGGCTTGTGTTGTTTCACTTTTTCGTTCAAGGATGCAAATAAGGCGTCTTCTTTTACAATTAGGTTGCTTTCCGGAATGTTTTTACCAGTACACCACAAAACATAATCTTTACAGGTTTTTTCCTATAGTTTTCTTGATTTGGCCGGCAAAAGATTCGTCTTTTCCTCTTCAGCGGCCTCCAGCACAGAGTACCGAACAGGACCGGTATTCTCGTAACTAAATACGCTCGGCGTTTCGTACTCGCTGACCGTATGATAACGTAATATTCGCATACCACGTGGCCAAAGTAACAAAAATGGTATTCACGTATATTGAACGCAAGGCGTCGACGAAGTGCGCTCAGCGCGTGGCGACCGTTTGAGAAACACCTACCATTTACCAGCTGTTTTGCCCTCCGCTCGTACGATTTTTCTACCCTACAATACTTTGTAGAGTGCTGCAGAAAATATAGTAGTTTTTTCAGTTTGCGTTTTTATTAATAATTAGAAACATAAAAATCTCTTATTAGTAGCTTGGGGACGGGTGACAAACACGTACCAATCAACCTTACTATTTGATGCTCGATGTAAGACAACTTTTTTTCCAAAAAATTGCAACAAAAACTTTTCTTATCAAAATCGACATCGAAATAATTGAGCATCCGTATAATACTAGAAATAGAAGCAATCAAAATTCTGTAAAACCAAGGGTAAAAAAAGCCATTGGTCAGCGATGCTTTTTGTATCTTTCATCGGATGTGTACCAAAAAATATCTGGTTTTGTTAAACTCCTGCCCACATTAATTGTTTTCTTTCAAAAATAAACTAAAAGCTTTCATGAGATATGAAATTAGCAAACATGAAATAAATAGCTTAATTGATATAAAAATAATTAGTAAACAATATAGGTAACTCACTTTATTTCTGTGTTTTCGTCTGTATTTTCTTTACTTTTCTGAAATATCACATTTTTCACATTAATTACCATTTTTATGTTTTTTATCTTTTGTCATTTTATTTATTCGTAAATGTACTAAAAATTACTATTTTCTTTTTTTAATTCAACAGTTCCATGAAAACATACATTTTTCCACGCGCGAGGTTTCTCTTGTGGATGTATGAAATATTTTTTGGGTAACAAATACCTTAGAGTTTTATTTTCTGTTTCTTAAAACGTAGAATACGCATGTTCACTATAATTAAAAGGTATAACTTACTAGATATATAATTAACTATTGTGAAACCATTTTAACCATAAATGGTACATAATAAAGTATCAATATCAATATACGACCGTGCCGGAAACACCAATTTCCCTGACTGAGTGCCGGAATAAATTTAAACTTTCCCGCACTGAGTGCGGAATTTTTTTTGTAGGTGTGCGGTTAAGTCTCGGGGTAAACATTTTCCCGCACACTGTGCCGGAACGTGCTACTAGTTTATATCACAGGGGCAAAGGGCGGCTTTAACTGAGCTAAACCAAACCATCAAGTAATTTTTTAAAGGATCAACATGCACTTGTGCCAGTCACCATTTGATTTACGTCGTTGAAGTTAGATTGGGATTGGGATTGAGATTGACAAATATTATAGCGGATCAAACAAATACTGATTATAGACTACCGATTCCGTTTAAAGTCGGTATAAAGGAGTTTTTTAGGGTGAGGATTTCAAATTTTCGATCATATTTCAAAAATTATGAAGTTGAAAGCTCCCAGGGGGGGATACCATCTGGTATCTCCAATTTAATTGAAAATTGGTATGTAGCGGTTTTTGTGGTCGAGGGTTACGGATTTTAAAAAACTATAAAGATGTCAGCTTCCCGCTGAGTTGGGGGGGGGGCTACCATCTAGTATTTCCGATTTCGTTCAAACTTGGTATATAGGGGTTTTTGGAGCCGAAAATTAAGAAATTTTGACCAGATTTCAAAAATTAGGTTGACAGCTTCTGGAGGGGGGGGTATCATCCAAGTATCTTAGATTTAGTTCAAAATTGGTAGAAAGGGGTTTTGGGGGTCAAGAATTACGAATGTTGGTTCAGATTTCACCAATTATGAAGTTAACAGTTCCCCGCGGAAGAAGGGGGCGATCTAAGTACACCAGATTTAGTTGAAAATTGTTATATAGAGGTCGTGGGAGGCGAAAGTTATGAATGTTCTCAAATATTACAAATTATAAAGTGAACAGCAACACCCCTAAATTCAAAAAATTGATGAATTTTGCATGTTTTTTAATGTTTTAAAATTTATAAATACCAATCGTGACGTTGTCACCCCATACGATAAACATGAATCGGTAGCTGTCAAAATGCGTTTTAAAAAAAAATAATTTTTATTTTCAGCGCGAGACACTAACGTGCGAAAAAAACACCCTTAAATTCGGAAAATGGTTAAATTTTGCAAGTCTCTTAAAGTTTAAAAATTTTTAAATACCAATCGTGACGTTGTCACCCCGTACGATATACATGAATCGGTAGCTGTCAAAATGCATTAAAAAAAAAAAAAAAATATTTTCAGCGCGAGACCCTAAAGTGCGAAAAAACACCCTTAAATTCGGAAAATGGTTAAATTTTGCAAGTGTCTTAAAGTTTTAAAATTGATAAATACCAATCGTGACGTTGTCACCCCATACGATATACATGAATCGGTAGCTGTCAAAATACATTTTTAAGAAAAATAATTTTTCTTTTCTGCGCGAGACCCTAAAGTACGGAAAAACACCCCTAAATTCAAAAAACTGATGAATTTTGCATGTTTTTTAATGTTTTAAAATTTATAAATACCAATCGTGACGTTGTCACCCCATACGATAAACATCAATCGGTAGTTGTTAAAATGCATTTAAAAAAAAAACAATTTTTCTTTTCTGCGCGAGAACCTAAAGTACGGAAAAACACCCTTACATTTAGAAAATGGTCAAATTATGCAAGTTTCTTAAAGTTTTAAAATTTTTAAATACCAATCGTGACGTTGTCACCCCATACGATATACATGAATCGGTAGGTGTCAAAATTCATTTTTTTAAAAAATAATTTTTCTTTTCTGCGCGAGACCCTAAAGTACGGAAAAACACCCTTAAATTTAGAAAATGGTTAAATTTTTCAAGTTTCTTAAAGTTTTAAAATTTTTAAATACCAATTGTGACGGTGTCACTCCATACGGTATACATGAATCGGTAGCTGCCAAAATGCCCTTTGAACTCAAATAATTTTTCTTTTCTGCGCGAGACCCTAAAGTATGGAAAAACACCCTTACATTTAGAAAATGGTCAAATTATGCAAGTTTCTTAAAGTTTTAAAATTTTTAAATACCAATCGTGACGTTGTCACCCCATACGATATACATGAATCGGTAGCTGTCAAAATGCGTTTTTTAAAAAAATAATTTTTATTTTCAGCGCGAGACCCTAAAGTGCGAAAAAATACCCTTAAATTCGGAAAATGGTTAAATTTTCTTTGCTACCAACACACGTTCGATATTGGTCGAGGGAAAATTTGCATTTGTATTTTGACGTAAGAACACAGTATCCCCAAAAACTAAATGTTTGGGGGGGGGTATTGTAGGGGAACACGTAATTGGGCCATTTTTTATTAACGGCAATTGCAATTTGAATGGTCCTAGATACTTGGATCTACTGAAGCAGCACATTATTCCAACTGCTAGGCAGTTGTTAGTTGTAAGGTATAGTAAATACAAGGCGAACGGCGGCGAACGGCAGCGAATGGCGATCGGAAGCCTGAGTGTTGGTTGCTTCACTGATAGGCGTGCGGTGTCTCTGCATGTACGTACACTGGCAAATTAAACTTCTTTCGCCCTATGTTCGCAGTAGCTTGAAGCGGTCTGTATAGAAAATACATCATAGAAAATATAAAAGAAAACACCTACCTAAAAATGCACAGGTATAAATTTTCACACTGGATTAAATATTAGGCAAAAATGAAAATGCACCAAAATAACATTTATTAGCAATTTGCAAACCACAAGTGAACTCGAATAAAATGGACGCCTTCTTATCACGAAAGTAAAAACAAAAGTGGAATGATAATATCCTGTAAATAAAATGACCGCTACATGTACTTGACATTTGTGAGCCTAAATAAGTTGGTATTGACAAAATTCCCCTAACTCTGAGGCTAATAACAAAAATGGTTATCGCACATCACTTATGGAAGGCAAAAAACTAGTCATTCCGGTTGTATAACAGCACTGAACAAATCAAAACACTATATTTTTAGCAAAAACACGCAAAAAAAACGAAAACACTTTATTTTGACTAAAAAAACAACGGAGTAACATCCTAGTACAAGTGTGTGGCTAATAAAAAAAGCAGGCAAATATATATCATGTTTACAGGGGGACTTGAAATCCATCTAAAAATGATATAACTTTACTTTTTTTATTAACAAAAATTTTAAAAAACAAAATTTTAATATATTATGAAAAATCATGGTAAAAAATACCAATTACTGATTGTGGAAAAGACACAGCAAAAACAAAAAAGAATGTCAAATCGATTCGATTGATGTGACTACGTTCTTTTAGGCTCATAACTGTCACCTGCATAAGGCGGTCATTTTCGTGAAATTTCTCAGGGGGTATTATCATTCCACTTTTGTTTTTACTTTCATGCTTCTGATAGTCCGGCCGTCGAGCATATCGCGGAACAAAAAAAACGCGAAAGAAAAAACTTTATTGATTCTTTCTTTAAAATCGAGTTTTTGTTACAGAAGAGTGGGGCAAAATTACTAGACCTTATCGATTCTACCGACAGTGAGGTTTATGAATGACTTGATGGGTCTATTTTAGTTGAATGTCTTTGGTACGTTTCACCAATCATCATGTGATCACAAATATATTTTTTATTTTGTTTCCATATTCTTATATTATTTTATTTTCCTGTATAAAACCAGCATTAGTCCTCGAAAACTGTCTTTCATATAGTTTTAATGCGTTTTTTTATCAAGTCGGCAATCTTCATGAAAAAAAAAACATAAAAAAGTTTACAAACCGTGGGATAGTAGAAGTGTAAGAGGGGGTGCTCTGAGGCAGTGGTATAACAACAAATAAAACGCTATTCAGACTTTTTAGCAATATTTATTAATGCACAGGGGGCGCGTAGACAAAACATAATTTATGTCTTAAGGCCTAAGTACGACGTTTGATATCAGTTGATATACATAAAGATTTCTTTATTATTATATATATATATATATATGTTACAGTTAAAGCTTCAACAGCAATAGACTTTTCCACATTTTTTTATTTTTAAAAATTATCGTGGCAGTTCTAAAATTGGATTTTAAATCAATAAACTATTGGGAAATCAATTTGTTGTGACGACTTTTATGTCAGTTCAAATTTTTGCTATAGGGGATGTTCGAAAAGTAACGATATATACCCCTAAATATCTCCAAAACCAAAAGGGGCAGAAAAGTCAAGTTAAGTTAGATATGCATTAACGTGTATATTTTGACAACTTGAATAGAGACTTCATTAGTAATTGTATCTCAGTGCGCATGCTCCTCGCATAACAAAATTTTGATGAATATTGTATGGATATAATTTTGAGATTCAAAACATCTCCAGATGGCCACGAGATGGATATACATGATATATTTTCGTATATCCACTGCAATTCCTTATGAACATAAGCACTGCATACCGACCGAATATAAATTAGTCATCCATGGAGGCATGGATATGCAGTGTATATTCGGTGGATATGCAGTGCTTATGTTTATGTGGAATTGCAGTGGATATACGAAAATATACCATGTATATCCATCTCGTGGCCATCTGGACATGTTTTGAATCACAAAATCATATCTATACATTATCAGAGTCAGAAAGGATACGTCGTACAACAGCGACTAAGTCTCATCTATCTCTACGACTACCCTTGAAGTATTCTTACGCACCTAGTGTAACCTAAGCATTTTGTTATCTGTGGGTTTTCATAAATGCTTGATCCACAGTTTCACTATTTCACTATTTTCATTATATTGCCCTCTCACTTTTTTCAACAGGGAAGGAAATAGAACAGAAGCGCTGAACAAGAATTGGTTTGGTTACGTCGTACTTTATAAGCACAACTTTTTTTAAGAACGCTTTCACAAAGGCTTCAAAGATACGCTGACAACAAGAAATCACAAATAGCTTGTCAACTTTAAGTGTCTGTTATGATACCTTTTGTTCTAACGGTTTTTAAATAAAACGGCAAAATCATCCACATAAGGCCAATGAGATAAACAATAAAAAAATGATATTCGGTGGATTCTTTGCCAAACTCTTTGCTTGCACTGAAAAGTTTTTGACATTTTATTTAAAGACCGTTTGAAAAAAAGGTAACATATTAGTTATTTTTGGAATCAGAAAAATAAATTAAGTTTGCCCAAATATGCGACCAAGTATTTGAAATTTGAACTTTCTACCTCTTTTGGTTTTTGAGATATTCAGAGGATTTTAGTGTCGGTCCTGGGACAATTGTCCCCCCTCTCTTGTCAGCAGTAAAACCCTAGAAAATTATTTTTTGAAAATAAATATTATGGTTGTATGGAGAGTCTTGTCACTTGATTTCCCAATATCGTAACAAAAATAATCTACATTTACAGCCAAGCTGAATTCCTACAGCACTTAATAGTGGATATTCTTTTTTCTGTCAGTCACCTTGGTTCAGAAAATGTCGAAGTGACTTGAACCGGTTCTTGTGTTATCCCAACACCGTTCTTAACTAAAAAGCCTGTTAACTCCTACCCCCTCAGTGCCCTTTAGCCTATCGTGGCTGCCATTTTTATAACCAAATTGACAAGTAAAACATGGATTTTCTGTCAGTTTGGTGTCAATATGGCACCGATCATAGGCCAAAGGATACTAAAACGAAAATGAGTTAACTGGCTTTTTAGTTGAGAACGGTGTTGGTTATCCATAATTTTTTGGAGTCAAAAAAACGTCAGAATTGGCTGAACTGTCAAATGTATAGAGGGCCTATACATTTAGGGGTGCGGAAACGCAACAAAGTAACTGCTCATTACAGTAAAAAAGACCCCTTTTAAAACTGTCCTGTAAACTGAAACTTTCCGTCAAAAAAATTGTACGGAAAGTCCCTATTTTCTGGTCGTGTGTTAATGCTGTTAGAATTCACCTTAACACATACCGGGAGATGGGGTAAAAACGTTTTTGGTTATAAAATCCGGTCAGATAACTATGTTGGGAATTTGGAACCTTTGGTTGCACTAAAACAAAGTTATGATTGTTTTCCACAAATCAAAACTACACTTTTTTGCACTCGACGCGCGTTTCGCTAACAACGTTAGCATCATCAGGAGACGATAAACAATGAACTAAATTAATCTACGCTCTATCTTATATACAATCCTTTAGTGGGCGGAGATAAGACTAATAATTTGTGATTGATCACGATTTTTAAACTTCTCTCCCATCAACCAAAGAATAAAGTGTACTAAACGGGATGGGTCCTCTATCTTTATTTAAACTATTTCTGGATTTAATGATTTCCATACCTTCATATGCATTCAAAAGTCTTTTGTTTGGTACACTTTTTAGAAGTTTTAGGTTATCTAATGTGAATATATGATTGTTTTCAAAAGCATGCTCGGCCACACTTGACTTTTCTGTTCTTCCGTATTTTAAATGTGCTAAGTGTTCTTTAAAACATGTTTGAATAGAGCGTCTCGTTTGGCCAACATATTTTTTGTCACAATCCATGCAACTAATTTCGTAAATTCCACTTTTTTCTAGAACTGTAGTTTTATCCTTGGGATTTCCTAGTAAGCTTCTTATTGTGTTACCGGATTGATATACTAATTTAAGACCGGTGTTATTAAATACTTTTTGTAATCCTTTCGTATAATTAGGATTATAATGAAGAATTCCGAAAGGTCTTTTGAAAAGAATGTCTATTTATCAGCTTATTTATTAAGCCTTCGTCGTAACCGTTTTCGCCAGCTATATTCCTAATCCTATTCTTTTCTGCGTCAAATCTTTCTTTGTTTAAGGGGAAATTTACTAATCTATATGTTAAAAAGTGCAAACTTGCAAGCTTATGTTGTAAGCAATGAAAAGAGTCATTTGGAATATACCTGTTGGTGGCCGTTCCTTTTCTGTATAGGTCAAAGTCCAATTTATTTTTGTTTCTTATAACTAAAGTGTCTAGAAATGGCAGTGTACCATTGTACCGTTGTGTTGTACCATTTAATTGGGGGAAATTTGTTATTTATTTTTTCCATATAATTTTCAACACTAGTTACTTTAGTGTTGAATACTGCAAACACATCGTCTACATACCTAAACCATATTCTGGGGAAATACTCAAATTCTTTACTTATATCTGATTCAAATTTGCTCATAAAGAGGCTTGCGATAAAAGGTGATAAACTATTACCCATTGTGGTTCCTTCTAATTGCTGGTAGTAGTTATTTTTATATTGAAAGTAATTTTGATTCATGCATAGTTTTGTTAAAGATAGGTATTCTAAAGTCTGTTTGTCTTCTAGATTGTTTTTTCTTAGTAGTTCCTCCAGGTATTGTAAGGTATTGGGGATCGGCACAGTAGGAAACAACGAACTAACATCAAACGAGATTAAAATTTCATCTTCTTGGAGTGAAATATCTTTAACTTTGTTGATAAATTCAAGGGAATTTTGAACAGGAAAACCTTTTTCCTTTATAGGTAAATTTTCAAACTCGTTGGCTGGCCATTTCGAAATGTTGTAAGTAGGTGATTCTACAGCAGAAACTATAGGTCTAACCGATTTTCCAGGCTTGTGGATTTTCGGAAGACAATACAGTTTCGGCATAGTGGGATTGCTTACCTGTAGCTCATATTTAATATTATCAGTAGAGAGACTTTTGAATGCATATGAAATAGTTTAAATAAAGATAGAGGACCCATCCCGTTTAGTACACTTTATTCTTTGGTTGAAGGGAGATAGGATTAAAAATCGTGATCAATCACAAATTATTATTCTTATCTCCGCCCACTAAAGGATTGTATATAAGATAGAGCGAAGATTAATCTAGTTCATTGTTTATCGTCTCCTGATGATGCTAACGTTGTTAGCGAAACGCGCGTCGAGTGCAAAAAAGTGTAGTTTTGGTTTGTGGAAAACAATCATAACTTTGTTTCCGGTCAGATAAACTCATTGATCTACCAGAGCTGTTATTCTTAATTTGATAGAAAATTCGATAGAAAAGGAGTACCCACTGACATGGACCACCATGTTTTACCAACTGTTTACTAAGTTGACAGTACAAAAATATTGAAAATGTTGACATTTGTTGGCACATTAATAAATTTTGTTTGAAAGTTTGAGACAATGATGTGTTTGAAATTAACTCTGTGTTTCGGACTTCCATTGTCTATATTTTATTTATACACGACGTTTCGATCAGCACAATCTCTGATCGTCTTCAGGTGCAAACTACAATCAATTCCCAAGGCTAAGTACTTATATACTGTGAGAAATCACTCAACCTTGAAGTTTAAGAAGTTGGCTCCGCCCAAGGAGGGGCTTCCAAATATTTGGGATTTCAACACTTGGTTTACTGAAAATACCCTGATTCTGCCCAATAAAGGCAGCTTCAAGGAATTTTCGTTTCTTCCAGTGTGACTCCTTCTGCAAAACCTTTGCTTCTGCCCACTTCATTCGGTGTTGTTTTGACCATGCATGTTCGGCGATTCCCGATTTCGTTGTTTCACCTTTTTGGGTATTCGTCTGATGTTCCTTAAGCCTAACAGATAGTGGTCTTTTAGTTTCGCCTATGTATGATTCACCACACTCACAAGGAACTTGGTAAATGCATTCCTTATTTTGTTTGTTCTCCGGTTTTGTTTTACTAAGAAGGCTTCGAAATGTATTACTAGATCCTCTTCCACGACAAGACGCCGACGAGTTCAGACATCAGGTAAGGACCATTATTGACAAACCGATTAAGCATACCTCTAATATAAGCAAGACAAAGGAAATCGCGTTGAAGAATCTTCAAAAGGACAAATCAGTTAAAATCTTACCGGCAGACAAGGGCAATGCAACAGTGATTTTGGACACGGAAACCTATGACCAAAAAGTTGAAGAGGTACTTGCTAAAGGAAACTATAAACTTCTCCCAAAAGATCCGACGCAATCAATCGAAAGTAAGGTTTATAGAATTCTGAAAAAGTATTCCAGATATATTCCTGACAATACAAGGTCTCAACTTACACCACATCATAGCAAGCCTCCTCATCTATACGGACTTCCCAAAATTCACAAAGATGCAATGCCCTTCCGCCCAATTACAAGTTCCAGAAATTCTCCAACAAGCAACCTGTCTAAATTCCTTTTGAAAATTATTCAACCTCTTGCAGGCAAGACGGCTTCATTTGTAGAAAATTCCAACCATTTTGTTAATATTCTTGAATCTTTTGTTTTAGTACCCGAGGATAGACTTGTCAGTTTTGATGTCGAAAGTCTATACACCAATGTCCCGATAAAGGAATCGCTAGATATTATTAGAAAGAGACTGGTTGATGATGAATCCCTTTATGAACGTACCAGCCTACCGCTGGAGGGAGTGATGGAGTTGTTGGAGTGCTGCCTACATAACTCTTATTTTCAAGTGAAAGATAGTTTTTATGCTCAGGATGACGCTCTGCCAATGGGTTCATCGCTTTTGCCAGTGGTGGCCAATATTTTTATGGAGTGGTTCGAATAACACGCGGTTGATACCGCAACATATAAACCTAAGCTCTGGCTGAGATATGTTGATGATACTTTTATTGTTTGGATCGGGAATGACCAACAACTTTCAGAATTTCTTCACCACCTAAATAACATAAGACCCACTATTAAATTCACAATGGAGTTGGAGCAAAATTGTCAAATTCCTTTTCTTGATGTACTTGTCACACGAGTAGAAAACGACATCAGAACAACAGTCTATCGTAAACCCACTCACACAGGACAATATTTAAATCCAGGTTCAAATCATTCTGCTACAACCAAACGAGGCATAATCAAAACTTTGTATAATAGAGCCGTTCAAATTTGTAACAATTCTCATGACTTGGAAATCGAAATAAGAAACATTAAGAAGGATCTGCAGCAGAATGGTTACAGCCTTAAACTTATAACAGATACTATTTCTAAATTTCAACAAACAGGACAGAGATTACAAGAGCAAAACCAGGCAAATGCATTCCTTAAAATTCCATACGTTAAAAGAGTATCAGAGAAAATAGTAATACATTTCGAAGCCTTCTTAGTAAAACAAAACCGGAGAACAAACAAAATAAGGAATGCATTTACCAAGTTCCTTGTGAGTGTGGTGAATCATACATAGGCGAAACTAAAAGACCACTATCTGTTAGGCTTAAGGAACATCAGACGAATACCCAAAAAGGTGAAACAACGAAATCAGGAATCTCCGAACATGCATGGTCAAAACAACACCGAATGAAGTGGGCAGAAGCAAAGGTTTTGCACAAGGAGTCACACTGGAAGAAACGAAAATTCCTTGAAGCTGCCTTTATTGGGCAGAATCAGGGTATTTTCAGTAAACCAAGTGTTGAAATCTCAAATATTTGGAAGCCCCCCCTTGGGCGGAGCCAACTTCTTAAACTTCAAGGTTGAGTGATTTCTCACAGTATATAAGTCATAATATAAGCCTTAGGAATTGATTGTAGTTTGCAACTGAAGACGATCAGAGATTCTACTGATCGAAACGTCGTGTATAAATAAAATACAGACAATGGAAGTCCGAAACACAGAGTTAATTTCATTAATAAATTTGTCACGACGTAACTGGCACAACAGAATTTCCTGCTACCGCGATGTAGTAATTTCCTAAGTGGGGAACACTTTTCTGGTTATTATTACGTAACCACGACTTCAACGTTAGGTACCAAATACCACACTGTTATGTCGCAACCACGTTCCTGATACGTCAAGGAGGCGCTTTTTTCTGTGATGGAGTTGAAAAAGAAGTGGATTAGTTCCAAAATTCCTATTCGGTTCTTTTTGGTAGCATAAATTAACCATAACAAAGTGCAGCTAGGCGTCTTAAAATGTGTTGGACGTAGACATTTGCTGAACATAATATAATTTGGTTATAAAACAATTTATTTCTCGAATATTGGGGCTCCAAAAGCGAAAATAAAAGAAGTCGGATTTTCTGTCACTCGAAAAAACATTGCCGACCAAACACCTGATAGTAAAAATGTTACTTTAAAAAGGTCGCAACTTAAAAGGTATTTCCTCCACACTGCCACATCATTTTGAATCTATGATGCCGCAAACTTTTGTAATAAAAGTTAAAGCAATTTCATAGTAATGGCGTACATCAGCTACTTCAATTAGGCAAGTAGTAGTAGTAGTAGTAGTAAAGAAGGGGCGGCGCGAAGCCTGGCAAGTAGGCCTCCCTGGGCCCTTTCTGCCGTACCCCGAGCCTGCCCCTAATCCACCGCCTGCACCACTAGTCTGGCAGTCTGCTCATTTGGTTTCACTGTTCTTTTTGCAAAGTCCAGTATTTTGTCCCATTAGAGCATATGCAGGTCCTCCTCATCCAGGGTCAGGAAACCGAATGCCCGATATCTCGTCCTCTGGTATGCCTCGCAGTTCGCTATAACGTGTCGAGATGTCTCTTCTGCCCGCCCGCAGGCCCGGCAGGTCGAGTCATTCTCCACCGCGATCCGGGTCATGTGCTTCCTTAGTCGGTTGTGACCTGTTATGATACCTGTCAGCAGACCAGCGTCCCTTCGCGATCTCCCCAGAAGCCATTTTTGTCTGGCTACATCCGGGCCCTTCACGAGGTCCTTGGTCTGTCTGCATCCTGTTCCTCCTCTCCAAGCGGTCGTCATGGCATCGTTGGCCCATTTATTGAGTCGACTTTGCAATTGCTTCTTGGTTGTTCCTAGGAGTGGTTCCGGCCCTACATACTGGGTGCTTGCCCCGATCTTGGCGAGCTCGTCGGCCATCTCGTTACCCGACACCCCCATATTTCCCGGTACCCACATAAGTGTCACTTGTTTGCCCTCTCCCAAGGATTCTAGTGTATCCGCACATTCCTCCACCAGGGTGTTCTTGATCTTAGGCGCCCTTAGTGCCTTTAGGGCTGATTGGCTGTCGGAGCCTATATAAACATGCTCCTCCCTACCGTTCTTTATTTCTTCCATGGTTCAATTATTATGGCATACACCTCTGCCTGAAAGACCGTGGCTTGCTCTCCGAGCGGGTAGCTCTTTCGAACCTCCTGGTCTTCCACATAAACCCCCGATCCTGTGGTTTGCCTCTCCGACATTTTCGACCCGTCGGTGTAGCAAATCACGGCGTTCTCCTCGAACTGTTCGCGGAGGTTTTCACTCTGCCATAGTTCCCTGTCTGGGATGACTACTTTGTACCTCTTGTTGATTCTCCAGGGGTTTTTTGGTCTTTGTATTTTAATCGCTGCCATAGGGATTTCCCTCTAGGCGATTTGGGCAATCCTAAGATGCCCCGCAGCTTCCCCTCTTCCTCTCCATTGACCTGTATCTCTCAGCCGGAGGTGGATCGCCATCGCTTCTTTTCTGATCCAGATCGGAAGCGGCGGCAGTCCCAGAATGGTTTCGAGTGCCTGTATAGGTGCCGTCCTCATAGCGCCGGTTATCCCTCTGCATATGGTTCCCTGTAGGCTCCTAAGCTTGAGGGTAGTAGTGACCTTCTCCACTGCTGACCACCAGACTATGGATCCGTACTGGATCCTTGGTCTTAGTACTGCCGTGTACATCCAGTGGACGTTTCTGGGGCTCAAACCCCAGGTGCGGCCAACCACTCGACGCAGTTGCCACATCGTTGCCTGCATCTTATTGGTCAAATGAGGCAAGTAAGTAGAACATGAAAGTCGAATTCACGAATAAGAAGGGACCTTGGAGGAACGGGATTGCTATTGGTAGGGTAAGAAATACTTTCAAAACGGCACTCTAAAGGAATACGACTTAGAAGTCGTTTCTGAGCGTGATTAATAAGTAAGGTCAACTTTTACGCGATACTAGAAAGTATTCCAAACTTAAAGGTCCCAAATTGTTGTTCTGACAACCACACTACTACTATAGGAAAATAGCGAGTCCTTCGCTTATGCGGCTGTTACTAGACTCGTAAATGTTAGTTGGGACCTTCAATAATAAAATGGCAACTTTTTTAAGAATGTTTCTACTTCCAACCTGATAAGCAGTCGGTGAAATTTGGTTAGAAAAAATTGACGAAACTATAACTAGCTATACCACAGACCTACTTAGGTCTGTGAGCTATACTAACTAAACTAGAATATTGTCAATTACGAGACACTCAAATCCAACGTACTTGTTTGCAGCTTTATTTTATCGAGACCATTTTACTGCTTTGTACAGGATCTCCCCCCTCCATCTATAGGCTACACTAAGCGTGAAAGAAGGTTTTAAACAGAAACTGACTAAAAGAACTATTTTTTTATAGTTTTCTCTAATAGTTTACTTAAAATTTACCTCCAGTCATATACAGGATGTAACAAAAAACATTTATTCTTCAAATGAGACACCCTACATATTTATTCTGCCATTTTTTAATTCTCTCAAAAATCTACTTTATAAATATGCTACACCCAACGATTATATTTTACGATTTTCAAGATATTCACTTATAAAATTTAAAAAGATCAATTCTAGAACATTCTTAAACGGGGACTTAAATTTTGCAAAACGACTTAAACGATATTCAATGTCATTATTTATTTGTTTTTGTGATTGCATAGCCTACTGTATCCACTGCCATACTGGTTATTAATATCCTGGATTTAACAGCCAACTACTTGCGTTTTGCTATTAATAGAAATTAACATTTTAAACGCGAATATCTCGAAAACCGTAACAGATAAGAAAGTAGTATGTAGTGTTTTTGAAAAGTGGATTTTTGGGAGAATTCAAAAACGCCAAAATATCTAGCGCATCTCATTTAAAAAATACATGTTTTTTGTTACACTCTGTTTATGACATGAGGAAAATTTTACGTAAACTATCAGAGAAAACTTAAAACAATACCTCTTGGCCAGTTTTTGTTTAAACCTTAGTTTAGCCTCTAGAAGAGGGGGGGGGAAGACTTATAATGCATCAGCCTGTACTAGTAGCAATGTTTCAATCAAAATGTGTTATTGTCTTTATTGAGAGCACTCCTTTCTAATGAATTTTCCATTCAATCAAGAATAATCCTACATTTTGTATATCTTTTAAAACTTTTTGTTACCCTCTCACGTATAGCACGTTGGCAATCAGTCAAAAAGGCAAAATCGTGACCACAATATGAAAATGGTACCAATATTTCTGGTTCAATAATACCATAAAATTTGTCCCGGCAACCTATGAAAAAAATCTGAGACTTTTTGCTAGCTGTTTTCTATACGATTGCTGCTATTTCAAAATAATTCTTACACCCTCTTTTCTCTGTTATTATGCATTTTGCAAGTAAGCTATAAAATTATGCATTTCAAAATTGTTCATAACATATGTTGCCTTTAAAAAACTAAAGATCAAAAGATCTTGGGTGGAAATAACGAAAATTCAAACTTGGATGAGCATCCCACAAGGAACACACAATAGATCAAAGCGAAAAGAGAAATGATTAAACGATGTTTCGCCCTGGGCAACCAGCGTGGGCTCATCAGTAGTTTCACTGGTCACCCTCCACTATACATCATTAAACACCATCATAAACTTTGTTTTCCAACCTTGAACCACTCACAAATAGGCATCGTTCCGCACTGGCACTTATCCAAGTTACCTGATACGAATTTGTCCTGGCGTATTAATATTTCCAGTAGGATTATGCTCCTAAGGCAATTAAAACAAAAAAGAAGTTAAAAACTACTGATGAGCCCACGCTGGTTACCCAGAGCGAAACATCGTTTAATCATTTCTCTTTTCGCTTTGATCTGTCGTGTGTTCTTTGTGGGATGCTCATCCAAGATCTTTTGTTTGTTAGTTTCTTTTCGGTTGAAGTAACTGATTTGGAGGATTTTTAACTTAGGAGCATAATCCTACTGGAAGTATTAACACGCCAGGACGAATTCGTATCAGGTAACTTGGATAAGTGCCAGTGCGGAACGATGCCTATTTATTTAGAGGGTGTATAATTTATAAAAAATAACCCTGTACCCCAGGAATACGTGGTAGTAGGTGCTACAATTAAGTCACTTTGTGGCTCCGACTTCGCGTTTTTCACTTATTCCCACTGTAGTGATGGTACTAATATATAATTTATATTTAAATAATGGAATAACAAGTCTAGAATAACATTTTGTAGAGTTTTAAATAACGATTTTTAAAGAATATTTACATCGAATCGTTGAAAAAAAAATATATATCAAGTCTTTGGAAAGGCTGATATTTTTACAATGTTGACCACATATTGAAGTCAGCAAACTGGGTATGGGGCCGCCTGACGCTGAGATGATAGTTGAGCTCTAAAATTATTTCGTGATCTGAAAATATTTTGGGAAGGCTGAAAATTTTATTTGTAACTGATACAATAATGAACTCCTAAAGCCCCGTTTGACAAGGAGCAATAAATCAAGAATTATATGCGAGTCCTCTATTCCCATCTCACTTTAATGGTACTGCTAAAGCGAGATAAGAAGAGACAGCACAAGCAGGCTTAACAAACAGTCAAACAGGATAATGCTGAAACGCACTTAATAACTGGATGACCCGAAATCAGTGTCCCATTAGAATATTTTGGAAAGTAATATTATTTCGTTCTGATTGCACTGATTATAGGAAGTGAAAGTGATATTTATTATCAGATCAGTTTTCTAACTGTATTATAATATAAGAAACTCTTTAGAATTTTTTTTCCTTCCTGTATTTTTTTCTTACTTACCTGTGTTGCTACGTTCCGATTCCGCTGGGATTAAGAAAACGAGTAAATTTTATTCTCTTCTAGATCAAACAGATTAAAGGCTAGTTATTCATGTCCATACCCATAACTTCTACTATAATATATTAAAAATTCAACAATCGATCAATATTTTGTCATATTTCCATTAACTTTGATCACAGAAGCTAGCCTGCAATTCATGGAGTTGATAAATGCGTCTAAAATGCCTAAAGGTGATCAGGATTGAAGAGCAGAAGTTCTGTTCATATAGGATTTTTACAACGTGTTCCCAAATATTGTCAATGGAATTGGGATCTGGACTGTTGCTGGTCCATGGTGGCGTCTCCACGTTGTCATTCCAATTCGAAATACCGGTATACACTGCTCAACATGATATAAAAGTAGATACAGCAATACCAGACTTTTTCCGAACCAGCTGTACATGTTAAAACTATTTATATTTATTATACGTTAACTTGACAACACTTTTTTTTATTCTTAATGGGACACCAGTAAAATTCTAAATATCTTTTGCACGTATATCTTAAGGTTTTTGAAATATCAGAATTTTATCTTCTGATACCTTCTAAAATAATTGATACTAAGTCTTGAAACTAGTATATCAATCAGCCTTTCCAAAACTCTTGCCTTTTTTTGCGGGAGCTCCTCGACTAAAAATCTATGCTAGCAATGTTTATCTCTCTTACTCTTTTTGAACAAAAAAATATTTGAATGATATTAGGTTCGCAGTATTTTTTTCTCTAACTTAATTTTATCTATTTTCGCTAAATTTGAAAAAGAGTTAATAAGACTATATAATTAAAATTGTATAGGTACACTTTATGGGGGGAATACGTTTGAAGCGGTATGGTCCCTATGATAAACTAACGGATATAGACATATAAAGGGTGTTTTGAAATTCAGTATCAGTAAAACGCTTCGTCACGGAACTTAGATAAACTAGTTAAAAATATCCCATACGACACTTTGGGTATATTATTATCTGAGAAATCTTGGAAATCTGGACCACTGAAAATGTAGAACGGTTTTGACCTGAAAAATAGGCCTTAAAAATCTTGATAATGAATTTTAAAACACACTGTATAATCTGATATTGAGGCAGACTTCTGTGTGCAGGGCATGGTGAGCCAAAAATTTGATGCATTTTGACGCTTTGCTCCCATTTTTATGTGACCTTCTGGCACACAGGCTAAAATACGTCGCTATCCTTTAGTCTAAAAGATTTTTTTTTCCTACCAGTAAAAGTATTTTACTTTATGTCGCATTAGCATTTTAATGTGCATTTTATACATAAAACCCTAAGGGTGTTACTTAAAATTTTTATAATACTGATCAACCATTAAGGATTTGCAAAAATCTTTAAAACATCTGCGGTCCATGGAAACAGTGCTTAGATTGTATTGAAAATGCTAAAAATTATTTTAAAAATCTAGCCCATAACAAATGGTCACTTCTGGTGGACGAACTGCACGACCTCCTTCAGACGGAGGGAATAGATGCGCAAGCGTATTCTGACGATGTTGTACTGCCAATAAGAGGCAAATTTGATCCTGCAGAGAAGCTTAAACCCAATCAACGGTTGGTCCACTAGGGAAGGTCTATCCATTAATCCCAAGAAAACCATCATTGTACCTTTCACAAAAAGGAGAAAACTAAATCTTATCGAACCTAGCATGAGCGGGGAACGTATTCCTTTACTAAAAGAAGGGAATACCTGGGATTGACACTGGACCAGAAACTTACGTGGAATGCCCACCTGAACAAATTTATCCAGAAGACACAAATGGCTATCTACGGTAATAAGACCGATGATCACTTACCCAATGAGCATTTTTGTCTATATAAAAGTTACAGCGAATAATATAAAACCTTCATAAAATAACCAAAAATTATATTATTTAGTGTTGGTGATAATTTTATAACTCTAATATATCTCTTAAATGAGTAAAAAAGACTTGAAAAACAACTGTTCAACACCAGCTTATAAAAATTTATGGTACATAGTAATGGATAGAAAAACAACATATAGATTTTATAAAACTTCCTTATGAGCCCTCAAGTATTGAGATTATTATAAAAAGGTTTTACAACTGTTCTAACAACACTACATAACAAATTAAAGGTTTTTATGGATTTAGAAATATAGATTTTCCATCTTTCTTCCCTTTGCTTGTTATGTATTATTCTTTTTCTTTTTACAATAAAAAAATGTATAAAATGGTGTTTAGCAATCTTCTAAAATAAATAAAAATGAAAGTGAGATAAGCTGAAGCAGGAATATGAATATTTATATACTATAGTCAAATAAAAACTGTTTTTCAAGTCATCCTACTCTGAAAATCAGCTGCGGTCCCGTGTGTACTGTATAGTTTTCGAATACACTCACGTAAATTTCATGGGCTCCAAAAATACTTGAGAAAACGAGAAAAAAAATATTAATTTAAATATCGGTTTTTTTTCATACGCGTTTTTTTCTTTCTGGGCCAAATATTGAATTTTGTATGTTGTTCTTAACCCTAACAAGCAATATTTCGATTGAACACATGTTGAAACCCCATAAATAACGTTTTTATTTAGGCCAAAAAACTATTTTTGTAATCCAAAATGGCGAAAATTTCCGACAATTCTATAAAAAAAACAATACAACTATACAACTGTTTACCTCGTCAACACTATTTTATAACCCTTTTAAAAAATGATGCTACTTGGAACAAAGGGCTACAGATGGCGCAGTGTTGAACACTGATGGTCCGTTTCTGCGAGCTTAACATAGTTACCATTGTTCTCTTTTCCTAAATGCATTCCTCGAGAGATCCAGCATACTACACATACCAGGAAAAATACCCGCCTCCACACACTTCAAGCCCGCATAAATATCAGAGGTAACTATCTCAAGAATATAGTTAGATTGCGGGGTCGAAGGGTGTACAGGCGAGTATTTTCCGGGGTGTTCACATTTGCCGCCGACCAGCAGTATCAGCGTATACGCTCGACGTTTCACGGTGCGTTTTTGCGACCTTAACACGGTTACTATATTGTTCTCTTTTTCTAAAACACGGTTACCATCTATGCGTTTCTCATTCGTGGGTCCCCCGAATCAAAACACGTATCACGTGGTCTAAGCGAGATTTGGCTATACAAGTTCATGTCGGACAACGTGATGAGTTTTTTGAGTCAGGGTGACTGCGCATGGGAAACGCTGGTGGGAATCGGGTGTAAAATGCATTCGATCCCGATATCTGTCATCGGCAACTCAATCTCAATCTCAAAAAGATTTGGATCTCTTATCTCTCTCAGATTGATGTAATTAAAACAAGATAATAATGGTATGGTATCTCGCAAAAACGTGCCTTTTGATGTCGCAAAAACGCTCCTTTTGAGGTCGCAAAAACGTGCCTTTTGATGTCACAAAATTAACCTTAAAAAATCTTGTTTGTTTTGTTTTTATAATTGCCAAAATAAATTAAAATTGTTTTTTTTTGTTCTAAAAACAGTTGTATTATAATCACTATATAAAGAAATTAATAACAAAATTATAGAAAAAACCTTATGGGCAAAAAAGGTTTATGAATGAGTTCATAAGAATATTACAGACACCAATTTATATAACTATTGTGTGTGAGTTCCCAAGTTTTTATAAGTGTCTCTCGAAATATTTTCAATCTTATCTTATATAAATTTGTTGTTGGTTAATTAAGTTTTATAAGTGGGTTGATAGCAACATTTTAAAAACCAATCTATTATATATCTTTAATTGATAGTTACTTACGGTTTTATAGGTGGGTTGACAGAAAGATTTTAAACACCAATTTATATAACTTTTGTCACTGATGACTTATATTTTTATAAATATGTTGGTGGAAACATTGTTAACACCAATTTATATAACATTTGAACCGATGACTTCAATTTTTATAAAGATGTCCGTGGAAATATTGTTAACGCCAGTTTTATGTTACTTTAGGGTACCATCAATTTAGAGCCTTTAATAAAACAAATATACAAACTCAATTCTTGTAGGAAACTTCTAAATACCCTAGGGTATCAATGGAACCCTCTTTATAATAATTATATAAATATCTGTCACCAGAAGTTTCTGAAAATGCTCATTGGGTATGGCTCTATAGCTTGGTGGTCCAAAACCAAGCAGGTCATTGCTGGGCAACAACTGGCGGGAGTGTAACGAACAGCATGCAAAGTCATAACTTCAGCAATGAAGACAACAGCACTGGAAGCAATGGAAGTAATGCTTAACCTCCCCCCGCTGCATATCTGGGTGGAGGAGGAGGCAAGAGCAACTTTAGCAAGATTCAATAACTTGAATCAGGAGCATCCTGGTCAAGCATTGGGAAACTGTGAAGGGCTAATCAAGGCATTTTGTAATAACCGAATCCTTAGTATTCCAACAGACCACAGACTACCAAAATACAACTTTGAAAAACCGTTTCAGGTTCTGTTTCCAACGAGGGGAAATCAACTTACCAAAGCTGACCACGTTTGGTACACAGACAGATCAAAAACCAAGGACGGAGTGGGAGCGGATGTATCGGGTTCAAGAGCTACAATTTCAGTTGGACTCGGTAACCTTGCCACCAGCTTCCAGGCCGAGGTTTACGCCATAGAGCTCTGTTCAAGAGAAATAGCCGACAAAGACAACTCTAACAGAAGCATCAAAATCATATCAGATAGTCAAGCTACTCTGAAAGCAATAAGCTCAAATAAGATCCAATCACTTTTATTCTGGAACTGCCTCAAACTCTGCTAACGCAAAATCACTCTTATATGGATTCCAGGCCACACAGGAATTTAAGGAAACGAAAAAGCCGATTCTCTTGCTATAGCAGGAGCAGAATCTGCGTTCTTAGAGCCAGAGCCCTGCTTTGGACTAACTAAAGCCAACGAGGATATAAGCTAATAGCAACGAGGATATTTTGCGTCGTTGGCAGAAGGTAGCTGCAAATACGATTTTTGATATGACTCACTGACTTTTTGACTTTGTCATTTTAGGTTATATTTTTGGCATATATAAACTCTTTATTTTTTACTAATTCAAAACATAAGGCCACTAAAAATAAAAACCACATTTCAAAAAAGCAAAAATGTTTTTTTAACTAAACAAAAGCTACACAGTAATTGGTCTATTCGACTAGCTGATTATGAAAGGAGCAAGTCTACGATAGTAACCATAATAAATCGATTTCAAGAAGAAGGAACTGTCCCTCGAAAGGAAGGCATCAGTTTAAAAAAATACTCATTTTTAATAGCGCGTCATTGCATCATTGACTGCAATAATGTTTTCAAGTCTTCTAGGCATTGAATTGGCTAAATTTTCAAATAAGTTTGGACTTTCAGCAATAACTTCCCTATATGCCCTTACGAGAAGTTCCATTAGATGTTCCAAATTACTGGGAATGATATTAAAACTTGCTAATTTCTTTGCGGTAAGTCCCCAAACGTTCCCTATTGGATTCGCATCAGAGGTTTTTGCAGGCCAAGGCAAAACTTCGATATTATTATCCTGAAACCATCGCTGCGCAATTCTGGCCTTATGAACTGGACAGTTATCTTGTTGGAATACAAAATGATATGGATAAGGGACTCTCACCTTTTTAATTTGAAATAGAGCGTCATGTCCTCTAGCCGATATCCAGCTCCAAACATTTACCGAAAATTTTCCCGCCCGGTCTTCGTTTCCAGCAATATATCATTCTTCGTATCGGGTTCTTGGCAGTCGATAAACCAGAATTGGTTTCTTATCGCTGTTGGACTTAAAGATCTTCTCATCTGTGAAAACCACCTGCTGCCAAAATTCTTTGTCCCTGAGAGAATTAATAAATTGAGACTTATTTTTTTCCTCACTTAGTTTAATTTTTTTGCCGCAATTTGATACCTTAGCCTCGAACGTTTAATTCTCCTGCCTAATGTTGTTATGTTATGTTAATTTTTACTTCTTTCGCTTTGGCAAAGGGATGATTTTCCAGAAAATTGATTGCTTCTTGGTCTTCCTCTGGGCTAGTAACTTTCGTCAAACCGGTGCCTTCCTTTCGGTGGATAGTTCCCTCCTCTTGAAATCGGTACTTGGCGAATAGACCAACCACCGTCTAGTTTTGATAAGATTTAAGTTTTATCAAATTCTGAAAGATGCGGCGGCATTTTTTAAATTTGGATGACACTGACATGCAAAACATGATGTTGACAGGAGTCTGTGACTTTATCACTTAAAGGAAGACAATGCCGTACTATAAAAATTTTAAAAATTAAACAGCCTGCTAGTAGTAGTAGAGAAGGGGCGGCGCGAAGCCCGGCAAGTAGGCCTCCCTGGGCCCTTTCTGCCCTACCCCGAGCTTGCCCCTAATCCACCGCCTGCACCACTGGTCTGGCAGTTTGCTCATTTGGTCTAACTGTTCTTTTTGCAAAGTCCAGTATTTTGTCCCATTTGAGCGTGTGCAGGTCCTCCTCATCCAGGGTCGGGAAACCGAATACCTGGTATCTCGTCCTCTGGTATGCCTCGCAGTTCGCTATAACGTGTCGAGATGTCTCCTCTGCCCGCCCGCAGGCCCGGCAGGTCGAGTCATTCTCCACCGCGATCCGGGTCATGTGCTTCCTTAGTCGGTTGTGACCTGTTATGATACCTGTCAGCAGACCAGCATCCCTTCGCGATCTCCCCAGGAGCCATTTTTGTTTGGCTACATCCGGGACCTTCACGAAGTCTTTGGTCTGTCTGCATCCTGTTCCTGCTCTCCAAGCAGTCGTCATGGCATCGTTGGCCCATTTGTTGAGTCGACTTTGCAATTGCCTCTTGGTTGTTCCTAGGAGTGGTTTCGGCCCTACATACTGGGTGCTTGCCCCGATCCTGGCGAGCTCGTCGGCCATCTCGTTACCCGGCACCCCCGTATGTCCCGGTACCCACATAATTGTCACTTGTTTGCCCTCTCCCAAGGATTCCAGTGCATCCGCACATTCCTCCACCAGGGTGTTGGTGATCTTGGGCGCCCTTAGTGCCTTTAGGGCTGATTGGCTGTCGGAGCATATATATACATGCTCCTCCCTACCGTTCTTTATTTCTTCCATGCCTGCAGCCATTATTATGGCATACACCTCTGCCTGAAAGAACGTGGCTTGCTCTCCGAGCGGGTAGATCTTTCGAACCTCCTGGTCTTCCACATAAACCCCCGATCCTGTGGTTTGCCTCTCCGAAAGTTTCGACCCGTCGGTGTAGCAAATCACGACGTTCTCCTCGAACTGTTCGCGGATGTTTTCACTCTGCCATAGTTCCCTGTCTGGGATGACTACTTTGTACCTCTTGTTGAATTTCCAGGGGTTTTTTGTCTTTGTGTTTTAATCGCTGCCATAGGGATTTCTCTCTCGACGATTTGGGCAATCCTAAGATGCCCCGCAGCTTCCCCTCTTCCTCTCCATTGACCTCTCAGCCGGAGGTGGGTCGCCATCGCTTCTTTTCTGATCCAGATCGGAAGCGGCGGCAGTTCCAGAATGGTCTCGAGTGCCTGTATAGGTGCCGTCCTCATAGCGCCGGTTATCCCTCTGCATATGGTTCCCTGTAGGCTCCTAAGCTTGAGGGTAGTAGTGACCTTCTCCACTGCTGGCCACCAGACTATGGATCCGTATTGGATCCTTGGTCTTAGTACTGCCGTGTACATCCAGTGGAGGTTTCTGGAGCTTAAACCCCAGGTGCGGCCAACCACTCGACGCAGTTGCCACATCGTTGCCTGCACCTTATTGGTCAATTTCGCAACGTGTGGTGTTCAGGTGAGCCTTTTGTCTAGGGTGACCCCTAGGTACTTCAGTTCTGAAACCAAAGTCAAAAAACAGCCTGCTAACTTTTGCTGTACCAGTTTTATGTGGAGAGAAGCGTACACTTCCGGCCACAACTCGCAACTCAGTAACCTTATTTACTTCAAATTGACAAAAAATGTCACCGTCAGATTTTGTTGTTGTCATACGGTTATTTAAAAATGCCTTAACTAAACGAATTCGAAAAAGCCAAAATTTTGGCGAAATTAGACGGTGGTTGGTCGGTTCAAAGAGTAGCGGCCCATTGTAGACGAAACAAGGCTACAACAAACAAGAAGAAGGAACTATTCGATGAAGGCGAGGCACTGGCTTGACCCAAGTCAGTACATCTCAGCAGGATCAGCAACTGATCGACTTTCTTGAAGACCACCCATTTGCGATGGCCTCAGAGGCGAAAGTTGAGGCACATTTTCCTGGATCCATAAGAACGACCCGCAGACGGATAAGCCGTTCTAGGTTTAGATGTCGCGTTCCTGCCAAGAAAATCTTACTTAGTGCGGAAAAGAAGCAATTCAGGTTAATTTTTGCACTAAACTATTTACTACAAGAAGAATTTTGGCAACAAGGGGTCTTCACGGATGAAAAAATCTTTTAGTCCAACAATGACAGCAAACAAAATTTTGGTATATCGCCCGCCACGAACACGCTATCCCGAAAAATATATTGCTGGGAACGAAGACCGGGCTGGAAGATTTTCCGTGAATGTGTGGAGTTGGATATCGGCGGAAGGACAGCCCCATGCCCTCCAAGATTTACGGTTGAGGTTTATGTTGATATGATGAGAAATATTATGCTTCCAAAAGCAACCATTCTTCATCCAGAAGGTTTTGTGTATCAACAGGATAACCGTCACATCCATACCGCACGCTTTTCCAAACAGTGGCTCCAGCAAAATAACATCGAGGTTTTGCCATGGCCGGCAAAAACTCCTGACGCCAATCCTCTGGAAAATGTGTGGGGCCTTATAGCAAAAAAGTTAACACGAATGAATATAGTCGAGGTACGACGAAGTCATTGTTTCAAATCCAAATTTATTTCAAAATTTAACAGATTCCATGCCACGAAGACTGGCAAACATTATCGAGGCTGACACGGTACTGAAGAAAGATTTTTTTGTTTTTTTTTTAATTTACGTAGTTTTTTCAAAACTTTCTTTTTGATTTTGAACATTTTTGGTTGTCTGCAAATTCTTAGATTACTCAAATTTACCGATCCTACAGAGGTGCGCTGACTACCCAACTAGCAATTTTTAGTTGTGCAAGTTGTAAAAATTAGAATTGCACTAATTTTAACCGTTGTTTTACAGATAAAGAATAGCTATCATGGCGACGGTCGACAACGTCGACTATTATACGACGCCTAAACGTTTATCACAACTTCAGTCGCCATCACAACTATTTATGACCGTCTATTGTACTAACAGTAATTCCTTAGTTGTGAAGGCGTCGACTACAAACCGGTGTGTGCTAAACCAAAAATTGATCAATTTACTCCACGTTTTCTGGCCGGTTTGTTGGAGACGCGGGCGTACCTGTTTTCATCTAACCAATTTTTCTGTTATGTTTGCAACAAACCAATTTTGGAGCACTGCTGTCTGTCATACAAACGTCAATTAATTCAGTAAAAGTAACTTTTTGTTTTGTAAAGTTTCTATTAGTTTTGTTTGAACATTTTTCACTATGAAAAGGAACAAATGGTATAAATATTCTTCGATATTTTGACACGTGACAGCTGTCATTGAAGGTGATTCCCCCAGTGTGGCAGAAAAAAAGAGGAAGGTCCTGTGTAAACAACAAGGATGAAAATTAGGTGAGCAGCAGAAAGCCAAACTGTGGAGCAACTTCGATTGGGTAAAAATTGAGGCGTGTTCGCGTCTTTTAAGTTAGGGGATCCGTTCAAAACACAGTTAAGTAGTTAAAGCAGTCGAGACACGGGACTCCTTTGGTTGTCATAGAAACTAATAAGTGCCGCCATGATTGATTGTTAAAACTATTGTATGCTAATTTGTAAACAAACATTAAAAAATTTTTTTTTTGATTTTTTCTACAATAAACTACGATCTTTTTGCATATAAAAATCCGTATTTTGTTCTTAGGAATCCTAAGCAACATCTTTAGAAGATTTTCGAAGCGATTTTTAAATCATGATTTTTTTTTAATTTCATAAAATCATCTGAATCGAGGGCGCGCTTGTTTTTTAGAGCTACGAACTATACATTTGACAGTAAACTACCGTCTGTTTATATATTTTGGCATTGGTTCGCATGTTATGTTGATGCAAAACATGATATATGACATAGAATATCATTTTATTTTAATAATATGATGGTGTTAGAAATAGTTTAATTTGTAGTCGAATAGTGTATTTATCATTTTACGTAATGAATAGTATTTTGAACAAATAATTGTACTCCAAAACCCATTGAACTATTACTTCAACTGTAGTCGCGATCGCGACGTTGACTCAATCAAAAAATCATCCACCAAATTCGTGCAAAAGTGGGTGGTGTTTGAGTAAAAGTAAACGTTGCGACGCAACGTTGGCACGCGGTGCACAACGTTGAGCCCAATGAGCATTTTCAGAAACTTCTGGTGACATATATTTATATAATTATTATAAAGAGGGTTCCATTGATACCCTAGGGTATTTAGAAGTTTCCTACAAGAATTGAGTTTGTATATTTGTTTTATTAAAGGCTAACTGGCGTTAACAATATTTCCACGGACATCTTTATAAAAATTGAAGTCATCAGTGACAAAAGTTATATAAATTGGTGTTTGAAATCTTTCTGTCAACCCACCTATAAAACCGTAAGTAACTATCAATTAAAGATATATAATAGATTGGTTTTTAAAATGTAGCTATCAACCCACTTATAAAACTTAATTAACCAACAACAAATTTATATAAGATAAGATTGAAAATATTTCGAGAGACACTTATAAAAACTTGGGAACTCACACACAATAGTTATATAAATTGGTGTCTGTAATATTCTTATGAACTCATTCATAAACCTTTTTTGCCCATAAGTTTTTTTTTATAATTTTCTTATTAATTTCTTTATATAGTGATTATAAACTGTTTTTAGAACAAAAAAAAAACAATTTTAATTTATTTTGGCAATTATAAAACCAAAACAAACAAGATTTTTTAAGGTTAATTTTGTGACATCAAAAGGCGCGTTTTTGCGACCTCAAAAGGAGCGTTTTTGCGACATCAAAAGGCGCGTTTTTGCGAGATACCATACAATTAGTTTTAATTACATCAATCTGAGAGAGATAAGAGATCCAAATCTTTTTGAGATAGTTGCCGATGACAGATATCGGGATCGAATGCATTTTACACCCGACTCCCACCAGCGTTTCCCATGTGCAGTGACCCTGACTCAAAAAACTCATCACGTGGTCCGACATGAACTTGTATAGACAAATCTCGCTTAGACCACGTGATACGTGTTTTGATTCGGGGGACCCACGAATGAGAAACGCATAGATGGGAACCGTGTTTTAGAAAAAGAGAACAATATAGTAACCGTGTTAAGGTCGCAAAAACGCACCGTGAAACGTCGAGCGCATACGCTGATACTGCTGGTCGGCGGCAAATGTGAACACCCCGGAAAATACTCGCCTGTACACCCTTTGACCCCGCAATCTAACTATATTCTTGAGATAGTTACCTCTGATAGTTATGCGGGCTTGAAGTGTGTGAAGGCGTGTATTTTTCTTGGTATGTGTAGTATGCTGGATCTCTCGAGGAATGCATTTAGGAAAAGAGAACAATGGTAACTATGTTAAGATTGCAGAAACGGACCATCAGTGTTCAACACTGCGTCATCTGTAGCCCTTTGTTCCAAGTAGCATCATTTTTTAAAAAGGTTATAAAATAGTGTTGACGAGGTAAACAGTGGTATAGTTGTATTGTTTTTTTTTATAGAATTGTCGGAAATTTTCGCCATTTTGGATTACAAAAATAGGTTGTTGGCCTAAATAAAAACGTTATTTATGGGGTTTCAACATGTGTTTCAATCGAAATATTGCTTGTTAGGGTTAAGAACAACATACAAAATTTAATATTTGTCCCAGAAAGAAAAACACGCGTATGAAAAAAAAACCGATATTTAAATTAATATTTTTTTTCTCGTTTTCTCAAGTATTTTTGGAGCCCATGAAATTTACGTGAGTGTATTCGAAAACTATACAGTACACACGGGACCGCAGCTGATTTTCAGAGTAGGATGACTTGAAAAACAGCTTTTATTTGACTATAGTATATAAATGTTCATATTCCTGCTTCAGCTTATCTCACTTTCATTTTGATTTATTTTAGAAGATTGCTAAACACCATTTTATAAATTTTTTTATTGTAAAAACAAAAAGAATAATACATAACAAGCAAAGGGAAGAAAGATGGAAAATCTATATTTCTAAATCCATAAAAACCTTTAATTTGTTATGTAGTGTTGTTAGAACAGTTGTAAAACCTTTTTATAATAATCTCTATACTTGAGGGCTCATAAGGAAGTTTTATAAAATCTATATGTTGTTTTTCTATCCATTACTATGTACCATAAATTTTTATAAGCTGGTGTTGAACAGTTGTTTTTCAAGTCTTTTTTACTCATTTAAGAGATATATTAGAGCTATAAATTTATCACCAACACTAAATAATATAACTTTTGGTTATGTTATGAAGGTTTTATATTATTTGCGGTAACTTTTATATAGACAAAAATGCTCATTGGGAGACGTCGACAAATTGCTAGTTGGGTATGATTAAGTTATTGCTTACCTTTCGCCAAACAGTTCCTTCTTCTCGATACTTTTTTTCTTATTTGCACATTTGTTGTCTTATTTCGTCCATAATGAGCTTTAAGAATAAGTTTTTATAATAAAATGTTGAATAATTTAAAAAAATTGTTTGTTTGTATATTAGTCTTTTAGTAAGGCCAGTCTCTTTATTTTTGTGTTTACAATGTCAAAAGATCTAACCTGTAATTCGAAAACGTCAAGTCAGTCACAATAAGCAACGCAATTAGCAAAACTTAAATTCAACAGACCTGCAGCTAACTTCAGCTTTAGGCATTTTAAGTGGCCGGAAGTGTACCTACCCAAAAATAAGTAGCGTTAAATTGACATATTACGCATTTTTAAGAAAAAAAAACGTTGTTTTTAAAAAGATATAAGAAAAGTGCGTTAGTAACCTTACTTGTTTTGACGTTTTAATTCAGAATGTTTACGGGAAGCTCTTGCAAGAGAGAGGAAGGCAATCGCACTGTGTACCCCACTGTGTTAAAGATTTTCGCAAACCCCACATAGTTTAAAAATGGCCGTCGAAAAGACGCAGTGAAAAAAAAAATATGTTTCTTTTATTAACATTAATATTATTTGGTAATAAATATCACTGAGTTACTAAAAATAAATTATGTATTTAGCGTTAAGAATTAGGGAGTTTTTGTGCTAAAATAAGGAAGCCTACCGGTGAAAAAATCGAAAGAAGCCCTTCTTTTTCTCGGGAGGGGGAGCCATCAACATCGGAACTTGGTTTTTGTGAGTGATACGTATCTGAAAGAAAAACAAGCCGATTTAGGTTCAGTCGCAACGCACTGATAAACCCAGTTTATATCGAATCAGGGTTTAGAATGTGCTTTCATAATGATCTTAATAAAACAAGGTGTCACATTCTAAACCTCGATTAAATTTAAACTAGACAATTCCAGACAAAGGTAACATATGGTATGTTTTTGGAATCAGGAAGAAAAGATCTATCAAAGATTAAAAAAATTTACAGGGTGTTCAATTTAAAATAAGAAAGTTGATGTCTAAATTTGACATATGCGATGACATTGGGCAATTTTTGACATGCATAATTTTATAGTTTACTTATGCAACTTTTGTTTAAGACTATTTTTTGTAAAAACCCTGTACCAAAACCTATTAAAATTGGTTAAAGCATTACTTTAAAACTTTAGTTTTGAGATATTTGCAAAAGCCTGATTTTACCTCGGATTTTACCGCCCCCTTATCCCCTCCCCCTCCCATATTTCATGAGATACTTAACGCGCAGTTAGAGTTCTGAACGGTTTCTCAATACATACATAGGCTAGAGGCCCTGTATACAATTTTTAACAGTTATTGTTTTACCAGAGTTAAGCAACTCGATTTGGCAGTTGTTAGGGAAATGTTGACAATTTTTTAGTGTATTGGCAACCATTGTAAATAAATAATTTTGTCAATGTCACATTTTTGATTAATAAATGTAGGTACATCAAATTTGATTATTTATATGAGGTTTAAAAATCTTAAGGGGTTACGTTTTTGTTTAAGCAATTTTAACTATGTTTTTCACATTTTTATGCCATGACTTTGCTCACATTTTAAAGCTTTCTTTCTAAACTTTCGATTTCTATAATAAAACACTCCACATTTTTCAAGTTTTCACTGTTTTTTTAGCGTTAAAAGAAAGTACTGCCAAAAAACATTTTTTCTCTGTTAGAATGAAAAATATTTAGAGAAAAAGGGCAAAATTCTAGAGGTAGATGGAGAGATAATTTAGTGACGTGCAAAAATATTTAAGCTTATTGAAGAGAGACAGCAGGCTATAAAAAAGTATTTTAGAGAAAGATAAAAATAATTAAAGGCAATTGTATATTAAAAATTTCTGTGCAGTTGATTTTTTTTCCATTTTTATACAAAAAACAGCAAATATTGTAATTTTTCAAAGCATAAAGAATGTGGGACATAAGGTGGTATTAATTTCTTTCAATCAAAGTTCTTTACAGTCTTTAGATTTACCAAAAAACGTGTCCTACTTTAAGTGTATTTAAGCACATCTAAAAATCATTTAACAGGTATGTAACTGAATTATTTTAAGGGTCATCATGGCTTTACCATAAGAAACTGTAAAAATACTCGCCCCTATGACCTTGTATTATTTTATTGTTCAATGGAAAAAGAAACGCAAGAAAAATGGAAAGAGATCATGCATTTACCAAACTGGAAAATTAATAAAAATAGTCGAATTTTCGAGGTAAGTAAGATTAGTTAAATTTAAATAATATTATATTGTTATTATTTTAAGAAAAAGAGGAATAAAAAGATAGATCAATAATATTTTTTTTATATTTTACCTACTGCAAAAGAGACAGTTGGAGGAAATCATCATCATCTAGGGGGAGTCCTAACCAACCAACCTTTCCACAGAAACCAACATGCATACGTGGAGGGAAGGTCTACCGACACGGCCCTATACGCAGTAGTGCATAAGGCAGAAAAAGCCCTTCAATTCAAACAGTACGCCCTGGCAGTATTCTTTGATGTCAAAGGAGCTTTCGATAAGGCGAAAGTGCAGGTAATAACAACAGCCCTGCAGAGAAGGGGAGCCGAGTCTCTTATCTCCGAATGGGTAAAATCTGCACTAACAGGAAGAAAGATCCAGGCCAATCTAGGGGAGCCCAGGGTCAACATAGAGGCAACGGGAGGCTGCCCACAAGGTAGCTGCTTATCCCCACACCTGTGGTGTCTAACAAAGGAAGGATTCGACGCCCACGCATACGCCGACGACGGTGTCGTGGAGGTGGTAGGCCACCACCTAAACACCGTATGTAACAGAATGCCAAGGGCGGTACGAATCATAGAAGACTGGTGTTAACAAAACGGTCTCTCTGTCAATCCAGGAAAGACAGAGATGATCCTGTTCACAAGAAAGAGGAAAATGGAGGAATTCAGAGCAGCCAAGATGTACGGGAGACCCCTGACTTTGGTTTCAGAACTGAAGTACCTAGGGGTCACCCTAGACAAGGGGCTCAACAGGACACCACACGTTGCGAAATTGACCAATAAGATGCAGGCAACGATGTGGCAACTGCGTCGAGTGGTTGGCCGCACCTGGGGTCTGAGCCCCAGAAACCTCCACTGGATGTACACGCCAGTACGGATCCATAGTCTGGTGGCCAGCAGTGGAGAAGGTCACTACTACCCTCAAGCTTAGGAGCCTACAGGGAACCATATGCAGAGGGATAACCGGCGCTATGAGGACGGCACCTATACAGGCACTCGAGACCATTCTGGGACTGCCGCCGCTTCCGATCTGGATCAGAAAAGAAGCGATGGCGACCCACCTCCGGCTGAGAGACACAGGTCAATGGAGAGGAAGGCTGCGGGGCATCTTAGGATTGCCCAAATCGTCGAGAGAGAAATCCCTATGGCAGCGATTAAAACACAAAGACCAAAAAACCCCTGGAGATTCAACAAGAGGTACAAAGTGGTCATCCCAGACAGGGAACTATGGCAGAGTGAAAACCTCCGCGAACAGTTCGAGGAGAACGCCGTGATTTGCTACACCGACGGGTCGAAACTGTCGGAGAGGCACAGGATCGGGGGTTTATGTGGAAGGCCAGGAGGTTCGAAAGAGCTACCCACTCGCAGAGCAAGCTACGGTCTTTCAGGCAGAGGTGTATGCCATAATAATGGCTGCAACCATGGAAGAAATAAAGAACGGTAGGGAGGAGCATGTTTATATATGCTCCGACAGCCAATCAGCCCTAAAAGCACTAAGGGCGCCCAAGATGAACAACACCCTGGTGGAGGAATGTGCGGATGCACTAGAATCCTTGGGAGAGGGCAAACAAGTGACCCTTATGTGGGTACCGGGACATATGGGAGTGCCGGGTAACGAGATGGCCGACGAGCTCGCCAGGATCGGGGCAAGCACCCAGTATGTAGGGCCGGAACCACTCCTAGGAACAACCAAGAGGCAATTGCAAAGTCGACTCAATAAATGGGCCAACGATGCCATGACGACCGCTGGGAGAGGAGGAACAGGATGCAGACAGACCAAGGACTTCGTGAAAAGCCCGAATGTAGCCAGACAAAAATGGCTTCTGGGGAGATCGCGAAGGGACGCTGGTCTGCTGACAGGTATCATAACAGGTCACAACCGACTAAGGAAGCACATGACCCGGTGGAGAATGACTCGACCTGCCGGGCCTGCGGTCGGGCAGAAGAGACATCTCGACACGTTATAGCGAACTGCGAGGCATACCAGAGGACGAGATATCAGTTGTTCGGTTTCCCGACCCTGGATGAGGAGGACCTGCACATGCTCAAATGGGACAAAATACTGGACTTTGCAAAAAGAACAGTGAAACCAAATGAGCAGACTGTAGTGGTGCAGGCGGTGGATTAGGGGCAGGCTCGAGGTAGGGCAGAAAGGGCCCAAGGAGGCCTACTTGCCAGGCTTCGCGCCGCCCCTTCTCTACTACTACTACTACTAATAATAATAACATTTTTAAATCTTCCGTAAACCTTACTGGGTTTTTTTTTATCAAAGCTTGACATATTTTACTAAGCAAAAAAGTCATCATCATTCAAAAACTGTCTGGGGAATTTATAAAAAGAAACAAGAAAATATATAGAGAGCCTCTAACAAAGGCTATTCTGAATTTATTGGAATTTTTAAGTCTCATCATTGTATAAAGAAGTACTCTTCTCGACTGTATAAGTCTGTTAAAAACGAATTCTAACAGAACGTCAAATCTATTTACCGTAGTGGGGGGTTGCATCCACGGTTCCCCGTCTATTTGCATGGGAAACGTCTTTTTCGTTTTGATGGTGAGGGACGCGCACTGCGCCAACCGTCTGCCGCTGGCGGTGATGCCGATTCTCACTTGACCCATGTGGAGGCAGTTGTCCAATCCGATCACTTCTATGAGACCATCTCCAATGTCTGGAACAACATAAAAGATGATAAATATATGACAATTCTAGCTAGTGATCGCAAGATGGTTCGCGTGTTTAAAATTGTAGCTTCCTTCTTTTCCTCATGCCCCTCCCCATCCTCGTTCTTACCCTCCTTCGCCTCCTTTCTCTTCTGTCCCCCAAACCCGTCCCCAATCGAATACCCGATGGCCGGCGGTTTTTTCCTGTTTTTTTGTTTCAAATCTGTATCAATAAAAGAATTTAGGGAAAATGATATTTTGTAAAAGGTGTGATATCTCGGATAAAAATTAATTCATTAAATTTTTGAAATTTTAAAATAGAAATATTCGTTTTCCACAGGTATAAAAAGAAACGCAATTAAATACAACTTACAGGAATATTCACACCACTGCACTACATATTTGACTCTTCACTTATCAAATTCATACTTAAAGTAAAAAAGTAAAACCTCATCCCAAGAAAAGTCTAACCACAGAGTACCGAACGGTGATCCGTGGTCTAACCCTCTGCTTCTGACCTAAGGCGAATTTTTCATAGTAAACTACTTATACCATGGTTATGGTTCTCCAAACCACTCGTATTTTCGCGTGTGTGGTTTGCAAACCACAATCAATTTTATTTGAAATGGCGCTACTACTAGGTACTACTATATGGTGCTCCCTTACCAACCTAAAGACAGTTATGCAAATATGTCAAAAATGCATACCCACATGCACTCTAGACCTACCTAGGTTCCCTATTAAAATTTAGAAGTACAATTTCAACAGCATTTATAGGCGCGTGGGTCAGAAAGAAAAAAGAGACCAAAAACGAGTAAAAAAATTAGGTAATCATGCAGTATACGGTTTTCTGCCATTTTTGATTTTTTATGAAAAATTCTTTATAGAGGCACCTACTAGGGTCCCTAAGCCCCCAAATCGGCCGGCGCCAATTTTTTTTTAAGAGAAAAGAGGGTGCCGGGGGGGAGGGGGGGGTTGCTTTGAGTTAAGCTGTGTTGGATAGGGTGGTTTTAGTGAAAAAAAATAAAAAAAAAAACAGAAAAAAATTTGAAAAAAAACAACCGGCGCCGGCGGATTTAGAGTTCTATAAAGAACTTTTCATAAAAAAATCAAAAATGGCAGGAAACCGTATATTGCATGATTACCAAAAATTAGTCTCTCCACAAAAAATCGATATATGTTTTACAGATTTTTATTGTGACAATTTCCCGTGAAAAATAAAGCAACACCATCAGAATTTCCATTGTCTATATTTTAGTTATACACGACGTTTCGATCAGTACAATCTCTGATCGTCTTCAGGTGCAAACTACTGAAGACGATCAGAGATTGTACTGATCGAAACGTCGTGTATAAATAAAATATAGACAATGGAAGTCCGAAACACAGAGTTAATTTCAAACACATCATTGTCTCTCCCTTTTCCCTGTTGTGTTTTTGAGTTTTTAAAGATTATTAATAATTAAAATTTACATTTTAATAAAAAATATCATTGGACAAATTCTTTTTGTAAATCTTTATAACAATAAATATAAATACCGTATAAAGTTGCTGTCTTAAAAATAACGCGACGTTACCCAATGAGCATTTTTGTCTATATAAAAGTTACAGCAAATAATATAAAACCTTCATAAAATAACCAAAAGTTATATTATTTAGTGTTGGTGATAATTTTATAACTCTAATATATCTCTTAAATGAGTAGAAAAGACTTGAAAAACAACTGTTCAACACCAGCTTATAAAAATTTATGGTACATAGTAATGGATAGAAAAACAACATATAGATTTTATAAAACTTCCTTATGAGCCCTCAAGTATAGAGATTATTATAAAAAGGTTTTACAACTGTTCTAACAACACTACATAACAAATTAAAGGTTTTTATGAATTTAGAAATATAGATTTTCCATCTTTCTTCCCTTTGATGGTTATGTATTATTCTTTTTCTTTTTACAATAAAAAAATTTATAAAATGGTGTTTAGCAATGTGTTGTGTTTAGAAAGTGAGATAAGCTGAAGCAGGAATATGAATATTTATATACTATAGTCAAATAAAAGCTGTTTTTCAAGTCATCCTACTCTGAAAATCAGCTGCGGTCCCGTGTGTACTGTATAGTTTTCGAATACACTCACGTAAATTTCATGGGCTCCAAAAATACTTGATAAAACGTGAAAAAAAATATTCATTTAACTATCAGTTTTTTTTTTCATACGCGTTTTTTTCTTTCTGGGACAAATATTGAATTTCGTATGTTGTTCTTAACCCTAACACACATGTTGAAACCCCATAAATAACGTTTTTATTTAGGCCAAAAACCTATTTTTGTACAGATGGCGCAGTGTTGAACACTGATGGTCTGTTTCTGCGAGCTTAACATAGTTACCATTGTTCTCTTTTCCTAAATGCATTCCTCGAGAGATCCAGCATACTACACATACCAGGAAAAATACCCACCTCCACAAACTTCAAGCCCGCATAACTGTCAGAGGTAACTATCTCAAGAATATAGTTAGATTGCGGGGTCGAAGGGTGTACAGGCGAGTATTTTCCGGGGTGTTCACATTTGCCGCCGACTTGCAGTATCAGCGTATGCGCTCGACGTTTCACGCTGCGTTTTTGCGACCTTAACACGGTTACTATATTGTTCTCTTTTTCTAAAACACGGTTCCCATCTATGCGTTTCTCATTCGTGGGTCCCCCGAATCAAAACACGGATCACGTGGTCTAAGCGAGATTTGCTTATACAAGTTCATGTCGGACCACGTGATGAGTTTTTTTAATCAGGGTGACTGCGCATAGGAAACGCTGGTGGGAATCGGGTGTAAAATGCATTCGATCCCGATATCTGTCATCGGAAACTATCTCAAGAAGATTTGGATCTCTTATCTCTCTCAGATTGATGTAATTAAAACAAGATAATAATGGTATCGTATCTCGCAAAAACGCGCCTTTTGATGTCGCAAAAACGCTCCTTTTGATTTCGCAAAAACGCGCCTTTTGATGTCGTAAAATTAACCTTAAAAAATCTTGTTTGTTTTGTTATTATAATTGTCAAAATAAATTAAAATTGTTTTTTTTGTTCTAAAAACAGTTGTATTATAATCACTGTATAAAGAAATTAATAACAACATTATAGAAAAAACCTTATGGGCAAAAAAGGTTTATGAATGAGTTCATAAGAATATTACAGACACCAATTTATATAACTATTGTGTGTGAGTTCCCAAGTTTTTATAAGTGTCTCTCGAAATATTTTCAATCTTATCTTATATAAATTTTTTGTTGGTTAATTAAGTTTTATAAGTGGGTTGATAGCAACATTTTAAAAACCAATCTATTATATATCTTTAATTGATAGTTACTTACGGTTTTATAGGTGGGTTGACAGAAAGATTTCAAACACCAATTTATATAACTTTTGTCACTGATGACTTATATTTTTATAAATATGTTGGTGGAAACATTGTTAACACCAATTTATATAACATTTGAACCGATGACTTTAATTTTTATAAAGATGTCCGCGGAAATATTGTTAACGCCAGTTTTATGTTACTTTAGGGTACCATCAATTTAGAGCCTTTAATAAAACAAATATACAAACTCAATTTTTGTAGGAAACTTCTAAATACCCTAGGGTATCAATGGAACCCTCTTTATAATAATTATATAAATATCTGTCACCAGAAGTTTCTGAAAATGCTCATTGGGTAGCTACGTCACAACGCGTTATTAAGCGATAAAGTCACCTAACGCGGATTTTTTGTAAGAGGTGCAAAAAAATACACGCTATTTCAGCACCCTAGACAATAACTGTCGAACCCTGTATATGAGTCCTTGGATCCGTTCACTACTTACCCTGCACCGCGACGCTAAGATCGACCGAATTGAAACTGCTCGTGCTCAGCTCTTTCTCGCTCGCCTTCTTGTTGCCCTTCTTTTTGGTCCTTCGCGCGCCCGCCAGGTGCTCGCCCCACAAGTTCGAGCCGCCGTGCGTGTAGGGTATGTTCAGGAATGTAATGCCTTGCAGCGGAAGGCCGTTGGCGAGGTCCAGGCACACACCGTCACACTATAAAAAATATGTAAAAAACTCTACGAGTGCTTAATCGTACAACAGCGACTACGACTCTCTACGACCACCCTTGCGGTATTCGTACACGGCTAGCGTATCCTAACCGTTTTCTTATCTGTGGGTTTTCATAAATACCTGATCACGGATGTAGAAACCTTGGATTGCTAATACCTATGGGAAATTTTCATGAAAATCACTGCCGCGTGTCTTCCGCCATTTTCGCCGCCATGTTGTGGAGATTTGGGTTGGCGACATTGGTTTCCTTAATTTTAAATAGTACTGTGGGAACACTGACTGTCAACAGTGTCAAAATATGATTGAAATTGACATTTTTTTTAAAGGTTATTTTTGTTGTTGTTTTTTAATACAAAAACAAAAAAGTAAAGAAACAGGTCATACACAAATGCTCCAACGGTCACGCCATTTATCTCTCTTATTTGGTCTGGAGTATGTGCAGGTTTCGAACAAATAAATCACAATATGGAAACATTGCCTCCCAATTTATAAACTCAAAGGGTACTGTTAAGCCACACGTTATAAATTGTAATAAACGCTCGGTTCAACCATTGCTGCTGGCGTTCCCGCTGAAGATACACCTTGATTACGTTGATCTGAATCTGCACAGGGACTAAAACAGCTAAGAATAGATGCACCAACGTGATACAGTAATAAAAAATAAATTAATAGAGGGAGATACTGACTTTGATAGTAGCATATATGGCTCAGCTGAAAGCAACATTTAGCGATCACAAAAAAAAGTACATCTTTGGCACATGGAGTCGAGCATGGAGTTTTACAATATTTGAAGACCTTGGCGGAAAAACCTATTAACTAACAATTGTGTCGACCATACCTTCCCTAAGTTAACAAGTTATTACTAAGATATCCTTGAGTTTTGGTAAGTTTTCAGCATTCAACATTTTTGTAGCTCTATCTTTTATAAAGGATGTGGGATTTTGCTCAAAACTGCATATGTTGTAGGTTTCATTGGCCTGATAAAAATCTATCATTGCTCCACAGTAATCTGCGTTTAAAGTTAAACATTTTGGTATTCCGGCTTTTCCCTCAAATCAGTTTTTTGCACTTTTTGTGAAAATGTAAATAATATTTATGAACCAAATTGTAGTCTGAAAATAAGTAGCACAAAAATATAGGTTGCCTCGCACTGGCATCACAAACATAAAAAATATTAAATTCATATGACCAAGAAATGACCTTTAACAAAAGGCAAATTTCAATTGTTATGTTGCCACTTATTTGACAAACATGTTTCAAAACAAAAACTTGTAACATTTTTAGCCATTTTGTTATTTGTTGCTATGGGGCAATGATAGATTTTCATCAAGATAAGCAAAATCACTCAGAAAGTCAGTTTCCATAAGGAAAGTGCATCATCCTTAAAAAACGAATCTACAAAAAAAATGTCAAATGCTGAAAACTTACCAAAACTTAAGGATATCTTAGTAATAACTTTTTCTGCTGAGTTCTTCAGAATCAGACAACTTTTATTTCAAAAATTGTTAACAAAAAACATTGTCACAATTGAATAAATAAGCGTCAAAATTTAGTGTTAAAAATTAAAATTAAGGTAAATTTAACCTAAGAATGTCTTTAAAATGTCATTTAGATATTAAACAATGTTAACATTAAGGTTTTGTTAATAAAGATTAAAAAATAAATATCGATTTTTCTTTATTTCTAGTAAACTGGTAAAACATCTTATAATTACTGGTCTTAAAATCTCAAAAAAATACTGGCTCCAATATCACAAAAATTGACAATGAAATCTTAAACTACTTAGTTAAAATTACATATAGTAAGTTACAAACACATTGAATGACAACAAGAAAAAGAAAAAAAAATATACTAATAAAATACATATTAAAATTAATTTTTTTAATGTTCTTTTTAAAACTCATGAAGTATTCTTCTAATTTTGTAAAAGTCGATGTGCCAAAGATGTACTTTTTTGTGCTCGCTTGCCATCGCTCTGGTTTCCAGCTGATCCATATATGCTATTATCAAACTCCGTATCTCCCTCTATTCATTTATTTTTCTTGTCTTCTAGGCCTATAACAACCTCTGATTTATACACTGTTGGCGCATATCTGTCCCTAGACGTTTTAGTTCCTGTTTCAGATTCAGAGATCAACTTAATGAAGGTTTATCTTGAGCGGGAGCGCCAGCAGCAATGGTTGACAGTACCCTTTGAGTTTATAAATTGTGGGTAATATTTCCATGTTGTAATATATTTGTTTAAAACTTGCACATTCCCCAGACCAAATAAGAGAGAGTATCATGCCGTGGCCGTTCAAGCATTTGTCTGTCCTTTAAATGGTTTTTATTGCTTGGTTCTTCACTTTTTAGATTTTTTATTAAAAAACAACAACAAAAATAACCTTTCTAGAAACGTTATTTTTTGACACTGTTGATAGTCAGTGTTCCAACACTACTATTTAAAATTAAGGAACCAATGTCGCCAACCTAAATCTCCACAACATGGAGGCGAAAATGGCGGAAGACACACGGCAGTGATTTTCCCACAAGGGTATTATCAATCCCTTTCTTTTTTACATCCGTGTACCTGATCCACAGTTTCACTTCTTCTATTTTCCATTCTATTGCCCTCTCACTTTTTTCGACAAGGAAGGAAATAGAAGTAAGCGGCAGGAAGTAAAACTGTGCATCAAGCACTGAACAAGAATTGGTTTGGTTACGTCGTACGTTGTAAGCACAACTTTAGGCGCGTTTCTGCGAGCTTAACATAGTTACTATTATTTTCTCTTTCTAAATCGATTCGTCTAAGAGAGATCCAGCATACTACACCATCACAAAAAATACCCGCCTTTACACCCTTCGACCCCGCATATCTGTCAGGGGATAACTATCCTAAAAAGGTAGTTAGACAGCGGGGTCAAAGGGTGTACAGGCGGTATTTTCCTGGTATGCTGGGTCTCTCAGACGATTGCATTTAGAAAAAGAATATTAGTAACTATGTTAAGCTCGCAGAAACGCGCTTTTTAACTCTTTTTTAATCCATCATACCAATATAATATGGGGGACTATTAAAATCGTGAAATTTTTGACTTCTTAATTTTATCAAAAATGAGTTACTAAGGTTCCAAAACACCTTAATCGACGAAAAAAAAAGTTGTCTGTCTTTATACATAACTCAAGAACGCCTTAATCGATTTTAACGAAATTTTGTACAAAAATCCTCTATCGGCTGACCATGAAGTGATTACCTTTTGGATTGGCCAATGGGCTATCAATTTAGCAAATGTTTTCTGATAAACAACGAGTTTGACTAAATCCGGTTTTGATAAATAATGGTTTGACAAATTCCGGGTTTTATTAAAATACTGAATGAGTTTGATGAACAATGGTCCGATTAAAAAAGGGTCTGTTAAATTTCGAATTTGTTATTGAATGGGTTTGATGAAACAAGGTTCTGATAAAAAATTGGTTTGACCACTAAAGTGGTACTTTTTATCCCGAGGCGAAATGTTTGTAGCCCGACAGGAGGGAGGGATAAAAAGACACTTTAGTCACACGGTATATATACTATTTTTTGCACTTTTGGGCACCGTTTTTATTAAATTTTTATTAATTTAAAAAAAAAACAGATCTTTATTATACTGGCCTATAAAAATGTGACAATCAAACTACCATTCACTCTCTGACATTAAGTCAATTCATATTTATCTGATAATACTTAGTTGCCAGGGTGTAGCCAAGGTACTAGAAAACAAATGGTAAGATACAAACAAAGCCTATAGCTGTCAAGATTTTTGCGAGTGTATCCAAAAGTGGAAAAAATGGACATAGATGAAGCTGCTGCAGAGAATCACAAAAAATATACGAAAAACAGTACAACCATTTCCTTCATTGGTGTCAATCTCAAGATGTTGCTGATGTAACCCAGGGAAAAGTGCTTCTGGCATATTTCTTTCATCGTGCCAAAAACCTCAAGGCCTGAACAGTTTGTTCTCATTATTCAATGATAAAATTTTATAGCATAGCTGATAATAAGGATCAGGACTAAAATATTTCAGTCCCGGGGAAAAAAGGTACAATTTTAGTCCCTGAAATGAGGGAGTAAATAATAAATTATAAACCTAGGGAGTAAAGTGCCCGACCGTAGGGAGGGCTACAATTCGACAAGGGATTAAAATACACTTTAGTCACGAGCTTTATATACTATTTTATGTATTTTAGAATGCGAGAAACTAAAAACAAAAAATCATAAAATTAACAGTAGACCACTTAACGGTACTCCAGTTTTAAGATTGACAGCTCGTATTACTGATAGAACTGATACAAAACAAATGTCAGTCAGTTGTTGTTATCAAACGGCGTCACCAAACGGCGAGTCTAGAAAAATCGTACAGCATTTTTTTTGAAAATGAACATTGAAGAGGCCGCGGAAGAGGCCATCGCTAGCCTTCCACAAAAATCTCGCGAGGTTTACAAGAAACAGTTTCGTGAATTTTACGGATTAAAAGGTGCTCCTATATATCATAATAAGAACTAGATTTAAGTAATGCATATGCTAATTCATCAAAAACATGCCTTTAGTAACTGTCTGCAGATAACTAAAGCATGGCTTTTTTGGTTACCGATGCAAAAAATTTTTTTTTTTTGGTCACGGGTGCAAAAAAAGATTTCGGTCCGTTTTTTATCCAAAATTAAAGAGAAATAGCAAAATATAGTTATATTGAAAAAATCTAATTATTCCTGCCTAAAAATTGAGTCATTTCCGGTGGTTTCCACCAAGTAATTACGAAAAAATCATTTAAAAAAATCTTCAAAATTTCAAACTGTCAAAGATTAAAATGTCGCAAGAATGAACGTGGCCGAGTAAAAATGCACGTCGCTATGGAAACCGCATTGTTATTTCATTTAGCAACCGCCTTGATTTCTAGTGTAAAGATGGTGTGTTGCGAGAAGTGCTCTTCGTTCGAAATTTTTAAAAGTATTTTCCGGTTTTTTTGGGGTTTTTTGATAAAGGTATTAAAAAAAATAGTGTCAACAACTCCCGGCTAAACTGTGCTTTTTTTTACTCGCGTTTTTAAATACCTCGCTACGCTCGTTATTTAAACCAACGCTTGTAAAAAAAGCACTATTTTAGCCACTAGTTGTTAAAACTACTATTTTCGTTCATACATTTTAACAAATAAATAAAATTTCAATAAAATTATTGTTTAATTTGGAAAAATTTACTTTAAATCCCCCAGGGATTAAAATTATTTTCACCATATTTGCAACGTTTGGTGGAATGACGTCAAAATTTCCACCGCAACATTGCGGAAAAAAACATTGCGATTCGTCGAATATATATATTTTTTATTTTCAGCAAAAATAAGTTATATACCCAGTGGTCGTGGATAATAGTTATTTATGCACCCAGGTTAAAAATTACAGCTTTAACGCCCGCAGTTTTCTAGTTGGGTAATGTCACAAATACTACTCCACGCTTGAAAATGCGGGCGTCAAAAGGCATTTTTATGCCCTGTTGTGCATAAAGTAATTAGAGTTTCGAGTACGATATACGATAAGAAAGTTCTCGAAAGTCGCATTCGGTAACCGCGTCTTAATATAATCTCCAATGCGGTTAGACATTAAAGTAGTACGCTGAATATGCATTTTAGAAAATTAGTTTTTGGCTTAAGATGGCGTGGGATTACCAAGAAAAGCTTCTTATATTATTATTATTATTATCCTCATCTGCTGAAATGATCCACTTTAATTTCCTTATAAAATGGGAATGGAACTTTGCTCCAATTTAAATGTAGGCTCAGATCGGGTTAGAACAAAATCCACGTCATTTCTTTTAGCGATTAGGATTTGTCTTCCGAGATACTACACTGGGTAAGCCACTAAAAACAATGGCTATATTTTCTTAACTAAAAGAAATACCAAAAAAATACCGTTTCTTTAAAATAGCGACCTATCCATGAAGCGCCACCCCCACTTACTTCCAAATTTTAAATTGCACCTCTTAATTTAAAAAAGTCGTTAAAAATAAATTTAAAAAAAAGTTTAAATTTTTTATCATTAATTACACTAGCCAACATAATAAAAAGAGCTCAATCTTATAGATTTTTACCTGCTCGACGCAAATTTATCGCTTAAAATAGTTTCCGAGGTGTAGAAAACCGTCTATTTAAAAAAATATTAAATCTTATTCGATTTTGTAGCACCCTATAGGTAGGTATTAAAAAAAAACAACAAAAAAGAAGCATGCATTTGTGTGTGTGTTTTAACGAGATTCGGAATCAAGAGATAGTAGTTGGAGTTGTTTGGTTGACGGTGGAGAGAATTGTTTACAGGTCAGTAAAATGCGTATTTAAAAATTATTATATTTCAAATAAGGTGTTCTTTTATTTCTATTATTTTTGATGGGTTGGTTTATAACATGTCTGAGCTGAGTCCAACAACACCAGAGCCTTCTTTCAAGCTGCTAAGATGATATATGGTCCCACTACACAAGGTATCAATCCCCTACGATCCAAAGATGGAACAAGGCTGCTTAAAGACAGATCCTCTATCAATTCACGATGGAAAGAACACTTCCAAGAACTACTCAACAGAGAGTCTCAGGTCGATAATGACATCTTCGACAAAATTCCGGAGAAAACTACACAACAACACCTAAGTGAGATTCCGAGATTAGAGGAGGTCGAAGGACAGCTAAAGAATAACAAGTCAGCAGGCACAGATGGTATCGCTGCTGAACTCTACAAACAAGGGGGTCCCGCACTTAATTCCCAAATGCACATTCTAATAAGTAAAATATGGACCACTGAGACCATTCCTGCCGAACTCAGAGACGCCTCTATAGTTACCATTTTCAAAAAAGGCGATAAGGCCCAATGTGGAAACTACAGAGGTATATCTCTGCTTACTGTTGCTGGAAAAATACTTGCACGGATACTATCAAACCGATTAATTCCGATTGCTGAACAAAATCTGCCAGAGACAAAGTGTAGATTTAGGCCCAATAGAGGCACAGCTGATATGATCTTCAGAGCCAGACAAATGCAAGAGAAATCTAGAGAAAAAAATCGCCCTCTCTTCATGGCCTTCATAGATCTAGTCAAAGCATTTGATTCGGTCAACAGAGAAGCTCTTTGGAAAATACTGGCAAAACCTCAAAAATATATTCAAATTCTTAGACTACTACACGACAATATGAACGCAACAGTCCTGAGCAACGATGGACCAGGAGAGTCATTCCAGATTACGACAGGCGTTAAACAAGGGTGTGTTATTGCGCCCACCCTATTCTCTATATTTTTAGGTGCCATGCTTCACCTTGTTTAGGAACATCTACCGCCGGGAGTGGAAATTCTATATAGATTCGACGCTGGCCTACTTAACCTAGGCAGACTGCGAGCAAAAACTAAGGTCTCGACAACCTCGGTAATCGAACTGCAGTACGCCGATGACAACGTCGTAATGGCCAATACAGAGGAAGGTCTACAACTGGTAATCAACGCATTTAACCAAGCCTACAAAAGCATTGGCCTAGAGGTCAATCTTGCTAAAACGCAAATTCTTCACCAACCAGAACCAGGTAAGAATCCCCAAGCTCCAAACATTTCCATGAATGGCCATCCTCTGCAGAACGTGGAACATTACCCATACCTTGGGAGCCACCTATCATCAAACGCAACTATTGATACAGAAACACAGCATCGCCTAAAATGTGCTAGGACGGCTTTCGGAGAGTCACAATCACGACATCAATGCGGAGAGCAAGCTTCGTGTCTATAATACCAACTCTAACATACGGATGCGAAACGTGGACCACCTATAGAAGGCATATCAAACGACTAGAAAAATATCACCAAAGTTGTTTAAGACAAATACTGAGAATCAAATGGCAAGACCGACGAACAAACATAAATGTTTTAGAAGAAGCCAGAACAACTAGTATAGAAGCCCTTATCTTCCTGAAACACGTCTCCCAAAGCAGATATTTTATGGACAACTGAAGGAGGGAAAGAGAAATCAAGAAACAAACAAAAAAGGCACAAGGACGTTCTCAAAGGCAATATGATGAAGGGTCACATCGATATAAACAACTTCGAGACCACGGCAAACGATAGGGCTACATGGCGCCGAACAGTCCATGAGGGAGCACAAACTTTTGAAGAGCAACGACGTAGACTAGAAACGGAAAAGAGAGAACGTAGAAAGGAGCGACAAAATGGAAGAATGGATGACCAACAACACCCGGCTGCTGCGGAGACTGGGTGTGCCAGGACTGTGGAAGGGTGTGCGGCTCGAGAATTGGCTTACATAGCCATCAAAGGACGCACAACAGATAGCGATGATACAGAAGAGGAAAATCATACTCGGTATCGAGTGATTGCCTATGATGATGATTATAACATGTGTATATTTAGATAGAATCGTTTTATGCTGTGAACCATGCAGATTTAAATTAAATCAAAACATTTAATGTCTTTTGTGCTGGGATTTTAGTTTGTATGACCAAAGATGTATGAAATAGATATATTATATATTTTTGGTAAGATTCAGAATGTGAAAAGGGCCTTGGTGAATCTACTAACATTTTCCTTCCGTGATTGAGCGAATATCCTAGCAAGTAAAAACAAAGTATAGTCTAGAGATATTAGCCCAAAATATCAACTATTGGCTGAGTAGCCTCCCGTATGGGACCTCAGTACCTTCTGGCGATGTCCAGCTAACTAACCACAAACTCTTCAGTTTTGAATGTATTGTTATAAATGTAGAACGACAAATTTTAGTACTGAGACAGTAATTTTAATTAGTATTTGTAATTCAATGTTTGGAACAGCATGAGTCAATTTTTAGAATTGAAATCGAGGGTTTCTCTGCCGTGCTCTTTCCCCTCGTGAGTTTCAGGCTTCAGGCTGAGTACGGCACTACTATTGATTTTCTTTAAATTAATAAATTAGGAGTATTTTTTTCAAATTTTGTGATTATTTTACATATCACACCTTACCTCAAGTCTCCCTAAATTTGTTATTATCAGGCGCATTCTGGGCAAGTAAAATTTTGTTGAGTGAGGTTAACAACGTAGGGCTTTTATTTATTTTGGTTGTTTTATTTTAATTTTCTTAAACGAACCTGGGTAGGTATGTTTTACTACAGAGGTCTGGTTTACATGATACGGCCATTATACCCAGCCAACACCGTTACGTAAATATTACGTAAAATTTAGAACACATGATTACTTTGTTACATAAATTTCATGTAAACTGGAAGTCACAACAAGGTAAAAAGTAATAAAAGTAATATCCATGTTCTGCATAATGCCATGCACAAAGTTCCCTTCTTATTACGTAAATATAATGTAATTAAAGTTCCGTTATGTAAATATTACGTAAATTTTATGATTTTTTTTATGTAAACATTTTGACTTTAGATTGACGTAAATACTTTGTTAATGTAACAGATGTGTTTGCTGGGTAATGTATTTAAATGTTTTAATAAACAGAAATTCTTTAAGAAAAAGCAAAATCATTTACGACAAAAGAGTTAAAAATATAGTTTTTTCAGACCTGTTGAACTCACTGGTAATCTTTAGTCCCATTTGACAGATAAACACTAACCTCAATTTCGATGGCCTCGTGTAAATGTTTGCACGACGCGAAGAGTGTTTCGGTGGTGGCGAATTCGACGTACCACAGCTTGTTCTTCATTCTGCTGTTAAATCTTTCGGGGTTTTTCAGCCGTTCTATGTGAAATTTGTTACAGATAGCCGCATCCTAGAACAGAAAAACCAAAATAATGAGAATACATACACACATGTTTCACAACTTATGTCAGACACTTTTGGGTGTGGCATGTCTGTGCATATAATTTTTTTTTCTGTTTTGTTATTGTGTAACACGTACCTTTATGGATAGTGTGTTGATTATTTTATGTATTTTCTTTTTTAACGTTGCCCATGGAAGTAAAAATGGATGGAATACCCCCTGAGAAATTTCGCAAAAATGACCGCCTTATCGAAGCGACTTATTTTTTTGTTGTGATGTGTCTTTTCAACAATCAGTAAATGGTATTTTTTACCACGATTTTTCGTGATATATTAAAATTTAGTTTTTAAAATTTTTGTTAATAGAAAAAGTAAAGTTTTATAAACATGATATATATTTGCCTGCTCTTTTTATTACCTACACACTTGTTTGAATAAGAGCATAAGAGTGGTTATTTTTCTGTTCGCTATTATAAAAAAAAGTAATAAGTAAAAATGTAAACAAAGGTTAGAAGAGCTTTTGTCAACATAAAATTTGGAAATTTTTAAAGGAGTTGCTATCATTAACTCAAAATTGAATATTTTTTGGATTAGGACCATTCACATCTAGGGCGACGAAGTATTTGTTGAAGTGTTGATAATCCTTTTTATTATTAGCCTCAGAGTTAGGGGAATTTTGTCAATACGAACTGATTAAGGCTCACAAATGTCAGGTACATGTAGCGGTCATCTTCTTTATAGGCTATCATCATTCCACCTATTTTTACTTCCGTGGACGTTGCCATTATCATGTATCAAGAAATCTAATCTCATCTAATTTAATCTATGCTCGATCTTTCTTAGCCGAATGCATTTAGAAAAAGAGAACAATAGCAAGCTCACAAAAATTTTAAAAAAGACGAAAAATACTTACCACCCCTATCGAGAAATAGTTGTTAATCACATTATATGGTATCCTGGTGTCCGCAATTTTGACAGTAGGATCCGGCAATGACGTGTCGCTCAGTTCTATCGACCACCTGAAAATATAATTAAAAATTTTTAATTCCGGCATTGGTCCATCATTTTGTTTTCTAGGCCTTGAAAGTTTAGTGGAGAATCTAGACATGTACATACCTGCATATAGAGAAAGAGTCTAATGTTTTATCTATACAGGCCTGTATCATTCTTAATGGGAATCATCAGGGAGTCATAGGATTGTACAGGGTTCCCACCAAATTCTTTTCCAGGTTTTCCCTGACCATTTTTAAAAAAAATCCAGGTATTTTTTGGATATAAATTGCTTGTCTACGTGGATATCAATTAAATGTAACAAAAAAAAATACTAATTTGCCTAGTTCTACCAACGTTTTTTTGGTCCATCTAGCAAGTTATAAAACTAAATTGTACGAAGTGTTAATATATATGCATATGTGCATATGCACACGAAAAAGAAGACCAGCATAAGCTGGAATACGAAAAAACTCAAGACAGAACAAACACAGGAAATATACCATAAACCAATTACTGAAGAAATAAAAGAACCGCAATGGGGCTAAAATGTAAACGAGCTCTGGAAGAACAAAAGAAAACAAAGAAGAAAGTAGTTTTATGACGACTGTAGTAGAACAACGGAAAGCACGCAGAATATTGTAAATGAAAAAGAGAGACTACCATCGAAATATGTGAAATGGAGGAAACAGACAAAACAACAGAATAAAAAAATACTTTCAGGGGATAACGAAGCACAAATAATGATCCCAATCCAGAACCGCAAACTTCCTCTCAACAAACAACGGACAACTGATAAACGACGAAAGAGAGATCAAGACCACATGGAAGAACTACTTTTGCGAACTACTCAATGAAGAGATACTACACCCATAAGCATATAGACCAGATTTTCACCTAGACAAATATAGAAAAATGCTGGGAATTTGACAGAGAACTTCACCAGATGTTTATTAATTTCAGACAGATTATTTAGAGTAAAGTTGTGGGAAGCAATGCAGGAACTGGGCTTTTAAAAGCTGATATCCCTGGTAAAAATGTGTACGTAGGATACAAGGTGCAAGATGGTGGAATAGAGCTACTCTGATTTCTTTCGTATCAACAATGGGCTTAAGCAGGGTCGTGACTCTCTTTCAGCACAACTCTTCAACATAGCATTAGAATATGCAATTAGGAAAGCCAAGGTTGAGATACCAAAGGCTATATTCCACCAGAAAGGACCCAACCTACTACTGGCCTTCACAGATGATGTGGACAGAATTGGCAACAGCAGAATTAATCTTAAAGACTCCTTGCACCACAATATTTCTGCATCCAGAACTAATTGCTTAATAAGAAAATATTACAAAAAAGTAGTAGAACCCTTTTTGGCAGTGGAAGCATTTGCTGTGGAGGTTCTTTCACTTCCAGTAGTCTGACTGATAGTGTATTAGTTTTCTTGATTAACAAACGCAATTTCCTTGAATTTTTTCAGTCTTCACATACTTTACATGACCACTGCTCTTAAAATGGCTCAAGATGGCATGACGACCCATATTACTCAATTCAATATTTTTTAAGCAAAGCTTACAATATGCTTGATATTTATTGGTTTTTACAGCCTGTAGACACTGCCACTCTGGTGTACTTATGGAAGGACTTATCCAGTATAAATTAGAAACTATTATTTTGACTTCGAAAAATTGAAAATTTTCGAACTCTTGCATCGCAGTTGCACGCCACATCATTTAAAGTTTATGAATAAATACATGACAAATATTGCCGGATTAGAAAAAACGCGCTAGACTACACTTGAAAGTTGTAACAGAAGATATGTGCTTAAAACAAGGAGAAATAATACCAAGTGATATTTATTACTTAGAAACGAAAACCAAATATGTTCAATGAACACAATCTGCCACCCTGCGTTGTCCTACACGTTTTAAAAAGCTTTCCTCTATATTTTCTCTTGCTCTTCGATTTTAGGTGGCCGGGAACTGATTGAGCGCGAAACAGATGTTGAGCTTATAAAATATTTGTTGCAAAGTTGGTTTAAAAAATAGGTTGAGAAAGAGAAATTCCAGGTTTTGTGACTTTTCCAGGTAGCTCTCAAAATTCCCTGCCTTTTCCAGATTTTCCAGGTTTTCCAGGCCAGTGGAAACCCTGTTGTAACCAGATTCTTTATTAGATTTTAATGAGCTATACAACACTTTTTGGACAATGTGTACTAACAAAACTGGTCAGTTAAAGCTTCGTTTAGAGCTTGAAAATACTCTAGCTAGTCGTTGACGCTCCTGTTCAATATAAAATAGGGCTAATTCGTCTCTGATTTTTATATCTGTGTTGACTTGTTGATCTTAAACTAGTGGTAGAGGCTGGCAGGAGTATTTCCAATCCAATTATAAATGCACCTTAAAGAGTACACCCAGTTTTAGTTGTGATACTTTTATAATGTGTAGTTGGGTAACGTCAGAGAGCATATAAATCTAAATAGAGAGGACACGTAATGGTAATATCCGACCAGCAAGTCAACGCGATTCACAGCGAGTTTTTTATTGTTAGCTGAATGCGCCAGGATGAACCGGGGTAATATTTATTTAACATTAAAACGGCAATAATCCCGCGCGTTGAATGAATATCGATTTATTATTCGCGTACATATTTGTATTTAGTGCAATTTTAAATGAACGTGTTGCTAAGCGAGCTGGCAGAAAGTTTTTATTGTATATATTTTTCAAGCCTTTATTACTTGTAATAATTGAGGAAAAACCAGAGAGCATATAATTTAGATTTTCTCCGGTAAAAGATAAGTGTTTTTTTATTAACCCCGTCATTTCCTTGGATATGACTTCAATGGTTCTGTTCTCCTAATCCAAAAGAGGCGGTTGAGACGTAACCAAAATTGGTTTTAAGATTTTTTTTTTAAAAATTTGGCCGCCGAAACCTTGTAAAAGAGTAATGCTTAATTTAAAATTAAAAAAAAAACAGGCGCGCAACATTTTTGGGGAAGTTGGTAGGTAATTTCGTCGGAGAACTCGTCCAAAAAATACAATTTCCTTGAACTAAAAAAAGACGATAGCTGCGCCACTATTTATATTAATATGCTCTCTGGTAACGTCTTCAGAGGTTTTCTTTACATCATCTATCACCCACCCGTTAGGTGGCATCATTGTCATTATTTATTGTTGTAGGCCGCCCTGTACATATATACCTACCCACCTGTCCATCATGACCGACGAAGCCTTGTCGATCTTGTGCAGCAGCTTGTGAATCGATTCTCCCTCGTATCCCCCGCCCCACCTGAGGCAACGGGCCAGGTCGTTGCCGGTGCCCAACGGGATCACGGCCACTCCAGGTTGACACTCGAGTTCTATTTTGTCTGAAAAATAAAATTAATCAACTGGATAATAAACGGGAAATTAACCAAAATATAAGTTTAATGGCTTTCCAACAAGCCATTAATCAATAAAATCGGTTAAGAAATAAAGAAGTTATGACCAAAATGAAGTCTGTATCGCATGTAAAATAACGGTTTCCATTGGAAAAACTGGTGCGCCTCCAGTGCACGAGTGAGTCGGGGCTGCACGTTTTTAGTTTTCGTGTTCCATTGTTTTTCACTAAGTGCAGCTTTTTCCGCACCGGCTCTGGGGACTTGCGTTGCGGCGAACTTTTTATGGCCTTTTTATTTTTAAGTAAAAACAACCTTTAAAGTTTTTCAATGGTCTTAGGTTACTTTTACATACATTTTATGTCCGTTTCTGCGAGCTTAACATAAGTTACTATTGTTCTCTTTTTCTAAATGCATTGGTCTGAGAGAGATCCAGCATACCAGGGAAATATCCGCCTGTACACCCTTCGACCCAGCAATCTAACTATTTTCTTGAGATAGTTACCTCTGACAGTTATGCGGTTATCCTGGTATGGGTAGTATGCTGGATCTCTCTCAGACGAATGTAATTAGAAAAAGAGAACAATAGCAGATTGTAGATTTTAGATTGCAGGGCGAGACATTTCGGCTGTTTTAGCCGCAAGGCACTGCTTCCTTTGCAGAAATTTTGTGCATGACTCTTCATCTTAGTTCGTGTCCAGAAATTTTACTAAAAGGGTTTAGTCTATTTTAGAACGATCCTAAATTTAAGTGAAATTTTTGGTTTTAAGAATTTTAAACCAACCCTCCTCGAGTCTTGGAAATTTTTTTATTGAATAATCGTTATAACACAATCTTTTGTTGGATTTAAGAGAAAAAAATTTAAACCCACGCGGGGTCTAAATAGTAAACACTCTGTAGAATAAATTAAAATTGGGGTTATATGTCACTCTAATTAAAACTTACCCTTGTTAATTAATTTTTCCAATTAATACTTGATCTGTCGAAATGTCAGTTGCAAAATATTAGCTGCGTTCAAATCACAAATAGCGAGTTCGGATTTCTTACCTCTGCTTGTACCTTGCAACAACCTCTACTGATGAAAGCTACAGCTTTAAAATTAGTGGGCTTTGAGTAAGGAAAGTTTTCTTGACTGAGCTTTTAGATAACCTCAATGTATTAATTTCAGTTTATAAATAAATTAATATATTTGTTTTGGTTTTTTTTGTTTGGTAGATTTTTCATGCATAATCAGTGACCTTAACTTATGTTTGATTTTCCTCGTAGTGCCCTCATAAATATATTTTTTTGTGCTGAAAACGGGTTCAAAATATGGCGTTTTTCTGGACAAAATTGGAGGTGTTTTATTGGTTAGTCAACAACTTGGAATATTAAATAAGGTAAATTAATCCCTGTAAAAACGGTTACTTAGGGAAATTATAAACGAACTTATTACCAATTGCCACAAAACAATCCTTTGTGGGGCTATAAATTTAAACCACCCCCCAGAGGTGGTCTAAAAAATCAACAACTTTATAACCACAAACACAGATAATGAAGCTATTATGTGCCAAATTTTTGGCGTATTCACCATTTGCCATTTTGAAACCTGTAAAAAAAAATTCGTTTTAGGGCATTTTCTCCTAAAATATGGTATATTTTAAGAAAAGAAGCAGTTTTTTAGTGGTATTTTGCACTAACAATACAAAATAATCACTAACTTTGTGCCTTTACTGTATGGGTAAGTGTTTTCTGAAAATCGGTTTTAAAATTTAGCACCCCCCACGGGTGTAAATATTTAGACCTGTGGGGGGTACTATTTTAGATCTTAGTAAATCCCACTGCAAGGGTTCTTCCAAAGAAAGCTATTTTCTTGGGGGATAGTTGGCTCACTTCTTGGGTAGATGGTACCCCCTCGAGGTGCTTAAGCCTCTTCCAGAGTTAGGCAGGGCATTCACAGAGTAAGTGTTCTGCGGTCTCTGTTGCGGTTTCGCAAAATCTGTAGTGGTCGTATTCTGCTTTACCTTTAGGTGATATTTTACCGGGCAGTGTCCGGTGAGCAGTCCCGCGACTATTCTGTGCATGTTTGTGAGCTTTTCTGCTCCTTTTTTTGATGTCTTGATGAACCTTTTCGCCTGTCTTAGTCCTAGAGTATTTCTCTCTGGGTTCTTTTAGAACGTCGCTTTTCACGAGTCCACAGTAGGACTCTGGGCCATAGTATGGCGTTTGAGCACCTTGTTTTGCGAGAGTATCTACTTCCTCGTTGCCCGTTAGGCCTCGGTGTCCGGACACCCACATCGAGGTTGTCTGGCTGTGGGTTGCAAGCGCTTTTAGGGTTTGTTTGCATTCCCAGACTAGTTTAGCCGCACATTTATATGTGTTTAGGGTTTTAAGGCAGTTTGACTGTCTAAGAGTATAAAGATGTGTTTTCTTTTGAGGCTCTGATTGAAACACTCCTGTGCATGTTGATTGCAAGCAGTTCAGCTTGGAATTGGTAGGATATTTTCCCAGTGACTGGGATAGGAGAACAATAGTTACTACGTTAAGCTTGCAGAAACGGACCTTAAGTAACTTTTGAGTAAAACGAGTGTTCTAGTTTGGGTGCAGGTTGTTTCATGCTACATTCACACGGCACTGACGCAATTTTCTGACAGAACCAAGTCAGTTTTCACCGACTGAAATCGCTATAAACTCACCCATCGAATCTAACACCCATCCTACCGTACCGTCCCCACCACAGCAGACTACCTTGAAATTCGGAACGTCCTTGAACATGTTTAGACCCTGAACGGGACCTCCGCCCTTTCCGAGGATGTGTACCTGACAAAAAATTACATTTTTACTGCTTAAGGAAAAAATAAAGAAACGTAAATTTTTTTAGCGGACGGCTAACAGTAGTAGTTTACATAACAAGCATGTTTTGATGGTCATTAAGCGCGAAGATGAAGTTTGAGACGCGACCTGCAGGCGAGTGGCTTAATTTATCTGAGCCGTGTAATGACCACAACATGCGAGTTAGTGTACTGTACTTTACCTACCACCAATGGAAATGTCATCATAAATATCAGAAATTATTAAAAATATCAAATGCGAACACTCTTAAGTCAACAACCTTCATAAGCTAAAGTTTCATTGACGTTCTATCTAAAACGTCTAAAACAAATAAGGTTACTAAAGGACTTTTCATATATCTTTTCGAAAACAAGGATTTTTTTGTTTGAAAGTTTGAGACAATGATGTGTTTGAAATTAACTCTGTGTTTCGGACTTCCATTGTCTATATTTTATTTATACACGACGTTTCGATCAGTACAATCTCTGATCGTCTTCAGGTGCAAACTACAATCAATTCCTAAGGCTACGTGCTTATATACTGTGAGAAATCACTCAACCTTGAAGTTTAAGAAGTTGGCTCCGCCCAAGGAGGGGCTTCCAAATATTTGGGATTTCAACACTTGGTTTACTGAAAATACCCTAATTCTGCCCAATAAAGGCAGCTTCAAGGAATTTTCGTTTCTTCCAGTGTGACTCCTTGTGCAAAACCTTTGCTTCTGCCCACTTCATTCGGTGTTGTTTTGACCATGCATGTTCGGCGATTCCTGATTTCGTGGTTTCACCTTTTTGGGTATTCGTCTGATGTTCCTTAAGCCTAACAGATAGTGGTCTTTTAGTTTCGCCTATGTATGATTCACCACACTCTCAAGGAACTTGGTAACTGCATTCCTTATTTTGTTTGTTCTCTGGTTTTTTTTTTACTAAGAAGGCTTCTAATTGTATTACTAGATTTAAAAGCTACTCTTCGAATTTTCTCTGATACTCCTTTAACTTATGGGATTGTAAGGAATGCATTTGCCTGATTTTGGTCTTGTAATCTCTGTCCTGTTTGTTGAAATTTAGAAATAGTATCTGTTATAAGTTTAAGGCTGTAACCATTCTGCTGCAGATCCTTCTTAATGTTTCTTATTTCGATTTCCAAGTCATGAGAATTGTTACAAATTTGAACGGCTCTGTTATACAAAGTTTTGATTATGCCTCGTTTGATTGTATTTGAACCTTGATTTAACTATTGGTTTAAAAATCAAGGTTCAAATCATTCTGCTACAACCAAACGAGGCATAATCAAAACTTTGTATAACAGAGCCGTTCAAATTTGTAACAATTCTCATGACTTGGAAATCGAAATAAGAAACATTAAGAAGGATCTGCAGCAGAATGGTTACAGCCTTAAACTTATAACAGATACTATTTGTAAATTTCAACAAACAGGACAGAGATTACAAGACCAAAATCAGTCAAATGCATTCCTTACAATCCCATACGTTAAAGAAGTATCAGAGAAAATTCGAAGAGTAGCGAAAAACTTTAATATTAAAACAGCTTTTAAATCTAGTAATACAATTAGAAGCCTTCTTAGTAAAACAAAACCAGAGAACAAACAAAATAAGGAATGCATTTACCAAGTTCCTTGTGAGTGTGGTGAATCATACATAGGCGAAACTAAAAGACCACTATCTGTTAGGCTTAAGGAACATCAGACGAATACCCAAAAAGGTGAAACCACGAAATCAGGAATCGCCGAACGTGCATGGTCAAAACAACACCGAATGAAGTGGGCAGAAGCAAAGGTTTTGCACAAGGAGTCACACTGGAAGAAACGAAAATTCCTTGAAGCTGCCTTTATTGGGCAGAATCAGGGTATTTTCAGTAAACCAAGTGTTGAAATCCCAAATATTTGGAAGCCCTTCCTTGGGCGGAGCCAACTTCTTAAACTTCAAGGTTGAGTGATTTCTCACAGTATATAAGCACGTAGCCTTAGGAATTGATTGTAGTTTGCACCTGAAGACGATCAGAGATTGTACTGATCGAAACGTCGTGTATAACACAGAGTTAATTTCAAGGATTTTTTTCGTAAAAATGCGTAATATGCCATTTTAACGGGACTTATTTTTAGTTAGGTAGTTACTAAAATTATATAGGATTTATTTACATCTGATTTGTCTTAAAAATATGGAGAAATAATTCACATTTTTGCGTTAATTAGTGCTCTTATAAAATAAAGTTTCATCGATTGTCACGCCGCCGCCGTGTTGTGGTTTATGTCTAAGCTTTAGTATTATCCTAGGACCGTAAATGAGCCATTAAAATCGTGTTGAGATGGTCATAGAATTAGTATTATTCGTTGGTCGTAGCTGGAAAAAGAGTTTTAAATACAGAAGTTGCATAATTTTTTGTAAACTTTGTATAATAGCAAATTTTTGTGAGCTTACACCTTACCAGAAAAATGGCCTGTCAAGTCCGCCTGTACACCCTTCGACCCGAACATCTGTCAACGAGATGGTTATATTTGAATAGGCTGCGGGGTGCAGAGGGAGCGTTTTCTGGTAAGCTTGATCTCTCTTAGACCGATGCAATTAAAAGTAGAGAACAATAGTAACTATAGTAAGCGCACAAAAAATTGCTAAATATCAAGAACCTAAAGATATGCTGACGACAGGCCCTCCAGTACAAGGAGTACGCACTTATGGTATTCTTTGACGTGGAAGGAGCCTTCGACAAGGCAAGAACGCAGATAATAACATCTGCCCTTCAGGAAAGAGGAGCTGAAGCACGTCTGACCGAATGGTTAACAGAGAGGGAAGCACAGGCAAGATTGGGAGAGTCCAGGGTCAAGGTGGATGTGACGGGGGGCTGCCCTCAAGGCAGCTGCCTTTCTCCTCATCTGTGGTGCCTTATAATGGACGACGTCCTAACTCGCCTGACACAGGAAGGATTCGACGCGCAAGCATATGCAGACGACGGCGTGGTGAAGGTCGCTGGCCGCTTCCTCGCCACTGTCTGCGAAAGAATGCAAAAGGCGATCAGAATCATAGAAGACTGGTGCAGACAGAATGGCCTAGCAGTTAATCCTGCAAAAACTGAAATGATCCTCTTCACCAGAAAAAGAAAACTAGAGGATTTCAGAGCTCCCATAATGTACGGCAGACCCATAACTTTAGTATCAGAGCTTAAGTATCTGGGAGTCATACTGGACAAGGGACTCACGTGGAGGCAGCAGGTTGCCAACATGACTGAAAAAGTCCAGGCAACAATGTGGCAGTTGCGCTGAGTGGTCGGTCGATCATGGGGAACAAGAACCTATACTGGTTATACAAGGACATCATACGACCAAGAATCCAATATGGGTCAGTGGTCTGGTGGCCTGTAGTAGAAAACCTGACCACTTCCAGAAAGCTCATGAGCCTGCAGAAGCTCTTCTGCAGGGGAATAACAGGCTCAATGAGGACTACCCCCATTAGAGCCCTGGAAACCATCTTAGGTCTCCCCTCGCTTCCAACTTAGATCAAGAAGGAAGCGATGGCGACGCACCTACGACTGAGAGACAAGGGCCTATGGAAGGGCAGAGGGGAAAAAGTGGGTCATCTGGCAATCGAGGAACTGGTAACAAAAGAGTTGCCTCTCCTAAAAATGCCAGTAGGGACTCCTTCGAAACCATGGAGGTTTGACAAAAAGTACAAAGTTACAATACCTGAACGGGATTGGTGGCAGAGAGAAGAATTCCGAAACGAATTAGGCAGAGACGCGACGGTCTGCTACACTGACGGATCCAAACTGTCAGCCAGGCAGACAACAGGCGCAGGAGTGTATGCGGAAGACCTAGAGGTTCAAGAAAGCTATCCGCTTGGCGAGCACGCTACGGTCTTTCAGGCGGAGGTATACGCCATTATCATGGCGGCAACCCTACCAGAGGTCAGAAATGGCAGGAGGGACATTTGCATATGTTCCGACAGCCAAGCTGCCCTCAAGGCTCTTAGTTCACCAAAAATTGTCAGTAGCCTAGTGGAAGAGTGCGTTAACGCGCTACAGACATTAGCTGAAAACAAGAGGGTGACACTGATGTAGGTCCAGGGCCACGAGGGAATACCAGGGAATGAGAAGGCGGACGAACTTGCCAAAGCTGGTGCCGAAACTCAATATATTGGACCGGAACCGCTCTTGGGAATCACAAGAAAACAGGTGCAGAGCGAGCTCAATAAATGGGCGAGCGATCAACTCAAGTCGTCCTGGAGGGAAGAGCGAGAGTGCAGACAGTCCAAACTGTTCGTGAGTGGACCAGACGCAGCCAGAACTAAATGGCTCCTGGGAAAGACTCGCAAGGACATTGGATTGTTAGTAGGAATGCTGACAGGGCATAATCGGCTGCGCAAGCACTTGACATGCATCAGAGTGTTGGACGACTCCGCCTGCCCAACATGTGGATGGGCAGAGGAATCAGCGGTGCACCTGATAGGAGAGCGTGACGGGTACGCCAGATTGAGGCAGCAGACGTGGGGTGCCCCCACAATAGAAGAGGAGGAGCTACACTCTCTAAGATGGGCTGACGTGCTGTCCTTCGTAACGAAGGCGGGAAGGCCCGGGGAGAGAGAGGCAAGAAATGTAGAGGGAGTGGGAGGATAAGGGTGCGAGACGGGGTATGGCCTAGTTGCCAGGCCTGCGGGCCGCCCCCTTACTACTACTACTACTACTGCTGACGACACTGTCATAATTGCAGATACAGATAAGAATCGGTGTTGGCAATAATAACAATTTTTCTCTAAAAAAAAAGAAAATATTTTGCTCTATTTTTCACCAGTTGCCTTAATAATGTGCGGTTAGTTCCCTCGTAATCTAAAAACGAAGACGGAAGTACGTATCACCAAGAAGTTAGTTTAATTGCGTTTTCTTCCGCAACATTGCGGTGGACATTTTGACGTAATTCCACCAAACCAACACCAAACGTTGCAAATGTTTAAAAATGCGTTTATATGTGCAGTTTTAGCAAGTTGAATGCAAATAGATTCGAAATTTTATCTAAAAACACAATGATCGATATGTACTTTTTTTTTGTAATTCTGTTTTTTTTGCTTTTGGTGGTGTATACGTTCAAATGTAAACATAGTTGTGATCGAGACGAGTGGATATACAACTTGTAGTGCTTGTTTGTGTATTGTAGGTTTCAGAAATAAAGATATGGCTATCTTTGTTTGACTTGTTGTTTATTATGTATATCTTTATCATATGGAATTAGTTAGGAGGAGTTATTCTTAGTAAGGATTAAGTCTAATATTAAAAAAAAAATAACTAAACACACAAAGCCCATTTGTCAGCTGTAGGTAAATTTTTTTTTTGAATTTTTAGTTTTTCATTTTACAAGAGCCTTACGTGGCCAAAATGGTTCAAAACTCGTCGTCGTCTTGCTCTTTAAAAGCTTTTTATTCTGAAAGGACATTGACTTTTTATTAAAGGAGCCCAATAAGAATTGCCGTCGTTTAAAAAGTGGAAAAAAAAGGGGAAAGGAATCAGTGAAATTGCAGCTTACAAATGAGCTTTGTGTGTTGAGTTTGGTTTTATTTTAAAAAAATCACTTATTTTTTTAACTAATTCCAAATGACAACTGCCTTTTGCTGTTTCGAGGGTGCAACAACAAAAACCGTAATTACAAAAAGTAGGTAGATCGGTCATTGTTTTTTAGATAAAAATTCGAATCTATTTTCAACTTACTGTTTTAATTTGTTAACCAATATTTGCTATTGTCATATCTGCAACGTTCGGTGTTAGTTTGGTGGAACAAAGTCAAAATGTCCACCGCAACGTTGCGAAAGAAAACGCAACTACACCTCATTCCAAATTCTCCGGACCAATTTTAATAGCTAAAAGGAACTGTCATTGTCAGTGTCAAAAAACTGGTCCGCAGCAATTTGTGGAGCGGAGCGTATACTTACTTGTCTAGGATTTAAAATATATTGGAACTTCCTCAACACTTTGTACCCTTGCCGGCCGCCTGATTTCGGATTGATAAACACCAAAATCGGGACGCTGCACTCTGGCGGCGTTATTTGGAACGACATGGCCGGCTGTTTGGCCTGGTTCGACGATAAAGAGCTCTGTAACAAGTAAAATCAAAACTTTTTAAAACAAAACTGTTGAGCAATTTATTTTAGTTATTATAGACACAAGTTGCACAAAGAGAGAGTGCCTAATCGTAATCGTATCTCAGTGCGCATGCTCAGAACGGATACGTGGTACAATAACGAATACGTCTCACCTATCCCTACGACCACCCTACTGCCCTCTCACTTTTTTCGAGAAGGAAGGAAATAGAAGTGAGCGGCATGAAGTAAAACTATGCATCGAACACTGAACAAGAATTGGTTTGGTTACGTCGTAAGTTGTAAGCACAACTTTAACTCTTTTTTTAAAGGACGCTTTCACAAACGCATCAAAGATACACTAACAACAAAGAATCAAAAATAGCTTGCCACTTTTAAGTGTCTATTAACCACAAGGCAAATAAACACACTTAAAATATAATATATTAATATACAGGGTGTCCCAAAAGTCTTAGTCCCCCCCTATATCCCCAAAAGCTTTTGAGATATTGTAACAATACTTTGTGAACTTCAATAAGAGACGAAATGAAAAAAATCTAGAGGAGCGGTATTGCCGCCCCTTTTTCTGGGGCGTCCTGGGGGCGGCATGTTAAAAAAAGTTAAATGGAAACACATATCGAGTTGCACCACATTTTAATGGTCTACTAAAATGCTGCGTCGTAACGTCAATATTATTGACATCTGTCAGTCCTGTCAAAAGTTATTGGGAATAATTTGATACATTAAAAACTCCCCCCTTAAATCTCCAAAGGCTCTTGAGGTATATAAGAAACTTCATTGAGAGGTTAAATGGAAAAAATCTAGAGGGGCGGTGTCACTGCCACTATTTCTGAGGCGGCTAGGGGCGGATTACCAAAAAAAGTTAACTGGAAACGCATATCGAGTCGTAGCTCATTTTAATGGTCTTTAAAAATGCTACATACTATCATCAATATTATTGACGTATGTCACTTTCGTCGAAAATTATTCAGGTTAAACTAATTATTAAAGCCATTAAAATTAATAATGGGTTATTGTAAAGGCAACACCATAAAATTTATTTAACAAATCTAGTTAGAATACATTTGACTAAATTACAAAAACTGCTAAAAGTGACCTCCTCGAACTAGCAAAACTAAAGTCTATTTTCGAATTCGCCTCGGACGTTTCTTAGTATCTCATTGACAAACCTGAATTATTCGTTTTCTTAACTGTTGCAAGTGCCCCGGCGACCTATCCAACGATGAAATTGAGTGGCAAGTAATTGTCTAAAAGGTAGATAAAAATGTGGAGGTGCCACATGTTGTTGAAAAATGCAACTGCCAACTTCACCAATTTCGTTTTTAATTTCTCTTATAGCAGAAATAATCTACTCCTCTAGAAGCCTAAGGTACTTATCGCCATTAAGGTTACCCTCAATAAAAAAGTGTGGGTTTTCATTAGCCTAATAGCGACAGTTGTGCTTATTTACTGTTCCATTTAAAAAAAAAGAGGCCTCATCGCTAAAGCATATCTTTGTCAAAATATCTGACTCCTCTGTAATTAAGTTCGTCATTTCTTCCGTAAACTGCACTGTTCGATCGAAATCATCTTCATTAAGTTCTTGAACTAACCTAACTTTGTAGGGGTGAAATTTATGAGCTTTTCACTCAGATTAATAAAAAAAATGAGATATAACAGTAAACAATATTACCCCGATCAACCAGCCACAATGTTTATTTCCCAAAAAATACATGGTTGCCAATTTACTGCGGGGTTTCCCTAGAAACAAAACAATTCATAAACTTCTTGAAGCTCTTTTGATAATATTATTGATTATTTGACATATTTTTATATAGGATAATTTTTCTTATGCTAATAAGTCCTAATTTTTAGTCTCAATAATTAACTTTTTTTAATTTTTAATAAGTAGAATTTCGAGATTTATAAAAAAGAACACAAGCCGGCAACGTTTTTTCGACGAGCCGCGAATAAATGCCGACATGTTTGGTTGCAGCTGACGGCGTTGTTGTTAACGGGGGTTTGTGTTGTTCGGTGATTTTTGAATTTTATTGTGACTATTTGTGAAAAAGGAACTGTATGAAGCTATTTTGAGGACCAACAAAATGGTTTACCATTGCCTGGTATGCAATAAAAGCGGATATTCCAGCCCAGAACTAATATTTCGGAGGTAAGAAAGATCCTGTCATTTTACGTTAGTCATGGGCGTAGCATGAGGTAAAAAACTGCGTAAAAAGCTTATGATTATACTATTAATACATCAAAAATCTAAGACTAATACTAATCTTTTTTAAGAAACAAAAGTACCAGATAATTTTGCTCCTTTTGCAGCGTGTAAAATATTTATTTATTATAATTTATACATAACAAGAGAAGACAATAAGACCAAGTGCTGATAGTCAGGTACTGGGGCAGGTATTTTTTGTATTTTAATGGGTAGCTGGGTACTTTCTATAATGTGAATAAAACCGTTTTGGAGATATTTACTATGAGCCAATCTTATTTTTATTTTCATTAATATTTATTATTTATTTTTTTACCTTTTGACTCCTGTTTCCTGAAAAACTACTAGTAATTAATTTTTTACCTCTTCCTTAAATTTTTCTTGTGTTCTGTATTCAGAAATGAACATGCAGCCAATGTGTAAAGAATAAAATTTGTTGGCCTTAAAATTTTCATAATTAACATCACAAAAAGTTCTCTTAATTTGATAAATAAAGTTTATATTTCACTAAAGAAAACTAAAAGAGACATTATTATCATAGTGAAAAAAACGCTTAATAAGCCGTTTATTAGCGTGTTTTTTTTTGGACAAAAACGTTATAAAACGGGTTAATAACCGTTTTTTTTTGCTATGAAAATATTTTTTTTTACTTTTGTTTTGTGGGATACTGCACAATTAAAAAATAATAAATAAATAAATAAAAATCATTTCAAGTGCTCTTTGGTAAACTTTTGATCTGTTCGTAAATACCTACATTCCTCAAACTAAACTTTATCCTTGAATAAATCTATTTTTTGTGGTTATGCAAGTTCTGGCAGTTAATTCTTTTGAATAAGAAAATCCGACCAACCCTACCTTATATCTCGTTTTCACATTTATATATTTAAATTAAAATTAACGCCGCCACTGGTAATGGGAAAAGCAATTTTTGACAGTGTTGCCGTTTTATTGCTCTATCTCTTTTCTGTTCATATAATCGTCCAGAAGGGTGTTGGATTGTAAACATTAGAGGATTTCAATAGGGAATGTTTGGTCTCTCTTTAGTTATTAGTCTGAGGCTTTTCAAATCCTGTGTACTAAGGATTTGGGGATATCAATGTCATGAGCAACTGTTTTTACCGATTGGTTTGGTTCCACGAACATTGTCCCAAGAACTTGTTCTTGAATTTCTTCTGTTGCCGTTTTCGGGCGGCCATAACTTTTTGAAACTGGTGAAATACTTTTTTGAATTGTGCGTAATATTTGTTTGACAGGATTTTCTTTTGTTTTATTATGATGCCATGGAATCAGCCTTAAATTGTTTCCAATAACTTTTGACAGGAGTGACAGACGTCAATACTATTGATGTTGGTATGCAGCATTTTCAGAGATTTTTAAAATGAGTTGCGACTCGATATGTGTTTCTATTTAATTTTATTTTTTTCAGTATGCCGCCCCCCAGGCCGCCTCAGAAATAGGGATGGCGATGCCGCCCCTCTAAATTTTTTCCATTTTGCCTCTCATTAAAGTTCTTAAAGTAGTTTTACAATATCCCAAGAGCTTTCGGAGATATAGGGGGCGACTAAGGCTTTTTGATATATCAAATTGATCCCAATAACTTTTGACAGGAGTGACAGGCGGCAATAATATTGATGTTAGGATAAAGCATTTTAGGAGACCTTTAAAATGGGTCAGTCCATATCAAGTCAACCAGGGTATTTTACCACACCATCTCCGATGTTGATGATTTTTAGTATACATGTTTTTCCTACCAAAAAACTGGAAAATCCAAAATTTCAGACTTTTTTGACCAGTTGTTTATTTTGAATTAATTTTTGAAAATCGAAAAAGTCACTTATTTGTCCTTAACATGTGCGCACAAAATTAGGAATATCCAAAGAACCACTTATAATAGAAAAGTAGGTGAAGGTTCATTTTAAAGCTCTTATAAAGACCTTTCATATGAGAATATTGCATAACATATATTGAAAAAAAAATAAAAAAAAAAAATTTTTGATTTTTTTTTTAAAATTTCAAAAAGGCCATTTTTAATTTTTTTCAAAAAATTATATTATTTTCTTTAAAGTGTTATTAAACTATTCACAAAATTTTGAGATGGACAAATCATGGGTTCAATGTGAAAAAATTTATTAAAAATGTCACATGCATGAAAAATCGCCTATAAAATGTACTTAATATTTTTGATATTTTTTTTGACATTGAACCCATCATTTCTCCATCATAAAATTTTGTGGATAATTAAGTAACACTTTGACCAAAATTATATATTTTTTTCAAAAAAATTAAAAATGGCCTTTTTGAATTTTTCAATTTTTTTTTTTCAATTTTTTATTTCCAATTTTTTTTTTGTTAAAATTATGTTGTGATATTTCGTAAAAAAGAGCTTCAAAATGACTTTAAAATGAGCCATTTATTACTTTCCTAGTGTAAGTGGTTCTCGAGATATTGCTAGTTTTGTACATTCTTGTTAAGGTCAAAATGCTGACTTTTTTATTTTGAAAAATTAAAAAAAAAAACTACGAATCAAAAAAATCTAAAAATTTGCATTTTCAACTTTTATGGTAAGAAGAAAATATATACCAAAAATCATCAAAATTGGAATTGGTCGCGTAAAATTTTTGTGATTTTTTGGTTGATTTGATATGGAATGACCCTAGGGTCAGTCCATATCAAGTCAACCAGGGTATTTTACCACACCATCTCCGATGTTGATGATTTTTAGTATACATGTTTTTCCTACCAAAAAACTGGAAAATCCAAAATTTCAGACTTTTTTGACCAGTTGTTTATTTTGAATTAATTTTTGAAAATCGAAAAAGTCACTTATTTGTCCTTAACATGTGCGCACAAAATTAGGAATATCCAAAGAACCACTTATAATAGAAAAGTAGGTGAAGGTTCATTTTAAAGCTCTTATAAAGATCTTTCATATGAGAATATTGCATAACATATATTGAAAAAAAAATAAAAAAAAAAAAATTTTTGATTTTTTTTTTAAAAATTTCAAAAAGGCCATTTTTAATTTTTTTCAAAAAATTATATTATTTTCTTTAAAGTGTTATTAAACTATTCACAAAATTTTGAGATGGACAAATCATGGGTTCAATGTGAAAAAATTTATTAAAAATGTCAAATGCATGAAAAATCGCCTATAAAATGTACTTAATATTTTTGATATTTTTTTTGACATTGAACCCATCATTTCTCCATCATAAAATTTTGTGGATAATTAAGTAACACTTTGACCAAAATTATATATTTTTTTCAAAAAAATTAAAAATGGCCTTTTTGAATTTTTCATTTTTTTTTTTTCAATTTTTTATTTCCAATTTTTTTTTTTTGGTAAAATTATGTTGTGATATTTCATAAAAAAGAGCTTCAAAATGACTTTAAAATGAGCCATTTATTACTTTCCTAGTGTAAGTGGTTCTCGAGATATTGCTAGTTTTGTACATTCTTGTTAAGGTCAAAATGCTGACTTTTTTATTTTGAAAAATTAAAAAAAAAAAACTACGAATCAAAAAAATCTAAAAATTTGCATTTTCAACTTTTATGGTAAGAAGAAAATATATACCAAAAATCATCAAAATTGGAATTGGTCGCATAAAATTTTTGTGATTTTTTGGTTGATTTGATATGGAATGACCCAAATGTGACGCAACTCGATATGTGTTTCCATTTAACTTTTTTTTGTATGCCGCCCCCAGGCCGCCCCAGAAAAAGGGACGGCAATACCGCTCATCTAGACTTTTTCTATTTCGCCTCTTATTGAAGTTCCCAAAGTATTGTTACAATGTCTCAAAAGCTTTTGGAGATATAGGGGGGACTAAGACTTCTGGGACACCCTGTATTATATACATATAATATTATTTTATTTCAATTCAGTGTACAGTAACAAGGCGAGAGAAACGTATTTATTTGTTGTCAACAGTTCGCATGTCAAATAATTTGTGGTTGTCAATTTGAAGTAACGGTTGAAACAATCAACGACACGCCTTTTTTTACATATTTATTTTCGCTGTCTAAAGCAATGTATCAAATAGAGATCCAAAAAAATGACGTCAATCCGCTCATCAAAAAATTGGACTATATCACAATACCAATGAAACCTAAAGAAAGAGAATATGGTCATCTAAAATTAACAAAGCAAGCCTTGAATATTTCTGTGCAAGCTTGAGCATCCACTGTCTGAAGAAATTCAAAAATCTCAAAAATACTTCGATCATCAAATTATGGAAATACGTAAAAACCTTTTAATATCTTCAGCTGAAACCAGCCAAGAAAAAGCACTTCTTGCTCTCCCAGCCCCATAGAGCAGTGCATGGCTCAATGCCCTCCCATTTCGTATTTCAACTGCGTTAAGATTAGGTCTGCCTGTGTCTGGAGAGCACAACTGCGTTTGCGGCGAAACAGCAGTTATTTATGGCTCTCACGGCCTAATCTGCAGGAAAAGCGCAGGACGTGTATCTAGACACATGCAGATTAATGACATCCTCAGAAGGGCTCTGATTTCAGCGGGCTGCCCTGCCTTATTGGAGCCTCTCAGGGTTTGTCGCAATGATGGAAAACGTACGGATGACATGACTTTGATCCCATGGAAACACGGTAAACAACTTCTCTGGGATGCAACTTGTTCATACACTTTGGCAAAATCTTATTTAGACAAAACTTCAAAATCATCTGGTGCAGCTTCTACTCTTTCGGAGGACAAGAAACGTAAAAAATATGGTGAATTATTAGATCGCTTTATTTTTGTGCTCTTTGCGGTCGAGACTTATGGACCTTGGGGTGATGAGTCTAAGAGACTGATCTTAGACATAGCCTCCAAAATATCTTCTGACCAGTCTTACGGCTTCATAACCCAGAGTATAAGTCTCGCGATCCAGAGGGGTAATTCGGCACCATCCTGCGTTTAGATTTGTGTGCGTGTGAGAGTGAGTTTGTACATATTAATCGTTTTATTTTTTTTAAATTTATTGTTGTCATTTTTCTGATCAAAAATAAAGTATTAGCGTACTAAAAAAAAGCAAGCCTTAAACTACTATGATGGCTGCTAACAATAATTAAATAAGTCATACAAAAAGTTTAACATTTAGACAAAAAGACAAGAACAACAAAATATCTCCAATTTAGATTTCATTGAGCTAGTACTGCAATTAAAAATATTTAGGTCGTCTGGCACGTATTTGTTAAACAGTGACATTATCCTAAATTCAATGCTGTTTCTACCAACATCTGTTCTATTTGATTTCGGATAGAATAGTTGGTCTCCTTTCCTTGTCAGTGGTAGGAGGCCAAAAATCCAATAGTTTTCTTCAAACCAAGGCATAGATATAACACCAGGGGAAGTAAAACACGCAATATCTTCAGCTAAAAACAGAAAAGCGGTAGGGCAAGACGAAGTGTACACTGAGGTTTTAAAACTAATAAAATACGAATATTTGCTAAATACTAATTTATCGCAGCGGTAAAATTCCTAATAACTGGCTAAAATCAACCCTTATTACACTGTCTAAAAAACATTTAGCAAAGAAGTGTAGTGATTACTGCCTAATCAGCCTAAGCCATATGTTAAAAATATTTCTAAAGATTATCCATAAAAGAATTTATGGAAAATACGAATCCTTTATGGGCGACACGCAGTTTGGATTTCGTGGTGGGTTCGGGACAAAAGAGGCCCTGTTTGGTATTGGGTGCCAGTATATGCCTGTTTCATAGATTATGAGAAAGCATAGATGACCAAGATCTAAAGATAATCGCTAATCTATACTGGAACCAGACTGCTCAAATAAAGGTTGATGGCCAATTGTCCGAAGAGGTCCAAATAAGAAGAGGTGTGCGCCAAGGTTGTATATATATTGTCTCCGCTGTTGTTCAATATCTAGTTGGTGGAAGAGGATCTGACCATAACCGGCATGCAAGAATCGTTTCGAACTTTAATTGTCTTAATTTCTGTACTTTTTCACAACGTTTCGATTGCTTATGTATCTGCAATCGTCATCAGGTGAATACTGCGTATTCACACGTATCACTCAGTATTCACCTGATGACGATTGCAGATTTGATTTGAATTGTCTCAACAGCAAGTTTAGGTCTTGAAATCCCTGACACTGCAGCTTTTTAGTTTATTGTATCTCTTGCTGTGTGCCTTCATATTTTAAGAGGTTTGGCGACCTCGCGAGGAGGAGCAGCCCCTTTATTAGGTTTCTCTGGCAGTTAGTTTCTCTGAAGGAGTCGTCCTCCAGGAGGTTTTGTATTCTGCAGAAGCTTAGTGCTGGGCACTCAGATATGATATGAGCGGCTGATTCCTCATCCTCATCACCTAGTCTGCAGGGGCCTAATTCTTGAATGTCGAGAGAAGGATCCATCCCTCAAGAGATGGGATCAATCACGGGGAATGATCCCATCCCTCGGAAAAAAAGATGCTTTTCCTTGAAACCAAAATTTTAGATTGAAAATTATACATTTTAAGCGCATGCTTGCCTGAGAAATGGGACCGATCCCTGGCTTTGGAGTCTGGGAGCGCGAACACCCAATTTACCAAGAATTAGGGTCCAGGTGGATTCGTCTGTATAGATTCCCATTCTATGCAGGTGTGTTCTCTCAGTGCGCAGTGACCGGTTAATAGCCCCATCACTTGTCTGATACCTTTCCTATTCAGTTTAAGGATTTCACAGGTAAGGTGTTGAAGGGGATGCCACTATTCTTTTGTTGTGGTTTTGCCCCGATATTGAATGCCAGTGGTTTCGATGTTCTTCGTGCACCCATCGCTTGATAGCCACGTATCGAGGTTTTTGGAATTCCGAATACAAGTTCAGGTCCTATAAATGGTCTTTCTGACTATCTTCTTGATAGAGAATCCGCGTGTTCATTGCCTGCTGCCCCTGTGTGCCCCGGCACCCACGCAAGGGTGACTCTATTGTGTTTCGCTAGGGTAAGGAGGGTTTGAAGGCAGTTCCACTGCTTGGCTGTCTGAGAAGATTGTTATATCTTTGTTGAGATATCTTCGTCTCAGGTTTTCCCGAAGACAAGTCTCTAAGGCATGTATTTCAGCTTGGAATACTGTGGTATGTTTCCCCAGAGATGCAAACCAATTGGATCTTGGTGCTAGGCCTTACATTCCCGCTCCTGATCCACTGTCCATCTTGGATCCGTCGGTATACAATACCAATTTTCCTGACTGGACTAGTGATTTCTCTGTCTTGTTTTCCCAGGATAGCTGGGTCTTAAACGGCTTGTTCGTGTTGATTTTCGGAGTCATGATGCCACTCCTCATCTCTAGCAGCGAGTTGGTGACAATGCTCGCAATCTTGGTATGTCCCAAATGGTTATCATACCATTTTTCATTCCATTTTAGTCTGTATGCTCCCATTCTCGCCTTCGCTTTGATGACACTGTCAAGTGGTGGGAGGTCTAGAATGGTTTCCATAGCAGCAATTGGTCATTGCTCCCCGATTGCATTTACATAAGCAATCGAAACGTTGTGAAAAAGGACAAAAATTAAGACAACTGAAGTTCGAAACTAATGTGGGTGTTGTGCTAAGAATAAATAAACATCTTGAAGTTTTATTTATTTATTTCTCATTCTTTTATCTAATTTTTTGCCGAGCATTTGTCCATGATTTGTTGATTTGAGCGTTCATATTACTCGACTATAAAAACTTATGTCGCACTGATGATACCTAACCAGGGTGAGACACGTGTCTGCGTCGTTTTTTTGCTATCGATTCGTCATAGTAAAAAGCCCGATTGGTGGATGGACTGTGTCTGAAACCAGTCAGTGGTAGAACTGGTGGAGGAGGGCAAAAATCCAATAGTTTTGTGTTGCTAAAACTCTCTTTTTTATTCCTCTATTTTGCCGAAGAGGGAAATGGAGACTCAGGAGTGATAATAAATCGACAATCGAATTCATTTATTTTATCATTTGATGACCAAAGTTTAGTGTTACTTTTTTTCGACGTGTATTAAGGCTATCGAGGTTAAGTAAGGATAGTATGCTCGTATGAAAGTTGTGATTTGTCTATATTCTATATATATAGATTATTATACAGAGCGCTTCAGGCTCTGCGAACATAGGCCGGAAGAACTCCAATTTGCCAGTGTACGTACACGCAGGGACACCGCACACCTATCAGTGGAGCAACCAACACTCAGGCTTGGGATTACCGTTCGTGGCTTGCGTTTAGTACGCCTCTAACCACGGTGCAATGTGAAGTGTAGTCCATGAAACCGGAATTTGGTCAATAAATAGGCAAATTTTGATAACGTAATTTTCTGTTTTTTTGTCACTGATAAATTAGAGCGTTTTATTTTCAACTGCTCAGATTTATCACTAATAACGTGTTGCAATGAAAATAATAAGGAGAAACAAAATAAAATAATACATTCTAAAAACCAAAAAGATCCTCCCAGTAAAAAAAAAATTAGAGCCAATGTTCGAAAAGTCCTTCTTGCTCGGCTACACAATATCCGAGCCTATTATAAAAACCCCTTCTAACCTTTCCAAGCAGTTAGGGGTGATAGTTTGAAAAGCTTCTTCAATTTTAATCCGAAGTTCTTCCAAATTATTAGCTCTTTCATGCCCGTAAACTTTATTTTTGATATAACTCCACAGATAGGAGTCATTAGGTGCAAGATCGGGTGATCGAGCTGGCCATAAAATAGTTCCTCGTCTACTTATAACCCGATTAGGAAATACATTATCAAGATATTCCCTAACAAGGCCAACATTGTGAGCGGGACAACCATCTTGTTGAAACCACGTTTCACCAAATCTTACACCTAAGTAGATCCAAGTATCTAGGACCATTTAAATTGCCGACAATAAAAAATGGCCCAATTACGTGTTCCCCTACAGTACCCCCCCAAACATTTAGTTTTTGGGGATACTGTGTTCTTACGTCAAAATACAAATGCAAATTTTCCCTCGACAAATATCGAACGTGTCTTGGGTTATGACGATTCAATAATGGAAAAGTGCTTTCATCTGTGAAAAGAATAGATCTCAGAAAGTTTTCATGACGATTAGCCCTTTCCATCATTGTTTCGAAACATTCCATATGAGGATAGTTGTCTTCCGGAAAAATTTGATGCGTTTTTGACGTTTTGTAGGAATGATAACTATTCTTTTTGAGAACACGTAAGACAGTGGCTGAAAACGTATCAACTGCTTCGGCACTTTGGTGGCTAGTTAACTTTCGATTTTCCTCAACTGCAGCGCAAATCATCACATCTCGTACTTCCTGCTCGTCATTCAAAACAGTGGGTTTTTTATGGTTTCTTGGCGCTACACAACCAAACTTTTTAAAATTCTGCACAAACCTAAGAATCGTTGATAAACTAGGTTCTGGGCGATTTACAAAATTCCCCAAAAAATGTTCTTGAATAAGTCTCAATGGTCTGCCTTGATGGTACCATTTGACCATCTGCAGTTTTTCGGCAACTTCGTAGACATCCATTTTTAGTTTTAATATTGTATTATTTCACTTAAGAACTTACCAATCTGTTTCTCGAGCAAGGCAGAAATAAAACAAAATAAATTTCAAAAAGATAACGCTACAAATTGGACTTGATTCCCCCTATGTTCGCAGTAGCCCGAAGCTGATTGTATATATTGCAAATAGTTAGGTTAATGTACCCCGCTTTTTGAATCACCCTGTAGAATCGTGAAGCACAAAACTGTAATTGAGACGAGAATGAACTGCTGAAACTTTATGTTGCTCTTTTTAGTTACAAAAGGAGAACATCAAAGGCAAACGACTGCACATTAATAATAGGCGCGGTTTTCTTTCATTTTTACCTTTTTTTTTGCTCTGAAAGCGGTTGGTTAAAAGACTTCCCTCGTGGTTTATTATGCTTCTGAATCGCAAAAAGAAAAAATATAATTTTCTGTAGTCATTTTTTATAAACCTTCAACAAAGAAAAGCTTTAAACTGATGAATATAATTTGACACCTCTCCTGCCAAATTTGGGCACTATAGATAAACAAAAAATATTTCCTAGTCGCCCCCAGCTTTTGGTGGAGCAGTGGCCTTGTATTTAAAAACGATACTTACGATACTGACATTATCCCCTCCGTATCTGGACCCCCTTTTCTGGATGGATTTCTGACGGTCCAGCACTATGGGGCAAATGGCGGTGGGGGGCAAGACGTGGACAGCGTGCTCGCCCAAGCTGCATTCCGGCTTCACTTGCGATACGCATTTGTTATGAAGCTAAAACATAAAGGTATAATTTAAATGTTTTTGAGCTAAAACAATAGAAAGTAGTTTTAAATATTTTTTTGGACTAAAAAATACTTTACTAGAGCAGGCGTGAATGTTCACTGATTTATTTATTTATTTATTTGAAATAGATACACTACAGAAAACAAAGTTTCCTAAATGGTACCACAATTAATAAGTATAAAAGTATATAACTAAAATTAGGTTCATAATTTGTCAACAACAAAAGTTCAGTTGACTTCATGAAACAATTGATTTGAGATTTGATTGTTACAAAAAATAGGTCAATTTCTGAAAAATAATTGTTAAAATTCCTAAGAAGCCTATCAACTAGAGAATTTTGACTGTAATTTGTTCTATGAGTTCTTCAGAAAATAATTGTCGATTACAAGTCATCATCATCATCATCATAGGCAATTACTCGATACCGAGTATGATTTTCCTCTATTCTGTATCGTCGCTATCTGTTGTGCGTTTTTTGATGGCTATGTAAGCCAATTCTTCCACAGTCCTGGCACACCCAGTCTCCGGCAGCAGCCGGGTGTTGTTGGTCATCCATTCTTCCATTTTGTCGCTCCTTTCTACGTTCTCTCTTTTCCGTTTCTAGTCTACGTCGTTGCTCTTCAAAAGTTTGTGCTCCCTCATGGACTGTTCGGCGCCATGTAGCCCTATCGTTTGCCGTGGTCTCGAAGTTGTTTATATCGATGTGACACTTCATCATATTGCCTTTGAGAACGTCCTTGTACCTTTTTTGTTGACCACCTTGATTTCTCTTTCCCTCCTTCAGTTGTCCATAAAATATCTGCTTTGGGAGACGTGTTTCAGGCATGCGGATAATGTGACCAGTCCAACGAAGCTGGTGCTTGAAGATAAGGGCTTCTATACTAGTTGTTCTGGCTTCTTCTAAAACACTTACGTTTGTTCGTCGGTCTTGCCATTTGATTCTCAGTATTCGTCTTAAACAACTTTGGTGATATTTTTCTAGTCGTTTGATATGCCTTCTGTAGGTGGTCCACGTTTCGCATTCGTATTTTAGAGTTGGTATTATAACTGTGTTGTAGACACGAAGCTGCTTGGTCTCCGCATTGATGTCGTGATTGTTGAAGACTCTCTCCGAAAGCCGTCCGAACGCTGCGCTAGCACATTTTAGGCGATGCTGTGTTTCTGCGTCAATAGTTGCATTTGATGATAGGTGGCTCCCAAGGTATGGGTAATGTTCCACGTTCTGCAGAGGATGGCCATTTATGGAAATGTTTGGAGCTTGGGGATTCGTACCTGGTTCTGGTTGGTGAAGAATGTGCGTTTTGGCAAGTTTGACCTCTAGGCCAATGCTTTTGTAGGCTTGGTTAAATGCGTTGATTACCAGTTTTAGACGTTCCTCTGTATCAGCCATTACGACGTTGTCATCGGCGTACTGCAGTTCGATTACCGAGGTTGTCGAGACCTTAATTTTTGCTCGCAGTCTGCCTAGGTTAAGTTGGCCACCTTCGAATCTATATAGAATTTCCACTCCCGGCGGTAGATGTTCCTCAACAAGGTGAAGCATGGCATCTAAAAATATAGAGAATAGGGTGGGCGCAATAACACACCCTTGTTTAACGCCTGTCGTAATCTTGAATTACTCTCTTGGTCCATCGTTGCTCAGGACTGTTGCATTCATATTGTCGTGTAGTAAGAATTTGAATATATTTTTGAGGCCATCCAGCTTTTGCCAGTATTTTCCAAAGAGCTTCTCTGTTGACCGAATCGATTACGAGTAATTCCTAGATGGAATATGAAATTGATTGGTAGCTAATAGATCTTCAAAATCAATGAGATTAATTTTATTAACTAATATATCAATAAAAAATAAAAGAAGAAGTCAAGAAATTAATTAAAATTTCTGCCTTTTATATATATTAAATTTTAAACTTCCTAGGCGAAAAATGTGTAACCTGAGCGAAGCGATAAAAACACACTTTAGTCATATGGTACAGGGTGATCCATTAAAAGTCTCCCCCCTTCTAGATGGCTAAAGGAACATTTTTTTAAAGTTTTCTTTGATAGTTTACTGAAAATTTTCCTCAAGTCATATACAGAGTTTAACAAAGAAACATGTATGCTTTAAATGAGACATCCTATATATTTTGGCATTTTTTAATTCTTTCACAAATCTACCTTTCAAAAATACTACAATGGATCACCCCGTTTATATATATGTATATAGATTACATGAACATTTTTTCACTGAATTAAATTTTACTCCCTAAAATTGTATTTTAGTCCCTAGGGATTTAAAATGAATTTTCCCATCGCCCATTAAAATATTTACCCTCAAACCTTTTCCACCCTGTATAATGCGAACTCGCTATGCATGCAGTACGTACATGTTAAGCACTTTGTGTATGCCTTTATCCATTATTTCGATAATATTCCCTTATAAAGCATCCATGTTACTCTTTTCATTCATGTACCTGCTTTATTAAACATTCGCCTATTGTTTCAGAGTAGCATGTTAAAACCGAAGAGAAATGAGAGGTTAACAGAAGGCCAATAATCGAGTACCTCTGGAAAATTAAACGAAAAAACATCGGGAAAAAACCCCGGCAAAAATAACTCCTGATAAAAATACCCCCGGACAAAAACCTCGCAAAAAAGAAACCCATGAAAAAATATAATTTAACCAACCCAAAAATTCAACTCAACTTAAACCAAAAAAGCCAAACTAACAGTTTTTAATTTTTACGGTGGCACACCAACTGAAGTCAGTGAGCCAATAATGTATGCTCCAGAGTCGGAAAAATGCAGTTTTTTCTTCAATGGCTCGTCGATTCAACATTAGTGTTTTCGAAACAACTGTTTGAGCACACCAACTGAATTTGAGTTAGTGAGCCAATAAGGTATGCTCCAAAATCGGGAAATGCAGTTTTTTGTTTAATGGCTCAACCAAAAGCCCGTTGTATTTAAGATGAAGTTTCTTCTTAGTCGATTCAAAATCGAATTAGTATTGGCAAAACAACTGTGTCGGCCACAAATTCTGGATTTAAAGAACTGCTTTTTGTGGAAATTTATGTGAACATGTATAATAACCTAGATTAGGTTAGATTTGTTATGAGTGGTGTCATTATGCACCCTCCACTGCGACCTAAAAGGTCTATTGTGGCTCATACCTGTTTTACAAGTACTCAACCCAACTTCCCTGATAAAGGAAATCAGTCTATTTGGTGAGACTTCCTCGAAATCTTGGGGCACTTTTAACACAAGGCTAAATATTTTCGCCCTTGTTCTCATATGCAGTGGCATAGGATATGTACCGGCGTTTCGCCCTCTCCTCCACAGAATCTACAGATCGGTGTATTGCTCATTCCAATTCTATTCATGTGTTGGTTGAGTCGGCACTGGCCTGTATACAGACCTGTGATTATTCTCAGGCTGGTCCTTGATAGTTGCAGGAGCTGCTTTGCTCTACGTTTATCTGTTGTTCCGGAGTTGAGCGCCAGTGCTGCACCTCTTTTCTGTCAATTCACTCCGTGGCTTCAGTTAGTCCAAAGCAGGGCTCTGGCCCTAAGAACGCAGATTCCGCTCCTGCCTTAGCAAGAGAATCGGCTTTCTCATTTCCTTCAATTCCTGTGATCAGACAGATCTTTGGCAGATTGGATCTTATTTGAGCCTATTGCTGTCAGAGCAGCTTGACTATCTGATATGATTTTGATGCTTCTGTTAGAGATGCCTTTGTCGGCTATTTTTCTTGCACAGAGCTCTATGGCGTAAACCTCGGCCTGGAAGATGGTGCAAAGGTTACCGATTCCAACTGAAATTGCAGTTCTTGAACCCGATAAAGCCGCTCCCACGCCGCCCTTGATTTTTGATGCGTCTGTGTACCAAACGTGGTCACCTTTGGTAAGTTGATTTATATTCCTCCCCCATTCTCGTTGGACATATAACCTAAAACGACTTTTCAAAGTTGTATTTTGGTAGCCTGTGGTCTGTTGGCATACTAAGGATTCGATTATTACAAAATGCCTTGGTTAGCCCTGCACAGTTTCCCAATGCTTGACCAGGATGCTCCTGATTGAAGCTATTGAATCTTGTCAAAGTTGCTCTTGCCTCCTTCTCCACCCAGATATGCAGCGGGGGGAGGTTAAGCATTACTTTCATTGCTTCCAATGGTGTTGTCTTCATTTCTGAAGTTATGACTTTATACGCTGTTCGTTGCACGACCACCAAGCTATAGAGCCATAAGTAATCATGGGTCTTACTACCGTTAGATACAGTCAGTAGGTTTGTTTTGGTTTCATCCCCCACGACTTCCCACATAGTCTGTTACAAGTCCAGAGAGCCATTTGTGCCTTTTGTATAACTTTGTTCAGGTGGGCATTCCATATAAGTGTCTGGTCCAGTATCAGTCCCAGGTATTTCACTTATTTTAGGAAAGGAATACTTTCCCCGCTAACGCTAGGTTCGATAGATTTAGTTTTCTCCTTTTTGTGAAAGGTACAATGATTGTTTTCTTGGGATTAATGGATATACCTTCCCTAGTGCACCAACCGTTGATTAGCTTTAGACTTCTCTCAAGGATGTTAGATATCACCCCATCAAATTTGCCTCTTATTTGTACTACATCGTCAGAATACGCTTGCGCATCTATTCCTTCCGTCTGAAGGAGATCGAGCAGTTCGTCCACCAGAAGTGACCATAGTAGAGGGGATAGGACGCCGCCCTGCGGACAGCCTCTATTGGTATTTACCTTGGAGGAATAACAATTACCCTAAACTCTTCCTCCCCCAGGGTTGTTTTGAACAATGTGATTTTTAGCATCATCTTGATCCAATTGCTGACTATTGACTCGTCACCTCTCCTCCTACAACTGATATTGGCGAGAGACTCGGTTCTGGCATGTAATATTTATATTCTTACTTATAAGCTACGTTCGAGCTATCCGGCCAGAGCTTTTTTTGGGCGCGGTTTGTGCCGACCGATAAAGGATGACTTTAACTTTAATTATGTCAACTTCATAGGTGAGCATGTCAGAAATAGTAGCAAGAACGCGTTAGGTAACCAACTTAGGGGCCATTCATAAATGGGGGGGAAAGAAGTAGGTGTAATTAAGTGTTATAAAGTGTTGCAAGGGGGAGGGGAAGGGGAACTAATTTCGTAGTGGTGGGTAAAGTACCTAAAAAAATGTAGTAGTTGCGTGCGGAACTGTTACAAATGGTGCCGATACTTTATTAAAGTCAGGCTATGCCCACTTTATGTACCGATCAGTTTCTAATAGGGAATTATTGAAACGCAGTTAGGGCCCGGCACTATTAAGGCCAGGCACTATTTTGACGCTGTTGACAGATACGCATGCGCAAGAATGACCACATTTAGAGACGACACTAATAAGATTAGGACCTGCCCTTATTTGTGGAGGAATTATACTGGGCCGTATCTTGGCTGTGTCTAGCCGTATTTGACGTTTTTGACCACTATTCGCCATTTTTTACCTTAACCCTACTTTCGGGAATTTTTTGTGTTGTGACGGCCAAAAAAGCAAAAATTGGGACAAAATAGTTATATTTTTATGAAATCGGATGACATAGCACAAGAAAATTTAAAAAAGCAAGGCTCAAATATGTACAGTTCTAGAAAAAAGTGGAATTTACGAAATTAGTTGCATGGATTGTGACAAAAAATATGTTGGCCAAACGAGACGCTCTATTCAAACACGTTTTAAAGAACACTTAGCACACTTAAAATACGGAAGAACAGAAAAGTCAAGTGTGGCCGAGCATGCTTTTGAAAACAATCATAGATTCACATTAGATAACCTAAAACTTCTAAAAAGTGTACCAAACAAAAGACTTTTGAATGCATATGAAAGTATGGAAATCATTAAATCCAGAAATAGTTGAAATAAAGATAGAGGACCCATCCCGTTTAGTACACTTTATTCTTTGGTTGAGGGGAGATCGTGATCAATCACAAATTATTAGTCTTATCTCCGCCCACTAAAGAATTGTATATAAGATAGAACGTAGATTCATTTAGTTCATTGTTTATGTTCATAATTTTGTTTTTGTTTTAAGGCTCAAATACTTCGTTTTACCGATGAAGACAATATTTGTTTGCTACGAGAAGTAGTTCAACCAAATCTCTTCAGAACTCTAAATGGTCCTTCTCTCCACCCTCCAGAAAGACCTCTGCTTCCAACACATCACCCGTGCTTTTGATCACTCAAAATATAAAAAAAAAACAACACAGAATTTCGAAAACAGGCAGTATATATTTGTAAATTAGAAATAAAGTCGTATCGTCACCGTTTTGCTAGAGGCGCGTTCAATAATTCTATAATTTGCACCTTTTAGAGCCAGGCACAGCCTGTGTTAAGGTCGGCGCTAAGTAGGCACTATCCAGTGCGGCCTTATTTCAATAATTCCCTAATATTGCGCTATGTTCCACATCTAATCTCTTTCAAACAACGCCTCGAGTTTTCGACGATATTTGAGCACCGTTCATTTATAACGTCGAAGCATTTTCTCTGTAACGTAACAAGAGCCTCGGGACTTTCGCCGACATAAATATTTGCTTTAAAAGTAGATCGGCTTGTCGGGGAATTATTTTACTTTCTTCCTATTAAACAAACGGAAAAGCACATTAGGCAGAAAAGGATGGGCATGGGGCGATGTTGTCACTACATCTTACACGTAGTAAATCCATTCCAGGTTGTTGTTTTCTAATGTTTTCCATTTTCATACCTTTAGGACTGGAATAAAAATTGTTTTTGCTCGACTTTAATACCAAACTGATGAAAGATATCGTAAAAAAAAAACATTTTTCGGCTTTTCATTTTGTAACCATTGTCCTTACGCACTGTTTACAGGCTGGGGACTGAGATACATGCAAATGCCTAACCTAAAGCGTTCATACACGGCCGGAGAAATCGACTGAGATATTTCCGTAGAAACTATCAAGCAAATAGGACGGGTTGACGCCCTCAAACGTCCAACCCGGGTCTTGCACTTTGATTCGAAATCAAAAAGGAACAGTCAGATGTGGGGCCGTGCACAAATTACGTAACGGTGATTTTACCAATTTTTGACCCCCTCCCTATGTAATGTTTTGTAACGATTTGGCACGCCACTCCCCTAATATTACGTAACGATTTCAAGACCACTACCCCCCCCAAAAAAAAAAACTTTTCACTTATTTTCATTCCAAATTTTCTTAGTTTCACACAAATGCAAACGCTGTCGAAAACCCTCCTCCCCCCTACGTAACGTTTTGTAACCCCCCTCCCCCCTATGACCATTACGTAATTTGTGCACGGCCCCTGTAGTCCCAGTGGAGGAGGGCGAGAAAATTGATATTTTTTTCTTAAAAATTATACTCTTTATCTATCTATCTATTTCTTTGCGTTCCCGAAATTACGTAATTTTTGAAAAAAAATTGTAAGCGGCGCCATTTTTCTTTCGTGCTTTGTTTTTCTAACATTTTTGCGTTCGGCTAATTTAATTGAAAAATTTTTGCCTGCGGCGCCCTTTATCTTCTCACTCGAAACCAAGATCCCCCGTTTTAGGACAACTGATCCCGTCTCTGTTTCTTAATTTTTTCGAATAAAAGTAGAGTATGACCGTGGGGGAAATAATTTTTTTCTGCGGTATGACGAAAATTTTGAGAAAGTTGAAGAAAAAAATAAAAAAAGTGGCAGAGCTCAAGTTTTTCGTAAAAAAAAACGTTTTTTGTAAAGAAACAGAACAAAATAAATCTTTTCACCACTTTTTGGGTGTTACAAATATTGGCAGCCCATTATTTTTCGCTTTTACCCTCCCGCTAGTTTTGAAAAATTGGTTCGCTACATGTTTCGAGATCATGTCATAAAACACCTCGAAAATATCAAATGTAGTGTAGGGCCAGCTTTATTTAAAATCAATAATATCGCAAGCAAAAAGCTCTGCCATTATTTCGATAATATTCCCTTATAAAGCATCCATGTTACTCTTTTCATTCATGTACCTGCTTTATTAAACATTCGCCTATTGTTTCAGAGTAGCATGTTAAAACCGAAGAGAAATGAGAGGTTAACAGAAGGCCAATAATCGAGTACCTCTGGAAAATTAAACGAAAAAACATCGGGAAAAAACCCCGGCAAAAATAACTCCTGATAAAAATACCCCCGGACAAAAACCTCGCAAAAAAGAAACCCATGAAAAAATATAATTTAACCAACCCAAAAATTCAACTCAACTTAAACCAAAAAAGCCAAACTAACAGTTTTTAATTTTTACGGTGGCACACCAACTGAAGTCAGTGAGCCAATAATGTATGCTCCAGAGTCGGAAAAATGCAGTTTTTTCTTCAATGGCTCGTCGATTCAACATTAGTGTTTTCGAAACAACTGTTTGAGCACACCAACTGAATTTGAGTTAGTGAGCCAATAAGGTATGCTCCAAAATCGGGAAATGCAGTTTTTTGTTTAATGGCTCAACCAAAAGCCCGTTGTATTTAAGATGAAGTTTCTTCTTAGTCGATTCAAAATCGAATTAGTATTGGCAAAACAACTGTGTCGGCCACAAATTCTGGATTTAAAGAACTGCTTTTTGTGGAAATTTATGTGAACATGTATAATAACCTAGATTAGGTTAGATTTGTTATGAGTGGTGTCATTATGCACCCTCCACTGCGACCTAAAAGGTCTATTGTGGCTCATACCTGTTTTACAAGTACTCAACCCAACTTCCCTGATAAAGGAAATCAGTCTATTTGGTGAGACTTCCTCGAAATCTTGGGGCACTTTTAACACAAGGCTAAATATTTTCGCCCTTGTTCTCATATGCAGTGGCATAGGATATGTACCGGCGTTTCGCCCTCTCCTCCACAGAATCTACAGATCGGTGTATTGCTCATTCCAATTCTATTCATGTGTTGGTTGAGTCGGCACTGGCCTGTATACAGACCTGTGATTATTCTCAGGCTGGTCCTTGATAGTTGCAGGAGCTGCTTTGCTCTACGTTTATCTGTTGTTCCGGAGTTGAGCGCCAGTGCTGCACCTCTTTTCTGTCAATTCACTCCGTGGCTTCAGTTAGTCCAAAGCAGGGCTCTGGCCCTAAGAACGCAGATTCCGCTCCTGCCTTAGCAAGAGAATCGGCTTTCTCATTTCCTTCAATTCCTGTGATCAGACAGATCTTTGGCAGATTGGATCTTATTTGAGCCTATTGCTGTCAGAGCAGCTTGACTATCTGATATGATTTTGATGCTTCTGTTAGAGATGCCTTTGTCGGCTATTTTTCTTGCACAGAGCTCTATGGCGTAAACCTCGGCCTGGAAGATGGTGCAAAGGTTACCGATTCCAACTGAAATTGCAGTTCTTGAACCCGATAAAGCCGCTCCCACGCCGCCCTTGATTTTTGATGCGTCTGTGTACCAAACGTGGTCACCTTTGGTAAGTTGATTTATATTCCTCCCCCATTCTCGTTGGACATATAACCTAAAACGACTTTTCAAAGTTGTATTTTGGTAGCCTGTGGTCTGTTGGCATACTAAGGATTCGATTATTACAAAATGCCTTGGTTAGCCCTGCACAGTTTCCCAATGCTTGACCAGGATGCTCCTGATTGAAGCTATTGAATCTTGTCAAAGTTGCTCTTGCCTCCTTCTCCACCCAGATATGCAGCGGGGGGAGGTTAAGCATTACTTTCATTGCTTCCAATGGTGTTGTCTTCATTTCTGAAGTTATGACTTTATACGCTGTTCGTTGCACGACCACCAAGCTATAGAGCCATAAGTAATCATGGGTCTTACTACCGTTAGATACAGTCAGTAGGTTTGTTTTGGTTTCATCCCCCACGACTTCCCACATAGTCTGTTACAAGTCCAGAGAGCCATTTGTGCCTTTTGTATAACTTTGTTCAGGTGGGCATTCCATATAAGTGTCTGGTCCAGTATCAGTCCCAGGTATTTCACTTATTTTAGGAAAGGAATACTTTCCCCGCTAACGCTAGGTTCGATAGATTTAGTTTTCTCCTTTTTGTGAAAGGTACAATGATTGTTTTCTTGGGATTAATGGATATACCTTCCCTAGTGCACCAACCGTTGATTAGCTTTAGACTTCTCTCAAGGATGTTAGATATCACCCCATCAAATTTGCCTCTTATTTGTACTACATCGTCAGAATACGCTTGCGCATCTATTCCTTCCGTCTGAAGGAGATCGAGCAGTTCGTCCACCAGAAGTGACCATAGTAGAGGGGATAGGACGCCGCCCTGCGGACAGCCTCTATTGGTATTTACCTTGGAGGAATAACAATTACCCTAAACTCTTCCTCCCCCAGGGTTGTTTTGAACAATGTGATTTTTAGCATCATCTTGATCCAATTGCTGACTATTGACTCGTCACCTCTCCTCCTACAACTGATATTGGCGAGAGACTCGGTTCTGGCATGTAATATTTATATTCTTACTTATAAGCTACGTTCGAGCTATCCGGCCAGAGCTTTTTTTGGGCGCGGTTTGTGCCGACCTTTAATAAAGGATGACTTTAACTTTAATTATGTCAACTTCATAGGTGAGCATGTCAGAAATAGTAGCAAGAACGCGTTAGGTAACCAACTTAGGGGCCATTCATAAATGGGGGGGAAAGAAGTAGGTGTAATTAAGTGTTATAAAGTGTTGCAAGGGGGAGGGGAAGGGGAACTAATTTCGTAGTGGTGGGTAAAGTACCTAAAAAAATGTAGTAGTTGCGTGCGGAACTGTTACAAATGGTGCCGATACTTTATTAAAGTCAGGCTATGCCCACTTTATGTACCGATCAGTTTCTAATAGGGAATTATTGAAACGCAGTTAGGGCCCGGCACTAATAAGGCCAGGCACTATTTTGACGCTGTTGACAGATACGCATGCGCAAGAATGACCACATTTAGAGACGACACTAATAAGATTAGGACCTGCCCTTATTTGTGGAGGAATTATACTGGGCCGTATCTTGGCTGTGTCTAGCCGTATTTGACGTTTTTGACCACTATTCGCCATTTTTTACCTTAACCCTACTTTCGGGAATTTTTTGTGTTGTGACGGCCAAAAAAGCAAAAATTGGGACAAAATAGTTATATTTTTATGAAATCGGATGACATAGCACAAGAAAATTTAAAAAAGCAAGGCTCAAATATGTACAGTTCTAGAAAAAAGTGGAATTTACGAAATTAGTTGCATGGATTGTGACAAAAAATATGTTGGCCAAACGAGACGCTCTATTCAAACACGTTTTAAAGAACACTTAGCACACTTAAAATACGGAAGAACAGAAAAGTCAAGTGTGGCCGAGCATGCTTTTGAAAACAATCATAGATTCACATTAGATAACCTAAAACTTCTAAAAAGTGTACCAAACAAAAGACTTTTGAATGCATATGAAAGTATGGAAATCATTAAATCCAGAAATAGTTGAAATAAAGATAGAGGACCCATCCCGTTTAGTACACTTTATTCTTTGGTTGAGGGGAGATCGTGATCAATCACAAATTATTAGTCTTATCTCCGCCCACTAAAGAATTGTATATAAGATAGAACGTAGATTCATTTAGTTCATTGTTTATGTTCATAATTTTGTTTTTGTTTTAAGGCTCAAATACTTCGTTTTACCGATGAAGACAATATTTGTTTGCTACGAGAAGTAGTTCAACCAAATCTCTTCAGAACTCTAAATGGTCCTTCTCTCCACCCTCCAGAAAGACCTCTGCTTCCAACACATCACCCGTGCTTTTGATCACTCAAAATATAAAAAAAAAACAACACAGAATTTCGAAAACAGGCAGTATATATTTGTAAATTAGAAATAAAGTCGTATCGTCACCGTTTTGCTAGAGGCGCGTTCAATAATTCTATAATTTGCACCTTTTAGAGCCAGGCACAGCCTGTGTTAAGGTCGGCGCTAAGTAGGCACTATCCAGTGCGGCCTTATTTCAATAATTCCCTAATATTGCGCTATGTTCCACATCTAATCTCTTTCAAACAACGCCTCGAGTTTTCGACGATATTTGAGCACCGTTCATTTATAACGTCGAAGCATTTTCTCTGTAACGTAACAAGAGCCTCGGGACTTTCGCCGACATAAATATTTGCTTTAAAAGTAGATCGGCTTGTCGGGGAATTATTTTACTTTCTTCCTATTTTTGCTCTCCATTTCTCTTTCGTTCTTTCAATTAGGAACTTATTCTTAAGTCAAGCACTATTATGGCCGAGCAGGATGTTGATACTGTTGACACATGCCAAGCAACAATTAAAGCCAGTTTCACTGGTGCCATTGTCATTGTCAAAGCGAAGTAATATTTTTTCTGCCAAAAACTATTTATAGGAAAGATGTCATTATTGTTCTTAGTGTGGTCACTATTACAGTTTAAAAAATTACCAAGGTGTCGTAAAAATATAAAATTATACGCAAAGGTACAACTATTTTCCAATATACAGGGTTCCTAAGCAAATCCTCAGGCGGCCAAGCAGCCGTGAATAAGACGCAAACAAACGGAAAAGCACATTAGGCAGAAAAGGATGGGCATGGGGCGATGTTGTCACTACATCTTACACGTAGTAAATCCATTCCAGGTTGTTGTTTTCTAATGTTTTCCATTTTCATACCTTTAGGACTGGAATAAAAATTGTTTTTGCTCGACTTTAATACCAAACTGATGAAAGATATCGTAAAAAAAAAACATTTTTCGGCTTTTCATTTTGTAACCATTGTCCTTACGCACTGTTTACAGGCTGGGGACTGAGATACATGCAAATGCCTAACCTAAAGCGTTCATACACGGCCGGAGAAATCGACTGAGATATTTCCGTAGAAACTATCAAGCAAATAGGACGGGTTGACGCCCTCAAACGTCCAACCCGGGTCTTGCACTTTGATTCGAAATCAAAAAGGAACAGTCAGATGTGGGGCCGTGCACAAATTACGTAACGGTGATTTTACCAATTTTTGACCCCCTCCCTATGTAATGTTTTGTAACGATTTGGCACGCCACTCCCCTAATATTACGTAACGATTTCAAGACCACTACCCCCCCCCAAAAAAAAAACTTTTCACTTATTTTCATTCCAAATTTTCTTAGTTTCACACAAATGCAAACGCTGTCGAAAACCCTCCTCCCCCCTACGTAACGTTTTGTAACCCCCCTCCCCCCTATGACCATTACGTAATTTGTGCACGGCCCCTGTAGTCCCAGTGGAGGAGGGCGAGAAAATTGATATTTTTTTCTTAAAAATTATACTCTTTATCTATCTATCTATTTCTTTGCGTTCCCGAAATTACGTAATTTTTGAAAAAAAATTGTAAGCGGCGCCATTTTTCTTTCGTGCTTTGTTTTTCTAACATTTTTGCGTTCGGCTAATTTAATTGAAAAATTTTTGCCTGCGGCGCCCTTTATCTTCTCACTCGAAACCAAGATCCCCCGTTTTAGGACAACTGATCCCGTCTCTGTTTCTTAATTTTTTCGAATAAAAGTAGAGTATGACCGTGGGGGAAATAATTTTTTTCTGCGGTATGACGAAAATTTTGAGAAAGTTGAAGAAAAAAATAAAAAAAGTGGCAGAGCTCAAGTTTTTCGTAAAAAAAAACGTTTTTTGTAAAGAAACAGAACAAAATAAATCTTTTCACCACTTTTTGGGTGTTACAAATATTGGCAGCCCATTATTTTTCGCTTTTACCCTCCCGCTAGTTTTGAAAAATTGGTTCGCTACATGTTTCGAGATCATGTCATAAAACACCTCGAAAATATCAAATGTAGTGTAGGGCCAGCTTTATTTAAAATCAATAATATCGCAAGCAAAAAGCTCTGCAGGAAAAACACCGCCGTTTATTGATTTCTTTGGCTGCTAGTGCTAGCTGTATGGTTTGGCCGTTTCCGGATAGATGTCACTAGTAGAACAGAATGGAAAGAAATTTAATTAAAAGCGAAGATATTTCTTTCTAATGTTAACAACCTCACGAGTTTATCGCTCAGTATCGTAAATAATGGATCCTGCCGCCTCCTTTAAGCAAGAAAAAGCTGTGGTTTGGACCTGAAAACATCTAATTTTTTCCTCGATCATCTCATGGTGTGCCCGCTTCTAGCGGAATTTGCAGACATCTTGTCAACGGTTATTATTGCAAATATGATTTATGCTCACAATGAAAGAGTGGCGACAATTTTTTCTCATGAAAGCAGTCCGGAGATAATAACAAACTGGCACCATTGCTCAATATACCTGTTTCTTTTGTGCGCGCAGAACTTTCTATGCCATTTCTGTTTGATTTATTGAAATCCTATCCCTAAGGAAAATCTTAGGAACCCTGTATAGACGTTGCAACCCACGCCACGCCACGCTTACGTTCTTTGTTTGATTGTTAAGACGTGCACTCATTTGCCTGTTTTTTGTCAACCCTTAACAGACTGCTGCTGCCTAATTTTTTGCCTGTACGGGGTACTTTTAAATTTGTTTTCTTAAATATTTTTAAATTTCCTTTTTAACAAGCCCCGGTTTGAATTGTTTCATTGTCTACTTTTTTCTGGAGCCCCTTCCCCCGGAACCGCCACTGAATATGTTCGTTGTATTTCCACAGTTTTCCAAATATCCCCTACTTATTGGGTAATTTTCGACGGCCCTTTGAAAAAGAGATTTGGGTCTCCTATGGAAGGGGGCCCATCTTTCTTTTATGGAATGTAATACCTATGGGAGGACCAGACCTATCAAAATTAGTTTTTAGAGAAAAATAATTTGCAGTTGTTTTCGAGATATAATCAAAAAAACTGCAAAAATGTCGGAAATAGTTCCACTCTACGGTATTAGTTAGCGGCAGGCCCTATTCCAGTAAGTTGTTATTTTCGCTCCCCATTTCTCCTTCGTTCTCTCCATTATGAGCATCAAAAGATAGATAAGGTCATAATCCTTTTATCCCCGCTAGCTGGAATAATGGAGAATTATCGGAGAAACGCCTAATTAATCGGCGGTTTTCGATGGTTGGGATTTGCAACAGTTACTACGTTTATACGCACCATAAACCGGTTTTAAATGAGGACGGTTTTAAATAAAATCTCTTTTGCCGAGGATTTATACGTCCTTCATTAAATGTCATTAAATATGTCAGTTTAAGGTCGTCGTTACAATCTGGGGAAATATTTTTAACAACACTCTACGGGAAATTAATTTAACTATGTCGACCTGATTCTTTTGCAAAACTTTACGTCATTGAATTTGTTTTCCATGGCAACGCGGAGACTTTATTTATGTTTCTCCACAGTGGGACACCAGAGATTTTTTAGCACCGGGTCAAAAATTTTGGGTTAGGTTACTTATTTTGACTTTTCGCGTTCTACGCTGCTAAAAAACCAAGTAACATACTAAAATAAAAAAAAACATTTATTGCAGAGTTACCTGCTAAAAAAACGCTACCCAACTACGTATTAAAGTAACTGATTGTAATGTTTAAGGTTGCATTTACAGGTGCATTTATAATTGAATTGGAAACACTCCCGCTAGCTGATACCGACAACAGGTTAACTTAAAAGCATGCAGATTTAAAAATCGGCTACTGGCGCTAGACGAAATAATCGTATTCTATTTTAAACAGGAGCGTCAACGAATAGCAAGAGTCTTTTCAACCTCTAAATGTAGCTTTATTGACCTGTTTTGTTAGTGCTCAAGTATCCGTGTTTTTGAAACTGAGGTTACAAAATCTATCCTTTGCCCTCCAAGATTTCCCTAGTACACTTGCACATAACTATTCGGCAATAATTTAAATTTAAAAAAAAATGACCGTATCAAAATAAAAAGAAAATTATGTGGGGTTATGGGCGCTGAATGTTTCTATGCGAATTCCTAGTAATCCCAGCGAGCCAGTAAAATTCTCTTGGTTCTTTGATAGACTCGGGGTAATGCCCGCGTAGCGCTAGGCCTTTTTCGGACGGCGACCACACACGCGGAGTGGTTTCATATTTGTTTTAGAACAGTGTTTTTGAAAACACATTTTTAAAAGATAAACATAAACTGGAATGGTTTTCTGTCAGAAAACGTAAAAATACTCTTCTGTCCCACTGCGGCCCGATTTAAAGTTTGTTGACAAAACAGCTGCAGTTACCATGGAATCGTATAAATTCTGCGATCTATCGGCCAACACTTGAACTGCGTTTGTCTCCAAAAGTCAATTTTCCGGAGTGCACAGGCTTTTAGAAAAAAGGAAACTTATTTTGTATTTTCGCTAAAGCAAGGAAATATAAAAAGGAAAAATGTAATCCAGAGGAAATTGTGAGTATTTCTCTATTTTTTTTGTAAATCGGGTTTGTTCTAAACCGCAATTAGTTTGAGGCTTTTGGGATAGATGACAGCACCAGATCTTTTATTTTAAAGAAAAAATAAAAACAAAGTTATGATTGTTTTCCACAAACCAAAACTACACTTTCCACTCGACGCGCGTTTCGCTAACAACGTTAGCATCATCAGGAGACAATAAACAATGAACTTAATTAATCTACGCTCTATCTTATATACAATCCTTTAGTGGGCGGAGATAAGACTAATAATTTTTGATTGATCACGATTTTTAATCCTATCTCCCCTATAGGATTAAAAATTGTGATCAATCACAAATTATTAGTCTTATATCAGCCCACTAAAGGATTGTATACAGGGTTCTCAAGATTTTCCTTAGGGATAGGATTTCAATAAATCAAACAGAAATGGCATAGAAAGTTCTGCGCGCACAAAAGAAACAGGTATATTGAGCAATGGTGCCAGTTTGTTATTATCTCCGGACTGCTTTCATGAGAAAAAATTGTCGCCACTCTTTCATTGTGAGCATAAATCATAGTTGCAATAATAACCGTTGACAAGATGTCTGCAAATTCCGCTAGATGGCGGCCACACCATGAGATTTGAACATTTAATCTAATTAAAAATTAGATGTTTTCCGTTCCAAACCACAGCTTTTTCTTGCTTAAAGGAGGCGGTAGGGTCCATTATTTACGATACTGAGCGATAAACTCGTGAGGTTGTTAACATTAGAAAGAAATATCTTCGCTTTTAATTAAATTTCTTTCCATTCTGTTCTACTAGTGACATCTATCCGGAAACGGCTAAACCATGCAGCTAGCACTAGCAGCCAAAGAAATCAATAAACGGATCTGTTTTTCCTGCAGAGCTTTTTGCTTGCGATATTATTGATTTTAAATAAAGCTGGCCCTACACTACATTTGATATTTTCGAGGTGTTTTATGACATGATCTCGAAACATGTAGCGAACCAATTCTTCAAAACTAGCGGGAGGGTAAAAGCGAAAAATAAGGGGCTGCCAATATTTGTAACACCCAAAAAGGGCTCTGTTTCTTTACAAAAAACGTTTTTTTTTTTACGAAAAACTTGAGCTCTGCCACTTTTTTTATTTTTTTCTTCAACTTTCTCGAAATTTTCGTCATACCGCAGAAAAAAAATTATTTCCCCCATGGTCATACTCTACTTTTATTCGAAAAAATTTAGAAACAGAGACAGGATCAGTTTTCCTAAAACGGGGGATCTTGGTTTCGAGTGAGAAGATAAAGGGCGCCGCAGGCAAAAATTTTTCAATTAAATTAGCCGAACGCAAAAATGTTAGAAAAACAAAGCACGAAATAAAAATGGCGCCGCTTACAATTTTTTTTCAAAAATTACGTAATTTCGGGAACGCAAAGAAATAGGTCTAAAGAGTATAATTTCTAAGAAAAAAATATCAATTTTCTCGCCCACCTCCACTGGGACTACAGAGGTCGTGCACAAATTACGTTATGGTCATAGGGGGGAGAGGGGTTACAAAACGTTACGTAGGGGGGAGGGGGGTTTTCGACAGCGTTTGCATTTGTGTGAAACGAAGAAAATTTGGAATTAAAATAAGTGAAAAGTTTTTTTTTTGGGGGGGGGTAGTGGTCTTGAAATCTTTACGTAATATTAGGGGAGTGGCGTGCCAAACCGTTACAAAATATTACATAGGGAGGGTGTCAAAAATTGGTAAAATCACCGTTACGTAATTTGTGCACGGCCCCACATCTGACTGTTCCTCCTTTTTGATTTCGAATCAAAGTGCAAAACCCGGGTTGGACGTTCGAAGGCGTCAACCCGTCCTATTTGCTTGATAAAGTTTCTACGGAAATATCTCAGTCGATTTCTCCGGCCGTGTATGAACGCTCTAGGTTAGGCATTTGCATGTATCTCAGTCCCCAGCCTGTAAACAGTGCTTAAGGACAATGGTTACAAAATGAAAAGCCGAAAAATATTTTTTTTTACGATATCTTTCATCAGTTTGGTATTAAAGTCGAGCAAAAACAATTTTTATTCCAGTCCTAAGGGTATGAAAATGGAAAACATTAGAAAACAACAACCTGGAATGGATTTACTACGTGTAAGATGTAGTGACAACATCGCCCCATGCCCATCCTTTTCTGCCTAATGTGCTTTTCCGTTTGTCTGCGTCTTATACACGGCTGCTTGGCCTCCTAAGGATTGGCTTAGGAACCCTGTATAAGATAGAGCGTGTTAGTGCAACCAAAGGTTCCAAATTCCCAACATAGTAAAGAAAAAATAATTGAGAATTTTGAAAAATCCTTCAGATATTTTGATCAGCCCTGCAAAATTTCAGCTAATTCTCATGATTCGTTTTTCTTGCGCACTCGGTCAAATGTTGTACTTTTTTTACCTAAAATCTGGGGAGACACTATAGCCTTAAATAAAAGAACTAATTGAGCAACTGATTTTTCGGTAAAACCAGGTTGTAAGCAATATGCTAAAGCGTCTTTAAAGGGTTTATACCCGCCTTAAAAGTGGTTTTACAGTGATCAACCGCTTTCTTAAATCGCTTTAAAATAAAATCGATTTAGTGCTTAAAACGTTTTTAGTGGTGTTTATACTTATATCCTTACATAAAAGCGCTTTAAGAGACCCGTATAAACAAAGTAACTGTAGCGAAGGGTATTAATCATAGACTTTCAAAGAGCTTTAGTCATATTTAACATGTAAGTAGGCAAAAAAAAATTTATCAGTTTGGTGTTATACTTGTCTCTAATGGTAGAGCCATGATGAACCTTAAAAATAATAAATAATCTAAGGTTAAATACCTGTTAAATTATTTGGCACGTTTTTTGCTGCGCTCGTTATTTAAACCAACGCTTGTAAGAAAAAGGACTATTTTAGCCATTAGTTGTTAAAACTACTATTTTATGACCTGCTGTCTCTCTTCAACAACCTTAAATATTTTTCATTTTAACAGAGGGTCAGTCCATATCAAGTCAACCAGGGTATTTTACCACACCATCTCCGATGTTGATGATTTTTAGTATACATGTTTTTCCTACCAAAAAACTGGAAAATCCAAAATTTCAGACTTTTTTGACCATTTGTTTATTTTGAATTAATTTTTGAAAATCGAAAAAGTCACTTATTTGTCCTTAACATGTGCGCACAAAATTAGGAATATCCAAAGAACCACTTATAATAGAAAAGTAGGTGAAGTTTCATTTTAAAGCTCTTATAAAGACCTTTCATATGAGAATATTGCATAACATATATTGAAAAAAAAAATAAAAAAAAAAATTTTTGATTTTTTTTTTTGAAAAATTTCAAAAAGGCCATTTTTAATTTTTTTCAAAAAATTATATTATTTTCTTTAAAGTGTTATTAAACTATTCACAAAATTTTGAGATGGACAAATCATGGGTTCAATGTGAAAAAATTTATTAAAAATGTCACATGCATGAAAAATCGCCTATAAATAGACAATGCATTTTGGTAATTAGAAGAATATAATGGGGTTTAAAGCGATATTATAAAAATATTTAACAATATTTTATTTAATAAAAAATTATATCCTACGTTTCATTCTGTATCAGTAATCAGATTAACATTGCCCCCCATTGTAATATTTACTTACAAAACCTCTTTTCCACCGGAGACGTACTATTGGATGTTCCAATTCTTAGGAAAATATGCCTGTATAAACCTGCCAATACTTTTGTGAAATACTGCCTGTTTATTCCTGTTTAACATTAAGGACACACCTCCTTCATTTTATTGGTCTGTTTAGGTACATTGTGGGGATTTGCTGACATGAAAATTCCTGCATAAATTGATTTTAAATTTTTGGCAAGTATCTTCCTGATACAGCTCCAAATAATCGATACATAATAGTTCGACTGAAGGTTTATCAGAAGTCATCTCTGTGTAATTTTAAAAGTTTCAACTATGGGTGAGGCAAGTGGATGGACTAAATATAAAGTAAAGTGCTGTGATCCACTAGAGTTAAAAATCAAGCATTTTGGGAAATTAAGAAATGTGACCAAGTGGATGTGCAGTTACAAAAATGTCAAAATGGGAATGAAAATCTGTGATGGTTGTAGACTAAAGCTTTCAAAGGAGTTTAAGGCATCTGAAGAAGATGAGGCAGGGTAAGTAACAAATAGTATTTTTCAATATAAAATTAATAAACTAAACCAATTGCGTCAAGTACGGAGTGGAAAAATCTCATGGCATTATTTTGCATGGCATTATTTTGCATGGCATTTTGAGAATACAGACATTATGTACAAATTTCTTGGCATTATGTACACATTTTGGGTCAGCTGTTACCCCCTTTTTAAGTTCTTATAAAAAACTAACTTTTTAAATTTTTTTAGACCCAGTCAAGTTCCAGAAAATGATCCAGATTTTCAAGATCCTGCTGAATCATTTACTCTTTTAAACAAGTCATTGGAGCTTCTTGGTGTGTCGCCGATTAAAAGAAAAAATGTATACAAAGAAAAAATTGATATTGTACAGCATACAATTGCGAAAGCATTTAGAAAGGAATCAGATTCAACGCTAGTAAAGGAATGCCAGAGTGACGAAAGTGAAATGATTAAGCAGTTAAAGGACAAATTTTTAAAAACCGAAAAGAGGAGTGAGAAAATACTAGTTTTATCATGTTTACCTGAAAGTTGGAGTAGAAAGAAGATTGAAGAAGAATTTGGAGTTTCTCAATATTTGGCCAGAGCTGTAAAACAGTTAGTTAAGGACAATGGGATATTATGTTCTCCTAACCCCAAACCGGGAAAGACCCTTAGTGATAGAGTGGCCCAAATAGTGGTAGATTTTTACCAAAGGGATGACATTAGCAGGACCATGCCAGGTAAAAAAGATTATGCATTGTTTAAAACTGAGTACCCCAATGAAAAAATTGGGTTTTCAAAATTTTGTGAACTGCGACCCAAAAACTGTATACTGGCAGGAAAAAGTGGGACTCATACTGTATGTGTATGTACTATACATCAAAATATAAAAATAATGCTCAATGGCTCCAAATTAAATAAGCTATATGATGAAAATAACAGGCCTCTTGCAATATCTTATCATGATTGCCTTTATAAACTAATGTGTAATCCACCTTCAGTGGACTGTTTTTTAAGCAATAGATGCAAGCAATGTCCTGGAGTAGAACAGTTTAAAAATACGTTAATAGAAAAATTTGAGGAAGAATTAATTGATGAGGTCTCATTTAAAAAGTGGGTCTCAGTAGATAGGTGTACTATGGAAACCGTTGTTAAGAAAAGTGATGATTTTGTCCAGGAATTTACTGATGATCTTGTAAAACTTAAATCACATTCTTTTATTGCAAAAATGCAAAAAGATAGATACAATGAAATAAAAATTAACCTTAAACCTGGAGAGTCTTTGATCACTTGCGACTTTGCGGAAAATTATTCCTTTGTTATGCAAGATGAAGTCCAGTCTTATCATTGGAATAACAGCCAGGCAACCCTCCACCCTTTTGCCATTTATTTTCTAAGTGATGGTAAACTGCACAACCTGAATTATGTGTTTATTTCGGAAAGCTTGACACATAATACAATTGCATTTCATTTATTTTAAAAAAAATTAATGCCTGATTTAAAAATCAAAATACCAGGACTTAACAAAATTTTTTATTTTTCGGATGGATGTGCTGCGCAGTACAAAAACAAAAAGAATTTTCTGAATATATGCCTGCATAAAAAAGATTTTGGTGTTGAAGCAGAGTGGCATTATTTTGCCACCTCGCATGGCAAAAGTGCCTGCGATGGCTTGGGAGGAACTGTTAAAAGACTTGCTGCCAAAGCCAGTTTGCAGAGGCCCTATGACAATCAAATAATGACACCTCTACAATTGTTTACTTGGTGTGAAGAAAACATATCTGGCATTGATTTTAAATATTGCACAGAAGCAGATTATACAAATCATGAAATAATTTTGAATAAAAGATTTGCGGAAGTCTTAACAATACCGGGGACACAAAAAATTCATGCTGTAATTCCTCTTACAGAAAGCACGTTTTTGGCAAAACAGTTTTCTACATGCTTAGAGTATATCGAGTCAGGGTTTGTCACTGTAGAATATGACAGTGCTTGGTGGCTGGCTTGTGTCTTGGGGAAAAATAATGAGAGCGGAGAACTGAAAGTAAGCTTTCTTCATCCACGAGGACCTGCCTCATCATTTTTTTACCCAACACCTCAAGATATTTTAATTATTAAACCAGAAAGTCTTATAAAAAAAGTTGAACCCAACACTGCTACTGGCAGAACTTACAATGTCAGCAAAAAAGAAATGTCAGATTCATCAGAAATTCTTAAAAGAAAGTTAAAAAAATAAATTTAAGGTATATAGTTAGTCTTAGTGTTTTCTGTCTAATTTTTATCAACGAAGTAGAAAAGTTTGTTTATTTCTTTTGCGAGTTTAAAATAAAATAATTTGTAGATAAAGCCTCTGGGTATTTTTTAAAACCTGTATCCATCCAACAAATTTATTTATTTTAATATCCAGTGCACTATTGGTGCTCCTAAAATATGTTTATTTTTTTAAATGCATGATTTTTAATGTACTTAATATTTTTGATATTTTTTTTGACATTGAACCCATCATTTCTCCATCATAAAATTTTGTGGATAATTAAGTAACACTTTGACCAAAATTATATATTTTTTTCAAAAAAATTAAAAATGGCCTTTTTGAATTTTTCAATTTTTTTTTTCAATTTTTTATGTTCAATTTTTTTTTTGTTAAAATTATGTTGTGATATTTCATAAAAAAGAGCTTCAAAATGACTTTAAAATGAGCCATTTATTACTTTCCTAGTGTAAGTGGTTCTCGAGATATTGCTAGTTTTGTACATTCTTGTTAAGGTCAAAATGCTGACTTTTTTATTTTGAAAAATTAAAAAAAAAAAACTACGAATCAAAAAAATCTAAAAATTTGCATTTTCCACTTTTATGGTAAGAAGAAAATATATACCAAAAATCATCAAAATTGGAATTGGTCGCGTAAAATTTTTGTGATTTTTTGGTTGATTTGATATGGAATGACCCCAGAGAAAAAATGTCTTTTATGCCTTTATCAAAAACATGATTTTAGTAATTGCCTGGCGATAACTAAAGCATGACTTTTTTGGTTACCGATGCAAAAAAATTAATTTTTGATCACGGTTCCAAAAAAAGATTTCTGTCCGTTTTTTACCCAAAATTAAAGAGAAATAGCGGAAAATAGTAATACTGAAAAAAATCTAATTACTCTTGCCCAAAAATTAAGCCATTTCCGCCGGTTTTCACCAATTATTTACGAAAAAAATCATTTAAAAGCATAGTAAAAATATCAAACTGTCAAAGATTAAAATGTCGCAACAATAAACGTCACCGAGTAAAAAGACACATCGCTATGGAAACCATTCTTATTTCATTTACCAGCCGCCTTGATTTATAGTGTAAAGATGGTGTGTTTCGAGAAGTGTTCTTCGTTCGAGATTGTTAAAAGTATTGTCCTGCTTTTCTTGGATTTTTTGATAAAGGTATTAAAAAAAAATCTGTTAACAACTTGCGGCTAAACTGTGCTTTTTTTTACTAACGTTACACACTACTTGAGAAAACCACTAGATTTTAAAACTATCTTGGTATATGCCAACTAGTGGAAAAACAGAAAACCGTTGTGTTTGCGAGCCCTCCAAAAGACGCAGTTAGCAGATATATCAGTTTGGGACAGTTTTAGTCTTTTTTTATTTTATTTCCTTTATTAATTCAAACCCTTCCAGTACGCCTATGGACAACAGTCCTTCACATCGTCCCAAGTGCAATTATCTATATAATTGTATCATTATGAGGTATTATGTTATACTGATAAAAAAATAATATCCAATAGGTACTTAATTTTTTGTAGTCGGCTCTCCTACTGTATAATAGAAATTAAACTTTTTTGAACCGCGTATAAAATTAAAAGTTTACTATAAATTTACAATAAAATTTAGTCCTAGTAAAATAACATTTTTATAGTGATTTTTACGATAATTTTGTAAATTTGAAAGTTTTTAAAAAAGTGATATGTTTAAGAGCAGCTAGCGTAACGGGACCAAAATCCCTAAAAAAATACAAAAGTTTCAAATTCGCAAAAGAAGAGATGACAAAATACCCCCCGTTAATAATAACTTGGCAAAAAATGGCAATGAAAGATAGTAGATGGGTTAAAAAAAAATTATTTTATTATAACTTACGTTTTTGTTGTATTTTGTTAAAAATACGATATCACCAACTTTACGATTTTTTTGCATGTTTCCACGTAAAAATATAATAGTAATTTTAATATACTATGGTAGCCCAACTCAAAAAAAAAAACAATAATTTTCATAAGAACTCAAAATCACCCCTAAAGTGTTTTATAGGGAGCAAAATTCGAGTCTCTACAATTCGTAAAAAAACCTTAACATTTTAATTAAGGTTGTGATGCATTTCTCATAAGGGATATCTACTAGCTGCCTAAAAGTGAAAACCAAATTTTTCTACTTATTTTTGCTTTTGAGATATTTGACCTAAACAAGATTATTGTCAGTCTTTAACTTTGAGGCGCCTTGACGCCACTTATAAAGCGACGCCGGTCAAAACAATATATATTTCTAACATAATATCGTGTCCTCAAACACCGTGCCAAGTAATAGCAAAATCACCCAAAAATTAAAAAAATTAAAATTGACTGCCCGACTATGAAATGTCATTATTCATTTGGTTTTGTGATTCCATGGCCTACTGTATACACAGCCAACTACTTGAGAATACAAAAATGCCAAAATATATAGGATGTCTCATATAAAGAATACAGGTTTTTTGTTACACTCTGTATATGACTTGGGGAAAATTTTAAGTAAACTATCAGAGAAAACTTTAAAAAATAGTTCTTTTAGCCAGTGCTTGTTTGAACCTTCACGTTTAGTTTAGCCCCTAGAAGGGGGTGAGACTTACAATGGATCACCCTGGAGATACGAAAAATTGACTGAATAAAACTTGCCTGTTGAAATTTTATATCAGTTTCCTTTTTACCTCGTTATTTTTCAATTTTAGAAGCATCTTCCCTGATCTTTTGTACGATTCGCAGAGCTTCGTAAACAAAAATAGATCGAATAGCTTTGGCAATATTGTCTATAAGGGATGTAAAATTTTATACGCTTTGTTCCTCTTTTATACGACCTCGTAAAGCCACCACAAAAATGACCGACATAAAAACTTATTACAAAATATATATTTACGGTCACTTACAAACTTTTGTGTTTAGGATTTACTGCCCAAAGAACAATTTGTTTACGTTTTAACGATGCGGAAAACGGCGTTCTAGCTACTCGATTTTGCACCAATTTGTGCGCAGATTTTTTGAGTTGCCTACAACGCTTCCACACCGCCGCCAAAGCGACTACGACTGAATTGCTCTCTGGATAATATTTTTATTAATACAGGGTTCCTAAGCAAATCCTTGGGGGGCCAAGCAGCCGTGTATAAGACGCAGACAAACGGAAAAGCACAGTAGGCAGAAAAGGATGGGCATGGGGCGATGTTGTCACTACATCTTACACGTAGTAAATCCATTCCAGGTTGTTGTTTTCTAATGTTTTCCATTTTCATACCTTTAGGACTGGTATAAAAATTGTTTTTGCTCGACTTTAACACCAAACTGATGAAAGATATCGTAAAAAAATATTTTTCGGCTTTTAATTTTGTAACCATTGTCCTTACGCACTGTTTACAGGCTGGGGACTGAGATACACGCAAATGCCTAACCTAAAGCGTTCATACACGGCCGGAGAAATCGACTGAGATATTTCCGTAGAGGAGAAATCGACTGAGATATTTCCGTAGAAAATTTATCAAGCAAATAGGACGGGTTGACGCCTTCGAACGTCCAACCCGGGTTTTGCACTTTGATTCGAAATCAAAAAGGAGGAACAGTCAGATGTGGGGCCGTGCACAAATTACGTAACGGTGATTTTACCAATTTTTGACCCCCTCCCTATGTAATGTTTTGTAACGATTTGGCACGCCACTCCCCTAATATTACGTAACGATTTCAAGACCACTACCCCCCCCCCAAAAAAAAAATAACTTTTCACTTATTTTCATTCCAAATTTTCTTAGTTTTACACAAATGCAAACGCTGTCGAAAACCCCCCTCCCGCCTACATAACGTTTTGTAACCCCCCTCCCCCCTATGACCATTACGTAATTTGTGCACGGCTCCTGTAGTCCCAGTGGAGGAGGGCGAGAAAATTGATATTTTTTTCTTAAAAATTATACTCTTTAGACCTATTTCCTTGCGTTCCCGAAATTACGTAATTTTTGAAAAAAAATTGTAAGTGGCGCCATTTTTATTTCGTGCTTTGTTTTTCTAACATTTTTGCGTTCGGCTAATTTAATTGAAAAATTTTTGCCTGCGGCGCCCTTTATCTTCTCACTCGAAACCAAGATCCCCCGTTTTAGGAAAATTGATCCCGTCTCTGTTTCTAAATTTTTTCGAATAAAAGTAGAGTAATTTTTTTCTACGGTATGACGAAAATTTCGAGAAAGTTGAAGAAAAAAATAAAAAAAGTGGCAGAGCTCAAGTTTTTCGTAAAAAAAAGTTTTTTGTAAAGAAACAGACCAAAATAAATCTTTTCACCCCTTTTTGGGTGTTACAAATATTGGCAGCCCCTTATTTTTCGCTTCTACCCTCCCGCTAGTTTTGAAGAATTGGTTCGCTACATGTTTCGAGATCATGTCATAAAACACCTCGAAAATATCAAATCTAGTGTAGGGCCAGCTTTATTTGAAATCAATAATATCGCAAGCAAAAAGCTCTGCAGGAAAAACAGCGCCGTTTATTGATTTCTTTGGCTGCTAGTGCTAGCTGCATGGTTTGGCCGTTTCCGGATAGATGTCACTAGTAGAACAGAATGGAAAGATATTTAATTAAAAGCGAAGATATTTCTTTCTAATGTTAACAACCTCACGAGTTTATCGCTCAGTATCGTAAATAATGGACCCTGCCGCCTCCTTTAAGCAAGAAAAAGCTGTGGTTTGGACCTGAAAACATCTAGTTTTTCCTCGATCATCTCATGGTGTGGCCGCCATCTAGCGGAATTTGCAGACATCTTGTCAACGGTTATTATTGCAACTATGATTTATGCTCACAATGAAAGAGTGGCGACAATTTTTTCTCATGAAAGCAGTCCGGAGATAATAACAAACTGGCACCATTGCTCAATATACCTGTTTCTTTTGTGCGCGCAGAACTTTCTATGCCATTTCTGTTTGATTTATTGAAATCCTATCCCTAAGGAAAATCTTAGGAACCCTGTATAATTGATTGGAAATCAAGGCTTCCACGTCTGCAACCACAAGTGGACTAAGTTCCAAATACCATTTATTAATAATTCTAAAATACGTCGCTAGGTAACTTTTTAATTTATAATATACTGGAGAACAAATCTGAATGAAAATTATTTGTGTGTATACCTTAGTAGTAGAGAAGGGGCAGCGCGCGCGAAACCTGGCAAGTAGGCCTCCCTGGGCCCTTTCTGCCTTACCCCGAGCCTGCCCCTAATCCGCCGCCTGCACCACTGGTGTTCTTTTTGCAAAGTCCAGTATTTTATCCCATTTGAGCGTGTGCAGGTCCTCCTCATCCAGGGTCGGAGAACCGAATACCTGGTATCTCGTCTTCTGGTATGCCTCGCAGTTCGCTATAACATGTCGAGATGTCTCTTCTGCCCGCCCGCAGGCCCGGCAGGTCGAGTCAATTTCCACCGCGATCCGGGTCATGTTCTTCCTGAGTCGGTTGTGACCTGTTATGATTCCTGTCAGCAGACCAGCGACCTTTCGTGATCTCCGCAGAAGCCATTTTTTTTTCAAAAGAAATATTTGACGCAGATTTTTTCTATTCATTTTAAAAAACAACCAACAAATAAACCTTTTTTGAAAATTTTATATCATTTTTGTCATAGTTTTTGGTCTTTTTGGATTAGTTACGGTTTACTTAAAAAATAAAAATGCCAAGAGTGCGCAGTCGCCAACAATCTCATCAGGGTCAAACCTTATCAAGTCAACCAGACAATAGTTTTGACCATCTCCGATTTTGATGATTTTTGGTACACTTATTCGTCTTATCAAAAAACTCAAAAATCCAAAAAATCAAATTTTTTGGATAAGCGGTTTTTGTTTTATTGATTTTTGAAAATCAAGAAATTGACCAATATGTCCTTGACAGACACTTACAAAAATAGTAATATCTCAAAACTATTGATCCTATAGAAGCGAGTGATAGCTCATTTTGAAGGGTTTTTAAAGGCATTTTTAAAGATGTGTGACACAATATAGTTTGTTTAATTTTTTTTTCTTAATTAAAGAAAATTTTTTTTTTTCAAAAATCTCAAAAACACATTTTTGAATTTTTTTCAAAAAAATATTTGTTTTTTTTTCAATCTTTTTTTAACATTTTTGGAAAATTTTAGGATGGAGAAATAATGGAGTCATACTTTAAAAAAATAATAAGATATTTAATACAGGGCTAATTTACCTAATATGGGTATAACAAAAAAATGAAAAGTAAGAATAATAGAAAATTTACAATTAAAAATATTTAGGTTGCCAATTTTTTTTGTAAAATATTTGAGGAATCTGTCATTTCTTCTGCAGTTAGCGTATATGTCCTACCAGTGGCAGTATTTGGGTTGATCCGTCTTAAAAGAGAATTTTGATCTATGACCAATATATCATCTTTTGGCTTTCGAAAGTAAAAAGACGGAGAGGGACCATGAGGATGTAAAAAACTAACTTTTAATTCCCCGCTTTCTATATTTTTGCCAATGATACATCCCGTCCACCAAAAACAGTCATAGTTTATGGTTACAAAACCGGAGTCGATGTTTTCAATTTCTGTGTTTGACAAACCACAGGTTGCAAAAAGACATTGAATATTTTCCTCTTTACTTAGTGAAAATGGTTTTGTAATAATTTTTTCATTACTGAGGGGGATAATCGAGTGCAATTTTTGAGTCCCAGGTATCGATTGTGCTTCCAGGTATATTTTTTCAAAAACTTTTCATGTTGCTGGTAGTCATTTAATGAACAATATTTAAATGTTATACCAGGAATGCTTTCTGTTGCAAATTTAAAAAGATCTTCGGTGGTCATAATCTGTTCATTATATGGTCTTTGCAGACTTGCTTTAGCAGCCAACCTTTTTACGGTGCCTCCCAGTCCATCGCATGCACTTTTCCCGTGGGAGGTGGCAAAAAAAATTCCATTCTGCTTTAATTTTAAATTCCTCGAGATGGTACGCAATATTAACAAATTTTTTTTATTTATACTGTGCGGCACAGCCGTCTGAAAAATAGATAATTTTGTCTAAATTATTAATTTGCCTCTTTAGTTCAGGCATAAGGTGGCTAAAAAAAAGATGAAATGCCACAGTGTTGTGTAACAAACAGTCTGAAATAAATATATAATTTAAATGACCCAGTTTTCCCTCATGAGTTTTGTAATATGTTACAAAAGGATGTAGGGTTGCCTGGCTATTTGTCCAGTGATAGGACTGCACTTCATCCTGCAAAATAAATGAATAATTTTCAGCGAAGTCGCATGTGATTAGTGCTTCCCCCTTATTTAAATTGTCTTTTACCTCATTGTAGTATTCTTTTTGCATGTGAGTGTAAAAAGAATAAGATTTTAATTTAATCAAGTCGTTTGAAAATTCTTCAATGAAGTCCTCTGCTGGTTTAATTAATGTCTTCATATTGCATCTATCTACAGATATCCACTTCTTAAAAGTCACATTGTCAATCATTGGTTCTTCGAACTTTTCATTCAAAAAGTTTTTTAAATTCTCAGTTCCTGGGCATATCTCACATTTGTCCAAAAAGCAGTGATCTTGGGTGGAGGGGAGGACAATTGAAGAAATACTCCAAATTTTGCAGGAATAAACAAGTTTGGAAAAACCTTTTATGTATCTTATTTACAAGGCTGGGAGCAATTGACAAGTTTTTAGATATAAAGAGTAAATATACAGGTATTTATCAAAAAATGTATGGTTTCTTCCTGCAAGGTTTTTTATATTATTTTTTTAAAAATAGAACCAATAACTTCTCCATCCTGAAATTTTCCAAAAATATTAAAAAAATACTGAAAAAAAATAGTATTTTTTTGAAAAAAATTCAAAATGGTGTTTTCATCGTTAAAAAGGTCTTTAAAAAACCTTCAAAATAAGCTATAACTCGCTTCTATAGGACCAATAGTTTTTGAAATATTGCTATTTTTGTAAGTGCCTGTCAAGGGCATATTGGTCAATTTCATTATTTTCAAAAATCAATAAAACAAAAACCTCTTATCCAAAAAATTTAATTTTTTGGATTGTTAAGTTTTTGGATCAGAAGAATAAGTGTACCAAAAATCATCAAAATCGGAGATGGTCAAAATGAAAAGTGCCTTTTTTTTTGGTTGATTTGATATGGTTTGACCCATCATTTAAACGACTTCGAGAAAGGACGCATCGTGGGCATGAAAGAGGCTGGTTTTGGTTTACGGGAAATTGCAAGAGGGTTAATGCCAATCCATTAACAGTGTTAAGAGTTTGAAGAAGGTGGTCCATTGATGAGACTTAAAGACGTCGTGCGGGTTCTGGACGCCCTAGATTATTACAAGGTCTTGATTTACGGCATCTCAGACTTCTTGCTCTCAGAAATCGACGGGACAGTATACGCCAAGTAAAAGATGTTCCAGTTGCAGCTACAGGACGAGCGTTTTCAAGGATGATAGTTAATCGAAGATTGCCTGGTATGAGGCTGAGAGCTAAACGTCCGCTTTTGGTGCCACCTTTGAACCTACAACATAAGGCTCGCCGCTTGGAGTGATGCAGAGCTCGTCAAAATTGGAATCACGAATGGAATACCGAATAACATAAGCTTCAGCGACGAATCCAGGTTTTGTTTAGGCGCCCATGATGGACGCATGAGGGTTCGATTTCGAGGTGAGAGACGGAATGTAGACTTTGCTGTTGAACGTGATACAGCAAGACAGCAAAGTATCATGGTATGGGGTGCTATATGTTTAGGAAGCAGATCACCTCTCATCAACGGCAATCTGACTGCTCGGCGATATATCGATGAAGTGCTGCAGCCAGTTTTACATCCCTACCTACGAACCAGCCCGAATGCGATCTTTCAACAAGATAATACCAGACCTCACATTGTTCGTGAAACAATGGACTTCTTACATGAACTTGTCATAGAGACTTTGGAATGGCCAGCAAGATCGCCTGACTTGTCGCCTTTCGAACACGTATGGGATATGATAGGGCGCAATCTTAGTCGATTACCACGTCCCCCTGGAAACTTAGATGAACTCTGGCAAGCCGTAAGGAGGATTTTGATGAGTGTTCCTCAATGTGATATAGACCATCTTATTTTGTCAATGCCCAATAGAACAAACGAGTGCATAAATAACCATGGAGGAGCCACTTATTATTAATTTTTTGATGATTATCATGGAGGAATCTTCTTGGAAATGTAATCAATTACTAATGTATTAATATATAAATAAATTACTTTAAAAATATTTGTGCTTTCTGGTGTTGCATTTTTTTTGTTCTCCAGTATATTAAAGTGGCTTTTTCAATCCACTAAAGAAAATAAAATTTTAGTATATTATAGTGGGTTGTCAGATAAGAAAAATGTGGAAATATAAAATAATTTCTATGTCTAGTTCCAGAAATATAGACGGTCAAAGTTTTAAAAAAAAGTCGTTTTGGGGTATATTGGGCAGGCTCAAAAATGCATTTCCTGACCGAAATAAAATAATTTATCGACGAGTATGGCTCGCTGAGGAACCACACATAGACTTTCTTATTATTATGTTGGTAAAATGTTAACAGGTTATATACAGGGGCTAGTCAAAAAAAATATTTTTTCACAATTTTTGATTTTTCCAGATATAAAAATATTAAAAATAATTTTTGATGTTTTAGTATTTTCTAGATAAACTGAACAAGTTTTTCTTCCCAGTAACAGTTACAATTTGTTTATTTTTTTTTATATAAACTTGACGAAAATTGTTTTCTACTACGAAATAATTGTTTTGCAACTTAAAAATCTAAATATTTTTTTGTATTCAGTTAAAGTGACGAGTAAATAAACGTTAAATAAATTGAATTTCTTTTTCCTAGTTACGAGGTACATGCAAAAAGTTCTATATAATTAATTTTTACAACACAGTAATGAATATTTACATTAATGTTCGCTCAAAAATAATTTTTTAATTTTTGTATCAGGGAAAATAATTTTTATCAACATAGTAATAAGAAACTCCATGTGTGGGTCCTCAGTAACCTATATTCGTCGATAACTTATATTATTGTGCCCAATATATCCCAAAACGAGGTTTTTTTTTTAAAACTTTGACACGTCGTTGAAGTTAGATTGGGATTGAGATTGAGATTGACAAATATTATAGCGGACCAAACAAATACTGATTATAGACTACCGATTCCGTTTAAAGTCGGTATAAAGGAGTTTTTTAGGGTGAGGATTTCAAATTTTCGATCATATTTCAAAAATTATGAAGTTGAAAGCTCCCAGGGGGGGGGGATACCATCTGGTATCTCCGATTTAATTTAAAATTGGTATGTAGCGGTTTTTGTGGTCGAGGGTTACGGATTCTAAAAAACTATGAAGTTGTCAGCTTCCCACTGAGTTGGGGGGGGGGGGCTACCATCTAGTATTTCCGATTTCGTTCAAACTTGGTATATAGGGGTTTTTGGAGCCGAAAATTAAGAAATTTTGACCAGATTTCAAAAATTAGGTTGACAGCTTCTGGAGGTGGGGGGTATCATCCAAGTATCTTAGATTTAGTTCAAAATTGGTAGAAAGGGGTTTTGGGGGTCAAGAATTACGAATGTTGGTTCAGATTTCACCAATTATGAAGTTAACAGTTCCCCGCGGGGGAAGGGGGCGATCTAAGTACACCAGATTTAGTTGAAAATTGTTATATAGAGGTCGTGGGAGGCGAAAGTTATGAATGTTCTCAAATTTCACAAATTATAAAGTGAACAGCTGCCCGAGGGGTGGGCGGTTCCATTTGAGCATCTCAGATTTGTTTAAAAATTGATATATCGGGGTTTTGGGGGCCGAGAATTAAAAATTTTAGAGCAGATTTCCAAAACTATGTAGTATTTCCGATTTTGTTCAAAATTGATATTTAGGTGACATTGTCACGCCATATGTTATGCACAAATCGATAGCTGTCAAATTCAGAAAATGGTTGTGTTTTTTGTGTTGTTTTTTAATATTTTAAAGTCAGTCTTGACGTTTTCACGCCATATGGAATACGTGAATCGATAACTGTCAAAATGGCCTTTTAATATGGATAATTTATGTTTTCTGCGCGAGACCCTAAAGTACAGAAAAACACCCCTAAATTCAAAAAATTGATGAATTTTGCATGTTTTTTAATGTTTTAAAATTTATAAATACCAATCGTGATGTTGTCACCCCATACGATAAACATGAATCGGTAGCTGTCAAAATGCATTTTTAAAAAAAATAATTTTTATTTTCAGCGCGAAACCCTAACGTGCGAAAAAAACACCCTTAAATTAGGAAAGTGGTTAAATTTTGCAAGTTTCTTAAAGTTTTAAAATTGATAAATACCAATCGTGACGTTGTCACCCCATACGATATACATGAATCGGTAGCTGTCAAAATACATTTTTAAAAAAAATAATTTTTCTTTTCTGCGCGAGACCCTAAAGTACGGAAAAACACCCCTAAATTCAAAAAATTGATGAATTTTGCATGTTTTTTAATGTTTTAAAATTTATAAATACCAATCGTGACGTTGTCACCCCATACGATAAACATGAATCGGTAGCTGTTAAAATGCATTTTAAAAAAAAAACAATTTTTCTTTTCTGCGCGAGACCCTAAAGTACGGAAAAACACCCTTACATTTAGAAAATGGTCAAATTATGCAAGTTTCCTAAAGTTTTAAAATTTTTAAATACCAATCGTGACGTTGTCACCCCATACGATATACATGAATCGGTAGGTGTCAAAATGCATTTTTAAAAAAAATAATTTTTCTTTTCTGCGCGAGACCCTAAAGTACGGAAAAACACCTTTAAATTTAGAAAATGGTTAAATTTTGCAAGTTTCTTAAAGTTTTAAAATTTTTAAATACCAATCGTGACGTTGTCACTCCATACGGTATACATGAATCGGTAGCTGCCAAAGTGCCCTTTGAACTCAAATAATTTTTCTTTCCAGCGCGAGACCCTAAAGTGCGAAAAAATACCCTTAAATTCGGAAAATGGTTAAATTTTGCAAGTTTCTTAAAGTTTTAAAATTTTTAAATACCAATCGTGACGTTGTCACTCCATACGGTATACATGAATCGGTAGCTGCCAAAATGTCCTTTGAAATCAAATAATTTTCCTTTTCTGCGCGAGACCCTAAAGTACAGAGAAACATTTAGAAAATGGTCAAATTATCTCGTGCAGAAAATAAAAATTATTTTTTTTTAAAAACGCATTTTGACAGCTACCGATTCATGTATATCGTATGGGGTGACAACGTCACGATTGGTATTTAAAATTTTTAAAACTTTAAGAAACTTGCAAAATTTAAACTTTTTCTGAATTTAAGGGTGTTTTTCCGTACTTTAGGGTCTCGCGCAGAAAAGAAAAATTATTTTAGTTCAAAGGGCATTTTAGCAGCTACAGATTCATGTTTACCGTATGGGGTGACAACGTCACGATTGGTATTTAAAATTTTTAAAACTTTAAGAAACTTGCAAAATTTAACCATTTTCTAAATGTAAGGGTGTTTTTCCGTACTTTAGGGTCTCGCGCAGAAAAGAAAAATTATTTGAGTTAAAAGGGAATTTTGGCAGCTACCGATTCATGTATACCGTATGGAGTGACAACGTCACGATTGGTATTTAAAAATTTTAAAACTTTAAGAAACTTGAAAAATTTAACCATTTTCTGAATTTAAGGGTGATTTTCCGTACTTTAGGGTCTCGCGCAGAGAAGAAAAATTACTTGAATTAAAAGGGCATTTTGGCTGCTACCGACTCATGTATACCTTATGGGGTGACAACGTCACGATTGGTATTTATAAATTTCAAAACTTTAAGAAACTTGCAAAATTTAACCAATTTCTGAATTTAGGGGTGTTTTTCCGTACTTTAGGGTCTTGCGCAGAAAATAAAAATTATTTATATTTAAAGAGCATTTTGACAGCTACCGATATCTGTATACCGTATGGGGTGACAACGTCACCATTGGTATTTATAAATTTTAAAACTTTAAGAATCTTGCAAAATTTAAACATTTTATGAATTTAGGGGTGTTTTTCCGTACTTTAGGGTCTTGCGCAGAAAATAAAAATTATTTGTATTTAAAGAGCATTTTGACAGCTACAGATATTTGTATACCGTATGGGATAACAACGTCACGATTGGTATTTATAAATTTTAAAACTTTAAGAAACTTGCAAAATTTAACCATTTTCTGAATTTAAGGGTGTTTTTCCGTACTTTAGGGTCTCGCGCAAAAAAGGAATATTATTTGAGTTAAAAGGGCATTTTGGCAGCTACCGATTTATGTATACCGTATGGAGTGACAACGTCACGATTGGTATTTAGAAATTTTAAAACTTTAAGAAACTTGCAAAATTTAACCATTTTCTGAATTTAAGGGTGTTTTTCCGTACTTTAGGGTCTCGCGCAAAAAAGAAAAATTATTTTAGTTAAAAGGGCATTTTGGCAGCTACCGATTCATGTATACCGTATGGAGTGACAACGTCACGATTGTTATTTAGAAATTTTAAAACTTTAAGAAACTTGCAAAATTTAACCATTTTCTGAATTTAAGGGTGTTTTTCTGTACTTTAGGGTCTCGCGCAGAAAAGAAAAATTATTTGAGTTAAAAGGTCATTTTGGCAGCTACCGATTTATGTATACCGTATGGGGTGACAACGTCACGATTGTTATTTAGAAATTTTAAAACTTTAAGAAACTTGCAAAATTTAACCATTTTCTGAATTTAAGGGTGTTTTTCCGTACTTTAGGGTCTCGCGCAAAAAAGAAAAATTATTTGAGTTAAAAGGGCATTTTGGCAGCTACCGATTTATGTATACCGTATGGAGTGACAACGTCACGATTGTTATTTAGAAATTTTAAAACTTTAAGAAACTTGCAAAATTTAACCATTTTCTGAATTTAAGGGTGTTTTTCCGTACTTTAGGGTCTCGCGCAAAAAAGAAATATTATTTGAGTTAAAAGGGCATTTTGGCAGCTACCGATTTATGTATACCGTATGGAGTGACAACGTCACGATTGTTATTTAGAAATTTTAAAACTTTAAGAAACTTGCAAAATTTAACCATTTTCTGAATTTAAGGGTGTTTTTCTGTACTTTAGGGTCTCGCGCAGAAAAGAAAAATTATTTGAGTTAAAAGGTCATTTTGGCAGCTACCGATTTATGTATACCGTATGGGGTGACAACGTCACGATTGGTATTTATAAATTTTAAAACTTTAAGAAACTTGAAAAATTTAACCATTTTCTAAATTTAGGGGTGTTTTTTCGCACTTTAGGGTCTCGTGCAGAAAATAAAAATTTATTTTTTTAAAAACGCATTTTGACAACTACCGATTCATGTATATCGTATGGGGTGACAACGTCACGATTGGTATTGAAAATTTTTAAAACTTTAAGAAACTTGCAAAATTTAACCTTTTTCTGAATTTAAGGGTGTTTTTCCGTACTTTAGGGTCTCGCGCAGAAAAGAAAAATTATTTTATTTCAAAGGGCATTTTAGCAGCTACAGATTCATGTTTACCGTATGGGGTGACAACGTCACGATTGGTATTTAAAAATTTTAAATCTTTAAGAAACTTGCAAAATTTAACCATTTTCTGAATTTAAGGGTGTTTTTTCGTACTTTAGGGTCTCGCGCAGAAAAGAAAAATTATTTGAGTTAAAAGGGCATTTTGGCAGCTACCGATTTATGTATACCGTATGGGGTGACAACGTCACGATTGGTATTTAAAATTTTTAAAACTTTAAGAAACTTGCAAAATTTAACCATTTTCTGAATTTAAGGGTGTTTTTGCCTACTTTAGGGTCTCGCGCAAAAAAGAAAAATTATTTGAGTTAAAAGGGCATTTTGGCGGCTACCGATTCGTGTATACCGTATGGAGTGACAACGTCACGATTGGTATTTATAAATTTTAAAATTTGAAGAAACTTGCAAAATTTAACCATTCTCTGAATTTAAGAGTGTTTTTCCGTACTTTAGGGTCTCGCGCAGAAAAGAAAAATTATTTGCTTTAAAAGGACATTTTAGCGGCTACCGATTAATGTATACCGTATGGGGTGACAACGTCACGATTGGTATGTATAAATTTTAAGATTTTAAAAAACTTGCAAAATTTAACCATTTTCTGAATTTAGGGGTGTTTTTCCGTACTTTAGGGTCTTGCGCAGAAAATGAAAATTATTTGTATTTAAAGGGCATTTTGACAGCTACCGATATTTGTATACCGTATGAGGTGACAACGTCGCGATTGGTATTTATAAATTTTAAAACTTTAAGAAACTTGCAAAATTTAACCATTTTCTGAATTTAAGGGTGTTTTTCTGTACTTTAGGGTTTCGCGCAGAAAAGAAAAATTATTTGAGTTTAAAGGGCATTTTGGTAGCTACCGATTCATGTATACCGTATGGAGTGACAACGTCACGATTGGTATTTATAAATTTTAAAACTTTAAGAAACTTGCAAAATTTACTTATTTTCTAAATTTAAGGGTGTTTTCCGTACTTTAGGGTCTCGCGCAGAAAAGAAAAATTACTTGAGTTAAAAGGGCATTTCGGCAGCTACCGACTCATGTATATCGTATGTGGTGACAACGTCACGATTGTTATTTATAAATTTTAAAACATTAATTTAGGGGTGTTTTTCCGTACTTTAGGGTATCGCGTAGATAACATAAATTATCCATATTAAAAGGCCATTTTGACAGTTATTGATTCACATATTCCATATGGCGTGACAACGTCAAGACTGACTTTAAAATATTAAAAAATAACACAAAAAACACAACCATTTTCTGAATTTAGCTCATTTTGACAGCTATCGATTTGTGCATAACATATGGCGTGACAATGTCACCTAAATATCAATTTTGAATAAAATCGGAAATATTACTAGATGGGTCCCCCCTGTGTTCGAAGAGCTGTCAACTTCATAGTTTTGGAAATCTGCTCTAAAATTTTTAATTCTCGGCCCCCAAAACCCCGATATATCAATTTTTAAACAAATCTGAGATGCTCAAATGGCACCGCCCACCCCTCGGGCAGCTGTTCACTTTATAATTTGTGAAATTTGAGAACATTCATAACTTTCGCCTCCCACGACCTCTATATAACAATTTTCAACTAAATCTGGTGTACTTAGATCGACCCCTTCCCCCGCGGGGAACTGTTAACTTCATAATTGGTGAAATCTGAACCAACATTCGTAATTCTTGACCCCCAAAACCCCTTTCTACCAATTTTGAACTAAATCTAAGATACTTGGATGATACCCCCCCCCTCCAGAAGCTGTCAACCTAATTTTTGAAATCTGGTCAAAACTTCTTAAATTTCGGCTCCAAAATCCCCTATATACCAAGTTTGAACGAAATCGGAAATACTAGATGGTAGCCCCCCGGCCCCCAACTTAGCGGGAAGCTGACAACTTTATAGTTTTTTAAAATCCGTAATCCTCGACCACAAAAACCGCTACATACCAATTTTCAATTAAATCGGAGATACTAGATGGTATCCCCCCCCTGGGAGCTCTCAACTTCATAATTTTTGAAATATGATCGAAAATTTGAAATCCTCACCCTAAAAAACTCCTTTATACCGACTTTAAACGGAATCGGTATTCTATAATCAGTATTTGTTTGGTCCGCTATAATATTTGTCAATCTCAATCCCAATCCCAATCTAACTTCAACGACGTAACTTTGACCCTCTACATATCTGGAACTAGACATACAAATCAGTTTCTATTTACACATTTTTCTTATCTCATAACATACTACAATGTATTTCGTGCGGGGTTCTTTACCAACGAACCTTAGTTTTTCGTTGAAAATGGATATTTTAGCTTTAAAAAATAAGGGGGCTTGCTAAATTATTTTTTTATTTAAATACTGAAAATTTTAAAAATGCTTTAAACCTATTTTAAACTGTAGTCAGTCTAAATGAATACTTAAAAATTGCTAGAACTAACTAAAAAATCATCAAAATCCAGCAGAAAAACAAGATTTTCAAGAATCATTTCTTGGATTAATGAAAACCTAACTGTTTTGCAACTAAGGAAGTGCCCCCTTTATGTATTTTAGCACATCTAAAAAAATTTAGCAGGTATTAATTATTTTTAGGTTCATCATGGCCATACTATTATAGAAGACGGCTGGTCCATAAAGAGAGCGGGCACTCATTTTGGGGTTGATAAAATGACGATAGTACGATGGAAAAAGCGCTGTATAAAAAATAATTCGATGAATAGAAAACATGGATCAGGGCAAAGTTCTGAGATACAAGATAAAAGGCTTTTCGACCACCTCAGACAAAATCCTTTTGCCACATCCGTTGAAGCATCTAATGTAACAATGTTCCCAGGTTCCTGATCAACTACTAACAGAAGGACTAAAAAATCTGAAGAACAATCCCAATGAGCATTTTTGTCTATATAAAAGTTACAGCAAATAATATAAAACCTTCATAAAATAACCAAAAGTTATATTATTTAGTGTTGGTGATAATTTCATAACTCTAATATATCTCTTAAATGAGTAAAAAAGACTTGAAAAACAACTTTTCAACACCAGCTTATAAAAATTTATGGTACATAGTAATGGATAGAAAAACAACATATACATTTTATAAAACTTCTTTATGAGCCCTCAAGTATAGAGATTATTATAAAAAGGTTTTACAACTGTTCTAACAACACTACATAACAAATTAAAGGTTGTTATGGATTTAGAAATATAGATTTTCCATCTTTCTTCCCTTTGCTTGTTATGTATTATTCTTTTTCTTTTTACAATAAAATATTTTATAAAATGGTGTTTAGCAATCTTCTAAAATAAATAAAAATGAAAGTGAGATAAGCTGAAGCAGGAATATGAATATTTATATACTATAGTCAAATAAAAGCTGTTTTTCAAGTCATCCTACTCTGAAAATCAGCTGCGGTCCCGTGCGTACTGTATAGTTTTCGAATACACTCACGTAAATTTCATGGGCTCCAAAAATACTTGAGAAAACGGGAAAAAAATATTCATTTAAATATCAGTTTTTTTTTCATGCGCGTTTTTTTCTTTCTGGGACAAATATTGAATTTTGTATGTTGTTCTTAACCCTAACAAGCAATATTTCGATTGAAACACATGTTGAAACCCCATAAATAACGTTTTTATTTAGGCCAAAAACCTATTTTTGTAATCCAAAATGGCGAAAATTTCCGACAATTCTATAAAAAAAACAATACAACTATACCACTGTTTACCTCGACAAATACTATTTTATGACCCTTTTAAAAAATGATGCTACTTGGAAGAAAGGGCTGCAGATGGCGCAGTGTTGAACACTGATGGTCCGTTTCTGCGAGCTTAACATAGTTACCATTGTTCTCTTTTCCTAAATGCATTCCTCGAGAGATCCAGCATACTACACATACCAGGAAAAATACCCGCCTCCACACACTTCAAGCCCGGATAACTGTCAGAGGTAACTATCTCAAGAATATAGTTAGATTGCGGGGGGGTCAAAGGGTTTACAGGCGAGTATTTTCCGGGGTGTTCACATTTGCCGCCGACCAGCAGTATCAGCGTATGCGCTCGACGTTTCACGGTGCGTTTTTGCGCCATTAACACGGTTACTATATTGTTCTCTTTTTCTAAAACACGGTTCTCATCTATGCGTTTCTCATTCGTGGGTCCCCCGAATCAAAATAAATTAAAATTGTTTTTTTTGTTCTAAAAACAGTTGTATTATAATCACTATATAAAGAAATTAATAACAACATTATAGAAAAAACCTTATGGGCAAAAAAGGTTTATGAATGAGTTCATAAGAATATTACAGACACCAATTTATATAACTATTGTGTGTGAGTTCCCAAGTTTTTATAAGTGTCTCTCGAAATATTTTCAATCTTATCTTATATAAATTTGTTGTTGGTTAATTAAGTTTTATAAGTGGGTTGATAGCAACATTTTAAAAACCAATCTATTATATATCCTTAATTGATAGTTACTTACGGTTTTATAGGTGGGTTGACAGAAATATTTCAAACACCAATTTATATTAATTTTGTCACTGATGACTTGCTGGAAACATTGTTAACACCAATTTATATAATATTTGAACCGATGACTTTAATTTTTATAAAGATGTCCGTGGAAATATTGTTAACGCCAGTTTTATGTTACTTTAGGGTACCATCAATTTAGAGCCTTTAATAAAACAAATATACAAACTCAATTCTTGTAGGAAACTTCTAAATACCCTAGGGTATCAATGGAACCCTCTTTATAATAATTATATAAATATCTGTCACCAGAAGTTTCTGAAAATGCTCATTGGGATGACAAAGGGTGATCTTCACATATGAATATATCAGTATCTACCAAAATGCCGTGTTTTTCATTCAGACATGAAATATCTTGGCAAGGAAAAAACAAAGGATGGATAAGGATTACCCACTTTCGGCCCTACTGGTCCATCTTCAGATCCTAGGGATTAATTTATAGGAGTCACACATTTGCCAATTTGGTTTAATGGAGAGGATTTTTGAACATTAATTGATTACATTCTTAGTTTCGATTTGTTTATTTGCAAATCATTTTGCTGGTCAATAAAAACGGAAAAAACGTAGCTAATCAGTAATAATAAGTTTTGTAAATTTTACACAAAAATAATTATTTTCATATCCTACATTTTTATAATAAATGAAATCTTAAACAAATTGTATAATATTCCCAAATAAAATACCGAGTATTACTTTTTAGACCTCTTTGATTTTTTTGACCCCTTGTCTGAACCCTTTTCTTTGGGTTCCTTCCCTTTTTTCGGTTTGTAGTTTTCGAATATTTTTGAAAAAAACTGATCGTCTACCGCTTCATTTAAGGGAAACATAAACGTCTTGTTTTCCAGTTCTTTTAATCTTTCTTTTTCTAAGGCTGCCGCTTCGCGTTTTAGACGATCTTCCTCAGCTTTTTCTTCCTTTGTTTTACCTTTTTTCTTCGAAGATTTATCGCTTTTACTCTTTTTGTCTTTTTTACCCTTCTTGTCTTTGCTTTTCTTATCGGATTTTCTGCTTGATTTATCTTTCTTTGGTTTTATATCTTTCTTGGCTTTCTTTTCCTTCTTTTTCTTTTCTTTCTTAGGTTTTTTTGGTTTCGGTTTTCTAACTTCTCCTTTAATAAGCTTAGGAATCCTCCACTCGGTATTGATATCTTGCGTTAAGAGATATTGCACATCTTTGAAAGCATTTTGGGCGAGTAAGAAACAAAAATCATCTTCAAAATAGTCGAAGACAAACTGTTTTACAGCGATCAGTACACACGAATTAATAAAAATGTTTTTGTCTATTTCTTTCATTTTCTCTTTCTCCTCTTCCAAGTAGTTTTTAATTACTTCTTTTTCTGTCAAGTCTTCGGTGTTTTCCATGCCTAAAGTTCCGTCACTTTTAGTTTGCTCTCTTTTTAAAGGTGTCCAACCTTTTCTAGGATTTGCCATGTATTCGTTTTTAAGATTCCACAAGTTATAAATATAAAATGCTCTTAGTATGTCTTTTTTTCCATGTTCAGGGACTTCCTCTTCTTTTTGGGTATCAGCAGAACTTTTTCTATTATAATAGCTGATTTTCAAAGATTTATCCTTCTCTTCTAAAAAAAAATATATCAATACCAAAAATTAAAATTTGAAGAGTACAATAACCCATTCAAAAATCGTTACCGATACTTACCAATGATATCAGGACATATGGGCATACTAGGTTTTCTCTTCACATTAACCCAATCACCACCATAGTCATAATTTGAAAACCCTTCGGAATTTCTACTGGCATTAGAAATCTGGTCTTCCGATGAGGTATTCTTTATCTCGGTTAGCGATTTAAACCTTTCTGGGGTTCCCCAGCGCGGTTTCCAAAAGTTTTCTGAATCTGAAGAATTTAAGGTGGAACTTTCACTAGCTTCCTTGTATTCACCTGCTAAACTTCCTTTTCTTTGATCAATTTCCTCTGATAATAGAGATTCTATTGAGCTGCTGCACTCAATCTCGTTTTGACGAGCGTTAACAGGAATTCGAAATTTCATTATTTCGTCTTTGATTTGGATTACAAAGCAAGTTCTGGACTTTAAATTATCTGTTTTACTTTCTTCACTAATAATGTTTTCAGAATTCGTTTCAGTGTTTAACGAACTAAAGCTTTCTTGCAACTGATGCTCATCTTTAAGGGTAAATATCTCGTTGGGAGATGGAGCCATCTGGCAACCGCTTTGAATGAAATCCTGGGCGATTTCGAGGGCATCTTTGAATATTAAAAACAGTTTGGTTTTGGTCATATCTTTTTGCGAAATTAACTTCATAATGAACATCATCCAGTCTAAAATAACTCTCTGATGCTCCAAGGGAAATCCAAACTCATCTTGGCTTGTCCAAATTATGTCGACCACTATATCCAAAAACCAAAACTGTACCAAATTATATTTATAGTCTTCGCATTCGAAATGTTTGGCCAGTTCCACGATTGAGTTTCTTACGCCCACTTCTCTTACCAGAGGGATTTGAATATTTTTGAAAGTTTCCGCAAACTTGGGAAGTTTGGTCACATAGCAATCGGAAATTATATTTTGCGGAGTGTTGGGCGGAACAGCGGGACGTTCTTTTTCTTCGGTTTTTTTATAGTAATGGATGGCAAATTCAGAAAGATAGTTTGCCGACTCTTCAGGTTTCTCTTTAGTTTCTTCTTTTTCATTGTCGAATGGGTTCAACGATGCGTTTCGATTTTTTCTTGTATTTGCAACTATGTTTACGTTTTGTAAAATAGACATTGCATTTTCCTTGACAGTGTCGTCAAAACTCGAATGTATTTTTGACGCTTGTAAGGTAAGTTCGGGTAGCTTTAAAGAGTGGAAAAATATATAGTATTGATTTCTTTAATTTTAATGTTTCAAATGTTTGTCCACATTTCCAGACTTGTCTATCCAAAAATAAAGATAAATTTTGTTATTCAATGACATGACAGCCTCAGAAAGTGCAAACAATGCAAAATAAAACGAATGCGTGTTAAACTAGGTTTACTGGTGGTACAATTGTAACGTATTTATAAATAATTTTATTTTTACGAGTCTTCCATGGCTAAAATTTAAACAAATACTCTTTTTTTTTAACAAAATGTGGTACAGACGCAGCAGCCCATGCAATAAGGAGGTTTCTAAATTTTTTACACAATTCGAAAAAATTATTTTAAAAATTGATCACCAAAACGCTTTTAACATGGTCAACAGAAATATAATTTTATCAAAAGTCAAAGAATATATCCCAGAATTTTATCATTTCATTTATCACTCATTCTTACTTACGGCAAGGAAAATACTTTTTCCAGACGTGAAGTACAGCAAGGTGACTCTTTAGGTCCCCATTATTTTGTTTAGCAATCCTTAGACTTAAATTTTTATTACATTCCTTAGACTTAAATGTATGGTATTTATATGATGGTACTCATGCAGGAGAACCCAAAATTATATTGGAAAATTTTAAACAACTAATTTCAGCAAGCCAAGATATAGGACTTTCTTTAAATTTTAATAAATGCGAGATTTCAACAATAGTAAAAAATCGTTTCAATATAATATTAGATTGAAATTAACTCTGTGTTTCGGACTTCCATTGTCTATATTTTATTTATACACGACGTTTCGATCAGTACAATCTTTGATCGTCTTCAGGTGCAAACTACAATCAATTCCTAAGGCTACGTGCTTATATACTGTGAGAAATCACTCAACCTTGAAGTTTAAGAAGTTGGCTCCGCCCAAGGAGGGGCTTCCAAATATTTGGGATTTCAACACTTGGTTTACTGAAAATACCCTGATTCTGCCCAATAAAGGCAGCTTCAAGGAATTTTCGTTTCTTCCAGTGTGACTCCTTGTGCAAAACCTTTGCTTCTGCCCACTTCATTCAGTGTTGTTTTGACCATGCATGTTCGGCGATTCCTGATTTCGTGGTTTCACCTTTTTGGGTATTCGTCTGATGTTCCTTAAGCCTAACAGATCGTGGTCTTTTAGTTTCGCCTATGTATTATTCACCACACTCACAAGTAACTTGGTAAATGCATTTCTTATTTTGTTTGTTCTCTCGTTTTGTTTTACTAAGAAGGCTTCTAATTGTATTACTAGATTTAAAAGCTGTTTTAATATTAAAGTTTTTCGCTACTCTTCGAATTTTCTGGAAGAAACGAAAATTCCTTGAAGTTGCCTTTATTGGGCAGAATCAGGGTATTTTCAGTAAACCAAGTGTTGAAATCCCAAATATTTGGAAGCCCCTCCTTGGGCGGATCCAACTTCTTAAACTTCAAGGTTGAGTGATTTCTCACAGTATATAAGCACGTAGAGGAATTGATTGTAGTTTGCACCTGAAGACGATCAAAGATTGTACTGATCGAAACGTCGTGTATAAATAAAATATAGACAATGGAAGTCCGAAACACAGAGTTAATTTGTTAGTTAGAGTTACTAGAAGTTCCAATTGGCAATGTTAATTTGCTTGGGTGTGTATTTTCTACTGATAAAATTAGTTTAGCTATTAAAAATAAAATACATTTTCTTAACAAAATCCGCGAGAAATTAAAATTACTTGATTAACATGTAGCTTATTCTCTTCTAAAATCGTCTTTTTCAATACCTAGAATTTCATACCTTCTAAGATGTGTCCCTTGCTGGAAAAATGTCGATCCTTTCAAAGAATATGATAGTCTCCTACAAACTTGTTTACAAGAAATAACAAATTGTCCAATAAAATAAAACTCTTGGCTTCAAAGTACAATTCCAATAAAATTGGGCGGCCTTGGGATAAGAGACATATCAACACTGTCTATTTCTGCCTTTTTAGGTTGTATATATGATTCTTCTACCTTACCTAAGAATATTTTATCTTTTTTTGACTCAGACTTTGAATTATGCATGACAAAATGACTTTCCCTTTCAAATTTGGAGTGCTTTCTTTCAGATTTTAAATACTCGCAAAAGAATTTTGATTTGGTAATGTGCAAAGAACGACAACAAAATCTTTTGACTGAGTGCCAGAGGGGACAGGGCGTGGCTACTAGCTCTTCAAGTTTACGAATCAAATCAGTGCCCTTCCGTCCGGCACACTGGGAAACCTTCTAGATAACTCACTTTTCGCATTTCTGTAGCCTTTAGACTTGCTCTGCCTATGGCGCCATTTTCGCCGCCATGTTGTGGAGATTTAGGTTGGCGACATTGGTTCCTTAATTTTATGTGGGAGCACTGACTATCAACAGTGTCAAAAAATGACGTTTCTAGAAAGGTTATTTTTGTTGTTGTTTTTTAATACAAAAACAAAAACGTGAAGAACCATAAAAGACAGACAAATGCTTGAACGGCCACGCCATGATAATCTCTCTCATTTGGTCTGGGGAATTTGCAGGTTTTTTTTTACAAATAAATTACAACATGGAAACATTACCCCCAATTTATAAACTCAAAGGGTACTGTCAACCATTGCTGCTGGCGCTCCCGCTCAAGATAAACCTTCATTAAGTTGATCTCTGAATCTGAAACAGGAACTAAAACGTCTAGGGACAGATATGCGCCAACAGTTTATAAATCCGAGGTTGTTATAGGCCTAGAAGACAAGAAAAATAAATGAATAGAGGGAGACACGGAGTTTGATAATAGCATATATGGATCAGCTGGAAACCAGAGCGATGACAAGCGAGCACAAAAAAGTACATCTTTGGCACATCGACTTTTACAAAATTAGACCAATACTTCAAGAGTTTTAAAAAGAACGTTAAAAAAAATAATTTTAATATGTATTTTATCAGTATATTTTTTTTATTTTTCTTGTTGTCATTTCCATGTGTTTGTAACTTTCTATATGTAATTTTAAGTAAGTAGTTTAAGATATTGTAGCCAGCATTTTTTTGACATTTTAAGACCAGTAATTATAAGATGTTTTACCAGTTTACTAGAAATAAACAAAAATCAATATTTATTTTTTAATCTTTATTATTAAAAAAACCTTAATGTTAACATTGTTTAATATCTAAATGACATTTTAAAGACATTCTTAGGTTAAATTTACCTTAATGTTAACTTTTAACACTAAATTTAGATGCTTATTTATTCAATTGTGACAATGTTTTTTGTTAACAATTTTTGTAATAAAATTTTTCTGATTCTCAAGAACTCAGCAGAAAAAGTTATTACTAAGATATCCTTAAGTTTTGGTAAGTTTTCAGCATTTGACATTTTTTTTTTGTAGATTCGTTTTTTAAGGATGATGCACTTTCCTTATGGAAACTGGATTTCTGTGTGATTTTGCTTATCTTGATGAAAATCTATCATTGCCCCATAGCAAAAAATAACAAAAATGGCTAAAAATTGTTAAATACTAAGTGGCAACATAACAATTAAAATTTGTCTTTTTTTAAAAAAGTCATTTCTTGGTCATATGAATTTAATATTTTTTATGTTTGTGATTCCAGTGTGACGCAACCTATATTTTTCTGCTACTTATTCTCAGACTACAATTTGGTTCATAAATATTATTTACATTTTCACAAAAAGTGCAAAAAACTGATTTTAGGGAAAAGCCAGAATACCAAAATGTTTAACTTTGAACGCAGTATCTCAAAAACCACATACCAGATCACTGTGGAGCAATGAGAGATTTTTATCAGGAGAATGAAACCTACAACATATGCAGTTTTGAGCAAAATCCCACAAAATAGAGCTACAAATAAAATGTTGAATGCTGAAAACTTACCAAAACTCAAGGATATCTTAGTAATAACTTGTTAACTTAGGGAAGGTATGGTCGACACAGTTGTTAGTTAAAAGGTTTTTCCACCAAGGTCTTCAAATATTGTAAAACTCCATGCTCGACTCGATGTGCCAAAGATGTACTTTTTTTGTGATCGCTAAATGTTGCTTGACTTGCCATGGCTCTGGCTTTCAGCTGAGCCATATATGCTACTATCAAAGTCAGTATCTCCCTCTATTAATTTATTTTTTATTACTGTATCACGTTGGTGTATCTGTTCTTAGCTGTTTTGGTCCCTGTGCAGATTCAGATCAACGTAATCAAGGTTTATCTTCAGCGTTAGCGCCAGCAGCAATGGTTGAACCGAGCGTTCATTACAATTTATAACGTGTGGCTTAACAGTACCCTTTGAGTTTATGAATTGGGGGGCAACGTTTTCATATTGTGATTTATTTGTTCGAAACCTGCACATACTCAAAACCAACTTTTTTGTTTTTGTATTAAAAAACAACAAAAATAACCTTTCAAAAAAATGTCAAATTCAATCATATTTTGATACTGTTGACAGTCAGTGTTCCTACGCTACTATTTAAAATTAAGGAAACCAATGTCGCCAACCCAAATCTCCACAACATGGAGGCGAAAATGGCGGAAGACACGCGGCAGTGATTTTCATGAAAATTTCCCATAGGTATTAGCAATCCAAGGTTCCTACATCTGTGGCTAAGTTGCAAAAAAAGGGCAGGAGGTGCTTCCAGACACAGCCAGATCAACGATATAGCCTTTTGGTATCTGCAGAGATGACGGACGGGATGACTTTGATTTCGTGGAAGCAGGGAAAGCAGATGATCTGGGACGCGACTTGCGGTCACACTTTAGTAAAGTGATCCCTTGATAAAACAGCTAAGGTGCCCGGATCTGCTGCTGCACTTGCCGAGACAAAAAACACTAAATATAGAGAGCTGGAGGATCATCCTATTTTCATTCCTATCGCTATAGAAACGATAGGTCCGTGGGGTGATGAAGCTAAGAGATTGATTAAGGAGATCGCGTCTAAGATTCCTAATGAATAGTCTCTTAACTTCATCAATCAGAGGATCAGCTTATCCGTGCAGCGAGGCAATGCAGCTTCAATAATGGGCACCATCGGAGAACAACGGGAACTGAATGAAATTCTTTTATTTTTAGGGAAAGTGGGAACTGTTGGGGTTTTTCCTTTGTTTTTATTTTTTTTATATATATTATTTTTATTGAGGTAATTTTTGCAAGACTTTCTACACTTTTTTTATTTGATTTTTAGTGTTTTTTTATCAAAATTTCTATCAGAAAAAATCTAACCTAAAAACCTCAAATGTGACAACAACAACTATCTAGGGCGTTTGTATTCCTGTCAACTTTCAAATTTGGTTTTATTCAGTGCGTTACTGAGGTTAGGTTTTGTTTAAATAATAATGGAACGGACTGTGGTGGAAAGTGTAAGGTGTTCCATAAGAAAAAAATCAACTTGCATGATATTTAAACGGATTAATTAATTTAATTAGTAATTTTTTGCTCTCCATCTTTTGATACTCCTGTGGCTATTAAAGAAAGGTTATCCCAGGGAGCCGCTTTAACCGATCATGCTGTACATAATTATAATTAATGACTTACAGTGACTTGACACCATCGACAATGCAGGCCGGTCACTCCCGCTTTGACGGGTTTCCGACATTTGCCGCACTTGCCGTGACAATTGCCCTCCACCCAATGATGGAGCAGCGTTTGACATGACTTTTTGCTCTTGACGTACGTCGCTATGCAACTGGCCGGCGCTCTGGCGACGCAGCGTTCGTGAACGGTATATTTACAGACTGAAAAAAAAACAACAACTTCATGTCAGTAGTTAAATTATATGATTTTATTTGTCAATTTATTTCTATAGTTGCGTTTTTTTCCGCAACGTTGCGTTGAAAATTTGCACGTCATTTCACCAAAACAACACCGAACGTTGTAAATTTGGTGAAAAGTTTTAAGTTTATACGGGCAGTTTCAGGCAAGTTGAAAATAGATTCGAATTTTTATCTTAAAACAAATTGATCGATGTATTTTTTTTGTAATTATGGATTTTTGCTTTGGTTGTTGCGCTTTCGATACCGCAAAAGGCGGTTAGGTCGTGACCCTAGATTAAAAAGAGACAAGATATCTGGTCGAACGAAAACTTCTTGGCAAATAATAACCACTATTTATCTACAAAATTTGCCATCACTCGACAAAACCAAAACAATGGGTTGGAATAAATTCCATATCGTTTTAAATGTTAGAGAGGGAAAACGACGGAGATATGTTGGTGTGACGAACAGGTGAATGGTAGAGCGAGAGTCTGTTTTGCTGCGGTCATTCTTGAACTGTGAGCATGCATTTGATGTACTTTCGCTGTCGAGTGATCGATTCCTCTCGCGGCTTCGAAAATTAGGTCCCAAGATTTCTCAGATAATAATATAACCAAAGTCTCGGTAAGCATTGCGTATCTTGTCTCGTTTTAATCTAAGGTCGTGACAGTACTTGCACGATCGAACTTTTTACTCGAGCGGATCCAAAAGGCTTATGCGTTCAAATATAAACGTAGTTGTGATCGAGACGAGTGGATATGCAACTTGTAGTGCTTGTTTGTGTATTGTAGGTTTCAGAAATAAAGATATGGCTATCTTCGTTTGATTTTTTGCTCAGTATGTACAGCTATCTTTGTCATCTGGAATTAATTAGGACAAGTTGTACTTAGTCTAAAAAAAATTGAATAAAAAGTGTTTGTTTGTAGATACGAGATTACTTTAATTAAAAAACACAAAAAAATAAAGTGAATTATTTAAATAAAACCAAAATCAACGCACAAAGCCCATTTGTAAGCTGCAATTTACTACTTCCTTTTCCCTTGGTGACGTTTTGAGCTCCTTTAATAAAAATTCAATGTCCCGTCAGAATAAATACCTTCTAAAGAACAAGACGACGACGAGTGTTAAACCATATTAGTCACATAAAAACAAAAATTTATAACCAGAAAATTTAGCACCGCAACGCAGTTTTGGCCGAGAAATAGTTCTTTCCTTTACATTAGTATGAGGAAAAAGAGACGGAATGAAAACGACGATTTTACGTAATTCTTGGACATACCTCTTTTTGACATCGGCACAGCATAATAATAAAGGCTGATCACATAAAATTTAAAGAATTCTGATAAAGAATCCCGCACGGATAACATGGGAAAGTGGACTTCCGTGACCATATTTAGATAGAAGTCAAAGACGTATGTCTGAAAATGCACCTAATTCCATTTTTCAATATAACTAGAAAAGTTTTTAACCAATTTTCATAGTTTTGGTCTCGATCGAAAGAATATTGAATGCTCTAAAGGCACCTGCCAGTTTTTTGAAGTTTGACCGAAGGCGTACCTAGGGAAGTGCTTTTAAAATGTAAACTCTTATATAAATCACAAGAATATGGATTTTGATAGCCTTATTCGATCGACTTTTTTTTAGAGGGGTGAAAGGCGTAAGAATCAAATTATTATTAGAAGATAGTATGTCTAAGGTAAGGTACTACTAGGTACGCCTCTGGTCAAACTTCAAAAAATGACAGTTGCCTCTATTAGAGCCTTCAATTTTCTTTCGATGGAAACAAAAATTACGAGAATTGGTTAAAAGCATTTATAGTTATAACGACAAATGGAATTACATGCATTTTCAGACATACTTCTTTGTCGGCCCATATCTTCTATCGCATAACTTCTAATAATAATTGATTCTTACGCCCTTTCCCCCATTCCCCCTTTTAAAAAAAAGGCGGTCGAATAACGCACCTCCCAATGAGCATTTTTGCCTATATAAAAGTTACAGCAAATAATATAAAACCTTCATAAAATAACCAAAAGTTATATTATTTAGTGTTGGTGATAATTTTATAACTCTAATATATCTCTTAAATGAGTAAAAAAGACTTGAAAAACAACTGTTCAACACCAGCTTATAAAAATTTATGGTACATAGTAATGGATAGAAAAACAACATATAGATTTTATAAAACTTCCTTATGAGCCCTCAAGTATAGAGATTATTATAAAAAGGTTTTACAACTGTTCTAACAACACTACATAACAAATTAAAGGTTTTTATGGATTTAGAAATATAGATTTTCCATCTTTCTTCCCTTTGCTTGTTATGTATTATTCTTTTTCTTTTTACAATAAAAAAATTTATAAAATGGTGTTTAGCAATCTTCTAAAATAAATAAAAATGAAAGTGAGATAAGCTGAAGCAGGAATATGAATATTTATATACTATAGTCAAATAAAAGCTGTTTTTCAAGTCATCCTACTCTGAAAATCAGCTGCGGTCCCGTGTGTACTGTATAGTTTTCGAATACACTCACGTAAATTTCATGGGCTCCAAAAATACTTGAGAAAACGAGAAAAAAATATTAATTTTAATATCGGTTTTTTTTTCATACGCGTTTTTTTCTTTCTGGGACAAATATTGAATTTTGTATGTTGTTCTTAACCCTAACAAGCAATATTTCGATTGAAACACATGTTGAAACCCCATAAATAACGTTTTTATTTAGGCCAAAAACCTATTTTTGTAATCCAAAATTGCGAAAATTTCCGACAATTCTATAAAAAAAACAATACAACTATACCACTGTTTACCTCGTCAACACTATTTTATAACCCTTTTAAAAAATGATGCTACTTGGAACAAAGGGCTACAGATGGCGCAGTGCTGAACACTGATGGTCCGTTTCTGCGAGCTTAACATAGTTACCATTGTTCTCTTTTCCTAAATGCATTCCTCGAGAGATCCAGCATACTACACATACCAGGAAAAATACCCGCCTCCACACACTTCAAGCCCGCATAACTATCAGAGGTAACTATCTCAAGAATATAGTTAGATTGCGGGGTCGAAGGGTGTACAGGCGAGTATTTTCCGGGGTGTTCACATTTGCCGCCGACCAGCAGTATCAGCGTATGCGCTCGACGTTTCACGGTGCGTTTTTGCGACCTTAACACGGTTACTATATTGTTCTCTTTTTCTAAACCCCGGTTCCCATCTATGCGTTTCTCAATCGTGGGTCCCCCGAATCAAAACACGTATCACGTGGTCTAAGCGAGATTTGCCTATACAAGTTCATGTCGGACCACGTGATGAGTTTTTTGAGTCAGAGTGACTGCGCATGGGAAACGCTGGTGGGAATCGAGTGTAAAATGCATTCGATCCCGATATCTGTCATCGGCAACTATCTCAAAAAGATTTGGATCTCTTATCTCTCACAGATTGATGTAATTAAAACAAGATAATAATGGTAGGATATCTCGCAAAAACGTGCCTTTTGATGTCGCAAAAACGCTCCTTTTGAGGTCGCAAAAACGCGCCTTTTGATGTCACAAAATTAACCTTAAAAAAATCTTGTTTGTTTTGTTTTTATAATTGCCAAAATAAATCAAAATTGTTTTTTTTTGTTCTAAAAACAGTTGTATTATAATCACTATATAAAGAAATTAATAAGAAAATTATATAAAAAACCTTATGGGCAAAAAAGGTTTATGAATGAGTTCATAAGAATATTACAGACACCAATTTATATAACTATTGTGTGTGAGTTCCCAAGTTTTTATAAGTGTCTCTCGAAATATTTTCAATCTTATCTTATATAAATTTGTTGTTGGTTAATTAAGTTTTATAAGTGGGTTGATAGCAACATTTTAAAAACCAATCTATTATATATCTTTGCTTGATAGTTACTTACGGTTTTATAGGTGGGTTGACAGAAAGATTTCAAACACCAATTTATATAACTTTTGTCACTGATGACTTATATTTTTATAAATATGTTGGTGGAAACATTGTTAACACCAATTTATATAACATTTGAACCGATGACTTCAATTTTTATAAAGATGTCCGTGGAAATATTGTTAACGCCAGTTTTATGTTACTTTAGGGTACCATCAATTTAGAGCCATTAATAAAACAAATATACAAACTCAATTCTTGTAGGAAACTTCTAAATACCCTAGGGTATCAATGGAACCCTCTTTATAATAATTATATAAATATCTGTCACCAGAAGTTTCTGAAAATGCTCATTGGGCTATGCTTTCAAAACCCATATTCTTATGATTTAAATAAGTGTTTATATTTTAAAAGAACCCCAACTTCGAAAACTGACAGGTGCCTTTAGAACATTCAATATTCTTTCGATCGAGCCCAAAATTATGAAAATTGCTTAAAAACTTTTCTAGTTATAAGTGTTATAAGTAAGCCATGGAATATGTTGCTGTCACTGTTCAGAAAAGTCACAGAAATTATGTCATTCCTTTTACTGGTGAGAGTTTTCGACACTTTTTGACGTTTATTGTTGTCTTTAGTCCTATATCTTTAAAATATTAAAAAACCACGCACGATTTAAATGGAGCCTGAATCTCAGTGGGATTTCAAAGCGTTTAGGTATGTCCAGTGCCTGAGAGCATTTTGCCGATATCTACAGGGTGAGCCAATAATAGCTGTCAAAGTGTGGGTCGAGCTTATTATTACCATGCAAACAAAGCATAATTTCCCACTAAAATGAAAACGCTGAATTTGAAAATGAGACCTGTCAAACCCTGTCAAAATAGCGGAAAAATAATTAATAAACTTAAAGTTTTTGAAAAAATCTTTCTTATCTGTCATGGGAAAAACCCACTGGTGCGATGACACATATTTACGAGTAGGTTTTCGAACTACACTAAATTGAAGTCGATTAACTCAAAAATGTCATTAGTTTTGACACCTGTCAAACCCTGTCAAAATAACTAGTAGTAAGTAGTAATTTATAAACTTGAAGTTTATAAAAAGCAAATACCTACTTTTTACTCTGTTGATACCTTCTTTTTACTCTGTTGAAGATATTAAATCGGGAAAAGTGTCACCTTTTGTTGCGACTGTCACTTTTTGTTGCGGTTTTCAATTCGATATTGTCAACAGAGTAAAAAAAAGGTATTCGCTTTCCCAAAACCCCCAAGTTTATAAATTATTTATTCGCCATTTTGACAGAGTTTGACAGGTGTCAATTTTCTTATGAAATGACATTTTTATGTTAATCGAACTCAATTTAGCATCGTTCCCCATGACAGTAAATGACAGTTAAGACACCGTTTCCGATGGAATATCTTCAACAGAGTAAAAAGAAGGTATTTTCCAAAAACCTCAAGTTGACTAATCATTTTTCACCATTTTGACAGGGTTTGACAGTTGTCAAAATAAATACCATATCATTTTAGGGTACCCATCATATTACAAAGGATGCTGATTTTCAATGAAGCAATAAGTAAAAATCGCCACTTTTCTGTCGTTTCTCAAGAACCGCGACCCAAGTATCGATTTTCTGGTCAGCTAAAAAAAATACAATTAAGTTCAGAAAATTAAATAAACTTACATGTGCAACACAGTCCTTTCTTCCCCAATCCCACCAGCATGTTGAGACACAAATTACAATAGGCAGGTCGACTGAAGTGTTTCAGCCTCCACAGATGCTTTCCGTCTTCCTTTACGTTTGAATCTAACCCTAAAACAAAACGGTCGATTTTTTGACACTGAATGAGCAGTAAACATAAAAGTAAAAAAATTTACAGACACAGTTTGGATCCGCACAGACGAGCTTTCCTCTGATGTTCGAAATGAGCTCGAGGAAAATCTTGTGAAGAAGCTCGCGGAAATGTTCGTGAGAATGTTCGGGCAAAATTTGTTTGAAGAAAAAGTTTCAATAGAAGGTTATAAAAAAATAATATACATATTTTTATCGGAAATCATTGAAGTTAAAATAGAAAAACTAAAAATTAAATTTTTAAATTAAATTTAAAAGTGCTTTATATGTTTATACCAGTGGCGTAACGGGTGACAGAGGTTTAGGATTAAACCTCTCCCCAGATCCTAAAAAAATAACTACAGTCCGTTCCATTTTTATGCAGACAAAACCTAACCTTAATGACCCACTGAACAAAACCATCTTTGAAAGTTGACAGAAATCCAAACGCCCTAGGTGCTTATTCTTGACTGTCGGGGAGGTGTAGAGAGCAGAATTCTCCCGGGGATCGAATTAGGGAGTAGTCAAAATCAAGTGATATATCGAGGGAATGCTGCGTTCTCCTAGTTCAATTTTTGGCACTCCCTAGCACCATGCTGAGAAAAATGGTGGGCTATGAGAACTCAAATATGTGTTCTCCTAGACCCAGCCGTGTTGCCAACAGAGGACATCCCAGAACTCTGGGCTGTGAGAACAAAGTCCAAGTGTGTTATGATATTTAGGTTGCCGGAACTCAACATCTAGGTTATGGTGACTCATGATCTCGGCTGGGAGAACCCTGCCTTTGGGCTATCAGAACTCAGCACCTGAATTGTGGCAACGCATGATCTGGGCTGGGAGAACCCTGCCTTTGGGCTATCAGAACTCAGCACCTGGGTTGTGGTAACGCATGATCTGGGCTGGGAGAACCCCGCCTTTGGGCTACCGGAACTCAGCACCTGAGTTGTGGTAACGCATGATCTGGGCTGGGAGAACCCTGCCTTTGGGCTACCGGAACTCAGCACCTGAGTTGTGGTAACTCATGATCTGGGCTGGGAGAACTCTGCCTTTGGGCTAGCAGAACTCAGAACCTGAGTTGTGGTAACGCATGATCTGGGCTGGGAGAACCCTACCTTTGGGCTACCAGAACTCAGCATCGGAGTTGTAGTATAGTCACTTTGACAACTTTGAACCATTATGGGTAGCTTTGTGCCATTTGGAAAAATCAGTTTAGACACATGAAAACTTCCAACATATAATTTTCCAAGTTGCTCATAGTTAAAACTTCCAAATCAGTTACATCAACCGAAAAGAATCTAAAACAGAAAAGATCCAAAGATCTTGGGAGGAAAGAACGAAATTTCAAAATTGGACGAGTGTCCCACAAGGAACACACAAAAGTCCAAAGCGAAAAGGTAAACAATTAAACGATGTTTCGCCCGGGGTGACTAGCGTGGGCTCGTCAGTGGATTCACTAGTCACCCGCTTTGGACTTTTGCGTGTTCCTTGTGGGACACTCGTCCAATCTTGAAATTTCGTCCTTTCCTCCCAAGATCTTTGGATCTTTTCTGTTTTGCTCAAAGTTACCCACAGAGGTTTAAAGTTACCCCAAATGACTGTACTAGTATTTTGAAAAAAAAAATAAAACTTATTTTTATTTTTATAAGAAACTGCAAGCTTGGTTAAAAATGTTTTAGTCGACGAAATATATGCGAATGCAAAGAAACAAAATCTTAATTTTCATCTCCAGCACGAACGCTACTAGAGATAAAAAAAATAGCGTTATCTAGGGAGTGTTAAAAATGTGGATCGTGTTTTTCTCAAAAAAAAAAGATTTTGTGATTTAAAAATAAAACAAAATCCAACGAAGCCTTGACTCTCAAGTCACCCCGGCTGACTGTATACAAAATATAATGAATAAATAGCTAATTATACAGCGCTATCCATTATAAACAAGTATAGAATTTTTGACTCTTAATCTAAGATTAAAAGGGCATTCAAAAGAAATCGTTACTTTTTCTGACATATTTGATATAAGAATACTTGGGCTTTGTATATGTATTTTGTTATAAAACATCCTGTATTTTGGGTAATTTTTATAGCTAAGCAGGCTTTTCCTTTGCCAACAATGCTGAATAACTCAAAAAGTAAACGAGATTTTTTAAATTTCTCTTAAATTTTAAAAAAGCACACAATGAACAAGGTGTTACGTTGAAAATAACAAAACATATCTATGCAACTTGTAAAATATAAATGTCAAATTTCAGATAACACGATAAGGTTTATAATGGATAACCCCTTACATAAAAAAAAAAACTTTCAAAAAATCTAAAATACCGCGTTTGAAAATATTTAAATATGAAAAATATAAAAAAAATTAAATATTTTAATATAAATATGGTGTGTTAAAAACAAAACCTAAAGGCTGAACTATAAAGCTAAAGCCGTTCCTAAGTCTAATTCGCCCAGGAAAATGACAGCTATATATATATATAGTTTAGTTGTAAATGAGGCTTAGGAAAGAGCGCACTCCACACTTTCAATTATTTAGCAAATACAATAAAACACGATAATATTTTTCACTCGTGAACCTGCCGCTGCACCGGCCAGTATACCTGCACATATGACCTACTTAACTACATCACAACTAGAAATTAGGCAAGCAACTGCCACACTGAGAAAATGAGGCCAGTTAAGAGCCGTGGGCTAGATGTTTGGGGCTGAAAAAACTCATTTTTGTGGGTTATTCCAGGTATTTCATTGAATCACATCAACACCTTTTTTTGATCTGGAACAGTTCTGGCTAAGGGAGCCGACAAAATTGGGCAAAATATGTTTTTTTTTTCAAATTAAAATGCTGGCCTAGACCAACCATCTTGGTTCTACTAAATTACATTGCTGCCACAAACCAGTTATTGGGTTGTGGCAAACATTAACCATGGGTAAACATTTTATGGACTGTTGCAAACCCATCGGAGGTAAAAACTGTTCTTAACAAACCAAACGTGAATTGTTTTAGCCACTTCGCGGGGCTGCTTAAACCTCTATTAAGGATTGTTCTAGCCCAACTAAACGGTTTTATCAGATTTATTGCCTATATTTGGCCCTGTTCAGTTCATTATCGTTTAAGCACCCGAAAGGTGCACATCTCTTTGCCCCGCACCGGGTTTGTTCTGTTCCGGGACCCGGTCGTTTGACGCGAAACCTTCGTTTGACGCCGTCGTCGGGCGGTAAGATCGCGAAAATTGCCTTTATGTTAAAGTTTTTCACCGAAACTTTTTACAAATTTAGATTTTGTGGCACGTTATAGCACTGTGGGGAAAGTCTATTTCTAATAATTTCTTTAACTTATCTAGTTTTTGAGATATTAAAATTAAAATTTTTGAAAGCGATTATATCACAAACTAGATAAGATACCCTATGATGTTGGGTGTCATTTAAAATGATTTTTTTAGGGAGAATTTAGAAATGGTTTGTCTTTTGCAGATTACAAACAGCATAATATGCTGCATTTTCGGTGATTTTCAATCAATTTATTAAAAGTGTTGATACAAATGCTTTATTTAAAAAATTTTGCTATTTGTAATTGCTTTCATAAAGCTCTCGAAAACTAGATATGCATAAAAGCAAACTTAATGAGAAAAAAAATTAGGTTTCCCTCAAAAGTGCCTTTTCAAAAAAAAGATACGTCAAAAAAGCTTTTAATTTTTCTAATAAATTTTGTTCGTATTTTTGTTTCTTCAACAAGTTTAGGCCAATCGGCGGGGTACCAAAAAAATAAACTCTTTATTCCAGCCCCAAACTTGTGCTGTTGCAGCCCACCTAAACTGGGCTGGACCAACATAATCGATAGGGTACAAAAAAAAATAAACTCCTTATTCCAGCCCCAAACTTGTGCTGTTCGAGCCCACCCAACTGGGTTGTACCAACCCAATTGACGGGGCACCAAAAAATAAGCTCTAACCATTAATTTGGATTAAAAAACTAAGGTTGCTTTAAATCAAAAACTGTGGGTTGCGACAATTAAAAAAAAATAGTTGGAGTAATTCAAGCTGTGGGCTGTCCAATACTTTACCCGCGGCCCTGGGCTGATTTAACCCATATTTTGGGCTATGGCTACCATTTGTTTTCTCAGTGCAGGCAAAGCAACCCGCATGAGTTCACAATTCAGGCTCTGAGTTATCCCATGCCTGGGGTCGTATTTTCGAAACCATACGAAATTATTCGCATGCGACTACTTCCGTCTCTTCCTATACCGTATAGAAAAGGAGGCAAAAGATATGCCGATATGCTGATTCATGGGTAGTACGTGCAAGAATAACCGGTTTTTCATGCGAAACAACACGAATGCCTCCACCCACTCGTGCAATATTGCGTTAAAGCAGTCGAATTCGAACGCGGTCCACACATACCGGCTTATCTTTCGCCTCTCATTTCACACGGTATAGAAATAGAATAGATAGAATAGAAGAGAATAGAAATTGTTGATTATTCAGTATACGTATGCGGATATTTTCGTATGGATTCGAAAATCAGACCCCTGAATTGTGGTAGCATACGACTTGCCGAGTTCTCGCAGCTAAATTCAAATGGTTTGGGACAATTATACCGTGTGCTATAGTAACGCACGGTGTGAGTTCTGGTAGCCTCAAATTTTCAACCCACGACCGTGGGTTGGCCCCGTTTTCTCAGTGCGGGAGCGCTCCCCTCTCTCACTTTCAAGAATAAGCACCCCAGATTGTTATTGTTGTGTCACATTTGAAGTTTTTAGGTTATGTTTTTTCTGGCAGAAATTTTATTACATTTTGGCCATGGAAGATTCGTGAAAATAATATTATTTAAAAATATCCCTACATTTGTGCCACCAGTAAACCCAGTTTGACACGCATTCGTTTTATTTTTCATTATTTACATTTTTTGACACTGACATGTTATAACGAAATGATTCGTTATTTTGGGCTAGACCGGGCTGGATATGTGGACAAACGTTTTCAATCACGTTTATGAAAGTGATGCTTTTATCCCTAAGATTATAGATAAAAAATTGTGCAAAAAAAAGTTTTATGAAATTTTAATAACAATATCATCAGCACACAGGATAAAAGTAAAATTAAAGAAACCTATGACAAATGGGACCAACTGTCTTTTCAGTGATAAACAAAATTATCATACGTCAGATCGAAAATTCTCGCTGACAGTTGACGTTAATTAAATATGTATGAACTTCGTGTGAAAAATACTGTAGGGCGTTTAGATATCTGTCAACTTTCAAACCTACCCAGCAAACACAAATCGTCGGCATTGAATCGGGCCAATGTCGACAACGTCGGCAGTGTGTCGGCATCGGCGAGGCAACTGACGATGGCCCGATATACTATAGTCGACATTATGCCAATGCAAACCTTATCTGCGTTAGAGCCGATGATGGTTCGATAGGAACTCTCTTTAATCGGTTGACAATCGGCAACTGACGATGGCCCGATTTACTGTAGTCGACTTTATGCCGACGTCTACTTTATCTGCTTTAGGGCCGACGACGGTCCGATTGAAACTTTGTTTAATCGGACGAGAATCGGCAACTGAGGATGGCCCGATTTACTATAGTCGACATTATGCCAACGCAAACCTTATCTGCGTTAGGGTCGATGATGGTCCGATAGGAACTCTCTTTAATCGGTCGAGAATCGGCAACTGACGATGGCCCGATTTACTGTAGTCGACTTTATGCCGACGTCTACTTTATCTGCTTTAGGGCCGACGACGGTCCGCTTGAAACTTTGTTTAATAGGACGAGAATCGGCAACTGAGGATGGCCCGATTTACTATAGTCGACATTATGCCAACGCAAACCTTATCTGCGTTAGGGTCGATGATGGTCCGATAGGAACTCTCTTTAATCGGTCGAGAATCGGCAACTGACGATGGCCCGATTTACTATAGTCGACTTTATGCCGACGTCTACTTTATCTGCTTTAGGGCCGACGACGGTCCGATTGAAACTTTGTTTAATCGGACGAGAATCGGCAACTGACGATGGCCCGATTTACTGTAGTCGACTTTATGCCGACGACCACTTTATCTGCTTTAGGGCCGACGATGGTCCGATTGGAACTTTCTTTAATCGGTCGAGAATCGGCAACTGAGGATGGCCCGATTTACTATAGTCGACATTATGCCAACGCAAACCTTATCTGCGATAGGGCCGATGATGGTCCGATAGGAACTCTCTTTAATCGGTCAAGAATCGGCAACTGACGATGGCCCGATTTACTGTAGTCGACTTTATGCCGACGTCTACTTTATCTGCTTTAGGGCCGACGACGGTCCGATTGAAACTTTGTTTAATCGGACGAGAATCGGCAACTGACGATGGCCCGATTTACTATAGTCGACTTTATGCCGACGACCACTTTATCTGCTTTAGGGCCGACGATGGTCCGATTGGAACTTTCTTTAATCGGTCGAGAATCGGCAACTGAGGATGGCCCGATTTACTATAGTCGACTTTATGCCGACGACCACTTTATCTGCTTTAGGGCCGACGATGGTCCGATTGGAACTTTCTTTAATCGGTCGAGAATCGGCAACTGAGGATGGCCCGATTTACTATAGTCGACATTATGCCAACGCAAACCTTATCTGCGTTAAAGCCGATGATGGTCCGATATGAACTCTCTTTAATCGGTCGAGAATCGGCAACTGACGATGGCCCGATTTACTGTAGTCGACTTTATGCCGACGTCTACTTTATCTGCTTTAGGGCCGACGACGGTCCGATTGAAACTTTGTTTAATCGGACGAGAATCGGCAACTGACGATGGCCCGATTTACTATAGTCGACTTTATGCAGACGACCACTTTATCTGCTTTAGGGCCGACGATGGTCCGATTGGAACTTTCTTTAATCGGTCGAGAATCGGCAACTGAGGATGGCCCGATTTACTATAGTCGACATTATGCCAACGCAAACCTTATCTGCGTTAGGGTCGATGATGGTCCGATAGGAACTCTCTTTAATCGATCGAGAATCGGCAACTGACGATGGCCCGATTTACTATAGTCGACTTTATGCAGACGACCACTTTATCTGCTTTAGGGCCGACGATGGTCCGATTGGAACTTTCTTTAATCGGTCGAGAATCGGCAACTGAGGATGGCCCGATTTACTATAGTCGACATTATGCCAACGCAAACCTTATCTGCGTTAGGGTCGATGATGGTCCGATAGGAACTCTCTTTAATCGATCGAGAATCGGCAACTGACGATGGCCCGATTTACTATAGTCGACTTTATGCAGACGACCACTTTATCTGCTTTAGGGCCGACGATGGTCCGATTGGAACTTTCTTTAATCGGTCGAGAATCGGCAACTGAGGATGGCCCGATTTACTATAGTCGACTTTATGCCGACGACCACTTTATCTGCTTTAGGACCGACGATGGTCCGATTGGAACTGTGTTTGATTGGTCGAGAATCGGCAACCGACGATGGTCCGATTACGTCACCTTAAAATTTTTAAACTGCTTGATAGTTTCTTGCTAGTATGTAGAGATGGCGCTAATGTCACTATGTTATCTGTACAGTGGAAGATAATATTATATATATAATGAGCAAAGATATTTCCAAACTAGAATGCGGACTTGACAAGATGGTGGTACTTCTCTACAAGAATCACCCCTTCTGCCACTCAAACCAGCCCGACTGGTTCAGCGCCCGCATTATCGAAACTTTGTAGTTTGCCAATATCGGGCCGCTTTAAGCTACCACCGACGGACCTCTGTCAATCGCCGACGTTGGACCGCTTTAGGAAACTAATGTCGGACTTGAATAGTTTACCGATGTCGGGCCGAGCCCAGCTTGCCTACGTTATACCGACCAAATTAAGCAGTTATTGACGGATGGTCGGTACCACGTGGTTAAACCATATCGGACCTTAATCGTACGGCGACGGTATGCCGATGTCAGCAAAAAGTAAAATTTACCATTGGTCCGACGACGGGTCACAGTCTAACGCTGCATCGGCAAACATATATTGGGCCTACATCGCAAAGCGAACAAAAAATACTGCTGGTCCGACGTCGTGCCGATGACGACAAATTCGGTAGTCGACATCGGACCGACGAAGGCCCGAGGGAACCGTGTTTGCTGGGTGACCAGTGCCATACGTAAAAAATTCAAGAGACATTTAATATGTGATGTTCTGCTTAGATTAGATTAGAGGCCCTGTATACAATCTTTGACAGTTATTGTTTTACCAGAGGTAAGCAACTCGATTTGGCAGTTGTTAGGGAAATGTGGATAATTTTTTAGTGGGTTGCCAAACATTGGAAATAAATAATTTTGTCAATTTCACACATCAAATTTGAAATTGGATCATTTATATTCGGTTTAAAAATCTAATACCTTGTATTGTTTCATTGTTCAATGGAAAAAGAAAAGCAAGAAAAATGGAAAGAGATCATGCATTTTCCAAACTGGAAAATTAATAAAAATAGTCGAATTTACGAGGTAAGTAAGATTAGTTAAATAAATTTGAATAACATTATATAGTAATTATTTTAAGAAAAACGGGAAAAAGATAGATCAATAAACTACTATGACATAAAACCTTACTGTTTCTTTGTCAAAGCTTGACATATTTTACTAACCAAAAAAGTCATCATTTCAAAAAAATCGATTTTACATGCAAATATGAAAAAAAAACTAGAGAGAGGGTACAATATGAGTTACCTGAGCTACCCTACTAATTCTGAAAATTAATAATAGAAGGAGAGATTAAAGACAGAAGAGGTCGGGGTCGCGGACGAATATCATAGCTTAAAAAAATATAAGGAAAAATAATATTTTTCTATAATTCTAAATACCAACCTAGCAACACCAAAAGCGGGATAGTAGTTAAACCACCCCGTTTCCATTCTTCTAAGGAAACCAGACCGTCATTGTTGAAGTCTATTTCCACCATCATGTCTTGCAGGATCTAAAGAAATCACATTCAAGATAAGATTTTTCTTTGATTTGATTGATTTGATTCATCCTAATAATAATAATAATCTATATTATACACCAAGGGACTAAAACGTAACTTTTTATCGCGAGGCGAAAAGTTTCGTCGAGGGATAAAAAGTCACTTAAGTCCAGTGGTTTATATCTTATTTTCCGCACTTCTGAATTATTTTTTACAAAAAAATATTCCAAAAAAAAATCAAGAAAATTAAGGCAGACAATTTGGACTATATATTCGAAAAGTGTGCGAAAGATTTGGTTGCCGAGGTGCAAACAAAGCTTAGTTGACTAATTTTTTTTGCATAAATCGTTCAATCGTGTTGCGGCTGCTGAAGCGGCAGTAAATGAACCTTTGCCAGAAAAGTCACTTGTTTTTTTGTAGGTAATATTGATGTAGATTTAATATTAAAACTGTGCTTTTAGTCGCCGGGAACGAAAATGATACTTTTAGTCCCTAAGGACTGAAAATAAAATCCAGAAATACTGCATGCAATACAGATCGCACGCAAGAAATATTGCATCTTGTTTGACGTGGGTGCCATTCCACAAGGAATAGGACGTAAAAATCACAGCTTAGCGCCACAGTCTTAGAGTAGGGCGGATGGCATAGGAAAAAAATGTGGATTGTTTATTAGCTCATTAGAATATCTACCCTATACCCGGTGTGTCCCAAAAGTCTGGAATAATGATTTTTTTGGGAGAACTATGGGGTTTTTGCAAATAAATCTTATTTAGCTGGATATACCAAAGTGTTTGGTATTTTTGAAAATCTTTTTTTTAAGGATTCAGAAAAGGAGATAATATACATATACAGGTTGTTCAATTTAAAAAAAGATAAGTTTGTGCCATATTTTATTTTTGGGACACCATGTATAAAAAACATTACATTTTTCGAACCCGCTTTTTTTCCTAAAATGATGTTTTTGAGAGTTCAAGCAAAGAAAAATAGACCTTTAAAAATAAAAACTTTTTTAAAATGAGCCAACTTCAAAAAAAAATACACTAGAATTTAGAAAATAAATGTTACAAAGGGTGATTCAAAATTCCCTAGAAAGATTTCAACAGTGGTTAGATATCATTATATATAATCTAAGAAAAGTTACGTGATTATTTTGTTTAAACATCATATTTTTTTTCTCTGAATTTAGGAGTAAAATTTTCGTATTTTTTTGGTAATCGTCTTTAAAATAATTTACCAAGCAAATCTACGTATGCGAACGATGACATGTTTTAGGGTTTTTGAATCACCCTGGGAGAAGAGCAAAACTTACTGGTTTCAATTCCGTCACGTCCCATCCTAAGTACTCCGCCACTGTCATCATTTGATTCACTATGCAGTCCACTTCATTCTTGTCCAAATACCCGTTGTCGTCAGTGTCGTACAGTCTAAACATAACTGCAAAAAAATACCTATTAATTTCTGACATCTTGGGCTGGACTTCCGCATAAGCTATTTTTCCGCGCGGATTTTGAAATTTGACCTTGTCTGTCAGTGAGTGAAACAGTGACAGAATGATTGGCACCTTCACCATTATTTTGCGCGCGGAAAATCTGCTAATGGAAGGCTAGCCTTAGGCTGGATACCCCATTTTACAGCACCTATAATTGTTTTTACCATATTTTAATTAATGTAGTTGTTTTTGACCAGATTTTTTTTAGTCTCAATCTGGGACACTAATAATTCCGATATAGCTCCCCCAAAACGCAGTGGCTTCAAGAAAAAAGAAATTTTGAGAAAATATTTAATTTTTATTATAAAATTTTATTTTAATTTTATTTTTATATTTTGTAAGGAAAAACTAAAAAAAAGATCTAAATATTTACACCTGTGGGGGGTACTAAATTTTAAAACCAATTTTTAAAAAACACTTACCCATACAGAAAAGACACAAAGTTATTGATTATTTTGTATTGTTATTGCAAAATACCACTGAAAAACTGCTTTTGTTCTCAAAATACACCATATTTTAGGAGAAAATGCCCTAAAACTATTTTTTTTTGACAGACTTCAAAATGGCAAATGCTGAATACGCAAAAATTTGGCACATAATAGCTTCATTGTTTGTGTCTGAGGTTATAAAGTTGGTGATTTTTTAGACCACCTCAGGGGGGTGGTTTAAATTTATAGCCCCCAAAAAGGATTGTTTTGTGGCATTTGGTGATAAGTTCGTTGATAATTTCCCTAAGTAACCGTTTTTACAAGGATTAATTTACCTTATTTAATATCCCAAGTTGTTCATTACCCAATGAAACACCTCCTATTTTGTCCAGAAAAACGCTATATTTTGAACCCATTTTCAGCACAAAAAATATGTTTTGTGAGGGCACTACGAAGCAAAACAAACATAAGTGAAGGTCACTGATTATGCACGAAAAATATACCAAACAAAAAAACCCAAAACAACTATTAATTTATTTACAAACTGAAAGTAAAACATTGAGGTTATCTAAAAGCTCAGTCAAAAAAACTTTCCTTACTCAAAACCCAATCATTTTAAAGCTGTAGCTTTCATCAGTAGAGGTTGGTTCAACCCAAGGTGCAAGCAGAGTTAAAAGATCTGAACTCGCTGTTTGTGATTGAACGCAGCGCTAATATTTTTAAAGTGACATTTCGACAGTGACAGAAATGTAAAAAAAACTTGCATTGAAGTTTTTTAATACATTTCATAAATAAAAACACCTTTTAAATAAATACAAAATTAATCTACTCTTTATTTTATTATTACTCATCTAAATCGTTGTGTGACACATAAGTATTAATTGGTGACATATAACCTCAATTTTAACTTTTTCTACAGAGTGTTTACTATTGAAACTCCGCGCTAAATTGAAAATTTCCTCTTAAATCCAACCAAAGATTGTGTTAAGAAGATTATTGAATAAACAAATTTATTAAAATTCTTCTTATAAATCAAACTACGTCCAAAACTTAAGTTGAGTTCGTTTAAAATGCTGAAAACCAAAAATTTAACTTAAACTTAGGACCGTTTTAAAATAGAATAAACCGTTTTAGTAAATCCCACTGTTAAAATTAATTTTCGGGTTTATTGGCATTCGTATGCTTATCTCTATCGACTCGACCTATCGAGCAGGTGCACTTTTAAACTAATGGCGAATGCACAACTCCAGCTGATCAAATGCGGCAAAACATCGTTTCGTATGCAGGGACGATCGTAATCATAACGTCCTTATAGTACCTAACGAGGTTTTCGTGCATTTAATCAGCTGGAGCTGTCACGCATTCGCCATGATTTTAAAAGTGCACCTGCTTGATTAGTCGATTCGATAGAAGTGTCTATTAAGTGATTTTAAGAATAAACTTGAAAACTGTCTAAAAATACGTTTGTTAGTCGCGCGTGAACACATCATAATTCCACCAAACAAAAAAACATTTTCGACGTCCAACGCCAAAGCAACGTTGCGAAAAAAAACACAACTAAACTTTACTTACATTCTAATTTGTCTTCAGGTCTTCCTGCTTCCAACAGTGACAGGTAACAAACGATGTCCTTTAGAGAAACATTCAGAGAGTTGACATCGATAGATTGCTCAACGAGGTGCCGCACTTCTAAAAAAAATAAAATAAGGTAAATTGCACATTACATACACCGCAGCCACATATTTGTTGTAGTACACCTAGCTGATGAGTCCCTAATAAGGACGAAATGGCGTCGTCCTGGGTTCGACCCTCTGTGTGAGCAATCGAAATTCTAACAGATAGTCTATGTTGGGAATTTGGAACCTTTGGTTACACTAAAACAAAGTTATGATTGTTTTCCACAAACCAAAACTACACTTTTTTGCACTAGACGCGCGTTTCGCTAACAACGTTAGCATCATCAGGAGACGATAAACAAAGAACTAAATTAATCTACGCTCTACCTTATATACAATCCTTTAGTGGGCGGAGATAAGACTAACAATTTGTGATTGATCACGATTTTTAATCCTATCTCCCCTCAACCAAAGAATAAAGTGTACTAAACGGGATGGTTCCTCTATCTTTATTTAAACTATTTCTGGATTTAATGATTTCCATACTTTCATATGCATTTAAAAGGCTTTTGTTTGGTACACTTTTTAGAAGTTTTAGGTTATCTAATGTGAATCTATGATTGCTTTCAAAAGCATGCTCGGACATACTTGACTTTTCTGTTCTTCCGTATTTTAAGTGTGCTAAGTGTTCTTTAAAACGTGTTTGAATAGAGCATCTCGTTTGGCCAACAGTTTTTTTGTCACAATCCATGCAACTAATTTCGTAAATTCCACTTTTTTCTAGAACCGCAATTTTATCCTTGGGATTTCCTAGTAAGCTTCTTATTGTGTTACCGGATTGATATACTAATTTAAGACCGGTGTTATTAAATAATCGTCGCAGGTATCTTTTTGTCTGAAAAAAGTGGAGTGTAAGTGCTTAATTGCAAGCTTATGTTGTAAGCAATGAAAAGAGTCATTTGGAATATACCTGTTGGTGGTCGTTCCTTTTCTGTATAGGTCAAAGTCCAATTTATTTTTATTTCTTATAACTAAAGTGTCTAGAAATGGCAGTGTACCGTTGTTAAGGCTGACAAGGGTAATAAAGTTGTTATATTAGTTTAGTTATTTCAAAAGGGTAGATAACCTGACAAAAAATGGACCCTACAAACAAGTCCCAAAGAACCTCTTACCAAAAATGATTAACGAAGTAAAAAACACATTTAAAAAATGTAACAATATTATTACTGACAATATTAAATATAAGCTACAAGTAAGCAATCCCACTATGCCGAAACTGTATTGTCTTCCGAAAATCCACAATCCTGGAAAATCGGTTAGACCTATAGTTTCTGCTGTAGGATCACCTACTTACAACATTTCGAAATGACTAGCAAACGAGTTTGAAAATTTACCTATAAAGGAAAAAGGTTTTTCTGTTCAAAATTCCCTTGAATTGTTAAAGTTACAAGATATTTCACTCCAAGAAGGGGAAATTTTAATCTCGTTTGATGTTAGTTCGTTGTTCCCTAGTGTGCCGATCCCCAATACCTTACAATACCTGGAGGAACTACTAAGAAAAAACAATCTAGAAGACAAACAGACTTTAGAATATCTATCTTTAACAAAACTCTGCATGAATCAAAATTACTTTCAATATAAACATAACTACTACCAGCAATTAGAAGGAACCAGAATGGGTAATAGTTTATCACCTTTTATCGCAAACCTCTTTATATGCAAACTCAGATATAAGTAAAGAATTTGAGTATTTCCCCGGAGTATGGTTTAGGTATGTAGACGATGTGTTTGCAGTATTCAACACTAAAATAACTAGTGTTGAAAATTTTATGGAAAAAATAAATAACAAATTTCCCACAATTAAATTTACTTATGAAACAGAGAACAACGGTACACTGCCATTTCTAGACACTTTAGTTATAAGAAATAAAAATAAATTGGAATTTGACCTATACAGAAAAGGAACGACCACCAACAGGTATATTCCAAATGACTCTTTTCATTGCTTACAATATAAGCTTGCAAGTTTGCACTTTTTAACATATAGATTAGTAAATTTCCCCTTAAACAAAGAAAGATTTGAAGCAGAAAAGAATAGGATTAGGAATATAGCTGGGGAAAACGGTTACGACGAAGGCTTAAGAAATAAGCTGATAAATAGGCATTCTTTTCAAAAGACCTTTCGCAATTCCACTTTTTTCAGATAAAAAGATACCTGCGACTCAAAATTTGTATCAATTCCTTATAATCCTAATTATACGAAAGGATTACACAAAGTATTTAATAACACCGGTCTTAAATTAGTATATCAATCCGGTAACACAATAAGAAGCTTACTAGGAAATCCCAAGGATAAAACTATGGTTCCAGAAAAAAGTGGAATTTACGAAATTAGTTGAATGGATTGTGACAAAAAATATGTCGGCCAAACGAGACGCTCTATTCAAACACGTTTTAAAGAATACTTAGCACACTTAAAATACGGAAGAACAGAAAAGTCAAGTATGGCCGAGCATGCTTTTGAAAACAATCATAGATTCACATTAGATAACCTAAAATTTCTAAAAAGTGTACCAAACAAATGACTTTTAAATGCATATGAAAGTATGGAAATCATTAAATCCAGAAATAGTTTAAATAAAGATAGAGGAACCATCCCGTTTAGTACACTTTATTCTTTGGTTGAGGGGAGATAGGATTAAAAATCGTGATCAATCACAAATTATTAGTCTTATCTCCGCCCACTAAAGGATTGTATATAAGATAGAGCGTAGATTAATTTAGTTCATTGTTTATCGTCTCCTGATGATGCTAACGTTGTTAGCGAAACGCGCGTCGAGTGCAAAAAAGTGTAGTTTTGGTTTGTGGAAAACAATCATAACTTTGTTCTAACAGATAGTGGTCTTTTGAAACAAAAAACATCTATCTGTTAGGCTTAAGGAACATCAGACGAATACCCAAGCAAAGGTTTTGCAGAAGGAGTCACACTGGAAGAAACGAAAATAAACCAAGTGTTGAAATTCCAAATATTTGGAAGCCCCTTCTTGGGCGGAGCCAACTTCTTAAACTTCACGGTTTAGTGATAGAGCAGGAGTTCAAGGTATAAAATATGATGGATAGGCAACCCTCGCCATTTTTTGAAAATATCTGCATTTTCTCGTCCTGAATACGAAATGGACAATCCTGTACCTCAAAATTGTGGATAAGGGCTCGGTACACCAATCCAAAGGTGGGCAATTTTAGAAGAGTTAGGGTAACCCCCACCATTTTCACATATATGATGTAGTAGTACCCCAGACCAAAAATCAACTGGTGTGCCAGACCTCATTCATGGATACGGGTTCGGCACACCACTCTAATAATGCCCAATTTTAGAGTGGTGTGCTGTACCCTCATCCATTAATAAGGTCCAAAAAACGAGATTTTTTTGCCATTTTCTCTTAAAAAAATCTTAATAATTCGACGTTTTGTCACACTAACTTCAAATGTACCTCAAACTATTAGGTATACATGCCAAATTCGATCCTTCCAGTTTGATGCAGTTTGAAGCTTTATGACCTTGCAAAATACCCCAGTAAAATTCAGATATTGCAAAAATAACTAACTAAGAAGAGGACCAAATTTTGTAGGATGTTGATGTTCAATATGGCGGCTGATATATCAAAATGGCGACCTACAACCACATTTTATTTTATCCAATTTCGTAAAAAAACAAAAATGACAAGGTGGCCATCAATTATTGTTGACTTATCGCGGCTTACTATGAAAAAAAAGTTTAGTTGATGTATGACCTTCATTGATCCTAAATATACCATGTACAAGTAAAAAACCAGGTTTTTACCTTTACGTTTAACCTTTACGCAAAAACTTTAAGTGCCGGAGATGAAATTAACATCTTAGCCATAACTAAACACATCATTTTAAATCTTCCTATTATTTATTTTTCTAATCTGGCGTCCAAGGTGTGTACGCTATACCCCGGTAAAAATTAGCTATATCTCGTTTTTATTAAGTGTCGGAACTGTGAATTTTATGTTCTATTGACTTGTCTAGCCAACAAAGTCATTTAAATTACCTATAAGAGAGTTAGCAGAAGTTAGATATACATTACCATATACTGGACCACGTGTTTTAGATGCTATTTTCCAAAATGGTGGTCAAAAAAGCATAAAAAAATTCTAATTATGCCAGTAGGGCATGACTACACTTGTTTATTAACATTCATAATAAAATTTAAGATTGAGGTTACAGCTATTTAGTCACACATTCATATGCCACCGGGTGTTTTGTTCGCATCCTTGTAGAAAGTTCCTAAATTTAATAAAAACGACAGGCATATAGGTCACTTTTACCGGGGTATAGCATAAACATCTTGGACGCCAGATCAAAAAAAAATGGTAGGGAGGTTCAAAATGAAGTTTTAAGCTATGGCTGAGTAGTTAATTTGATTTCCGGTACTTAAAGTTTTTGCGTAGTGGTAAATTGGAAAAATTACAAGAAAAACCTGGTTTTTCACTTGTACATGTTATTTTCAAGGTCAATAAAGGTCATGCATCAACTAAACTTTTTTTTTATAGTAAGCGGCGATAAGCCAACAAGAATTGATAGCCACCTTGAGTTAGCAGAAGTTAGATATACATTACCATATACTGGACCAGGTGTTTTAGATGCTATTTTCCAAAATGGTGGTCAAAAAAGCATAAAAAAATTCTAATTATGCCAGTAGGGCATGACTACACTCGTTTATTAACATTCATAATAAAATTTAAGGATGAGGTTACAGCTATTTAGTCACACATTCATATGCCACCGGGTGTTTTGTTCGCATCCTTGTAGAAAGTTCCTAAATTTAATAAAAACGACAGGCATATAGGTCACTTTTACCGGGGTATAGCATAAACATCTTGGACGCCAGATCAAAAGAAAGTGGTGGGGAGGTTCAAAATGAAGTTTTAAGCTATGGCTGAGTAGTTAATTTGATTTCCGGTACTTAAAGTTTTTGCGTAGTGGTAAATTGGAAAAATTACAAGAAAAACCTGGTTTTTCACTTGTACATGTTATTTTCAAGGTCAATAAAGGTCATGCATCAACTAAACTTTTTTTTCATAGTAAGCGGCGATAAGCCAACAAGAATTGATAGCCACCTTGAGTTAGCAGAAGTTAGATATACATTACCATATACTGGACCAGGTGTTTTAGATGCTATTTTCCAAAATGGTGGTCAAAAAAGCATAAAAAAATTCTAATTATGCCACTAGGGCATGACTACACTTGTTTATTAACATTCATAATAAAATTTAAGATTGAGGTTACAGCTATTTAGTCACACATTCATATGCCACCGGGTGTTTTGTTCGCATCCTTGTAGAAAGTTCCTAAATTTAATAAAAACGACAGGCATATAGGTCACTTTTACCGGGGTATAGCATAAACATCTTGGACGCCAGATCAAAAGAAAGTGGTGGGGAGGTTCAAAATGAAGTTTTAAGCTATGGCTGAGTAGTTAATTTGATTTCCGGTACTTAAAGTTTTTGCGTAGTGGTAAATTGGAAAAATTACAAGAAAAACCTGGTTTTTCACTTGTACATGTTATTTTCAAGGTCAATAAAGGTCATGCATCAACTAAACTTTTTTTTCATAGTAAGCGGCGATAAGCCAACAAGAATTGATAGCCACCTTGAGTTAGCAGAAGTTAGATATACATTACCATATACTGGACCAGGTGTTTTAGATGCTATTTTCCAAAATGGTGGTCAAAAAAGCATAAAAAAATTCTAATTATGCCACTAGGGCATGACTACACTTGTTTATTAACATTCATAATAAAATTTAAGATTGAGGTTACAGCTATTTAGTCACACATTCATATGCCACCGGGTGTTTTGTTCGCATCCTTGTAGAAAGTTCCTAAATTTAATAAAAACGACAGGCATATAGGTCACTTTTACCGGGGTATAGCATAAACATTTTGGACGCCAGATCAAAAAAAAAAATGGTAGGGAGGTTCAAAATGAAGTTTTAAGCTATGGCTGAGTAGTTAATTTGATTTCCGGTACTTAAAGTTCTTGCGTAGTGGTAAATTGGAAAAATTACAAGAAAAACCTGGTTTTTCACTTGTACATGTTATTTTCAAGGTCAATAAAGGTCATGCATCAACTAAACTTTTTTTTCATAGTAAGCGGCGATAAGCCAACAAGAATTGATAGCCACCTTGAGTTAGCAGAAGTTAGATATACATTACCATATACTGGACCAGGTGTTTTAGATGCTATTTTCCAAAATGGTGGTCAAAAAAGCATAAAAAAATTCTAATTATGCCACTAGGGCATGACTACACTTGTTTATTAACATTCATAATAAAATTTAAGATTGAGGTTACAGCTATTTAGTCACACATTCATATGCCACCGGGTGTTTTGTTCGCATCCTTGTAGAAAGTTCCTAAATTTAATAAAAACGACAGGCATATAGGTCACTTTTACCGGGGTATAGCATAAACATCTTGGACGCCAGATCAAAAGAAAGTGGTGGGGAGGTTCAAAATGAAGTTTTAAGCTATGGCTGAGTAGTTAATTTGATTTCCGGTACTTAAAGTTTTTGCGTAGTGGTAAATTGGAAAAATTACAAGAAAAACCTGGTTTTTCACTTGTACATGTTATTTTCAAGGTCAATAAAGGTCATGCATCAACTAAACTTTTTTTTCATAGTAAGCGGCGATAAGCCAACAAGAATTGATAGCCACCTTGAGTTAGCAGAAGTTAGATATACATTACCATATACTGGACCAGGTGTTTTAGATGCTATTTTCCAAAATGGTGGTCAAAAAAGCATAAAAAAATTCTAATTATGCCAGTAGGGCATGACTACACTCGTTTATTAACATTCATAATAAAATTTAAGGATGAGGTTACAGCTATTTAGTCACACATTCATATGCCACCGGGTGTTTTGTTCGCATCCTTGTAGAAAGTTCCTAAATTTAATAAAAACGACAGGCATATAGGTCACTTTTACCGGGGTATAGCATAAACATTTTGGACGCCAGATCAAAAAAAAAAATGGTAGGGAGGTTCAAAATGAAGTTTTAAGCTATGGCTGAGTAGTTAATTTGATTTCCGGTACTTAAAGTTCTTGCGTAGTGGTAAATTGGAAAAATTACAAGAAAAACCTGGTTTTTCACTTGTACATGTTATTTTCAAGGTCAATAAAGGTCATGCATCAACTAAACTTTTTTTTTATAGTAAGCGGCGATAAGCCAACAAGAATTGATAGCCACCTTGAGTTAGCAGAAGTTAGATATACATTACCATATACTGGACCAGGTGTTTTAGATGCTATTTTCCAAAATGGTGGTCAAAAAAGCATAAAAAAATTCTAATTATGCCAGTAGGGCATGACTACACTCGTTTATTAACATTCATAATAAAATTTAAGGATGAGGTTACAGCTATTTAGTCACACATTCATATGCCACCGGGTGTTTTGTTCGCATCCTTGTAGAAAGTTCCTAAATTTAATAAAAACGACAGGCATATAGGTCACTTTTACCGGGGTATAGCATAAACATCTTGGACGCCAGATCAAAAGAAAGTGGTGGGGAGGTTCAAAATGAAGTTTTAAGCTATGGCTGAGTAGTTAATTTGATTTCCGGTACTTAAAGTTTTTGCGTAGTGGTAAATTGGAAAAATTACAAGAAAAACCTGGTTTTTCACTTGTACATGTTATTTTCAAGGTCAATAAAGGTCATGCATCAACTAAACTTTTTTTTCATAGTAAGCGGCGATAAGCCAACAAGAATTGATAGCCACCTTGAGTTAGCAGAAGTTAGATATACATTACCATATACTGGACCAGGTGTTTTAGATGCTATTTTCCAAAATGGTGGTCAAAAAAGCATAAAAAAATTCTAATTATGCCACTAGGGCATGACTACACTTGTTTATTAACATTCATAATAAAATTTAAGATTGAGGTTACAGCTATTTAGTCACACATTCATATGCCACCGGGTGTTTTGTTCGCGTCCTTGTAGAAAGTTCCTAAACTTAATAAAAACGACAGACATATAGGTCACTTTTACCGGGGTATAGCATAAACATCTTGGACGCCAGATCAAAAGAAAGTGGTAGGGAGGTTCAAAATGAAGTTTTAAGCTATGGCTGAGTAGTTAATTTGATTTCCGGTACTTAAAGTTTTTGCGTAGTGGTAAATTGGAAAATTACAAGAAAAACCTGGTTTTTCACTTGTACATGTTATTTTCAAGGTCAATAAAGGTCATGCATCAACTAAACTTTTTTTTCATAGTAAGCGGCGATAAGCCAACAAGAATTGATATCCACCTTGAGTTAGCAGAAGTTAGATATACATTACCATATACTGGACCACGTGTTTTAGATGCTATTTTCCAAAATGGTGGTCAAAAAAGCAATAAAAAATTCTAATTATGCCAGTAGGGCATGACTACACTTGTTTATTAACATTCATAATAAAATTTAAGATTAAGGTTACAGCTATTTAGTCACACATTCATATGCCACCGGGTGTTTTGTTCGCATCCTTGTAGAAAGTTCCTAAACATTAATAAAAATAGCATAAAACATCTTGGACGCCAGATCAAAAAAAATGGTAGGGAGGTTCAAAATGAAGTTTTAAGCTATGGCTGAGTAGTTAATATGATTTCCTGTACTTAAAGTTTTTGCGTAGTGGTAAATTGGAAAAATTACACACAAAAACCTGGTTTTTCACTTGTACATGTTATTTTCAAGGGCAATAAGGTCATGCATAAACTAAACTTTTTTTCATAGTAAGCGGCGATAAGCCAACAAGAATTGATAGCCACCTTGAGTTAGCAGAAGTTAGATATACATTACCATATACTGGACCAGGTGTTTTAGATGCTATTTCCAAAATGGTGGTCAAAAAAGCATAAAAAAATTCTAATTATGCCAGTAGGGCATGACTACACTTGTTTATTAACATTCATATGCCACCGGGTGTTTTGTTCGCATCCTTGTAGAAAGTTCCTAAACTTAATAAAAACGACAGGCATATAGGTCACTTTTACCGGGGTATAGCATAAACATCTTGGACGCCAGATCAAAAAAAAATGGTAGGAAGGTTCAAAATGAAGTTTTAAGCTAAGGCTCAGTAGTTAATTTGATTCCGGTACTGAAAGTTTTTGCGTAGTGGTAAATTGGAAAAATTACAACAAAAACCTGGTTTTTCACTTGTACATGTTATTTTCAAGGTCAATAAAGGTCATTCATCAACTAAACTTTTTTTTCATAGTAAACGGGCGATAAGCCAACAAGAATTGATAGCCACCATAGTCATTTGTCATTTATCCTTTTTTACGAAATTGGATAAAATAAAATGTGGTTATAGGTCGCCATTTTGATGTATTAGCCGCCATATTGAAACGCGTCATAGCTGAACCAATTTTTTTTAACATTATTGTTGGACTTGACCATCTGATCTTTCTTCCCAAATTTGGTCATCTTCCCTTTAATAGTTGATGAATAGCGCCCTTTGGTATGTTATTTTTCACGGTCGTGAAGTGTCAAACTGCATCAAACCCCAAGGATCGAATTTGGCATAATGCCTAACAGTTTGAGGTACATTTGAAGTTATTCTGACAAAACGTCGAATTATTAAGATTTTTTACAGAAAAAATGACAAAAATGATTATGTGACTAAAGAGCTATTAGTGCAATCCCACATAGTCACAAAACTCCTTCATTCGAAATCCACACGAACTTACACATGCCCCTTCACTATATTGTGATTAAAAAAAGGCCTTCATTCCAGGGGTCAAAACCAAATATTGATTAAAGTGTTTTTATGGTCGCAGTGGGCCTATTTAAACCTTCATTCAGCCAACCAACACAACTTGTGCCCAGTTTTCGCACAAAATATAAGACTTTCATACCTATAGGTAAAAGCTTTTATCAACGGAGTCCTTAGTGGATTTTAAAGACGTTTTAAAATACCTACCAAGACACCTGTTGCTGAATAATTCTCAATGTTGACATCATAAAAATATGGGTGAACTGGCAAATGTATGCCAACTAATTTGTTGCCTTAGACTTTATTAATGGCACCGCCGGCGCCGGGTAAGGTCCTACCCGTTTTTGCCCCACGTTCCTCTAATTCGATAATCGTTACATGGCCTCCATCTCTCTCTCTTTCCTCATTCTGTCTCGTCTCTCTCTCTCTCTCTCTCTCTCTCTCTCTAGATGAAAGAACCACCTTCTCTCTCTCTCTCTCTCTCTCTCTCTCTCTCTCTCTAGGATGAAAGATATACTTTTCTACTCCTAAACGCAGTAGCGTATCGGCCAGCCGCACGGACGGTCTCGGGTCCTGCTAGGCGCATGGATATTTTGTGTTTGGCTTTAACTTTGCGAAATCTTCTCCTATAATGGATCGAAAGTCGCAGTATAAAGAAAAAACTATAGGGGCCCAGCAAGGTGGCCTACGT